>CM075302.1:0-1200000 GCA_037672795.1 Lagerstroemia speciosa | reverse complement strand
TTGCACGATCTTCTCAGTCTTTGTAGATTTAACAGGGAATCGAGCTCACTTTTCTTGAGTTGACAGATGAGATGGATACTAGCCCTGCATCAATCTGCAATAGCCACTGTGATGAGACAGTTTTCCAGTGATCAAACTTCAATAGCCACCTTTGAGAGAGAGGCTTGATTCATAACATTCTCTAGAAATCTAATCCCTCAATACATTGCTGCTCCTTTGTATCAGAAGTCTCAACAGATTATGTGCTGCATCATGACCCACCCCTTCTACTATGTCTAGCTTGCACTGACAAACAGGTACGAGTACCCGTTTCTTGACCATCACGAGGAAGGGATCTTTGCTGATAACCCACTTTCATGAAGAGGTCGAAAGAAGCCATTGAAGTATTGCAGGATATGGAGTAGAACTTACCATTCTAAACCTTGCAAACCTCCAAAGATTCCGATACATAACAGAATCTGAGAATCAATTGAAGCACTCAATCCACTAAGTCGGTTACTTCAAGGGTGTGAACTTCAGATACACAGGCAGACTCTGTCTGTGAAGAGGCTCTTTCTGGTATTTTGACCATTTGTGGAGATGGAAATTAGTCGACCAATCCAACAATCTATCAACTGAGACTTCTTGACAATTCGAAACAAACAAATTCCTCAAACACGATAATAAGAGAATGTCTCTCTCTATACAGTCATGCACTTGTATTGTTGTAGAAATCATGCATAGTTCCTGTATAAACATCAGGTGAAAATATTACCAGAAATCCTTGCAAGAGCACAATCCGTTCCTGAAATGGTGGAATCTAGTTGTATCCCTTACAATGATCTCTCTCTCATAGGCCCCAGAAAGAAGCTTGAAGGCCAAGTGACAGTCACTGCAGATCCTAAGGTTCTTCATTATTCGCAGAAGCTCCCCGTGTCCAGATTTTACCAACCCGAAAGCCAATGCCAACCTCTCGCTGTGGTGAGAAACAATCATCTCCTTCTCCTCCTCATCTACATCAAACACCACGTCGACCGTGCTAGGAGCATAACCAGCAGCTCTTAGTCGATTGTTCATGTCTCTAAGCTTTGATGCAATCTCTTCCTTCTGGGGATGCAACTTGTAATTGCTTGCACAAAATTGATGAATAACCCCACTCCGTAATTCAATACAGCTCCAACCTGGAGGTTTCTGAATCCCCTGCTCTTCCATCACCTTTCTCACTTTCCCAGCCTCATCCCACTGCTTTGTGGATGCGAGAATGTTAGATAGTAAAATGTATCGAGCCCCATGATCTGGATCCATTTCAAGAAGCTTGGTGCTCGCAATCCTGCCCATCTCCACATTCCCGTGAAGCTTGCAAGAGCTCAGAAAAGACCTCCAGATAACGGTGTTTGCTTCAAAGGGCATTGCCTGAATGAAGTCGAGCGCCTCATCCAACTTCCCATCTCGCCCAAAAAGGTCAACCATACAACAGTAGTGTTGCATTTCTGGATTAATGTCGAATCTCCCAGACATTGACTTGAACAGGTTCCGACCCTTTTCTAAAAGTCTGCTGTGGCTGCAAGCATTCAGCAACCCTGTGAATGTAACTTCGTCAGGCCTTACATTCGCCAATTCCATTTCTCCAAAAACTGATACGGCTGTCTCACCAAGCCCGTGCTGAGCAAGGCTTGAGATCATGGCATTGAACAGATGAGTGGTCCTCTCATTGTTTGGTACACCACGGAAAATTTCCAATGCAGAGTCTATTTTTCCACACTTTGCATACATATCAACAACAGCTGTTACTAGGATCATGTCTCGGCCAAAAAACCCATCCCTTAAGCACTGATTATAAATCCTCTCACCAAAGGTGAGCGCTCCCAGCCCAGCACAAGCAGAGAGAACAGCGACCATGGTGACCTCATCTGGCTTTAAGCCCGAATCTTCCATCTCCTTATAAAGTGAAAGAGCCTCACTATACTGCCCCGCCTGGGAATATCCGCTAATAATTGCTGTCCACAAAATTGTGTCTTTTTCTTCCACTCGATCAAAAACCTGCTTTGCGAGGTCAAGTTTTCCTGCTCTGGCATAGCCTGAAACCATACAACTCAAAGCAGCTATGCTTCTAACATTTTTCAAGGCGCTCAAAACCTTTTCGGCCATATCCAGCTCCCCACATTTCGTGTACAAATCAATGACAGAACCTACCAAGTGAGCACTGTTACCACAATCAACAAACCCCAAGTACCTGTAAACCAAATTATGGATCTGTTTTGCTAGCCTACGATTATTTAGGCCCAAGCAAGCCGATGACAATGCTACAAAAGTGAACTCATCAGGCCATATACCCGAATTTACCATGACCCTAAAGAGGGACATAGCAGCATGAGGCTTGCCCACTTGGGCCACCCCACTCATCATGGTATTGTACGAGACAAGATCTCTAACAGAACTTTCTTCAAACACTTTCTGTGCAGAGTCTAGCTCTCCGTACCCACAGCAGAAATGAATGAATGCGTTAGTCACAAAGATATCTGATTCGAACCCACGTTTTATCACGTGCCCATAAATCTGGAACCCGGGAAAGGGGCCTGATAACCTCGCACAGGAGTTGAGCAAGAATGTGAAGGTGAAGTTGTTGGGCAAGTCTCTTGCCTGTACAATCATAGAAGGGTAGAGAAGGACTGCTTCCCGATGATGCTCGCCACGGGAGTGGGCTCTGATCATGGTGTTCCACATGAACACGTCCGGTAACTCAGTCCTTGAGAATATCAGACGAGAATGACTGAGACTCTCCGAGCAGCCAAACATGGCAAAGAGAGAGAAGATTTTGCTGAGGGAGTAAAGGTGGCCTCGGAGTCCATTGACGATGATCTGAGCATGGATTTGATAAGCTTGTCTGAGGGATTTACAGGTTTCTATCAGCACCAACAATGGGCGATCTTCTCTGGGGAGCATTCTCCCCATAAACATGCTCTGTTCTTCTTCTTCTTCCTAGCAGTCATCGGGTCTCGTCAAGGTCCCGGCTTTTCTCTTGGCGGGTAAGGTTCGAAAGAACCGCATGGACGCGGCTTGTGTGTCGTGTGACAAACCTTCATCGGAACCAAACCCTTGCCTATCACCCGCATCAGGAACCGTTACTTTCCAGGGAAGGAGACCAAAATCCAAAATCGTATAGACTGCCGTGTTGCGTTTCCGACACTAACCGTCACAGAACGTTTTGGGCCGCATTGAGACTGTCGGGATGGGCTGAGATTGGGCTTCCAAGGGCAGGTTTTTAGTCTCTTTGGGCCAGCTTCCTTGTTCATGGGCCTTTACAGGCCCACAATACACAGTTATGCCTGCGGTGGGGGATGGGTTGCAGGGGCCTATTGCCACCTGAATTTGAGAAAACTCGCTATTTTCTATACGAGTTTTAACTAATTTTATCTATATTTTTTTTGTGAATTGCCCTAATTCGTCCCCTAAAATCTACATATTAACTCTTTGCTAAGTTTCAAGTCCCGTGACCAGAACTTTTGGATCTGTCTCTACTACGATCAATTAGTTTGATTGACAGCTTTCATCCCAATGATGCCTTAATTTGGATGATGCATGCACTATAATATTGTTTACAAATATACCCTTTCCCTAAAAAAAAAAAGAGGAACGAATATCCATATAAATATGTTAAATTTTCATCCAGAATATATCAAATCCAAAAGTTTAAAGCGATAGACAATAGTGTTCATGAGTTCTGTTGCTCAGATTGATAACATATGAGCCCACAAATTAACATATCACAGTACCAAAAACATATAAAAGTTTGATCTGTGCTCAACCAAAAAATTTAAGTTGTGAGATTGACTTGAAGCTAGATTGGTGCAAGACATATGAAAAAGTCCGTTCAAGAAGTATGCATATTTTGCATGTGTCGTGTACGATTTTACCCTCTAAAAACTGCATAGTTGCCTCCTTGGAAAACAGTGATGCTCCTGTATTTTGTAAAAATTCCACGGTCACGTTCCTTTAAAGATGTGAGATTTGATACACTGGCATCTATCCGGGGTAAAATGAACAACATAGAGAGTTTTTCTTGACATGTACCATTCAATATTTTCAAAATTTAACAAGTCATAACCAATTCGAAATTCGAGATATAACCAATCAATGTGGAGGAGTTAGCTTCCTTGAAAACTTGAGCAATTTACTTGTGAAAAAAAAAAAAATTGAGCAAGACCAGCAATGATATGTGTGTGTATCATCATACTGTCAGTCGACCATGCCCCAGAGAATCTGATGCGAGTGTACGGAAATATCCAACCCAAGGTCCTGTGTTGTGATTTCCCCTTATTTGTCGGCCATTGGTTGAGATAGGTCCTCCCTCCCGACACACCTCATTTAAAACCTTCTTCCCCTCCGGCCCCACTCTCTCCACGAACCCCTGTGACCGACACAACAGTGATCACTTGAGTTACGTAAATGGAGAGGATTACAATCGAATAATTTTACTATTTAATGGGTCAATCCGACTAGGCTGACCAAATCGTTCGATTTCTACGACGAGCTACTTAGGATGTAATCACTCACCATCCTCGATAAGCTCTGTCAGTAGAGTGAGGAGAAGACCGGCATCAGCTTTTGAGTAAGGATGATCTGATCTTGTTCAGTGGGGAGCAAGGCATGCATATCCGATCGAGTACGATCTCAGCGGTCCTCCATGGTTGAATCAGTCCACGGTCGCACCTCCCTGAGCATCGAAACAGCCCAGGTGCTTATCGTCGGTACACTTACTGTCCATTCAAATACGCAGTCGGTTGCCCCGTACCCATAAATCAAATCGAGACAGTGCTGGACCTGCTTCAGAGGTCTCCTACTGTGGATAAATGTGATCACCGTTATTTATGTTTGAGTTAGATCAGTTCACCATCTCCGTTCTGATGAGTTTTCTTAATGTGATGAATTTGTTCGAAAAAGAGGGGGTAATTACAGCATTAAGAGGAAGCCTGATGAGGTTAGATTCAGCAGCAACAGTCTTTGCCTTGAAGTCCCAGACAAGGATGCATGCAGGCATTAATGGAAATTCAGAGGGCTCTCCTGCTCATTATTGCCCAATCAACTCAAAAAAAAAAAAAGAAAAAAAGAAGGAAAAACAGCATTATAAACACGAGAAGAACTCATCCATTGCACTGCAACAAAGTTGAAACACCCTAAAAGGCAATGCAGATGATACAAACAGCCACACTGATAAGAATTACACTCAAAACTTTTAAGTTCCGTGTTGATTGCAAGGCAAGCTACGCCAAACCCTTTGTTTCCCACTCATTGTGATGGCATATTGGCACGTTCCAAGCTATTCATCCACCAACTCATTTTGATGGCTTTTTTCCAACCACAATGCAAACCAATGCCATCCCCAGCAAATCAGCAAATAAGCTTATTCTTTTAAGTACAGGAAGTATTTGAGATAAAGTCTTAAAGAGGAGAAAGCCTAATTATATATCTGTGCATCACGTAACAATTCTTATATAATATATCAAATTAGTAAGATTAATTTATTTCTAGCGTTAATTTTTAATTCTACGGTTTTATTAAAAAGAATTTTAATGTATCGTAATATCACATAAACATTATCATATAGTATATGTATTATACTCCTGCAGAGGGGCACTAATACACAAATTCTGCCTTGTAAATCATAGAGAATTTCCACAAGCAGAGTCTTGTCTTTCTTATATTATGGGCTGACGTGTATTACACTTATAGATGGCTCCCAACATCTCCCCGCATCGAAAAGCACGAAATTTCTTACCATTTTAGCTCGAAGGCCTGCGGCTCTAGGATGAACACGGAAAGGAAAAATCAAGGGCCGCACGGGGAGCAACATGAGCGACTGAAATAGCATAATACAGAGATCTCTTTATTTTCAATCAAGAGCAGAACTTACTGCACCGAATCCCTCACTCACTGACTGCACTGTACTAAAATGGTTATTCCAAGGATTTCGCTTTGTTTGTAGAAGAAATCGTTTGTTTGGCCCCGCCAAGGTTTCTTCTTTAAAATCATCTGCGCTGCCCCCTTCTGATTATCTGCTCTCAGCTCCCTCTCCCATCTCTTTCCCTGCACCGCTGCATCTGCACTTGTTCTTGCAGCACAGCCTCGTTTCAGAACAAGAAAAATGGGTCCTTTTCTAGTTCCTTTACTCAACATGGTCACCATTTTAATGGCGGTTCCTTTCCGGGTCGATGCCGAGGTGCCCCCTCGACCGGGCTACTGGCCGAGCTCGAGGTTCCGGTCCATGAGCTTCTACCAAGGGTTTCGGAATCTATGGGGTCCTCAGCACCAGAGTGTTGACCAGAATGCACTCACCATCTGGCTCGACAGCACTTCAGGTCCACACTCTGTCCATATATAGTATTAACAAGCAGGTCTTGATCATTCTGAATGTAAACCTTCGTGCATGTCTCGTGGCAGGAAGCGGGTTTAAGTCGGTCAAGCCGTTCCGGTCTGGTTACTTCGGTGCTTCGATCAAGCTCCAGCCTGGCTACACAGCTGGGGTCATAACCGCATTCTATGTAAGAACTGGTTCACGTGTATATATATATATATATACACACTTTCATCGGTTGTCTCCATAGATTGAGGAGATTAATGGAAATTTTATGTTGTGCATGGGCCGTGCATGCAGTTATCGAACAGCGAGGCGCACCCGGGATACCACGACGAGGTGGACATAGAGTTCCTAGGGACGACGTTTGGGAAGCCGTACACGTTGCAGACGAATGTGTACATAAGGGGGAGCGGGGACGGGAAGGTGATCGGGAGGGAGATGAAGTTCCATCTCTGGTTCGATCCCACTCAGAACTTCCACCACTACGCCATTCTCTGGAGCCCCAAGGAGATCATGTAAGTTCAGCTGGATCAATTAATTCAGTTAATTAATTGATCGACCGAATACTAGGAGTGTTGGACAAACCGGTTTGGCAGCCGAACTGGTTTTGAACAGAACCAAAAAGCATCGGCTCATTGCAGTTGACCTGACCGGTCTGATATGATAGATCAAAGTTTTATTTTTATTACATTTAAAACCCATTTGTATCGGTTCCCACCAATTAACCGAATCGATTACAGTTAAAAATTAACTAAACTATTTTTCATCCTGAAAACCGGACCAAAACATAACCAATTCAGTGAGAACCGGTTCTTTCTTGCTCGGTTCTTGCAAAACCGTTTTCCCGCGCACCCTTACCGAAGACACATCTATTTTTGGAACATTCCCCTTGTTTTGTATGGTCAGCTCGGCCGCTCGGTTTCACTGAAACTCTGAATATGTTCAGATTCCTGGTGGACGATGTGCCCATAAGGAGGTATCCGAGAAAGAGCGATGCAACATTTCCCCTGAGGCCAATGTGGCTTTACGGATCTATATGGGACGCGTCGGCGTGGGCGACGGAAGACGGGAAATACCGGGCAGACTACAGGTACCAGCCATTCGTCGCCCAGTACACAAACTTCAAAGCGGGTGGCTGCTCGGCCTATGCACCGGCCTGGTGTTGGCCCGTGTCGGCTTCGCCTTTCCGGTCCGGAGGGCTGAGCCGCCAGCAGCACAGGGCCATGAGGTGGGTCCAGAGCCGCCACCTTGTGTACAATTACTGCTGGGATCCCAAGAGAGACCGTTCGCTCACACCCGAGTGCCGGCGTTGAGATGTGACCCGATGCCGTGTAAATCGACATCGAGCACCCAAGGCACGTACCCGAGATATTAAAGAAATCGATTGAAAAACAAGACGGAGATTATAAATATGTGTGAAATGTCGCTTTTGTTCGTTTTCTTTGTGAATATTACAAAGAGAAGGGATCCAATGTTTAGCCTAATGAAATGGGGCCTTCGGCTTTTGCCTTCTTTGAGCTGTCAATTCTCAATAAAGCAGCAATGAGCTTTTCATGGTTATTGTTCCTTTCATGCGATGGGATGTCGAAATCACGAGGCTTCCGCCATCTTGCACCGAACTCGAATCAGAACATAGCCATTTCGGACGACTGCTATTTTAAAATAAATTGTGCACGTGCGAAGCGATCTCTGGCTTGATTATAAACTCATTCGAGTTGTCCCCACGGGAATCCTGTGAGTATTTGACACATTGAGCACTCAGGATACGAGATCGCATCGACGTAAAAGGCAGTTATTGGATTGAAATTTCCCAGTAGAGAGCGAATCCCGGGGATCGCTCGGAGGCATATCCTTGGGTACATCGAAGTAAATGTCAGCTAGACAAAGTACAAGAACGTTGCTGGCCAAGAGCCATTTCATTTGTGGCTCATCGAGTTTTTCTTTCGGAAAATGTTGGACATTACAAGTCCATTTACAATAATCGTGTACGTGATGTGCAACAGCTGGATCACTAGTCCATATTATCTTATCTCCTTTATAACTGGAAAAAAAAAAAAGCAACACTTTTATATCAATTGCATCGCAACAGGTGATCAACTTGTGAACATAATGAACAAGACAATAACAACAGAATGAGCAAGAGAACACCAAAAGCAGCTGAATTGATGCATCATAAATGTCTTGTACCCAATGATTTGGAAATGACAATGGAGGGGATGCTTTTGAGGCGGCATATGTTATTGGAAAAGCACAAGGTAATGTTGCCCCAATAATACATTAGATGGGATGTGGTCTCTGCTCTATTCTATCTCCAAGATGGGCTTGAAGAGGACAGAATGTCTTGAAAAATGATTAAAGAAAATGTTCCCATCCAGCTCAAATCGGATTATTCAGGCTCATTGAACTTCTGAAGGTGAAAAAGGATAATTGTGCCGATGATTGCAGACAGATACAATCACTTAAACAAACAGGTGAGTAGCTACTGTTCATGGCAACTGCCCACTTGATATCACCCCCACAAGGGTATTTCCTCAGTTTCCGGGTCCTATAAAGGGATAAAAGGATGAGAGACATAAAAATGGTGAGGAGCTCGACAGGTAAAGGTCGAACTTCAGCTGACTAAACCCTCTTTTTTCTCAATTTGATCTTCTGAGAAGCAGAGGAGGATCGCAAATCTTGCAAGACCAACTCATTGATATGGGAATCGATCCTTAGATTCAATTAGTCTGGCACACATCATGCATGGGACAATATGAATACGATGTATGGGAGACTAATCGAGGTGTAGTCTCCGATTCATCAAGAAAATATATCATGCAATATCCAATAGCATTGGTATAAGTAAGGCGAAGGGACCAACCGATCTTTGCCTCAGAATGGCCATTAGTAAACCACATATTGATCTATATCTCCCCAGTGTCTGGCTGCTGCTCATAAGTCACGAAGCTTACAGGGTTTGTCAGTGCAACAGCATACTGGCCTCCCAGATGCTTCCCAGCCATTGAAGCCTCGCTCTAGGACCAAAATGTCCTTAATTCCTGCATCCTCCTTCACCTCCTCTAGATAACTGGCAAGTCTCCTAGCACAAGTGGGTCCGCGGACCTACAGAAGCATTTATAATTTCACTGAGAAATATGGACAACATTTTGAGAAGATTCCTTGGACGGCATAGACATTTTAGAACAAACAGATCCAATGGGCTACATGGGAGCAGTTATTTCCACTTGCCAAGCATCATACTGATCTGATGATAGAATTCTTCTTTTCAAGGTTCAAGTTCAAAGGGCAACCGTAAAATGGATGACTGTTGCCCGATCCTCTGGACTCAAAAGTCTCCAACTGCCAGATTGAACTACTAAGAAAACAAGATGGAGTCGTATGCCTTCCATTCATTATGTTGTTTAACGAGTCATGCTTAGAGATGCAAATGAGAAACCGAAAATAAACGGTATATATATACTACAAATCATGCTCGGTGGCACAAAGAGATGGATATCTGGTGGCTTCTGGAATGATAAGGGATGCAGTTCGCAAAGAGATTCCGGCTCATGAGATTGATCTGCCATGGAGAGGATCCTGAAATGGTAGCTTGAATACAGTAGCAGAAGGAAGCAATTGGCAATTGGCATTTGGCATCCTGCCGAGTATGGTTACAAAACATATTCAAAATTTCTAACTTTTTTCCACGTATATACTGCTTAAAACAGAAAGCACAGGTCTCCTAAAGCTTGAATTGCAGAGGAAAAGGAGTGTATCTAGGATTCAGCTTTCCATCAATCACTCATACCATCTCTTGTCCCTCTTCTTCGAATAATAAGCAAAAACTTTTAGTAAGATAGCATGCCAAGAAGGGAAAACAACGTATTCGCAGGAACAAAGGAGAAGCACAAAATAACAAACGTTTGCCTTACAGACAAACTAGGGAGTCAATCATATTCAAAGAAGCATGAACATTCTGCCTATTGTCGGACTAAACAAAGTGCTACAATCCCGAACTATCTCTACACAAACAATTTGAGAAACTATGGCAGGTTTCTGTTTCAGCAGCAGAATGAAACACCCACCCATTTTTTATATAACCAAAGAATTTATGTTGTCGCAGAAACCATTAACAGCTTATTAATAACTTTCCTCAAGATACAGCTTTCAAATGATGCCATTTGTACCGAAAACAGCAACTGCGCAAATATTATTGAAATGCAATTTCCACTGCCAAGAGGAACTCATGAGATTCTTTAAAACAATGAACTACGGGCAGAATCTCCTGTTCAAGTGCATTGATCAGGAGAATCAAGACCGCTCATAATAACGATAAAGCTGAGCTGAAGAACAATCTCATCTTCCGTCATCAGATCCAGAGAACTTATTAACACCCACTTGCAATCATAAAGTTCGAAGCTCAGAATTGAATTATTCTGCTAATATAGCAGCTAGTCGCCTAGAAGCACAATCGCGGAAAATAGCACATGCAAATGGCATAAATCCACTCATCGGAGAAATAATCGGTCGAAACCAACGTGATTCAGAAGGACGCTGCTACTGACCTGGCTTAAAGCGCAGTGGAAAACGAGGGTGTCCTTCCCCTTCACTGTCTGAAGAAGATCGGAGATCCTGTCGGAGAAAGAGTCGCTCGCGAAATGTAGAGAGCCTGGGATGTGCCCGTCGTAGCTCCTCTCATCGTCCCTGAGGAAGAAAATCATCGACCATCAGGAGACTCGCTCCTAGCTAGCAACGAGAAAACAAACCGAGTTTCACAGGTCTCACCTGACGTCGATGATGGCTATGTTCGGGCGGCGCCGGAGAGACAGAAGCTGAGCTCCAGTGATGAAGGAGACGCTGCGAGCCATTTCCGGTCGGAAGGTAAATCTTCAGGTCGCCGGTATTCCTAAAGATGTCGCATACGAGAAGCGGAGGAGGCCAATACATGGACGACAAACCTTTTTCTTTTTTATCGATCAAAAAAAATTGACCCGGTTCAGTGAACGAGCCCCGGCCCAAGCCCGAACTAAAGAATTATAGGAGATCTGTTGGCCCGGTTCTAATTGGCTCCGACACCGGTCTGCTGGATCCGCGACGGATTCAGTGAGGTGAATTGACGGTTATATCCACGCGCGCCTGACCTTCCAGTGCGGTCATCTTGAAAACTCTCTCGCAGGATCAGAATTCAACCATTTCAGGGAAAGGGTTCCAATTTGCTCCAGAAGACGATCGAAAATGGTAATCCTTCATAGTTCGGTTCTGCAATTCTCTACCGGATTCATGTTTTTCTTTTTCACTGTCGTGCGTTACCTCATGGATGAACTCCGATTCAGGTTTGCGTTGCCTGTTTGTGATACGTGCAGAATTAGTAAAGGGGCTCACTTGTAATAACTAGAAGTCAAGGGACTTGCTTGTAATAAGGCTCTCAGTTTGTTGTATCAGTCGGTTGGGTAGTTAGCTCGAGAACAGAGCATGTGTTCGTAAACAGAGCTTGTTGGGGTCCCTATAAAAGGAGGTACTGAGCAGATGGAAGATGATTGTGAAATGAAATACAGAAATATCTCTCTGTTCTCCCTCAATTCTCAGTCTTCTTCTTCTTCCTCTTACCCTACTCTGTTACGAAGTTCTTCAATTCTTCCCTTTCTCATTCTACACGTATCATTGGTATCAGAGCGCGATTCTGGCAACCATGGCTACGACTCGTTCTCAGGAGATAGAGCAACAGATCAAGGAGCTCAGGACTCAAAACCTCGAGTTCTTTGCTCATACCGATCAAAGGTTCGAGGAGTACCGCAGACTCAACGAGCAGCAGATCAACGATCTGAAGATTCAGAGCGAACACCAGAATGAAGAACTTCGAAGGGCCCTCCATTGGATGCGGGACCAATCTACAAATGGAGGTGAGAATGGTCAGCACCAGGAAAGGAATCACAGCGAAAATAATGGGGGTTGCCATCATAATAATTCAGGTATGGGAAAACTGAAGCTTCCCAAGTTTGATGGCGAGGAGGTGGGAGCTTGGCTCTATAGGTGCCAGCAGTACTTCGATTTCTACTCAACCCCTGAGGAATCGAAGATCAAAACAGTCTCCATGAATATGGAAGGGTCTGCTCTCTATTGGCACCAGACATATATGCGAAGTAAACTGATGGAAGGAGTCTATCCTCGGTGGATTGATTACGCAAGAGAAATTTCTACCACATTCAGTAAGAGGCCATACGAGAATCCTTGTTCAGACATTAAGAATCTGAGCCAAACAGGTACTCTTCAAGAATACATCAAAGAGTTTGATTGTTTGTTTAGCAAAACAGAGCTACGTGAGGAAGTTGCCGTAGGCATGTTCATCAGAGGGCTTAGAAAGGAAATCCAAAGTCTGAGTCTAATGCTTCAACCACACTATTTGAGGGACGCCTATGCATTGGCTCGAAAGCAAGAAGACAACTATGACAAGATGTGTGCAACTGTGATTGGTAACAAGCACATATTCCACTCTATTCAGCGAGTATCCTTTACTGAAACGAAACCTTCATATTCTTATGGAGCCAAATTCAGTTCGGCTAAACCAATTCCTACCATGGCTAGTGGATTACTGCCTTTACCCGCTAACGCAGCTCCAATTAATGAGGGTCAGGGATCTCGATTTCGAACCACTAGCCCAAGGACTTTCATGGATATGGAAAACAATAGCTTTGGAGAGTGCAAAATTGAAGCTGATAAGGATCCCATACTAATTGTACTTACCAGAGAGGCAATTGGAGATCTTGCTGGGGAGTCGACACTTTTGCAGAAGGAACAAAAAGAGGCTTCCATTGAAGATAATGCCTTTGTGCATGATGCCTCTGACCCCGCGGATCATATTCCAACTCCAAGACTAGTGACCTTTCGTGAATCAAGCCCAATTAAGGTAATACCTTTTACTCTCGACCCATTTCCTTCGGAATCCATTAGTGAGCGAGACATGGGTAGCGAGGAAAGTATTGTCATGGCCTCGAGGAACTTTTGTTTCATATTCCGGGTTGGTGAATCCAAGGCCAAGCGGTTTGATAACTGGGCTGTTAAGCTTCATCAACAACCATGTCATGTTGCTTATACTGGTTATCAACCAAGCCAACTTCAGAATTATATTTTCAAGATGATAAAAAAGATCATTCAATGCCCATATGATCCAGGAATACGTTTAATTTTGGCAAAAAGGGGCTGTGAAATACTTGCTATGCGTATGGTGAAGTTAGATTTACATGAGGAAGGTTCGAAGTTTCGACGGTTCAAGTTGAACAAGCTAGAACGGTGTTGTTTGGATCAAGAGAGGGATCCAAAATCACAAGAGGAAATTGTCCTATCTCCATATGCCTGCACTCTTTTCGATGCCAAGCATGAAACTCCTCAATTTGTGAGTTGGATAGAAGAATGGCAGACTGCGAATCTATTCTCGTATTGGGGACCTCCTTTAATTTGTTGGACAAGCTGGACAATGCCTTCATTCTACATCTTGCTTTTTCCAAGTGAAGAACCTTATTACTCATGGAGCTGCAGGCAGCCATCAAGAGCTTCTCCATGATTTGCAGATATGGTTTCCAGACTTAAAACCTTGAGGACAAGGTTTTCGAAGGAGGGGAGTCTTGATACGTGCAGAATTAGTAAAGGGGCTCACTTGTAATAACTAGAAGTCAAGGGACTTGCTTGTAATAAGGCTCTCAGTTTGTTGTATCAGTCGGTTGGGTAGTTAGCTCGAGAACAGAGCATGTGTTCGTAAACAGAGCTTGTAGGGGTCCCTATAAAAGGAGGTACTGAGCAGATGGAAGATGATTGTGAAATGAAATACAGAAATATCTCTCTGTTCTCCCTCAATTCTCAGTCTTCTTCTTCTTCCTCTTACCCTACTCTGTTACGAAGTTCTTCAATTCTTCCCTTTCTCATTCTACACGTATCAGTTTGCTTCCGCTCTTCATGCTCCCAATCATCAGCATAATTCCAGTGCTCTTCGATTTGATCATGGTAAGAGGCTCCTCTGCTTCGCGAATTTGCTGCTTTCCTCTCTCTTCTAATGCGTTTATCTAAGTTCATCAGTTTCTTGTACCGTGTTCGATCGATGTCAAAAATAATAAATTCTGCAACGTTTTACATCCTTTGCCATTTGTAACTGTTGGGTGATTGAATTTCCTCCCTGTCTGAAAGTAGTTCTGCTAGAATCAAGAGCAGATGCGCTTGATTGTGGTGATTTCATTTTGAGTTGGAAAGTTTTGCTATTGATTGCAGGCAAAGGTATATAGACTTTTCGGCTGGGAGTACAGGAAACCCGAGAGGGCTCCTCCGGCATGCCCTTATAAACCGACGGCAGCCAAAAAGGATGGCCAGGTGAGTTAAGAACTGAACTTGACGATTTTGAAACCATCTTCAACCTTATATTCTTAGTTCCTTGGGATGTTTTGTGAATGAGGTAGACTGAGAGATTGCATTTGATTAAGAATCGATGGTTGGTTACCTCATTTATCCTATAATTCGTTTGGATCTGGGCTGATATATTCTCAGGCCTGACATAAAACAGCCTTTTGCATTTCTATAAAGCTACAGAATTTTTGATAGTCTGTAACTTTGTGTGCTTGTTTTTCTTGTGAGACACGATGTTAAAAGAACCATTTCCCCAGAGCAACATCCTCAGATCCAATCTCTTAAATGTGTTAAACGAATGTCGTTTTTGCTTGCATAAACATTGCCTACTGCTCATTCTCGGAGTGGGAAGGATTGGTTATTGATGCCTCTCGTTTACATGGTTGATCTGTTGAAACATACATACTGTTATCGTTTTTGCCGTATCCTAGCTGCACTGATTGAGAAAATCCGTATAATTGCGACGTTTTAAACTGTAAAATACACAGTTTCTTATTGTAGAATCGATATAGACAGAGCTCATTAAGTAGCAGGATTACTACATTTCCTGACTACATTTGTGATCTTTTTTCCTCTTGGGCCTCCCTGAAATTCATTTTCTCCGTCAGATTATTCTTGCACTAGTGAGTTTGTCAATAAAGGCTTCCCTAAAGTTCTTTTTCTCCTTCAGATTATTCTTGCACTAGTTGAGTTTGTTAATATCATCAGCCCTGAACTTCTTGTTGTTTCAGTCTTAACTCTTAATGTTGAATTTCATTCTTTGTTCTGATGTATATATCTCAGGATGTGTCTACATTGGATCATATGAGTGCTTGCTTTTACTCTGCTTTTGTGTAGCCAAATGCATTGCCCGTGTCATTTTCTATAGTAGAAATGATTCACCTGCTACTGTTAGTGCCATGATTTTCTATCCTCCAGGTGATAAGGAATCAGGTATGAAGTCATCAATCCATGTCCATACGACCATTGCTGTTCGTCGTTGCACTTATTGTCATCTGGTGTCTAGAGAGCCGGGACCCTTTCCATTTTTAAATCAAATAAGAACTTTAATCATAGTCTCTGTCACCTGCCTCCCTTTACGGAGATGAATTCTCTCGGTGGTCATAGTTCATTACATATATAACCGTTCTCGCGTTCACATTATATCTCTCAAGTATTCGCGGCAGCTAACACAATCTTCCTTGCTTTTGCAGATTGGTGCGCAGGCTAATTCATCTGTTCCAGAATCTGTCAGGAAGCCCTCCGAAGCAGCAGAGAAGAATTTACTGAAGACCGAATAGGAAACATCGATTCAGAAGGCGTCCGACAAGACAAACCCGGCGTCAGTTTAGTGATGGAGTCTCTATGCAGAAAGCATGTCTTATTAAGTAGGTGATGACTCGGTACCCAGTGTTGAAACTTTCATGCGTTTGAACACCCAACGTGCTTTTCAGAGAGATTCTTACTCGGACCATGGTGTCGGGTCATCTGCAAAGTCGATCAACAGTTATTTGATCCGTTAACAAAAAGTTTAGCATCGCTCTAAGGAAATGCCTGTAAGTTCTCCCGACTCGTGTAAGAGCGGGGCTCGATCCGATCTCAAACATATCAATCTTAGTGGACCTTTTCTAAAATCTTATTTCTTTTATATACTTGACATCAACTGTCCTCCTCTGCTCACCTAATCTAACACTTGATGAGGTTGGGCGGGGCTGGTGATGCAATAAGCGGTCGACACGTGTATATCAATGTTGCAATCAACAGTAAATCTCAAAACTAATGACACTGTCAGTGAGGACTTCTAATATTCCATTTTCTCCATCAACTTGCAATTTTCTTAAAAAAAAGTTAACTTTTTTTTTTTTAATATTTCGATTCGAATTTTACAAATAAAAATATTTATGAGTGGATCAAATGCAAATTATTTAAAATTTATTAAGTTTTCGTGCATCAAATGAGAGTATCATAAGAAAATCGATCAAATGCTTTAATTCTCTTACGAACTTGCTCAAATTATGGGCCCAAGCCTCGCCAGTGGATATCTTATCAATTCGTATTCGAGGCAAGCGTGCCGTCATTTTGATGGCGTCACGCGGGGTCCACCAGACTCTGTTTGAACTTTGGGCACATTTAAAACGTGTTTTTTTTCTTTTTCCTTTTTTCTAAGGGATAATATCAAAAAAAAAATTTCTAACGTACAGAAATTTAATGAGTCGTGATCGATCATATGCTAGTTAAGGCGGCTCACTTGGGAATAGGGTTTTTTCCAAATCTCAAACTATCTTCAATTACAAGATTCATATACGTTATATTAAGAGAAAAAGATACCGAATCGGTACAACTAATCCGAGTTTAAGTCACAGCAAGTAGTTATCCATTCAAATACGGATGCTAATTATACTATTCTCACTTTCTCCAAGTGGAAACCAAACCCCGACAAAACGTGATATACTGTACTTTTCTTTAAAAGAAATGCAATTTTTATAAGATAAAGACGATATCAGTCACTGTCATTCCGATCATAATTTAAGTGAATTATTATCCCGTTGACCACACCAGTCGATGCGAATGAGAGCCATCCAAGTTCACCATCTCTAGCCGCAAGTGCTGTTGCCTTTTGTGAGGACAGGAACTGCACTAACGATCTCGACCGTTTGAGTCTTATCCAAATGATCTCTTATCCTCGATCTCATACCTCTTTAGTGTATTTGTCTACTCCGAGGATACGATTTCTCTATTTTTACTATCTACGTGCATGCTAATATAATTTGGAAACTGTCGAAGGAGTTTTCTCCAAATAAAAAGATTATCCACAATTCGTCCAATTCAATCTGATCCGTTCATCTGGTAGTCCAATTATTATATCCATCCACTACATGTATCTAAAGATAAGGAAGAAAAGTTGAGTGGGTGTGAAAGGGATCTGAATGCAAAGAGAAATATTAAAAGAGGGGGTAAAGGGAAAGATGACAAGAGGCAGAGGACTTTCCCTGAAACCTCCGCGAAAGATAGTGCACGTGACAGGTAAAACAGACAAGTGGCGGCGGCTGAGACGGTCAATTTCTCACAGTACGATACACGATATTCTTCCAAGTTATCCGTGGTGTTCGGCTACGTCACCGCAATTGATAATTTTGCTCCCCGGTCCTTCACTTTAGCTACTTCTCTTACTATGGTCCTCTACTTTTTTCTTTTCTTCTTTTTCCATTGAAATTCTACTACCTGAGGGCATGTGTATGAGAATCTGGCTGTGTTTTGAAGGTTTACTTAACATTTGACTAATCGCTATGATGCCATTAAGAGGCAATTAGCATAGACATTTCACTTATCTCAGTTATGGAAGCAGTACGAGATGCGAGTGGCTCGATCCAAACTGGGCCAGCACTAAAAATCATAACGGTGCAATCTGATTAAAAATTCAGTATGCAGTACATGGTGAATTCGTTGCGCAAATCAAATAACTATTTAGATCTTGACATATGAAAAGTTGACTCTCAAAAATTGTAAAAATTTTACGGTGTTAAAATCTAAGAGAGATTTACATGCCGTACTCATTATATATTACACACTGAATTTACTCAGTGCAAACTGGTGCTGTGCAAACTTGAAGTTGCGGTACTGACACTTCAAGAAGTTTCGTGGAGCAAAACACAATTTCTGGAAATAAATTGATATAACTACGGGGACGCGGTGAGAATATAACTAAGATAAGAGTTGGTTTGTCTTGTACTGCGGAGACCCAGACGCTGTCGGCTCATTACCGCGAGTTGGAACGATTACTTAATGACCGAGACTTCCCATTTTCTCCTAAACAACAATCAAATCCGGGCAGTGCAGCGTCAGGGGAGGAGGGGAAGAACAGAGACGGGGAACCAAGAGGGGTTGGGCCGAGTGGTAAGCAGCTCGGTGCCGCTTAAGGAGGTCTCAGGTTCGAGACCTCACGTACGCAGACACCCCTCTTGGGAGCCTCACCCGCCATTGCCAGGCGTGCGACCCGGGGCGACCAACGGATTAGTCAAGTATGGTTGGCTGAAAGATGCCATCTCACCGCTGGTGGGGCCTGCTTGGATACCGTGGCTGGCGACCAAAAAAAAAAAAAAAAAGAGAACAGAGACGGGTGCTTCGTCCAACAAGAAAAGAGGCTGTAGTGAGGCATAAGCGAGCCTGTCGAAAGACAGAGAGGGAGGGACTTCTCTGGGTCTGTGCAAATCGGTCCGAGAGCGAAGCAAGAGGGGAGAGATACTCGGAGGCGGTCAATAGAATCGCGAGCTCTGTGTCTATGGGGATTCTGCAAGATGACTTGGTGATCATCAGCCAGTCGGAGAAGGAAGGAGATCCCAGCGTCATCACCGTAAACTGCCCCGACAAGACCGGCCTCGGCTGCGATTTGTGCCGCATCATACTCTTCTTCGGTCTGAGCATTGTCCGGGGAGGTGAGCTATGTCGGTTTCGTGCAGAGCATTTCTGCCTTTATCCTGAAATTTCGCAATCATTTGTTTAGTTGCAGAAGCCTCAAGCTTTCGACTTTTGCAGAACAGTTCATGCTTTAAGTTTTCGACTTAAGATGCAGAGATATTGAAATTTCGCAATCATTTTGTTAGGACATTTCACCAAAGTTGCAACCTTTCGCATTTCTGGGATTTTGGCTTTTGTATCTATAAGCTGAATTAAAATGGGGATTTGGTATTTGGATGTCTGGCCTTGTTAATCAGTCCGTGGGAATTAAGTCAAGAATTATTTGACAAAATTTTTTCAGTTATCTTTAGTCATGATTCATATGAGCAATCATCGTTTGAAAGAGGTCCATGATTGTTCGGAGTTACTGACACTTCTCTCGGTTCCATGTTCTGAAGATTTTTCCACCGATGGAAAATGGTGCTTCGTAGTGTTCTGGGTTGTCGGGAAGGAGGATACGAGGTGGCTTCTATTGAAGAA
This sequence comes from Lagerstroemia speciosa, assembly GCA_037672795.1. Lineage (NCBI taxonomy): Eukaryota > Viridiplantae > Streptophyta > Magnoliopsida > Myrtales > Lythraceae > Lagerstroemia > Lagerstroemia speciosa. The sequence continues at coordinate 1,180,385 of CM075302.1, read as the reverse complement.
GAGGCTAGTTGAGGCATGCCCCTCTTGTTCTTCTGCCTCCTGGCTCTCTTTCTACACCTACGAGAATCAGCCTCCAAGGCCTCCCAATGTCTTCCTCTTGAAGTTGTGTTGCTACGACCGAAGAGGCCTTCTACATGGTGATTGCCCGAGTCACTGGCTAAAACTCGTCTCATTTTATCAAAATATTGGAGTTTGGTGTGCCATTGAGATGTCTTCATACTCTCAATTACTTACCCGTTCTTTCATATTCTTTTACCGGACAGACGTAACACGGGTTCTGTCTGAACTGGAGCTTATAATCAAGAAAGTCAAGGTCTCCACGACCCCGGATGGGAAAGTGATGGACATGTTCTTCGTCACTGATACAAGGTTCATTAATCACATCTCTAGTAGCACACTCCAGTCTGATTTTGAATCATTGACCAGGAAGCAGGTTGTTAGAAAGAGCAAGAAACATAACTGTCTTCTGCTTTGTGATATCTGGTTCTATCAGGGAGGTCTTGCACACGTGGAAGAGGAAGGATGAAACCATCAACCACCTAAGAGTTGTGATTGGGGAAGCAATGTTGAGCTGCGAGATCGAAATGGCGGGCGGCCCTGAAGTTACAGCATGCTCGCAGGCTGCTCCATTTCTTCCCTCTGCGATCACAGGAGACATGCTCCAGAGTGAAATGCCTGTGAAACTGGTCGGTGGCTTGGTGACATCCGAGAATGTTTCCATAAAGATGGACAACCAGCTTAGCCGTGCTCACACGCTTGTCCAAATAAGTTGCCAAGAGCACAAGGGGCTTCTTTACGACATAATGAGAACACTTAAAGACTCCAACATCCAGGTATTATTTGGTTTTTATAAGTTCAAGGCTTTTACTCATCCTTCTCTTCGAGTTTGAGCGTGAAACCAAATGATTACAGCTGGCGATTCTTATCTTGCAACTAGATTTCTTATGGGCGCTTCTCAGTTACACAAAGGAGAATCTGCGAGCTCGAACTCTTCTTGATGAAAGCAGACGGGAAGAAGATTGCTGACCTGAGCGAGCAGAGGGCACTTGCATCCCTGTTGGAGTCGGAGCTCAGCCGGCCTCTGAGAGTGGCAGTGGTGAGTCGTGGGCCCGACACAGAATTGCTAGTGGCAAACCCCGTGGAACTGTCGGGAAAGGGACGGCCGCTTGTCTTCCATGACATAACCCTTGCTCTCAAGATGCTCGACTCCTGCATCTTCTCGGTATACTTCCTTGTCACATGATGAGTTCCATCAATCTTCTAATAGCATGTCGTGCAAATCATGTTTTTCCCTTGTCATGTGTGATGAGCCCTGATGATTGTGTGCCAACTGAAGCTATGGTCAAGCTAAAGTGCTACTCTTTAGACATCTTGGAAAAGTTAAGTTTGTCTCTTGTTGAATAAGAGAACCCTTCTGATGCAATTCAGTTTTCTTCAGGCGGAAGTTGGGCGACGCATGATCGGAGATCGAGAATGGGAGGTTTACAGAGTCCTGCTCAATGACGGGGAAGGGGAAGGCCTCTCTGTTCCTCGAGACAAGGTCGAGGAACAAGCTTGGAAGTTGTTGATGGGGTGGGACTGATCATCACACGTCCAAAACCCCACCTCCCATTGCCTCTGGAGCAACTTCTAAACCGTTCGGGTCGGCTGCTTTTAGCTGCAGAGATCGGTGACTCGGAGCAAGAAAGACCGGGCAAGCTCATCAGATGGACCGCAAAAGCCTCGTTCGGTTCTTAGCTCCCTGGCTATTTGCGGTTGTTATTTTCCACTGTGTTTTGCATAGAGGTAGGTGTACATAACATCTGTCCAATAGCAGGTTGTATGTATAAAGTATCCAACTCTTATGGATCAGATATTCCGATTAGTCCGGCTTTGAATTTTCTGGGATCGGTGATATTTGATCCCGTTGTGATGACCTAACTCTTCGACGGTGCTTTAAACTCCGGTCAACGTTGCTCGTAGGTTTGATAATTCATTTACCGGTGTTCAGTGAAAACTACGATCTTCAAATATTTTTCTTGTTCCCTTTTCATGATTTATGAAATTGCTCTCTAATTTCTGAAATTGTTTTCAAGTTTTTAAAGTGAAGAACCACCTAAAACCATCACTAATCCCAATGGAGTTCGATGAGAAATTAAAGCAACTGCCTTCGAAGCTTCTGAACTTGGAAAAAGGAAGAAAATGCACGTGAGAAAGTAGATAAGTGCACGTGGGAATTTCGACCAGCATCCCAATTCCCATGTGACTGGTCAAGCACCGGATGAGAATATATTAGCAAGACAATTATACATTTAAATATATCAAACTTGATTCTTATCCATAAAATTTCATATGCCCTTTAATTTTTCTCATATTCTTAATTATATCCTTCTAAATTCATAAGTTTCCTTTGTAAATTGTAAAAAAAAAATGCTATCAGAAAAAAAAGAGAGTTTAATACAGTGATATCTTCATTGACCTGGAATCGATAGGTCTAACATTGATTTTCACGATTGAAGCTTTCCGTACTCTTTTATTCTCATTTTCCCAGTACACTTCCCGATTACGAGTCTTCAACATAACTGCGTAGCAGTGCTTACGTAGCGTGTTCGATCGTGTACAATGTGGTGGTGATATTCTCATTGAACTTGTGCTGGCGGCCGTCGTCGGGAATATGAAGATTTCTAGATTGCCAAGGTTCTTTCAATTCCCCCAAGTGGTCGATTTCAAAAGTGGAATCCCAAAGGCCAAAAGCTTCACGTATCCTTTCACTCGTTCTCCAACGAAAAAAAATGGACCAAGACCCTAACCAGAGATGTTTGGGTTCCCACGGTAGCAAGATGCTACGCTAAAATGCAGAAGTAGAGAGAGATATCTTAGTGCAGTGACACTTGACTTCAACTCATAACCGAGAGGATATGGATTTAATTCTCACCGTGGGAGCCAGTCATATAGTGCTTTAGTTCCCGTCACGCGTCGATCTTCGTTACCATGGAAAGAAAAAGGTAAAAAGTCGATTGTTATTGAATAAAGAAGTGGAGGATGCTGCCAAGAGAGTCTGGACAAAGGTGCTGGGGGACCTCGACCTCGACCTCGACCTCGGATCATGGAGTCATATCTACTGGAAACACAGGAATGGTTTCTGTGCATATGGAGTGACAGTAACTTGTCACCTTCCGCATTTGCTAGAAAGTATGATCATGTGCAATGCATGCCAGGAAAAGGAGAAGGGGAAAAAAAGAGAGGAGATTCTTGGTTGAATCCGGACCATGCAAATTCTCTGCAGTGAAATGGCATCTCCAAATTGGAATCTTTCTACCAAAATCGTTTGGCTGGAATGATTTGAATAGTTCTTATCCTTAAACAAACTCTTAGATTTGAATAATGGTTTTATCCTCGGATCGATATGACTTGGATTGGAATTAATCAAAGTCCATTAAATGTATAATTACTACTGACTGATCCAGTACAAATCGAGTCGGTACATTAAGAGGATTAAGGATATAATTTAATTACATCACTTTTGACCCGAGATTAAGAAATCTTATATTTAATTATGGTCAACAAGATTTCCATATTGTTTGATTCCCTACTTCATCATATTATCTTCAAGACCATGAGCTCTCTTTTTTTCTTTTTGGTACGGGGGAGATACTGTAGGCTTAAATGAGAATTGAATTTAAGATCTTTTGATCTCAAATGAAAAGTAATACTATTATATCGAACTATTTTAGAATTTCGTTTTAACCCTAAAAAAATTGCAAATTATATCAATTCATTTGATTAACTGATCAGCCTCGCCGTCCACAAGGCAGCGGTCAACCAAACAAGTCAACACGACAGTTCTCTCCCCCTTCTATATATACTTCTCAGGCAGACTCCCTCTTCATCTCCTCAAACAACTGTAACTACAGCAATAAAACTACTAAGCAAATCACTTAAACATTGCCTCAGTCATCGGCATTCACTCGGTGACAGCAAAAAATGGTGGTTGGGGTGGCTGACCCGGGCTTAGCCTCCACAGCTGCCGGCGGCGGCTGGAGGGACGCGAAGTCGGTTGGGTCCCACATCATCATGGGCCGGTGGTTCATGGCCTTCGCTTCCCTCTTGATAATGTCGGTGGCTGGGGCCACCTACATGTTCAGCCTGTACTCCACCGACATCAAGACCTCCCTTGGCTACGACCAGACCACCCTGAACCTGCTGAGCTTCTTCAAGGACCTCGGTGGAAACGTTGGTGTCCTGTCGGGCCTCATCAACGAGGTCACCCCACCTTGGGTGGTCCTCTCTGCCGGGGCCGCCATGAACTTCTTCGGATACTTCATGATATGGCTCTCCGTGACGGGCCGGGTCGCCAGGCCGGCTGTCTGGCAGATGTGCCTGTACATCTGCATCGGGGCCAACTCCCAGACGTTCGCTAACACTGGGGCCCTCGTCACAGCCGTGAAGAACTTCCCCGAGAGCCGGGGTAGTGTCCTCGGCCTGTTAAAGGGATTTGTCGGCCTTAGCGGCGCGATCCTGACCCAGCTGTACCACGCTTTCTACGGAAACGACTCCAAGGCTCTGATCCTCCTCATCGGGTGGCTGCCGGCAGCTGTCTCCGCTGTGTTCCTCCGCACAATACGGATCATGAAGGTGGTTCGGCAAGAAAATGAGCTCCAGGTGTTTTACGACTTCCTCTACATCTCGCTCGGCCTGGCCGGCTTCCTCATGGCGATCATCGTATTGCAGAACAGGCTAGCCTTCAATAGGGCCGAGTACATTGGCAGCGCCTTCACAGTGATCGTTTTGCTCTTCCTCCCTCTGGCTTTGGTCGTAAGAGAAGAAGTTAACCTTTGGAGGGCCAAAAGGATGGGCTTGGAGAGCCCTCATCAGCTCAAGGTAATCACTGAAGATCCCCCGTCCATCGAATTAGCACCGATGCCGGCAGTGCCGGAGCCGCAACTTCCAGCATCCTCAGAGAAGCCAGTTTCATGTGCAAGCAACATATTCCGGACACCGGACCGGGGCGAGGACTACACGATCCTTCAGGCACTCTTCAGCGCAGACATGCTGATCCTCTTCGTGGCAACCACGTGCGGGGTTGGTGGGACGCTGACTGCAATCGACAACCTCGGCCAGATCGGAGCTGCTCTGGGCTACCCCCCTCGGAGCACCACCACCTTTGTATCCCTGGTGAGCATATGGAACTATCTCGGCCGAGTCGTGGCTGGGTTCGCCTCGGAGGCCCTGCTTGTGAGGTACCGGTGCCCCCGGCCACTCCTTCTCACCCTCATCCTCCTCCTCTCTTGCCTCGGCCACCTCCTCATTGCGTTCGGAGTCCCCAGTTCCCTCTACGTGGCATCGGTGGTCATCGGTTTCTGCTTCGGAGCCCAGTGGCCGCTCCTGTTCGCGATCATATCCGAGATATTCGGGCTCAAGTACTACTCCACCCTCTACAACTTCGGATCCGTCGCAAGCCCGGTCGGGTCCTACATCCTCAACGTGAAGGTGGCTGGCCGGCTCTACGATAGGGAGGCCCAGAGGCAGGTGTTGGCTCGCGGGCTCTCGATGGCTGCAGGAGACAACCTGGCCTGCACGGGAGTCGAGTGCTACAAGATGGCCTTCATTATCATCACGGCTGCGACTTTATTTGGGGGCTTGGTTTCGTTCATTTTGGTGCTCCGGACGAGGAAGTTCTACCAAGGTGACATATACAAGAAATTCCGGGAGGCAACTGCAGCAACGGAGCATGGTCGGGGCCCGAGAAGTGGTGGTGGCACGGCCGAGGAATCTGCCATGGCGACCGGTTCTCGGTGATCATCATCCATGATTTGAATGTCGCATTGTGTTATTATCTTGGTAAGAAGGGGAAAAAAATACCGATTGTATCATTGCTTCTTCATGGCATTACATAAAAGGAATGTGCCATCAATAGTAAAAGAACACAGGCAACAATCGAAACTCAATCTCGTACGATTTGATAAGTACAAGAATTTAAATTTAAAATAGTAATTATTCGGGTTCGTTTAATAAATTTATAATTCGATCCTTTTACCAGATAAAAAAAATTTAAATAGTAAAAAAACCACGTCAGACCACCTGGAGGCTGTATCCATCCCCAACTTTCATCCCATCACTCCCTCTCTTGAGTTCCGATTCGCCACCGGAGGGCCCCCTCTTTTCCGGTCAATTCCGCCGCTTTTATTCAGATGATTCACCCTCTCGATACATCCGAAGCCAAGTTTCGTCCCATCCCCGCCCAATCGACTGAGCACTCCCCTCGCGAGTCTATGCCGTTTTCATTTCCTCGATGCGAATTTGTTCGACGTCGGAGCAGCAGCGGCTGATTCGGATCCAGGGCCTTCAGTTTCATGCTTATCGGTCTGACTTTTAGGGTTACGGCGCATTTGAGTCAATCGGTTTCGTATCGGAGGAATGTTTAAGAAAATCATGAAAGGAGGGCACAAGAAGCCCTCGAAATCCGACGCCGGTGATGCGGCCGCGTACGATCCTGCGGCGGGGAATCGGAATTCGGCTACTGGGTTGAGCTCCGATGTGACCGTGAACCACGCTTCGCGTGGTGGAGCCGGGGCCAAGTCGTTGCCCGGCGGGCCTGCAGCTACGATTGCCGCGGCCCCGGCCTCTGGCACTATCGACCCTCTGCCGAACTTCCGTGATGTCCCTGCCTTGGATCGTCAAAACCTGTTTTTGAGGAAGCTGTACGTATGTTGTTTCCAATTCGATTTCTCGGAAACCTTGAAATCGGCCCGTGAGAAGGAAATCAAGCGGCAAACCCTCCTCGACCTGGTGGATTTTATTCAGTCGGGTTCGGGGAAAATCACTGAGCAGTGTCAGGAGGAGATGATAAAGATGATCTCTGTGAATATCTTCCGGTGCCTGCCCCCTGCTTCCCACGAAAATACAGGGCAGGAATCCACGGACCCTGAAGAAGAGGAGCCTTATTTGGATCCTTCCTGGCCTCATTTGCAGCTTGTTTATGAGCTGCTTCTGAGGTACATTGTCTCCTCGGATACCGAAACGAAGGTTGCAAAGCGGCACATTGACCATATATTCGTGCTGAAGCTGCTCGATTTGTTTGATTCCGAGGACCCCCGGGAGCGTGAGTATTTGAAAATGATCCTCCACCGCATATATGGGAAGTTCATGTTGCACCGCCCCTTCATTAGGAAAGCCATCAATAACATCTTTTACCGCTTCATTTACGAGACACAGAGGCACAGCGGTATAGGTGAGCTTCTAGAGATTCTAGGGAGTATAATCAACGGGTTTGCACTTCCGATGAAGGAGGAGCACAAGTTGTTCCTTGTTCGGGCTCTTATACCACTGCATAAGCCTAAACCGATTGCTGTCTACCACCAGCAGTTGTCTTACTGCATAATTCAATTCGTTGAGAAGGATTATAAGCTTGCAGATACAGTTGTAAGGGGCCTGTTGAAGTACTGGCCCATGACGAACTGCCAGAAGGAAGTTCTCTTCCTCGGAGAACTGGAAGAAGTTCTAGAGGCAACTCAGCCGGCTGAGTTTCAACGGTGCTTGGTTCCTCTGTTCAGACAGGTGGCCCGTTGCCTAAATAGCTCTTTTCAGGTCTGTAAGCTACACTGTTAGCTCATTCTCGATTCTCTGTTGCATCTCTTGTTGAAGAAGCTGGATCTATTATGCAGCCAGATCTAAGAAGTTCCAAATGTGACGGGAGACATTACCTGTCCTTCCCTTTCCTTACCGGTCTTGTGCAGGAATGGAACATCCGAAGTGTATGTTTGTCTGAGATTAACATATGAGCAAATAAATGAGTTATTGATTACCAAAGAACATGGATTTAAAACATAGAGAATCCTAGGGCGCTCGTGTGTAATTGATGCAAATAGGGTGGTCCAGAATTCTTTAGCAGCCTCTATTTCGTTCACTGTGGATGATGCAAAGCTGCTTTAGCCATTAAAAGGTTTGCCAATTTTCCCTGTAGGTGCTATTCTTACAAACAAATGGAACATGTTTCTTTGATATAGCATCTTGGTGCAGTTGCTACTGTATAGTTATTGATCTCTTCCGACTCTTCCATTGGGTAAATTTATAGTAGGTTGATTTGGATGGACAAGCAATAAGGAATTCTATTGAAACCTTTCTTCTCTTTATCATTCTATACATCAACTTGATTCTCTCAGTAACATACATTTTGTATAAAATATCATTCTCGAACCATAAAAAAAAAAAAAATATGCCTCTGACATGATTCTTGTCAGCTGACTTTGATTTTTGTGGGCAAGCATTGCTTCTATAGCCTTGTCGACCACGCTCATATGTACTGTGATTAAATTGCATTGTCTGCAATCGAATCTGAGATAATGAGCTATGAACTGTTTGTTCCAATCAAAACGTTGCTGGGTTCTTTCCTGTTCTGCAGGTCGCAGAGCGAGCCCTCTTCCTGTGGAACAATGAGCACATCGTGAGCCTGATAGCTCAGCACCGGACCATCGTGCTGCCCATCATCTTCGAGAGACTCGAGAAGAACACACAGGGCCACTGGAACCAGGCGGTCAACGGGCTGACCGCAAACGTCCGGAGGATGTTCATTGAGATGGATGAGGAGCTGTTCGAGGAATGCCAGAGGCAGTACGAGGAGAAGGAATGCCAGGCCCGGGAAGTGGAGGAGCAGCGCCAGCTGATGTGGAAGAGGCTCGCGGACTTCGCAGGGCAGACGGATGACATGGTCATAGGATGATCGAACAGGGCAGGCGGGGTCGGGTCCTTCCCAATTTTGGTGCCATTCTTTTTTCCATTATTGTTTTTCCTTCTCTTTTGGATATTTCTTTCCCTTCTTGTTGTGGAAGTTCAATGAAAAGCGATCCAATAAGACTAGGCATGATGAAGTCAATCTCTAAGATCACATCGGTGAGTGGGTGTCTATTAAAAGTCCACTCTCTCATCCAATGATGATAGAATTTCTAGAATTTTCTTGGCATAACTTCTTTTTCTTTTTCTTTTAAGTGAATGTAATAATAACGTGAAACATCTTTTTTTTTTTTTTTTGGTCGCCAGCCACGGTATCCAAGCAGGCCCCACCAGCGGTGAGATGGCATCTTTCAGCCAACCATACTTGACTAATCCGTTGGTCGCCCCGGGTCGCACGCCTGGCAATGGCGGGTGAGGCTCCCAAGAGGGGTGTCTGCGTACGTGAGGTCTCGAACCTGAGACCTCCTTAAGCGGCACCGAGCTGCTTACCACTCGGCCCAACCCCTCTTGGTATAACGTGAAACATCTTTACACTTTAATTAGTATAAGAAAAGTTCAGTATTTTAGCAATTATTCATAATTTTATTAAGATATTCCCTCTCGTTTGCCATACATTACGCTGATTTAATGGGGAAAATTAAATAAATGCATTTAAAAAATAATTAAGAAATAAAACTACTGGAAAATTCCACCGCCTCTCCTTCCCCGGCTTTGGACTTCTCTTATCTTCGTTCAGTAGGAATAGGCCTAATCCATCCTCATTCCTCATCCCTCCTCTGCTCTCTCCACCTGATCTGCTCTCCAACCTCAATCGCCGCCATCCCCTCTTCCTCCGTCGCCGCCGCGACTAGCAGTGATTACGGCGGAGCGCATGTCTAAGAAAGGGGCGGCACTGCAGAAAGACGTTCCCTGGAGGGCGTCCTCGACCAAGCCCGTCCCCAGGATCCACCACAGCCCCGTCCTCCGCGTCTCCCAGACGCCCTACTCTAATTATGCTCTCTCCGTCATGAAGGTCAGCGTCTCTCCTCTCGCTTGATACTGATACAGCCATTCTGTATCCGCTTGTCTGGTGGTGATTCGAGTATTCGCAATTATCCGTGCAGCATCCTGATCCAATCGGAAGTGGACTGGCGACAGGAGCGATTGTCGAAGCAGCTGGGCCTGATTGCATAATCCCTGGTCAAATTCCTCCTGTTAAGCTGCTCGGTGTCAAGGTGCCTGCTGCTTCCCTTTCCTGTATTCACACTGCTGTCCGAAGCTGTTGTGTAGATGATGTTCCCGCTACGCCTGTTGAATAAATTTCTTTTTCCCCAATATTTTCAAATGCGTGATTGCATCTAGTCCTTTTGATTGATGCTGTAAACTCATGATTTTAGTATCAGTAGTTGTCACTTCTGGAAATGCTGAAGACATTGGTAGTTGATGGATGGTGGCCGTAGGGCATCAATTGATTTGCATGTAATATGGTTCGCGATAGATGCCAGTGCGTTCCTCTTCCACTGCAAAGATAAATGTGCAATATTAGTGTGAAAATTGTTCTTGTGATTAATAGTGAATACTAAGTATGTTACATCACTTGCTTGTTCTGCTAAAATTACTTTCTTTGCCTGTGCATTTGTTGCCTCAGAGTTATGGAAAAGCCCGATTAAGGTCAACTGTTTACTTGCCTATATCCTGGATGTATCCAACTTATGGATTATCGGAAGATCATGCGATAATATTTTGTTGGATTATCTCTTAACTCTTAGCAATGCAGCTTTATTACCTGTTAATTCCTTTCTTTATAATGAGTTTCTTTGTACTTGACTGAACGTGCTGATAAGTATCCATGCATCATCCTTCCACGATAACAATGCAATTTCCTACATTGATTTAGTTGTGCAAATTCCATGTCCTGGAATAGCTATACGATTGGCATTCATCATTATGTTTGTGGTGTTCATGTGGACAGGTTTGGCCCATTAATGTTGATCTGAAGTTTATTGAACCCGTTCAGAAGGAGCTTAAGTTGCTTGGAAAGGTAATTTGATCTTGGCTCAAAGGAATTGATTGTTGCAATTTTGTTACTTCAGAGTGAAAAGGATTGTTTGCATGGTTTCTCAAATCTTGGTTAATTGCCTGGTTTCTCAGGCTCGTCATTACCATGTGCTGTTTGGTTTGGTGTTAGTTTTTAACCTATTCAGCTAATGACTGATTATTTTGGGATTTTCAATCATCTTTGGATGCAGTTCATGGACTCTGCAGTTAATCTCATGAACAAGTCATTCATCGATCGTTAAGTGCCTTGAACTCTTTCTGGTCATTCTATGTTTATGTGAAGCAGTTCGATATGATGATTAACTCCTACTCTTGTTGCATGACTTGCACTCAACAGAATAAAAGCAGGAGTGACTATATCGAGGCTTGCTTAAACCAATGCATATTCTCATGCGGCATTTTGATATCAACCAGTCCGAGGCCAACATGGGGACTTTTTCTCGTCATCCTCATTGCAGAAAATATGTTTACTGCTTCCCATATAATCATGTCATAGCGCTGTCTTGATGGCAATGCCGTGTTAACTAACTGCATAGCTTGAGGGCCTCAGTTGCATCTTTCTACAGACACTGCTCATCGTAGTGATTTTCAAAAATAATACACATACCGTTTTGTCATAGCACTATACCCAGGTGGAGCCCTTAGTTATTGTGTATTCCCTTTATTGAGAATTAGTCACTCATACCGAAGCCTGACTGCATCAACTGGTTGGTTAATCCATCCCTGCTGCTGAGTTCCTTGATCTATAAATTGAAAACTTGCTAGGCCAGGTCGATCAGCTCGGTCAGGCTACATTGATGATTTCTAGGTTGCCTCAAATCAAAGGTTCACAATATTCGAATCAAGGTCGTTGAATCGATCTGGTGGTTTCAGTGTGTTCTAATTCAAAACAGTGCTTTCTCAATTTTTGGGTCATTAGAGTTTCACAAAATTATTACTTCAAATTGTTAATTTTCATTATAGAATGTCAATGAAAATTTTAATCATTCTACAAGTTTGCAACTAAGTATTCTTTAAGGCACCGTTGACTTTATAAATAGTACCCTAATTCTATTTCTTTTAGTTTTTAAATTTTCTAAATGAACATTTTTCTCATTATGAATAAGATATGTTAACAGGGATTGTTAATCCCTGACTATGATTAGATATTAACTATCGATACTGAAAGGAATCGTACATAAAAAGAGAGTTCTGGCATCTGAGTTTCAATTTCACATCTCACCCAAAATTTCAAAAAAAAAAAAAAAAAGGTGAAAGCAGTGCTTTTGCGTGACCTTTGAAATATGTGTTCCATTTATGTATAAATCATAATATTGTTATAAATAGTCATTTTCACGCACGACCTACTCACCTTCAGTCAACCGTATCTCGCCGACTTGCACCACATCATAACAAAACGTTGACTAACTTTCATGCCACAGGATCCATTAAAGCGATCATCCAAGAGTCCACGTTCTGAGCATTCACCAGCAAAGTTGACTCCTAGCACCTCCATGATTCCATTTTCACGAGCCCCCGACCCAGCTCGTTAAGTATCCAAAAATCTGATCGGCTCAACCGAAGAAACCATCAAGCACCGATAGCCGATCCCATATCAGAAAAAGGGAGCAGGAGTCCGAGGTCAGCCCAACGTCATCTCTCTATGCAGATGTGTCTTTTATGTGATAAAATCGTACAAATATTGCTAAAAAAATAGATAATACATCTCGAACGAAATCTTAAATGTCTAAAACTTTGAACTCACGATGTTATGCAGAGTTTCTGCGATTGATTATTGTGTGTTTATCTCTTACATGCACATCGCGTACTATCCCGTACCGCGCACGGGTCACCATTAAACCTATTTATAACGGCAGGATCTAATAAATCACGTGGCAATTACCCAGTAAACAAAGCAATAGGAGGCCCCCTAGCCTTTATTTTAATTAAATCCAATATTCTAATTCATTAAACTCCACGTATAAGATGATGATCATAAATTTATAAGAAAAACGGTACAATAGCTTGATAATTTAAATTTTTGAGTTAAAATGAGTCCGGTTTCTTATAAGAAGACTTGTTGGTGATAATTATATAACATATGAGCGCCCCCGGCCATCGTAATCTCTAACGTAAACTCGGATCTGTTTCTAGTAGTCTTCTCACTGACGTGAGGTGGGATCCGTCTCTGTCAGTTCCCTCAACTATTCTCAGTTGTCAACAATACCGCAATAATTTCACGCAATTGATAATAATTTCCGTAAGGCCCACGGGGGCACAGCCCCGCTGGCCAGGCACGAGACGTCACAGGTTCTAATCCCAGGAGGTTCAGTCCTCTTGAACCCGTCAGATTCGTCCGACTTATCCCGGACACGTGCTCTTGCGGGCTACTGCGTGTACCCCGAGGAGGAGCTGTCGTAACCACCACTAGTCGAGCCCGGAAGATACTCGGATACCTCGGTTATAAAAATAAATAATAATAATTTCCGCAAGAGTAGGTCTAACAACCGTAGAGATGGCTAGCTTGCCGTGCTATAAATCTCGGCCCACTTCTTGATTTTATTTTATTTTATTTTATTTTTTCAAATTCGTAGATATTTATAATAATCCGCCAAGATTCTGACCGCGCGCATGACATAACCTATGATTTAGCTTCGTAGGATGTGTACAATGAGCTTATCTCCAGCTTTGTTTTATTCTTTTCATATTACTCAAAGATTCAATTAAAAGTCCATCAATTTAAATTTGATTTGAATCATCTAATAAAAGATTAAATCAAACCCATTTTGATCAGTATGGACTCGTCTCGCTCAAATTGTACTTCATATCTCAACTTTTTCTTATTGCCTCATTGTTCAGAGATTCATTGACTTGCCGGACAAATCAATGTTGATGGGTTGGTCGAGGTGGTTGGATGTCTTTTTTTTTTTCTTCAATAAAATCTCATTTTTAGTATTACGGTCGAAGAAATTAGTGACTTAAATAGGCGCGAATATGAATCGGTCGATATTTGCTTAATTTTATGATGCCAGTTAGATTTTTTTTATTTTTTATTTTTTATTTTTTATTTTTTGGTTTCCCACCCGGTGTCCGGTACCCGAAGGCTGGCCGACTAATCCGGATTCGGGGTACTGTCGGGCGGTTTCCCGAGGACCCCTCCCAAGAAGGTCTGCTGCGTTCACAGGGGCTCGAACCCGGCACCTCTGCTTAAGCGACACAAGTCCCTTCCACTTGCGCCAACCTTCGTTGGTATGATGCCAGTTAGATGCACATCCAATGAAATGTCGAGATGTACGGATTGTCTTGTTCCGGTACCTCTTCAACATTTTGCCTCTTTGTAGTTTTGCAATAAACAAAGAGGCAAGAAAGTGAGAGAGTAAAACTAACGGGCTAAAGTTGTGAGATAAAATGATTTAATAAAAGTAAATATTAAATAAAATTTACACAATTTTTTTCATGAATTTTCTCGAGTTCAGTATGTACGACTGCCCATCGTATGTGTAATACTAAATTGAAATTCTCGATAAACTATAGTCTATATAAAGCGGCCGTCGTATCTCTCGTCTTCATTTTTTTTAACCGTCGAGTTAGGTGAATTTTCAGGGATGGATTTAAGGGGGCAATCGCCCTCCGAACTCGGTAAATTCCATGAGATTTCGTATAAGTTTTACTTGATTTTATCCAATTTTTATTGAATTATATATAATTCGCCCCCTAAATTCTTCACTTCACTTTCTTCTAGAGTTTTGTCCACTGAACAAGTTTTCTGGATCCGACCCAGTGTTCTCCCTATTGTGGAGCAAAACCAAATGCATGAAAAACATGGAGAAGTTCTTTTTTTTTTTTTCAAAAACATACCAAGTGATACATATCAAAAAAATACATACGTACGCGTATGTTCTTTTGTATTTTTTTTACGCAGTTGAAGTTTTGATTTTTTTTTTCGAGCATTTTATATCATTTTTTTAAATGAATATTATTTTATGGTATTAAAAATAAGAAATGGATTCTGACTTCTCGGTTTACTATTTTCAAACCAGCACTGGCTTCCGTACTTGCCGTCCGATAATTAATTAAAAAAAGGCATTTTTCAACGTTGAATCTCGTCATCGTTTACGAAATTCTCGGATCTATCGTTTTTTTTTTAATTTTTTTCCCTCTATTGGTCCAGACGGTAGGGGTAGGGGCTGGAGGGTCGGAGCTGGAGGGTAGGAGCAAAGTCAAATTTGCCCTCCCCTTCGATCGAAAATAAGCAAATGTAAAAATCGTTGTAGTTGGAGAAAAGATATACTTTTGTAATGTTCTTGGTTAATTAGTAAGCAATAATATGTTTTACTGGTAAAATAATTCGACATCCCTTCTTTTCAGATGATGTATCGAATTCAAGTAATATAAATTAAGAAAATTCGTACTAAAAAAGTTTTACTTATTTGTGGATAAATCGATTCAGTTCGTATTTAGATTAGACAGAGCATGTTGTACTTTTGATTTTCGGATGGTATACATTAAAAAAAAATAACATACGTACTTTGAAGTATGAGTTTTCTCTGCTCACGAGACTCGAACTTTCGATTTTACTTAATCGAAATAATGTTGGATGATACCGGTACTCAATCCATACAGGTAATCTTCCATGTCAATTTTACGCTAGGGTTAATTTGCTGGAAATTCAGTTAGTTGTGCTTGGAACATCCTCCACAAATTCACACACACATCTGAACGCGACGGAGCTGGCAGGTTGCTTCTTGGCCAACTCACCAAAAGAAAACAAATTAACTGACGCAGACATCACCAACCCATAATCTTAAATAAACAACCTACGCAATTACCTAAATTAAACCCTGGATCTGTCCACCTCTCTCTATATATTTGTTATCGTATTCCTTACAAGCTCCATATCCACACCTTCTCCAAGCTCATTCCTGTGAGTACATATCACAGCGACCAATTCCCGACCTCGATATCGATCTCTCTTGCCCGGAAACATGAAGAACCGAGCTCGTCGCGTTCTCTTATCTCCTACTGTCCTCGTTCTCCTGCTCCTCGCTGTCCTATCGTACACTTCGCCGGGAGTATCCGCCCAAGAAGTCGGTGAGTGAGAAACTGCAATTAATGACGATAGTGAATGTATATATATATATATATGTGTGTGTGTGTGTGTTCTAATCGCGGTATGGACTGTTCGATGAAGAGGACGAGCATGAGTTCGACTACCACAAAGGAAGCGAGAAGGGGCCGGCTCGATGGGGAGAGCTGAAGGAAGAATGGAAGGCCTGCAAGACCGGAAGGATGCAGTCCCCGATCGACATGTCGAGCCAGAGGGTGAAGGTGACCCCGAAGAGGGGCGTCATCGTCAAGAGGAACTACATCGCCGGGAACGCGACTGTCAAGAATAGAGGCCACGATATATCGGTACTTATCTCATCGATCATTGATCGCTAATATAGAACACGACAATCCTGTGTCACTGGTCGCTCGACCAGAGATTGTACGTAAGATGTTGATGTTAGCAAAATATCGGGTTCTAATTATTTAACGGTTCCGGGATGATCGAGGATTTGCAGGTTCAATGGGAGCTCGGGAAGGCAGGATCGATAAGGGTTAACGGTACGGACTATTTTCTGCAGCAATGCCACTGGCACTCTCCCTCGGAACACACCATCAATGGCAGAAGGTCGGTCTTACCACACCTCAACAACTCCCTCTAATTATACATTAAGACTGGTTTAATTATACTTATTAATTATTTTGCGTGGGATACATGGCAAATAGGTATGACATGGAGATGCACATGGTTCACGTAAGCCCCGATCCGAATGTCCACAGCAAGATCGTCGTCATCAGTCTCCTCTACAAATCCGGGGCTCCCAACCCTTTCATTTCCGAGGTACTGCTGCACCTACCGTCAGTCCACGGACGAGTAAAAGATCCATTCTTTCCGTACGGTTTTCTCGACCGTGGCTGTCAGCGTTACTATATATATCTTGTCCGGAAAAAAAGACAGGAAGTGTGCATATTCTATGTAATTGTTGGTTAACTAGAGATCGTCATCAATGTGTGTGATCGAACAGATGATGGGGCATGTCAGAACCATGATCGACAAGGAGGAAGAGAGGACGATGGGCGTGATCGACCCGGGACACATAAAGATGAGAGGCAAGAAGTATTACAGATACATGGGCTCCCTCACCGTCCCACCCTGCACGGAAGGTGTCACTTGGATCATCAACAGGAAGGTATGCACCGAGTCGAAAAATGTGTCGTCATGGACCGACTCAAGCTAGAACCCTAATAGCTCGTTTGCTGAATGGTTTCTTGTGCCTACGCTCATTTACCTGGTTTTGTTTCATAATTCCACCAGCTGATGACCGTATCGAAGGACCAAGTCAAGCTGCTCCGAGAGGCTGTTCACGATGTAAGTCGAGTCCCCATCTAGCTGTTACATAAGTTAGTTTCCGGTTGACACACCGGCCTCATAGCTTGATCGACGCTGACCCAGCATGTACCTCGTGTAATGCAGTATGCAGAAAGCAATGCGAGGCCTGTGCAGCCGATCCATGAGCGAGAGATCCACCTCCATCATATACCGAGCAAGTGAGACGGCGCCTCGCTCAGTGGCATTATTACGAGCAGCAGCCGCCCGAATAAAACCTCCGATTGAGCTATTATTCTTTCGGTTCCATTTATTGATATGCCCATTTATCAGATAGCATATATATAAATCCAAATGGTGTTTACATTATCTCCATTTCTTGTCTGATGCTGCTGCTAAACGCGCGCATATCGACGGTAACAATCCTGATTCGCAAAGAACGAAAGGGATACATATGTTTTGTAGTTGTTCTTACTTCGAGTTGAGATTATGTTCTCTATACTTTTCTTCCACATTACTATCAATCAAACACGAATCAGTCGTCTTATTAAGTTTATGAATTTTAAACAAAATTAAAACCCTTATATTTTCAATGAAAACTTGTTACGAGAGTTGACACAGTTATCCAAAATCTCACTATTCACACTTACCCTGATCTATAGCTCTCTATATCCGAGTCTGAAATTTAGTGAGGCACTTGCATGTCGGAGATGGCTTTTGACCATAATAATTGGCAGACAACGAATGGACGGCAAAAGTGAGAGAAAAGTGGATGCACTTTTTCCGAGTGTTGGGTCATCCAACTTCTGAATTTGGGATGGGAACACAAGAATTGTAACGTGCTCCTTTCCCTCCTCCTTAACTCTCACCTCAGGAATTGGAATCTCATTCAAGGATTTCCTAACATCAAGATCTTCTCTTCATGGTTTTCTGTTCACGACATCTCACTTTCATTCACATTATATCACAATTTTCATTAACATGACTTCCTATACTGCGCATTCTTTCGATCCTCCAAACCCCTTCTAGGTTTACAAGTGATAGGTCCTTTGGGTGATCCGCGTGGCTTATCGAGCAAACTCCTAGCTGTCGGCAGCTAGCTACTCCTACGAGAACTCCTTGAAACCTGCAAAAAGCCAAGTCTGATGTGGTTTCCCGGAATGACCCTCCAATACTAAAGTCGAAGAGAGGGATGAAGAGAGCATGAGAGGGAGAAGTGTTTGGTGAGAGTCAAATATTCCTCCTTTACCTGACCCTTCAAGGACTTATTTACAAGACTGCTGATATGGCTGGATGATGTCACTACATTCCTACATATTCGACACGTGAGGAGTAGCGTTTCTTATGTTGGCGTGTTTTAGTGACGACTGTTGTGGCCTTCCGTAGAGTACTGACCATCATCGTGTCAATAGAGGTAACTCGGGCATTCGTGGTTGAAGGAATCCAAGTTGGGTATCTGAGTCAAGAGGAGTTGGGTGGTAAGGTGGGAGTCGGGTGGTAGCCAAGTTGGGCGGATGGAGGTGGATATGGGAAGTGGGGTGGTGAGGTGGAAGTCGGGTGGAGGGATCTAGGAAGTCAGGTGCCCATGGGTCAGGTAGGTGTGAATTCATATCAACAAGCATATTCTCTGACCGAGAAAAAAGCCCATGAACTGTTGGCTATATCTATAGCCAAGTCCAGAAATTGATAGAAGATCCTGGTATTTACGGACTCTCTAGTTATAGTGCATTCTCTTCAGGATGTGAAATTAGCATACTGGGATATTAGAAATTTGTGTAGAAATGCGCGAGAACTACTCTCCTCTTTTGTAACATACAATATATGTTGGACAAGTAGGTCAAACAATGAGGCAGCCCACTACCTCTCTCAGTTAGGGATGAAGTCTGGAGTTAATGGCCTTTGTTTTTTGGATGGGCTTCCTACTTTTGATATGTAAATATGATGCTTATTATTAATACATTATACTGAATTATCTAGCAAAAAAAAAAACCCCATGAACTGATGTGCATTAAGTTTGACTATGTTTTATTATTGAATTTCTGAATATAAATTATTAATATTGAAAAAGGAAATGGGACACGTCCTTTTTCTGTACTTATTAAAGGGATAATCAAAGAACAAACTCAGTTTTGTCATGTCGTGGACTCCAAACATTTCAGTCTGCAGGGATAGACTAGTGTTGTTAGTCGGGCCGGTTCAAGTTGAGCCGGTTCATGAATCTGCTGGGCCGGCCCGAACCAAACTGAAATGCAAACAGTCCGGTCCAGGTTGAAGATTCAGGTCCAAATGAACCGGCCTGGAACCGACAACTAGAAGGGCCCGGCACAGGTCGGTCCGGTCCAATCAAGGCTGAATATGTCAAATTTCTTTTTCTTTCTTTTTTATTTTTTTGAATTTTTATGGTGTTATCTAGAATTTTATGTACGATTTTAAAATAAAATGAAAGATTTCATTGTTAAGATTCGAATCCAGATCTCCTACTTGAAAGTCAAGAACCTTAACTAACTAGACTAATCATGTTTTGCTTATAGTTTTATGTCTAATATTATATAACTAATTTAATTAAGGTATGTTTGATTTAAACTATTTTTAAAATAAACTTGAATTATTTATTTTTAAAAAATTGAAAAGATAGACATTTCGATATAAAAAACCACCTGGTGGGTGGAGGGTTAGACATTGATCCTCTGTTAGAACAGTACTTGTTAATCGCAATTGGAAAACTAGAGAAACACTTAAGAGAGTATAGTACAATAGAATTAAGAGAGGAGAATAGTGTTGGAAAAATGGCATTGAATTGAATGAGAAATTGTTCTCATGGATTGAAAATTACATTTGAGCCTAAATCCAATTAAATGAGGAATTGAAGGAATTGAAATGGGTTTAAGTCCATGGACTTATTGGTTATGGGTTGGGTTTATAGAAACCCATGAAGAGGCCCAGGCCTATAAGGGCCCATAGGGCCCAAGGAGCCCACACAGGGAAATACAGAAACTCAATCCCACATCGGTTAGGGATGAGAATTTCAAAGGGTTTATAAGCTAAGAGTAGTCTTACGATAAGTAACTACTTCAGCTACAATAAACGGCTTTCTCGCGGCTCCCGCCTATGGCTGGAGGTGCCGGCCTAATTTTACCATTTCTGGCAATTTTTTTTTCCTTCAATAAATTTGCCTCGGATTCCCGACTCTTCGGATTCCGGACGGTTTAGGGTCTTAAAGGCCGTATTAAGGGACGACATTAAGGGGCCGACCTTAATAGGGGCACTGAATGACCGGTTCAATCGGATTAATGGCCGGTTCAGTGTAATTAAGGGCTCTTAATGTCCGGTTCAATACATTTATGGCCGGTTCGGACATTCAATTGCCCGGTTCTCTGCCATTTAAGCCACCAGCCCTCCACCAGCCTTAAATAGAGGCCCCCTCCATAGGTTTTAGACACACCTACACAGCTCTCGAGCTCTCACTTCTCCTCTCTGCATTCTGCATCGTTTTCGGTGGTTTCCAACTTCAAGTTCCGGTTCGCCTCCAGCTACGGGTATCGTGCAACCTCGAGCTCAGAGTCGTTGTATCCTGGGAGATTGAAGTCCACGCTTCCTCAGCACGACCAGAGGGGACGAATCAATCTTAAGGAAACTGTGACCGCCACAAGCCTCGACACAATCAGTAAAAGATTTTCATTTATAAGTTTGTTATTTACAATTTCTGTTATTCGATTATTGAAATATTAGTCGAATTATATTCTTCTACTCCATTTCCCGGTAAGTCTTTCTTGCACAATTTGTGCCTATAGAAAGAATTCGTGAAATATCAATTTTATAATATTAATTTTTTTTCAATTGTAACCATTGAGATTATTCATTTTATTTATAATTCGGAATTACAAATAGAATATTGAAGTGAGTTATATTGGTTCATATGTGTGATATTTACGATATTTTAGATATAGTATAATATTTTTTAAGAGCCGTTGGACTCCTTGATTTTTTCCCCCCTCTTTGTCCTCCGTTGGTTTTGGGGTGAAGGGCGTGGGGCCCATGTCTGGCATATTTAGTGGGGGTAGCGTGGGGCCCATGCCAACGCTCAGTTGACCGTTGCTTTATGTTTTCTTTTTAAAATTTTTCTCGACGAACTGGCCCGGGCCGGGCCGGTTCCGATTCAACAGGTTAATTTTGCTGACCCAACCCGTAACCAGGCCTCAACCCGTGGGGGGCAGGCCAGTTATGGTTCAGAACCAGTTCAGGCTGGTTCACGGTTCATGCAGGTCAGTTCCGGTCCGGTTCTGGGCCAAACCGGCCCGATTAACAACACTAGGACAGAAATCGCCAGCTACCGCAGAAACCAAATAATGCAAATTATCTGGTTAATCCTAGGTGAGCAAAACCAATCTAAAATCATGAAGTGCAATTTAAAATATGCTATTGTTTAAGAATTAGAATATCAATGGGTCACATAAAGGCAAGAAGAATCTCATCGACACTCGAAGTCAAACTTCTTACTGGTCTGCTACAAATACCCATCCATATACATGGGAAGAGAATATTTTATCATTCAATGAAAAGCACAGTGGCACCAAAATTGCTGTAAGAAACTGATTTTTTTTCCAGAATAATTAATTCCAAAGAGCAGACAGAGACTGTAAAAATGTGACATCGAGGAAAGACAAACCAGAATGGAGAAATTTGTGAAAGAAATTAGGAGAAATCAATGGAACCTACCTCAGGACATCCGAGGAACTCTTAGGGTGCTCGAACTTCCGTTCAGCACAATGCGCAAAGCGCTCGTATATAAATACAGAAGATAAACTATACCTTTTCAGAAAGCTGTCGACAGAAGCAAGATGGCAACCATCGCAGCGCATCGACCCTGAACCTATCTTACCATGGATGTAAATTGACATTCCACAACGAGTCATGGGTATAAAGAATAAATCCACAATGTCGTACCTATCTGACCATAACCTTTGTAGCACACCAGTCACCAAATCATTCATAAGATCATAATTTGAAGCATCATGTTGAATACATCGCTAACCCTCTAACGCTTTTCTTCCTCATGAACTTCCTTAAATCTTGAAATCAATCATAGCACAAATAATTAGACAATAAAATTAACAAAAGCACATCCAAAAGTTACAATCGTTCGGGGGATCAATTCCCTTCACATAGCGCCTCTCGTGGACTGTTAGAAGAATAGTTTTAACAATCCCCGTGAAACCCTAAGAATGATAGAATGCAATGCGACCAGGGAGGACAGAACCTATGACATCGACTTGCCAAGTTCTAACGCCACAGCGCAGAACTACAGCATAGAACCCCACCATGGAACAAAGCAGTCGAGATAGCAAGGCAGCATGTGGCCGGCGCACGAAAAAAACCCTAAAATTACACGCTGGGGTTCAAGAAAAAATATATGCACAACATGAGAGGCAAACAGATGAGAGATCTCCACAGCGTACCACAGCGCGAATGGAACCAGCCAACCGAGAAGAGAGGACGTGAACAGCAATCGCAACGGAAAGGCAGAGAGATACGTAATCTTAGAGCCCGCAAGCGTGAAACGCAAAATAGACTGCCTACCCGACCGAGAAGAGAGGATGCGAACGGCGATCACAGACGAAGGGCAAAGAGATGCGTCGCCTGAGAGCCGGCAAGCGTGAACTTAAAGCATACTACCTACCTAATCTACCGAGCGAAGAAATGGTGAAGGGTGACAGTTAAAACACTATGGGCAAGGCGATGAGGGGGACGCCCCTTAGAAGTCCCAAGCCGAGGTGATGACGTGGATGCCCTCAGGGCAAGTGTAACTCTATTTTGGATTTAAGAAAAGAAATAGATAATTAAAGGAACAAAAATGAAAAAAATCATGTACTGCAGTTCGATCCCATATCCTTTTCCACAGGAGTCTGCATGGTACAGAGCATATTTCAATAAAAATAGGGTATTTTTCAGGTGATAATTTAAGAAATCAGTCAATTCCGGTTTCGGTTTCGCACAGTTAATTTTAATCATTCGTGACTTTTTTGTTTGAACTTCAATTGACAAACCGTTTAAACCGTTGCATTTTTAACTCGATGAACTTTCATTTAACATAATAATTATGCATATTGGATGAATTTTTATATCTAAAATATTATTACAGCTAAAAATTAATATTAAACAGTACTTAAATACAATTTAACATATTTAAAAATTGTACATATTTGATTATAATAAAAAAATATGTGAAATAATAATTATCATGAAAAATATTAAAGTTATTCATATTATAGAGGTAAAATGATAAATAATACCCGGAATCAGTGGTATCTTATAAATTTCGAGTAGGGTCTGGTTCCAAAATTTAATAAGGTAGGTTCGATTTCAAGATTTAGAAGTCGGTTTGATATAAGATATGACCCGCGTATCATAAAAAGTACAGGATACTCGGATGCGATCACCCTTACTTTTCCAAAAAGACTAAAGAGAAAACTACAAAGCCACACGAGGAAGGATGATGATGTGGCTGCCTGAGAGAAGACAGTGGAACTCTCTTTTCATATATAAAGAATAAATTACTCTAAAAATAATTTTTCATACAACAAAAAATGATAAAATGAGGGTGAAATTATGAGCTCGCTCATAAAACTATAACTACATTATAACTGCTTCCTATTTTTTCTAATTATATATTTATTTTTTTGAAAAACTATACATTAATTTTTTTTATCTATTGTACATTCTATAAATTTTAATATTGTTGTAAAAATTAATATACAATTAGAAATTTCTGTAAAATACTAACATCAAATTAAATTAACTGTATAACTAATAATTCTATACATAATACTGTCAGCGTCTAAATTATTTGAGGCACCATTCACTTTATAACTTATGTAAGTGATATCTCATTTCCAAATTTTACTAGCTTTTAATTTTCAAATTATTTTATTCATGATAAATTAGACATTGACACGTAATGTGGCATTCATTATTAACGGTTGGTCGGACTATCGATACTGAAAGGAATTAAACATGAAAGTAAAGTCTTCTGGAATCGTCTTACTCTGCTCCTGTGTTATTTGATTTTTCCATTTCCGAGTTTCGGTTCCATATCTCATGTAAAAAAAAAAAAGCTTTTTTTTTCATGTAATTTATTAATGTATTTTGCATTTACTTATAAATCATAATATTGTTATAATTAGTCAACTACAAACGTTGACCAACTTTCTAGCGTAAATGTCAGAGGATCGATCAGAGCTTTCATCCAGGAGTCAACTTTATTGGCAGTCACCCAGGAAAGTTGACTCCTAGCACCTGCATGATTTCAGGAGCCCCGAACCGCCTCGTTAACTTGAAGAAGTATCCAGAAATTTGATGGGAAGGAATCACCGAGCACCGATACTCGATCCCATATCGAAAAAAGGAGCAAGAGTCCCGACATATTTTTTAAAGGATAAAATCGTACAAATACCACTTAAAAAAAGATAAACATCTCGAATAGATTCTACTTACCCGAAACTTATAAGGTTAGGCGGAGCGGTCGTCATCAATTATTAAATAATTTTGCTTTACCAAGCACGTCACGTGGTATTTCGTACAATGCACGGGTCCATCATCAGGCATAGTTTTAATGATGGGATCTAAATCACATGGCATCTACCCAGTAAACAAAGCAACAGGGGGCTCCCAGCCCTTTATCTTAATTAACTCGAATATTCTAATTTGTTAAATCCCACGTAAATATAAGATAATAATCTTAAATTTATAAGAAAATTAGTATATCACATGGTAATATATGACGGTCTTGATGGCCATTACAATGTGGACCGGGATTCATTTCCGGCTTATCTCTACGCTGACGTCATTCCCGCAGGAGCAGGTTTAACAACCGCAGAAAGGGCTAGCTTGCCGTATTATAATTCTTGGCCCACTTCTTTATTTTATTTTATTTTATTTTTTTTCAAATTCATACGTAAGCCGCCACGATCGCGACTCTGCATGACGTAGCCTACAATTAGAAATTCAATTAATTGAATTTTGATCTGAATTATCTAATAAAAGAAAAAGTCATTCTTCGCATAATTTTTTTATTCATATGACTCGAGTTCATATTCTTTTTTTAAATGAAAGAAGTATCGAGTCGTCTAAGTTATCAAAATTGCTTGGTCGAGTTAGCTGAATGTCTCTTTTGTTAAATAAGATGTTATTTTTAGGTATTATGAATGAAAAATTTGTGGATCAAATGGGTCCGAATTTGAATTAATCGAGACCTATCGAATTTTATCGTAGAACTTAGATGCACATATGATATATGTTGAGATGTACGGATCGTCTTCTCCTTGTACCTTTTCAACATTTTGCTCCATTGCAGTTTTGTAGTAAAATAGAGAGGCAAGGAAGGATGGGCACGATCGTTGAAAGAGTAAAACCAAGTAGCTGAGCAATAAAATAAAATGATTTAATAAAAAATAAACGTCAAATAAAATTTAAATAATTCTTAATGGATTTTTCCGAAGTTTAGTGTGTGCGATCGCTTGCCGTGCCCCCGAAGAACTACTTATAATCACCCAGTCCTATTCAATGTATCATATCACAATCATATAATGCATTGTGTACGTCATACTGAATTGAAATTCTCGATGAACAGTAGAAAGTTTTGCCATTGAGTTAGGTGCGTTTTCTCTGTTCTTTTAATAGATACTTTTCTTCCGTTGATCTGATGAGATTTCTGATAAATGGATTACGTTGTGAAAAAAAATTTTCCAATTTTTTGGGGGTTTTTTTTTTCAAATTAGGATGGCCGTTAATATCGTGGAAATTTCTGCGACACGTAGTAGCAGTTATTATAAACACATAAAAAAATATGCGTAGATAAATATATGTTACGTAACATATTCGAATATCGTGAATGAAAAACATTCGTACTAGAAGAGTTTTACCTCTTCAGTTGGCTGACTTGACTAAAACTTACTCGAATTTGGATTAGTCGGCGCTATTGAATTTTTAAATAACAAGCTATATATACTGAAAAATGTATATGTATGCATGTGTTCTTTTGTTTTTGTTTTTTTTTTTTTGGTTACGTAGTTGAGGCTTCAATTTTTTTTAGCATTATATATCAGTTATTTAAATGAATATTCTTTTATGGTGTTAAAAATAAGAAATGGATTCAACAATCTTTTTTTAAGCAAAAAAAAAAAGAAATGGGTTTGACTTCTGGGTTTACTAGTTTCAAACCAGCACTGGCTTCCGTACTTGCCGTCCGATAATTAATTAAAAAAGGCATTTTTCAACGTTGAATGTCGTCATTTTTTACGAAATTATTGTTTTTTTTTCCTCTATTGGTCCAGAAGGTAGGAGCAGCAGCAGGAGCAAAGTCAAATTTGCCCTCCTCTTCGATCGAAAACAAGCAAATGTAAATTGTTGCAGTTGGAGAAAAGATATACTTTTCCAATGTTCTTGGTTAATCAGTATGCAATAATATATTTTAATAGTAAAATAATTCAACGTCTCTCCTTTTTAAATAATATATCGGATTTAAGTTATATAAATTAAAAACATTCATACTGAAAGAGTTTTATTTATTAGTGGATCAATCAATTTAGTTCGTATTTAGATTAGACGGAGCATGTTGTACTTTTGATTTCCAACTAGTATGCATTAAAAAAAAAACAACAGTACGTACTTTGAAGCGCTAGTTTTCTCTGCTCATAAGATTCGAACTTTCGATCTTACTTATTGGAAATGATGTTGGATGATACCAGTCAATTCATACAGGTGATTTTCTATGTCAATTTTATGCCAGGGTTAATTTGTTGGAAGTTCGGTTCATTGTGTTTGAAACATCCTCCACAAATTCACACACATCTGAACGCGACGGAGCTGGCAAGTTGTTTCTCGGCCAACTCACCTAAAGAAAACAAATTAACTAACGCAAGCATTACCAACCCATAATCTTAAATAAACAACCTACGCAATTACCTAAATTAAACCTGGTCCACCTCTCTCTATATATTTGTTATCGTATTCCTTGCAAGTTCCATATCCAAACCTTCTCCAAGCTCATTCCTGTAAGTATATATCACAGGGACCGATTCCTGACCTCGATATCGATCTCTCTTGCCTGGAAACATGAAGAACCGAGCTTGTCTCATTCTCTCATCTCCTACCGTCCTCGTTCTGCTGCTCCTCGTTGTCCTATCGTTTGCTTCGCCGGGAATATCCGCCCAAGAAGTTGGTGAGTGAGAAACGGTAATTAACGACGATAGTGAATGAATATATATATATATATATATATATATGTGTGTGTGCGGGCGCACGTGTTCTGATCGCGGTATGGATTGTTCGATGAAGAGGACGAGCATGAGTTCGACTACCACAAAGGAAGCGAGAAGGGGCCGGCTCGATGGGGAGAGCTGAAGGAAGAATGGAAGGCCTGCAAGACCGGAAGGATGCAGTCCCCGATCGACATGTCGAGCCAGAGGGTGAAAGTGACCCCGAAGAGGGGCGTCATCGTCAAGAGGAACTACATCGCTGGGAATGCGACTGTCAAGAATAGAGGCCACGATATATCGGTACTTATCTCATTGATCATTGATCGCTAATATAGAACACGACAATCCCGCGTCACTGGTCGCTCGACCAGAGATTGTACGTAAGATGTTGATGTTAGCAAAATATCGGGTTCTAATTATTTAACGGTTCCGGGATGATCGAGGATTTGCAGGTGCAATGGGAGCTCGGGAAGGCAGGATCGATAAGGGTTAACGGTACGGACTACTTTCTGCAGCAATGCCACTGGCACTCTCCCTCGGAACACACCATCAATGGCAGAAGGTCGGTCTTACCACACCTCAACTCCCTCTAATTATACATTAGGACTGGTTTAATTATATTTATTAATTATTTTGCGTGGGATACATGGCAAATAGGTATGACATGGAGTTGCACATGGTTCACGTAAGCTCGGATCCAAACGTCGACAGCAAGATCGTCGTCATCGGTCTCCTCTACAAATTCGGGGGCCCTAACCCTTTCATTTCGGAGGTACTGCTGCACCTGCAGTCCACGGATGAGTAAAAGATCCGTTCTTTTCGTACGGTTTTTCTAGACTGCGGTTGTCAGCGTTACGATAGATATCTTGTCGGGAAAAAAGACAGGAAGTGTACATATTCTGTGTAATTGTTGGGCTAACTAGAGATCATCATCGATGTGTGTGATCGAACAGATGATGGGGCATGTCAGAACCATGATCGACAAGACGGAAGAGAGGACGATGGGCGTGATCTACCCGGGACACATAAAGATGAGAGGCAAGAAGTATTACAGATACATGGGCTCCCTCACCGTCCCACCCTGCACGGAAGGTGTCACTTGGATCATCAACAGGAAGGTATGCACCGAGTTGAAAAATATGTCGTCGTGGACCGACTTGAGCTAGAACCCTAATAGCTCGTTTGCCGACTGGTTTCTTGTGCCTGCGATCATTTACCTGGTTTCGTTTCGTACTTCCGCCAGCTGATGACCGTATCGAAGGACCAAGTCAAGCTGCTCCGAGAGGCCGTTCACGATGTAAGTCAAGTCCCCATCCAGCTGTTACGTAAGTTAGTCTCCGGTTGACACGCCAGCCTCGTAGCTCGACCGACGTTGACCTAGCATGTATCTCGTGTAATGCAGTATGCAGAAAGCAATGCGAGGCCCGTGCAGCCGATCCACGAGCGAGAGATCCACCCCCTTCATATACCGAGCAATTGAGATGACGCCTCCCTCAGTGGCATTACTACGAGCAGCAGCCGCCCGAATAAACTCTCCGATCGAGCTATTATTCTTTCGGTTCCATTTATTGATATGCCCATTTATCTGATAGCATATGGATAAATTCAAATGGTATTTACATTATTCTAATTTACTACTCTATGTTAAGTGAATTACAAAGATAAATTTATCTCCAGTTCTTGTCCGGTGCTGCTGTTAAACGTGTGCATATTGACGGAAACAATCCCGATCGATAAAGAATGAAAGGGATACATACGTTTTACAGGTGCTCTTACTTCGAGTCGAGATTACATTCTCTATTCCTTTCTCTTCTACAATACTATTAATTGAATATGAATCAGTCGTCCTATTAAGTTTTTGAGTTTTAACATAAACTAAAACCTTTATATTTTTTGATGAAAACTTGTTATGAAAGATCACACAGTTACGATTCACACTTAACCTGATCTATGGCTCTCCATATCCGAGTCTAAAATCTAGCGAGGCGCATGCATGTCAGACATAGCTTTTGACCATAATAACTGCCTGAAAACGAATGGGCAGCAAAAGTGACATAAAGAAAAGTGGACGCAGTTTTTTCACTATTGGGAGGTGAGCGTTGGGTCTGAATTTGGGATGAGAAGTGTCACGTGCTCCTTTCCCTCCTCCTCAACTCTCACCCCCAGGAATTGGAATCTCATTCAAGGATTTCCCGACGTCAAGATCTTCTCTTCACGGTTTTCTGTTCATGACATCTTGCTTTCATTAACACGGTATCACAATTTTTATTAATATGACTTCTTGTACTATATCTTTTTTCGATCCTCAGAACCCCTTCTAGGTTTACAAGCATATTCTCTGATCGAGAAAAAAGCCCATGAACTGACATGCATTTAGTTGGACTAGGTTTTATTATTGAATTTTCGAATTTAAATTATTAATACTGAAAAAGACAATGGGACACGTTTTTTTTTTCTTTACTTATTAAAGGGATAATCAAAGAAGAAGCTCAGCTTTGTCATGTCGTGGACTCCAGACATTTCAGTCCGCAGGGACAGACATCGCCAGCCACCGCAGAAACCAAATAGTGCAACGAATGAAGTTGAAATGAAAAAGAAAGTCGCAGAAGGAACATAAGTTAAGTTCGATTAGAAGTCTCCGCTGCCGGGCAAAGGCCGGTGGCTGTGGTGGATGAAGAAGAACTCATAGATGAGGCCAGCGAGCCCGCCGCCGCCCACAAGCGGCCCTGCCCAGCAGACCCAGTGGTTGTCCCAGTTCCAGCTCACGGGGGCTGGTCCGAAGGACACGGCCGGGTTCATGGAGGCCCCGTCGAAGGCCCCACCAGCCAGGAAGTTGGCACCCAAGATGAAGCCGATGGCAATCTGCGCGATTATTCCCAGGTTGCCCTTCTTCGGGTCAACCGCGGTGGCGTAGACGGTGTAGACCAGCCCGAAGGTCATCACGATCTCGAACACGAACGCGTTCGCGGCACTGACTCCCGAGGAGAGAGCAAAGGCTGAGGTGGTCTGCCCAACACGTCAATAAACATTAAAGACTGGAAAAATAATTAAAATGTACAAGAGCACAGGAAGTTGCAAATCGAACATTCGAACATATAACCTATCTGTCTACTCTCTGTTATGTAATTTTCATTTCATATGCAAAATATACATATCAAAATTAATCAAATAATCAACTCTTAGCACCAGTGTAAATGTAATACACTGTCATTAATACAATATATCGGAAGCATGATATAGTTATAAAAACCATTGTTCTCAAAACCCAGTTTTAAAGAGTATATTTGTAACAGATATTTTGACACAAATATGTGGAAGAGATTCAAAATTTGGAATATTAGATTTTGAACTATTAAATTATCACATTCACTAAGGATCAGTGACCTCTCAGCCTTATGTAGAAAACTATGTTTAACTCCATATTTTCTATAAAAACACGTTATTCTCGGTGACGATACACTTAAAAAAAATTATGTCATTATCAAAAAAAAAAAATTTATGTGGGGCGGAGCGAGGAGCTGGGCGATCCAGTAGAGGATGCCGCGGAGGAGGGTGATGTTGCCACCGACAAATGCACCAAAGGTGACGGCAGGGTTGACGTGGCCACAGGAGATGTTGGCTCCGATGGAGCCAGCCACGAAGAGGGCGAAGCCATGGGCCAGGGAAGCTGCCACTAGACTGGCTGGTGTGGTAGACTCTTGTCGGTCAGCTTGTTGAAGGCCATGCCCGAGCCCTCGCCGGCGAACACGAAGGTGAGGGTCGAGATGAACTCGGCCTGCGCCGCCTTCGCCCACTGCAATGTTCCTGATCGGCATCTTCTAAATATAAATAGAAAACTATGAATTTCTGGCTAAAGCAAGCTCAGGTTCTTGCCACCACCATAGTCACTTTCTCAGCTCATGAGCTGGGTTTTATAACGTGAGAGGCGGGAGCGGTGGCGACTGGTTGTTGCCGGTTTCCAGTGAGTGGCGGCGGGGCAAAAAGTTAATTTAATGGAACGTGATTGGAGGACAGGGTGTGAGTAGCATAAATAATTCAATTGTTGCTGGGTTTACTGAAATAAAATTACGGGCTGAGCCCATCTACCAGTCACCACCGTTTCAGGGATGATCCAGTGGGGCTACTGGGCTCTACCGTGACACGTGGCAGTTTTGGATAAGCTAGGCGGAAAATGATCTTTTTTTTTTGTGTGTTTTTTCCTCTATCGTCTCTAGAAAGCTCGAATCACATTTTAGGAAATTAAATCATTTGAGAAAAAAGAATTAGTAGTTTAATCCAGTGTTATTATAACTATCCAAAACATTTTTAATTTACCATAAACTATTTTTTTGCCAAGAAAGTCATGACTTATTCAAGAATTTCCTAATCTATCATATCGTTAATTTATCTGTTAATTATTAATGTATATCGTTAATTTTACTGAGTGTACAAATGAAATCTGACGTAACATTATACGTGGTATTCATCTGGTCATAAAAAAATTATGAATTATTATCCAATTCTCTATTTTATCATGAGGATGGACATGCAAATAGATGTTCACTATTTTTATGATCAAATAAATGTCACTTGTGATATCACGTACGTCAGACTCTGTTTGTACAATCAGTAAAGTTAATGATACAAATCAGTAATTAACGGTCAAAATTAACTATATGGTATATTAGGAAAAATATAGCATAATTCGTGATTTTCTGAAAAACAATAGTTTGTGGTAAATTAAGGAATTCTTGGATAGTTTATTATTTTCTAAGCAAAAATATAGTTCATGATAAATTTGAGAATTCTTGGATAGTTTATACTTTTCTGATCGAATAACTATTTAATCTATACTCAAGAGATTCAAAATTTAACTATCACAAATAAGACCGTGTTTTCATTATGTCCCCTTCTAAGTGTCTATAAATATATCACACTAAAAAATTAAATTATTTATTACCATCAAGATGATGGCACCCTGAATAATCATAAATTATTAATCGAAATAAAAAAATATGCCCTGTCTGATCTAAAAGCAATTTTTTTTAGTTGGGCATGGATTTAAATTTCCACCCGCTTACAAGTGTGATCTATTCAATAATTTAAATTGCTAATAACAATACCAAATCTTCTAAACTTTCTAAGTTTTCTTCCTTTTTTTTCAATTTGGAATAAACTCTTTGCACCCCTTAACAACTGGCTACGAGCGATTGATCAAGTATTGCTCTTTTTCGTTTGTACTTGAGTCCTCGAACAAAAGTTTGGGACTCTTTTTCAACATCCAGATTTCTCAGACATTTTCACTTTGGATTCAAATTCAATAACTGAGAGTTTCATTCTCACATATAAAGCACGTAAGCCCATTGCTGACGTACTCATCAAGGGATTTGAGTAACAACTTATCGATTGATTTAGGGCTTATGGGCCCTTTTTTAAAACCAATATTTAGAGGTCATAGTTGATTGTTTTAGAAAAGGACTGACCAAGAATAGCTCGGTGTACAAAATAGGTATGTCAGTGTAGAAAATACAGAGGATGGAGAGCATTCGAAGCCTCATCAATGTAATTTGAATCCATAATCTTTTAGCATCTAATCAAGTGCTGTCCCATTAAATTAAGCCTTTTTTTGAAAATTCACGTGCATGTATGGCATAAAAAGAAAACAGGGTTTTTTAAATGAAAAAAATAGTGTGTCCTTTTATTTTCTCTGTTTTCAATTTACAAGTTCTCTGTCGTTTTTCGCAATTTGGAAAGCCGGGGGGACATGGCTAAGTGTGGTCGTTGAAAACGGGGGAGCATCATGTTACTCGACCGGCCCGGCGCCTTGATTGGTCGGACTTAAAAAGGCTCCGGAGAATACATGACATCAATTTGGGTTAATTGAGAAAGAGTATTTGATACAATTGATAACTTTCTTGCCCTGTAATCTAGTATCTGAATTTGATCTCACTAGTGAGGCTTCTCTTACTCTTTTATCAAATCTTCCTTTTATCTTTTATGCATCCATGTGCCTGGTTTGTACATGAAAAAGAAACTGGTTCTTATACCGGTTCACCCTCCTGTAGGCCCACAATAAATTTAACGGCCCAAGTCAAAAAGTATTTCTTTGTATCTAATATGGATCGTCCCCTCAGGCCCAAAAAGGATAAATGGGTCCAAATTTATTTGCTTTAGCCAGCCCATTGGGCCCGTTAGGCCCAGTAGTGTACTTCCGCCTTCTTTCCTCCGAGCACCTCTCTCTGCCTCCCTCCGAGCTCCGGCTTATATTCTGACTCTTCGGGAGAGAAGGAACAGCCGAGAGAAATCCCTACCCAGAAAAAGACTCATCATGGCGGTTCCAGGAAGGCGCAACGGCTAGTTCGACGACGAAGACGATGATGAACAGTAGAAACTACCCCCTCTTTGAGATGAACTGCTTCGCATCTTGTGAATGAAGCATATTCGTACTAGGAGAGTTTTACATTCTCAATTGATTGACTTAGGTTGAACTTCGATTAGTCATGACAGTTGGATTTCTGAACATCAGGTAATGCATAGTGAAAAAATACATCTGTATGCGTGTGTTCTTTTGTATTTTTTTTTTTGTACATAGTTGAAGTCTCAATTTTTTTCGAGCATTATATATCAGTTTTTCAAATGAATACTATTTTATGTTATTAAAAATAGGGTTAATTACATAAAAAAAAGTATGAGATTTGCTTCATTTCTCAAAAAAAGTCAAACGTTTTAAATTTAAAAAATAAAATTATGAGATTTCGTTTTATTCCCAAATTAAGCCAAACTTTTCAAACTTTAAAAATAAATCATATAATTTTATTTAATTCTCAAATCAAGCCAAACTCTTTAATTTTAAAAAATAAAAATTATATTTTTTTTATTTATTGACAAGTTGACTAATATATTAAAATATAAATTGATATTCTTGTGCAATATATTATATCAGTTTTTTAAATGAATATTATTTTATGTTATTAAAAATAAGAAATGTATTTGACTTCTCCGTTAGTATCTTCCAACGAAGAACCTCAAAAGGACGATGCACTGGCTTCCGTACTTGCTGTCCGATAATTAATTAAAAAAGGCATTTTTCAACGTTCAATCTCGTCATCTTTTACGAAATTCTCGGATAAATATATATTTTCTCTCTATTGGAGTAGGAGCAAAGTCAAATTTGCCCTCCTCTTCAATCGAAAACAAGTAAATATAAAATAGTTTGACATCTCTTCTTCTTAAATAATATATCGGATTCAAGTCAAATAAATAAAAAAAATTTATATCAGAAGAGTTTTACATATTAACGGTTCAATCCATCTAGTTCGTATTTAGATTAGATAGAGCATATTGTACCTTTGATTTCCAAGTTGGCATACATTGAAAAACTAACAATATGTACTTTGAAGTACTCATAAGACTCGAATTTTCGATCGTACTTAACTGAAATAATGTTGGATGATACCAGTCAATCCATGCAGGTGATTTTCCATGTCAATTTTACGCCAGGGTTAATTTGTTGGAAATTCGGGTTCGTTGTGCTTGGAACATCCTCCACAAATTCACACACATCTGAACGCGACGGAGCTGACAGGTTGTTTCTCGGCCAACTCACCAAAAGAAAACAAATTAACTAACACAGACATTACCAACCCATAATTTTAAATAAACAGTTTACCCAATTACCTAAATTAAACCTTGGATCTGTCCACCTCTCTCTATATATTTGTTATCGTACTCCTTACAGGTTCCATATTCATACCTTCTCCAAGCTCATTCCTGTAAGTACACATCACAGCGACCCATTCCTGACCTCGATATCGATCTCTCTTGCCCGGAAACATGAAGAACCGAGCTCTTCGCGTTCTCTTATCTCGTCCTGTCCTCGTTCTCCTGCTCCTCATTGTCCTATCCTACACTTTGCCGGGAGTATCCGCCCAAGAAGTCGGTGAGTGAGAAACTGTAATTAACGACGATGGTGAATGAATATATATGTGTTCTAATCACCGTATGGATTGTTCGATGAAGAGGACGAGCATGAGTTTGACTACCACAAAGGAAGCGAGAAGGGGCCAGCTCGATGGGGAGAGCTGAAGGAAGAATGGAAGGCCTGCAAGACCGGGAGGATGCAGTCCCCCATCGACATGTCGAGCCAGAGGGTGAAGGTGACCCCGAAGAGGGGCGTTGTCGTCAAGAGGAACTACATTGCCGGGAATGCGACTGTCAAAAATAGAGGCCATGATATTTCGGTGCTTATCTCATCCATCATCAATCGCTAATTTAGAACATGACAATCCCGTGTCGCTGGTCGCCCGATCGGAGATTGTACATAAGATGTTGATGTTTGCAAAATATCGGGTTCTAATTAATTAACAGTTCCGGGTTGATTGAGAATTTGCAGGTGCAATGGGAGCTCGGGAAGGCAGGATCGGTAAGGGTTAACGGTACGGACTACTTTCTGCAGCAATGCCACTGGCACTCTCCCTCGGAACACACCATCAATGGCAGAAGGTCGGTCTTACCACATCTCAACAACTCCCTCAAATTATACATTAAGACAGATTTAATTATATTTGTTAATTATTTTGCGTGGGATACATGCCAAATAGGTATGACATGGAGATGCACATGGTTCACGTAAGCCCCAATCCGAACGTCGACAGCAAGATCGTCGTCATCGGTCTCCTCTACAAATCCGGGGCACCCAACCCTTTCATTTCAGAGGTACTGCTCCACCTACAGTCCACGGACGAGTAAAAGATCCGTTCTTTCTATACGGTTTGTCTCAATCGTGGTTGTCAACATTGCGATATCTATCTTGTCGGGAAAAAAGACAGGAAGTGTACATATTCTGTGTAATTGTTGGGTTAACTGGAGATCATCATCAATGTGTGTGATCGAACAGATGATGGGGCATGTCAGAACCATGATCGACAAGGAGGAAGAGAGGACGATGGGCGTGATCGACCCGGGACACATAAAGATGAGAGGCAAGAAGTATTACAGATACATGGGCTCCCTCACCGTCCCACCCTGCACGGAAGGTGTCACTTGGATCATCAACAGGAAGGTATGCACCGAGTCGAAAAATATGTCGTCGTGGACCGACTTGAGCTAGAACCCTAATAGCTCGTTTGCCGAATGGTTTCTTGTGCCTACGCTCATTTACCTGGTTTCGTTTCGTACTTCCGCCAGCTGATGACTGTATCGAAGGACCAAGTCAAGCTGCTCCGAGAGGCCGTTCACGATGTAAGTCAAGTCCCCATCTAGCTGTTGCATAAGTTAGTTTCCGTTTGACACACCGGCCTCGTAGCTCGACCGATTTTGACCTAGCATGTATCTCGTGTAATGCAGTATGCAGAAAGCAATGCGAGGCCAGTGCAGCCGATCCACGAGCGAGAGATCCACCTCCATCATATACCGAGCAATTGAGATGACGCCTCGCTCAGCGGCATTACTACGAGCAGCAGCCGCCCGAATAAACCCTCCGATCGAGCTATTATTCTTTCGGTTCCATTTATTGATATGCCCATTTATCTGATAGCATATAGATAAATTCCAATGGTGTTTGCATTATTCTAATTTACTACTCTATGTTAAGTGAATTACAAAGATAAACTATCTCCACTTCTTGTCTGGTGCTGCTGCTAAACGTGTGCATATCGACGGAAATAATCCCAATCGACAAAGAATTAAGGGGATACATACGTTTTATAGTTGCTCTTGCTTCGAGTCGAGATTACGTTCTCTATTCTTTTCTCTTCCACAGTGCTATTGATCGAACAAGAATTAGTCATACTATTAAATTTTTAAGTTTTAGCATAAATTAAAACCCTTATATTTTCAGTGGAAATTTGTTATGAGAGTTTACACAGTTACCCTGAATCTCACTATTCACACTTACCCTGATCTATAGCTCTCTATATCCGAGTCTGAAATATAGCAAGGCACATGCTTGTCGGAGATAGCTCTTGACCACAATAATTGCCTGAAAACGAATGGGCAGCAAAAGTGACATAAAGAAAAGTGGGTGCACCTTTTCCGCTATTGGGAGGTGAGTGTTGGGCATCCAACTTCTGAATTTGGGATGGGAACACGAGAAGTGTCACGTGCTCCTTTCCCTCCTCCTCAACTCTCACCCCAGGAACTGGAATCTCATTCAAGGATTTCCCCACATCAAGATCTTCTCTCCACGATATTCTGTTCACGACATCTCGTTTTTATTAACACCATATTACGATTTTCATTAACATGATTTCTTGTACTGTGCATTCTTTCGATCCTCAGAACCCCTCCTAGCTTTACAGGCATATTCTCCGACCGAGAAAAAGTCCATGATTGGACTAGGTTTTATTATTGAATTTCTGAATTTAAGTTATTAATACTGAAAAAGGAAAGGGGCGCGCTCTCTTTCTTTACTTATTAAAGGGATAATCAAAGAAGAAACTCGGCTTTGTCATGTTGTGGACTCCAAACATTTCAGTCTGCAGGACAGACATCGCCAGCCACCGCAGAAACCAAATAACGCAATGAAACAAGAAAATTCTCCCCAAGCAAATGAGATTGAAATGAAAAAGAAAGCCGCAGAAGGAGCACAAGTTCAGTTCCATTAGAAGTCTCCGCCAAAGGCTTGTGGCTGCGGTGGATGAAGGAGAACTCATAGATGACGCCGGTGTGCCGGCCGCCCACAAGCGGCCCCGCCCAGTAGACCCAGTGGTTGTCCGAGCTTCTCTCTGTTCTTTTAATTAATTTTGTTTCGTTGATTTGATGAAATTTCTGATAAATGGATTACGTTGTGAAAAAGAAATTCCCATTCTTTTGGGGTTTTTTTTTTTTTCAAATTAGGAGGGCCGTTATTATCGTGGAAATTTCTGCGACATGTAGTAGTAGTTATTATAAACATATAAAAAAATGGTAGACAAATGTATGTTACGTATTAAATTCGAATCTCGTGAATGGAAAACATTCGTACTAGAAGAGTTTTACCTCTTTAGTTGATTGACTTAGCTCGAACTTGCTCGAATTTATATTAGTCAAGGCTATTGAGTTTTTAAATAACAAGTGATATATACTAAGAAATATGTATGCATGCATGTGTTCTTTTGTCCTTTTTTTGTTACGTAGTTGAAGTTTCAATTTTTTTTCGAGCATTATATATCAGTTTTTTAAATGAATATTGTTTGAGTAAATTAACAATTTAATCCTCGAGAGATGGACTTTTCGTCACTTGGATTCCTTAAACATTTTTTACCTCAGTTGACTCCCTCAGATATGCATTTTTCATCAGTTGAGTTCCTCATGGTATCAATTGGATCCATCGTGATATCAATTCGGTCCCTCATGGTATCAATTCGGTCCCTCATGGTATCAATTCGGTCCCTCATGGTATCAATTTTGTCCCTCATGGTATCAATTTGGTCCCTCATGACATCAATTTGGTCCCTAAAAGATTCTCCGTTAACTTTTCTGTCAATTTTGACTGAAATACTTGCCATTTCGTCCCCCCGAGATGAATTTTTCATCACTTGGGTCTTTAGACAATTTTTAAAAATTTTTAAATAATTTTAAAAAATTCTTAAAAATTGTAAAAATTCTATTTTTTTAAATAATTGTAAAAATTCTAATTTTTTAAATAACCGTAAAAAATTGCTAAATTTTTTAAATAACTTTGAAAAATTCTATAATTTTTTAGTTAATTTCCTAAATTTTTTTAAATATATTTAGAAATTTCTCAAAAATTTTAAAAACCTTCCGAAAATTCTAAAAATTTTTATCTAATTTTAAAATATTCTATAAAATTTTAAAAAATAAATATAAAATACTTGTCCATCACTTCAGCATTATGAAAATTTTCAGAATATTTTAGAATTTTTTTTATCTTTCCTGTAAGTATTTCTTTATGTCACCTATGACAGTAAAATATTAGTCCATCCCGTCTGCAAAATATATCTTCAGGGGGTGTGCAAAAAATCGGTTCGAGACCGAACCAATTTCGAACTGAACAGAACCAAAAGAACCGAATTGGCTTGGCACATTAGGTAAAGAACCAAACTAGTTTATATTGAAAAAGCTGCATTATTTTAAACTAATTCGGTTAATCAGTTCGAACCGAATTGGTTTTAACCAAACCGAATTGGATTTGGAATGGTTGGGTTCGGTTCAAAACCGGTTCGGATCAAATTGAATTGGACTTGGAATGGTTGGGTTTGGATCAAATTGAATTGGTTTTGGAACGATTCAATTCTGATCGAACCAGATTGAATTGGTTTTTAAATTAAGACCAATTCGGTTAGGTTCGAGTTGGTTAACCTCATCAATTACACTTAGAAATTAACCGAACTATTTTTCCTCTAAAAAATTCCACCAAAATAGAACCGGTTCGAGGAGAACCGGTTCTAACTAGTTCGGTTATCCCCGAACTGGTTCGGTTGCACGCCCTTATATATCTTGTACAATCTTTAGAATATTCTCTATTTTTTAAATTTTTATAAATTTCTAATTTTATGAATAATTTCAAATTTTCATGATTTTGGGAAATTTTTATTTTTTTATGAAAGTTTTTTGGTTTTTTAAACTTTTATACCCTTCATAATTTAATAAATTTTTTATTTATTTTTAAGCTTTCTTAACTTAAAAAAAGAAAATTTTTTATGTATTTTGAACATATAATTGAAAATTTTTATTTATATTATTGAAATTTTTATGTTTTTCTACATTATTTTTAAATTTTCCTTATTTTCTATATTTCTTTATTTTTATAAAATATAAAAAATTTCCAAATTTTTATATTTTTCACAAAATTTAAAAGTTTTTCAAGCTCTTGATTCTTTTATATATTTTGAATATTTTTATTTTTTAGTTTTCCTATATTTTATTATCTTTTTGATGAATTTTTCTAAATTTTTTGAAATTTTTTCTAATTTGAAAATTTTAATATTTTTATTTAAAAATATTATTCTGAATGTCAAGT
Source organism: Lagerstroemia speciosa (assembly GCA_037672795.1). Taxonomy (NCBI): domain Eukaryota; kingdom Viridiplantae; phylum Streptophyta; class Magnoliopsida; order Myrtales; family Lythraceae; genus Lagerstroemia; species Lagerstroemia speciosa. Next base: position 1,140,094 of record CM075302.1, on the reverse strand, counting down.
TATTGAAAAAAATATTATTTAAAAATAAAAAGTCATGAGGGACTTAATTGAAAAAAAAAAGAAATTAAGATGGGGATCTAATTGATAATATAATAATCAATTTGTGGGAGGACTGAATTGAAAAAAATAAATAGAGAGATGGACATGATTGATAGTATAATCAAGCTGTTAGTATTCAATTTAACTAAGGGACGTAATTGAAGTCATGAGGGACCTAATTGAAGCAATGGGGACCCAATGAAAGTCATGGGGGACCCAATTGAAGCCATGAGGGGCCCAATTGATGCACTAAAAGGGTATAATTGAGGCAAAAAACTCACATAAGGACTCAACTGATGAAAAATGCATATCTGAGGGAGTCAACTAAGGCAAAAAATCTCTAAAGGACCCAAGTGATGAAAATTTCATCTCTTGAGAACTAAATTATTAATTTACTCATATTATTTTATGGTATTAAAAATAAGAAATGGATTCTGACTTCTCGGTTTACTATTTTCCAACCAGCATTGGCTTCCGTACTTGCCGTCCGATAATTAATTACAAAAGGCATTTTTCAACGTTGAATCTCGTAATCTTTTACGAAATTCTCGGGTCTATTGTTTTTTTTTTCTCTCTATTGGTCCAGAAGGTAGGAGTAGGAGCAGGAGCAAAGTCAAATTTGCCCTCCCCTTCGTTCGAAAACAAGGAAATGTAAAATTGTTGTAGTTGGAGAAAAGATATACTTTTGCAATGTTCTTGGTTAATCGGTAAGCAATAATATATTTTACTAGTAAAATAATTCGAGTCGCTTCTTCTAAAATAATATGTCGGATTTAAGTTATGTAAATGAAGAAAATTTATGTTAGAGGAGTTTTACCTATTAGCGGATCGGTCGATTCAGTTTGTATTTAGATTAGATAGAACATGTTGTACTTTTGATTTTCAAGTGGTATATATAGAAAAAAACAATAATACATACTTTGAAGTACGAGTTTTCTCTGCTCATAAGACTCAAACTTTCGATCTTACTTAATCGAAATGATGTTGAATGATACCAGTCAATCCATACAGGTAATTTTCCATCTCAATTTTATGCTAGGGTTAATTTGTTGGAAATTCGATTCGTTGTGTTTGGAACATCTTCCACAAATTCACACACATCTGAATGCGACGGAGCTAGCAGCTTGTTTCTCGGCCAACTCACCAAAAGAAAACAAACTAACTAACGCAGACATTACCAACCCATAATCTTAAATAAATAACCTACGTAATTACCTAAATTAAACCCTGGATCTGTCAACCTTTCTCTATATATTTGTTATTGTATTCCTTACGAGTTCCATATCCAAACCTTCTCCAACCTCATTCCTGTAAGTACATATCACAGGGACCGATTCCCGACCTCGATATCGATCTCTCTTGCCCTGAAACATGAAGAACCGAGCTCGTCCCGTTCTCTTATCTCCTACCGTCCTCGTTCTACTGCTCCTCGTTGTCCTATCGTACGCTTCGCGGGGAATATGCGCCCAAGAAGTCGGTGAGTGAGAAACCGTAACTAATGACGATAGTGAATGAATATATATATATATATGTGTGTGTGTGTGTGTTCTGATCGCTGTATGGATTGTTCGATGAAGAGGACGAGCATGAGTTCGACTACCACAAGGGAAGCGAGAAGGGGCCGGCCCGATGGGGAGAGCTGAAGGAAGAATGGAAGGCCTGCAAGACCGGGAGGATGCAGTCCCCGATCGACATGTCGAGCCGGAGGGTGAAGGTGACCCCCAAGAGGGGTGTCGTCGTCAAGAGGAACTACATTGCCGGGAACGCGACTGTCAAGAATAGAGGCCATGATATTTCGGTACTTATCTCATCGATCATCGATTGCTAATATAGAACATGAGAATCCCGTGTCGCTGGTCGCTCGACCAAAGATTGTATGTAAGATGTTGATGTTAGCAAAATATCGGGTTCTAATTAATTAATGGTTCCGGGTTGATCGAGGATTTGCAGGTGCAATGGGAGCTTGGGAAGGCGGGATCGATAAGGGTTAACGGTACGGACTACTTTCTGCAGCAATGCCACTGGCACTCTCCATCGGAACACACCATCAATGGCAGAAGGTCAGTCTTATCACACACCTCAACAACTCCCTCTAATTATACATTAAGACTGATTTAATTATATTTATTAATTATTCTGCGTGGGATACATGGCAAATAGGTATGACATGGAGATGCACATGGTTCACGTAAGCCCCGATCCGAATGTCGACAGTAAGATCGTTGTCATCGGTATCCTCTACAAATCCGGGGCCCCCAACCCTTTCATTTCTGAGGTACTGCTGCACCTACAGCCCATGGACGAGTAAAAGATCCATTCTTTCCGTACAGATTTTCTCGACTGTGGCTGTCAGCACTACTATATAAATCTTGTCAGGAAAAAAAAGACAGGAAGTATACATATTCTGTGTAATTGTTGGGTTAACTACAGATCATCATCAATGTGTGTGATCGAACAGATGATGGGGCATGTCAGAACCATGATCGACAAGGAGGAAGAGAGGACGATGGGCGTGATTGACCCGGGACACATAAAGATGGGAGGCAACAAGTATTACAGATACATGGGCTCCCTCACCGTCCCACCCTGCACGGAAGGTGTCACTTGGATCATCAACAGGAAGGTATGGGCCGAGTCGAAAAATGTGTCGTCGTGGACTGACTCAAGCTAGAACCCTAATAGCTCGTTTGCTGAATGGTTTCTTGTGCCTACGCCCATTTACCTGGTTTTGTTTCATACTTTCACCAGCTGATGACCATATCGAAGGACCAAGTCAATCTGCTCCGAGAGGCCGTTCACGATGTAAGTCAAGTCCCCATCTAGCTGTTACGTACATAAGTTGGTTTCCTGTTGACACACCGGCCTCGTAGCCTGATCGACGCTGACCCTGCATGTGCCTCGTGTAATGCAGTATGCAGAAAGCAACGCGAGGCCCGTGCAGCCGATCCACGAGCGAGAGATCCACCTCCATCATATACCGAGCAAGTGAGATGACGCCTCCCTTAGTGGCATTACTACGAGCAGCAGCCGCCCGAATAAACCCTCCGATCGAGCTATTATTCTTTCGGTTCCATTTATTGATATGCCCATTTATCAGATAGCATATAGCTAAATTCAAATGGTGTTTACATTATTCTAATTTACTCTATATGTTAATTGAATTACAAAGTCTAAATTATCTCTATTTCTTGTCTGATACTACTGCTAAACGTGTGCATATCGATGGAAACAATCTTGATTCACAAAGAATGAAAGGGATATATATATTTTATAGTTGCTCTTACTTCGAGTCGAGATTACGTTCTCTACGCTTTTCTTCCACCTTACTATCAATCAAATACGAACCATTCGTCTTATGTCTTATTGAATGTCTGAGTTTTAGCCAAAGTTAAAACCCTTATATTTTCAGTGAAAACTTGTTAGGGGAGGTCACACAGTTACCCAAAATCTCACTATTCACACTTACCCTGACCTATAGCTCTCTACATCCGAGTCTGAAACTTAGCGAGGCACATGCATGTCGGAGATAGCTTTTGACCATAATAATTGCCAGGAAACGAATGGACAGCAAAAGTGACAGGGAGAAAAATGGATGCCACTTTTTCCACTATTGGGAGGTGAGTGTTGGGTCATCCAACTTCTGAATTTGGGATGGGAACACGAGAGGTGTCACGTGTTCCTTTCCCTCGTCCTCAACTCTCACCCCAGGAATTGGCGTTTAATGCAAAGGCCGTCCAATCTCATTCGAGGATTTCCCGATATCAAGATCTTCTCTTCATGGTTTTCTGTTCACGACACTTCATTTTCATTAACACCATATCGCGATTTTTATTCACATGACTTCCTGTACTGTGTATTCTTTCGATCCTCAGAACCCATTCTAAATTTATAAGTATATTCTCCGATCGAGAAAAAATCCATGACCTAACGTGCAATTAGTTCGACCAGGTTTTGTTATTGAATTTCTGAATTTATATTATTAATAGTGAAAAAGGAAAGGGGATACGTTCTCTTTCTTTACTTATTAAAGGAATTATCAAAGAAGAAACTCAGCTTTGTCATGCCGTGGACTCCAAACATTTCAGGCCGCAAGGACAGACATCACCAGCCACCGCAGAAACCAAATAACGCAACGAAACAAGAAAATTCTCCCAAGCAAGTGAAGTTGAAATGAAAAAGAAAGCCGCAAAAGGAACATAAGTTCAGTTCGATTAGAAGTCTCCGCCCCCGCGCAAAGGCTCGTGGCTGTGGCGGATGAAGAAGAACTCGTAGATGAGGCCGGCGAGCCCGCCGCCCAAGAGTGGCCCCAGCCAGTAGACTCAGTGGTTGTCCCAGCTCCAGCTCCAGTAGACTCATAGGATCAGCAGTTTAATATATGATTAAGATATTCAGAGTTTAACTTTTATCAATAAAACCGTATTTTCATTCTATCCATTTCTAGGTCTCTCTCTATATATATATATATGTATATTACACTTTAAAAATTAAATTATTTATTACCATCACGATAACACCGTTGATAATCTTAAATTATAAACCGAATTTAAAAATTAAGCCCTGTCCGATCTAAAAGCAATTTTTTTCGAGTGGGCATGGATATATTAAATTTCCACCCGCTTGCAAGTGTGATCTACTCAATAATTTAAATTGCTAATAACAATGCCAAATCTTCAAAACTTTCGATTTTTTTTTTTTCAATTTGGAATGAACTCTTAGCACTCGTTAATAGCTAGCTATGAGCAATCGATCACGTATCGCTCTTTTTCGTCTGTACTTGACTTCTCGAACAAAAATTTGGGGCTCATTTTCAACATCTAGATTTACCAAACATTTTTCTTTTGGATTCAAATTCGATAGCTGAGAGTTTCACTCTCAAATATAGTAAGTTTTAATACCCTTACCTTTTTATTTTATCGTGTGAAGCTAAATCATGATCCGTCAAAAGCACGTAAACCTATTGCTGTCGGACTTATCAAGGGATTCGTGGAACAACATATCGATTGATTTAGGGCTTATAGGCCTTTTTTTTTTTTTTAAGAAACCAATATTTAGAGCTTATAGTTGATTGTTTTATAAGAAAAGGGCGTCCAGTGACCAAGAATAGCTCGGTATACAAAATAGGTACGTAAGTGTAGAAAAAATAGAGGATGGAGCGCATTTGAAATCTCATTGAGATGATTTGAATTCAAAATCTTTTAGTATCCAATCAAGTGGGGTACCATTAAATTTAGTCTTTTTTGGAAATTCATATGAATATTTGGCCCAAAAGAAAAGAAAAAAGAAAACAACGATTTTTCAAAATATTTTCACTGTTTTCAATCTACAAGTTCTCTGTCGTTTTTCGCAATTTCGAAGGGCGGCTGGACATGGCAAAGTGTGGTTGTTGAAAACTGGAAGCAGCATGCAACTCGACCAACCTGGCGCCCTGATTGGTCGGACTAAGAGGATTCCTGAGAATACAGACATCAATTTGCGTTAATCGAAAAAGAATATTTGATGCAATTGATAACTTTCTTGTCCTGTAATCTAGTCTCTAAATTCGATCTAATTAGTGGAATTTCCCGTATCCTTTTATCACTTATGCATCGATGTGCCTCCTTTGTTCGTGAAAAAGAAACCGGTTCTCCATGTGTACACTGGTTTCACCCTCTTGTGGCCCAGAATAAATTTAGCGGCCCATGTCAAAACTTATTTCTTTGTATCGAATATGGATCGCCCCCGAGGCCCAAAAAGGATAAATGGGCCAAATTTGTTGGCTTTAGCCAGCCCATTGGGCCCAGTGAGCGTACCCGCCTTCTTTGCTCCGAGCGCCGTTCTCCGCCTCCGCTCCAGCTTCTATTCAGACCTCTTCGGGAGAAAAGGAACAGCCGAGAGAAATCCCTAAGACAGAAGAAGACTGATTGATCATGGCGGTTCCGGGAAGGCGCAACGGCCAGTTCGACGACGAAGACGACGATGAACAGCAGAACTACGCCCTCTTTGAGGAGAACGGATTCGTGGAGGTCGACGCTGATACGCCTCCTCACCTCCGCGAGCTCTCCGCCTCCGTCCAGCTCGGCGACGTCGACGCTCTCCGCATCGCTCTAGGTCTTTTCACGGCACTTCGTCTATCCTGTTGACGTTTGACTGCTGATTGACTCTGCTAGTCTTCCTCGTGATGCAAATAGCGTTGGTTCGCTCGTTTCAGAGCTCTCGAATATTCTGTAAATTTTACCGTAGCTTGGTGAAATCGGTTCTCAGATTGCTCTTTTTTTAGGAGAAGGATAGGTGGTGGTTCTCAAAATTTAATATTCATTTACTGAAAGATAACCGTGGATATAGTTTGCTGAGAAGCTCCCGAAGTTTGAAGAGGTTGATGTTATGTTCATTTTTTGCAAACAAGGGTTTCGTTATAATGGCTCTTTGGGAGGATACTATAAAGGATGTCCATTCATGCATTTAACAGTGACTGTAAGATGTATCTTGGAGCTTTGATGGTCTCAAAAAGGTGATCTTTTCATTGCGCGAACTAAATCCAATTGGAGATATTTTGTAAATTCGACTTAGTCATACCTAGCTGCTCATTTTATGATTCTTTTATGACTCGGTGGAGTGACAATGCATCAAATCGAATCATTTACATAGTGCCCCGGAATTGGGAAATGTTCTTCGGTTTTGTGCCTATGCCGTTGTAATCAACTCTCATTTCAGTCCCAGATTACTATTCCCATTGGGTGTTGTTTGTGAATTGTGATTCCTCAACGTTATGTTTTATGTTGTTGGTGCAGATAGCTTGAATGGCAGCATTGATGAACCAGTGGAGGATGGTGATACAGCCCTGCATCTGGCCTGTCTCTATGGATTTCTACCTTGTGTGCAGGTTAGTGGATGGATATTATCCTTTTCAATTGAGTATCTTTGTTTACGATTTGATGACTTGAGCTCTTCTATTGACACAGTTGCTTTTGGAAAGAGGAGCTTCTTTGGAAGCCAAGGATGAAGACGGGGCAATTCCTCTACATGATGCTTGTGCAGGGGGTAGGGCTCTTACGAGCTACCTCAATTCTCCAATCATATTCGACACCTCATATTAACAAAACCTTAGACCAATGTATATTTTGATCCCACATTTTTTGGTACAGGTTACAGTGATATCGTCCAATTGCTTATTAACAGTGCCAGCGATTCTGAATGCGTGAAGAGAATGGTGGAAACATGTGATGATGAAGGAGATATGGTAAAGCTGACAACCCTAGACCTCTGAACTCACTGAACATAAAACTGTGTGGGCCTGATAGATTCCTCCCCCATCTTCAGCCTCTTCACCATGCAGCTAGAGGTGAACATGTCGAGGTCATAAGGATCTTGCTAGCTGCTGGAGCAGATCCCACAAGGAGGAACATTTTTGGGAAGGTTTGTATTCATCGATAATTTTCCTCTCCTATACGCCCTCTATTTTGAATGTGTATCGTGCTTCTGAGCCATGTTAGCTTTGCCAGATCCCTGGGGACCTTTCTGATGGGGACTCTGAAGCCAAGAGAATGTTGGAAGCTGCTGCTAGTGCTATGGCTTGTCAGTAGGCCCTTTCCTCGGACTTTGCCAGAGATTTTGTCTTATTTCGAGGCAGAGACAGACCCTTTCTCGGAGGAGAACAGTTTTTCTTTTCAATTATTTTTGCTGGTTTTAGATCAGTTGAGGAAGTGGACATGTTCTGTACATGCTGGTCTCATCCAGACTTGGTAACTTTGCTACAGAAGAGCAAAAATGGTTCTTAGCAACTAATTTGCAAGAATCGATGTGTAAACAAATGTGTTTGGTTTGATGACGTGCGATATGACAGACCAGGTGAAAAATAAGGAAACACGGGGAAATGTACGTGAGATGAACACATAACCAGGGGCAGCATTTCGGAACGATGTTACAAGTGGATGTACTTGGTGAGCGGTGATACAATTACAGGGCAAACAGAAGAATATCACAGAGAAGAGAACCCGAAAATCTGAAAAGGTGAACGCCATAGACACGACCGTGCTCGGAGTGGTCACCTTCCTCACAACCAGCGACTACCTGGAGCCTTTCGGATAGAATTTTAGTCCTCTGTGTGGGCAGCTGGGCAGCGGGTCAGCAACAACTAGGTGGTGCTTGCTGTTCCTGCTTATGCTTTAGAATATTTCTCTTGACGGTCGATCCTTCCTCCAAGAGGCTTGGAACCTCCATTATCTGCACATACAGCAGCATTGGATTACGTGGTTTTCAGTATATTCTCGGTTTCCCGAGGTCTCGTTGAAATCCATGGTAGTTTTGATGCACAACAGAACAAGAGAGATCCATGATATATCAAACCACAATAGATTCCTTCCACATGGTTTCCGAGACAAGAACAAACAAGCACTACCTTTAATGCAAGCTGCTCGAAGCACTGCTCCACATTCACCCGAGTTTTTGCGCTGCATTCGAGGAATAAACTCCCGAGCTCTTTCGCAAGAGCAAGCCCTTCTTCTGTACTTACAGTCCTTTCGGAATCCTGAGATGGAGGTTTGGCATCAGGGTGCTTGCTTTAGAAAGAACGCAACCGCATGTTTTGGAAGAGAGAATTTGTTTGGCATCAGAGTGCTCACCCTATCAACTTTGTTTCCGACGAGCATCTTCACAGAGTCCTGATTAGTCGAATACAGTTCGACTTCCTTAGCCCATATATCTGACAAATTCGTAAACGTCTCTCTCCGGGTCACATCGTAGACTGGAACCAAAAGGAAATATCAGAGAGTTCATGTAAATGAGGGAGGCAGTGATCTAGTCTCTGCTAACAAAAGTTAACTACTCCATGCACCCGTTGAATCATCAACCAGGAATCAGACCAATAGCATACCGAGAATGATTCCCTGGGCACTCCTATAGTAGGAGCTCGTCAGCGTTCTGAACCTTTCCTGACCAGCTGCAGCAATAGAACAGATGTTATATTCTCGCATATGATCCCGGTGTCCTTACCAGGGCATCATTGCTCTAACACTGTTCGTGAAGTCAACAAATCGAAGAGTCTAATTGCTTCTTGAAACTGTATTTTACTCCAACACCAGTACCCGAGCGAACAAATAACTCATTGACATAAGAACACTAACACGGCTTCCCCCATGAGTTAATACGAATGAGCAAAAAGTGCATCCTTTCTTTGACTTGCAAGTTCTACTTCAAATTTTCTATATCTACAGCAAGCAAAGCCCTTGGTGTCATCGGGTTCAATCATGTTAGACTAAAGCGTGCATATCTATCAAGCAATCTAGTGCCAACTTATCAACGATATTAAACTCCACTTGGAGAGAACAAGAAAAGGAACGAACTCCGCACTCAAATTCAGCCAGAGCCATAGAATTACAATTTTGCAGAGTAGTTCAGTTACCAGTGTCCCAAATTGTTAGCTTCAGTCTCTTCCCGCCAACAGTGAGATGCTTGATCTTAAAATCGACACCTGCATGTGATCGTGCAACGAAACAAGACAATCGCCTGGTCACAAAAAGCTGCAGTGATGAATGCTCCTAGCCCATCAACACATATCAGAGAAAGCAGATTTGTATCTAAATCAATGAAATCGAAGATTAACCACAGAAATCACTAGCCATGGAAATTAAACACTCAGCTCCACAAATTACAAAGTCCGCAGTCGAATCTAACCGGTCGAAAACCCGCCTTTGTTTAGGAATCTACCACTAGATCCATCATACTAAGAGCTATTAAGATCACTAACTCTAGAGCTCCAATGAACTGAACTCAGCTTCAATCATTCATGGGTGAGAGAAAATGGAATAAGAAATAGAGAAGCTGCAGGTTGGAAGCATGCAGGAGAGTACCAATGGTGGGGGCAAGATCTTCAACGGAGGAAGAGATGAAGCTGACCAGAAGACTGCTCTTGCCGACAGCGGAGTCTCCGATCAGCAAGATCTTGAACGACAGATCATAGTTGCTTCCTTGCCCTGACGATGATCCCATGTCTCCTCCTCCTCCTTCTACCGTTTCGTTTCTTGTTTTATTATTTTTCCTTCTTTGTGTATAACAAAGATCTGATTGGGTCTCTAAATCTCAATACTCTCAATCAATCTACAGCATTAGCGTGTCTTCTGCGTTTCTGCTCACATGCGATATACATATATATATATATATATATATATTCGCCTGCTTGTCTGCAACGAAAGAACAGAAAGGAAAGCAATGCAATGACACAGAAAGAAGAGCCAGGTTAGAGAGAGAAAGGTGGAAGGTGAAGAGATAGAAAGGGTAAAAGAAGAAAAGAAAGAAAGGAATCAAATGCTGGGATAGAGAGAGAAGCTAAAGAAATCGGCTAAACTCACAGTCACTCACAGACAGGAGAGAGGAGACCAGACCACCTGACAACGTTAACCCAAAACATTGTGATTTATTATTACTAAGATTCCTTGCGTTCTTCGAATTTCCTTCCCACAGGATGCCTCTCAAATGCGGCGCCGTTGCCCTCCATACCTCCCTCGACATTAAGCAATACCATACTTTACCTTCGCGGCATGGATTCCGAGCTCCACTGCTGGCCCTTCCTTTTTCTTGAAATAAAAAACAGAGCATCATCTTTTTTGGTAAATAAAACAGAGCATCATCATAAAAGCAAAATTGAACCAAGTTCATGACTTGCCCTTTCCTCCCAAATTATTTTCCATGAAAAAAGATTCTGAGAGTTCAAAAGGCTTATCTTTTCCGTCTGATTTAATAGCGGGAATCATCATTGCTTTTGCCCGCATTGAGATGAACAGGGATGCCCATCATTTTCAGTGCCAATCAGTTGCCCATTTCTTGATTCTTCTCCCTTGTTTAAAAAAAAATTTGACGACAGAGAACCAACTCCACACAAAACACAGTGCGCGTTTTCCAAAGCAACCAAAGAAGGGGATTTGTGCTCTCGGAGGCGTGAGGAGGACGCGCTCGCCTAGAAGTCTGGTGCAGTGGCACTGTCGGTCTCCAGAGACCAGAGTAAATAGTGGATGCCTCCATTAAAGAGGAAGAGAACAAAGCCCCGGCAACGTCATGTTGGTGAATTGTCAACATTTCATCTCTAATCATAAAGCAAAGCATTGAAAAAAAAACCAAGTTTTTGGACTCTTCCCTAAATCTGTTTCCTCATTTGGGTTAGTTCTGTGCCTTAATCGTGCCCACAACTTCCAAGCATTGATGTGTTTCTTATTCTTGTTCCCTTTTTTGGATTGACATTTTGCCTACGAAGGTGTCTGACGAATTATGAACTCCGGCGGCTTTCCAGATGATCGTTTTCAAGCTGTTTCCATTCAAATTGTGGTCGAATTGGCCCTTCATAAAAATCCAATCATAACGGAGAAGAGGTTGACGTTGAACAGGATTAGACTTTGAAAGAAGTCGAATCAAATCAGTCTTTCTATTCAACCTACTGGCTGTATCTTCATAGAACTCAGTTGGCTAAAACAAGGTGAGAGAGATTGACTTGGAGCCTTCCATGTCAACTACCAAGTCTACATGACTGAACAACTATGCACAACACTTGTTTCTATGATCCAGTGAGAGTGTGCTACTTCCTCGAGCTTTAGGAATTCGGATCCATGGTCATCGAGGACTTCCAAGGTATAAATGTAGCCGACCATGATGCCACAGAGGATATCGGTGCGGGCATCCATTGTTATTGCTTTTCATGAATTTTCTGGTACGAATCAAATATAAATGTCTATTGTGGCCGGGGATAACATTGGCATGTATTGAGTATAAATATTGTCGACATCCTGAGGATAGGCCTCGCTGTGAGGGGAAATGTCCGGACAGTCACCATCACAGAACGAAAATTTTGTGTTATCGTTTTCTACTAGGGCTCAGAAGCTGGGCCACCCCTTGTGTCCATGAGCGAGAAGATGCTCTGGCAAATTTGTGGTCATACTAACAATTTGAGTTCATTTTGGGTCTCAAATTCATGTTCTATAAATGAAGAAGAATCATAACTGCCCATCAGTGGACTGACCATGCCTTGAGCCTTGATCGATCGGAGCACAAACAACTTCTAGATGTTAGTCAATGGACACATCATCGAATTTGAATTACATTGAAAAATAGAAGAGAGCACGTTTCTGGTTTAAATGGGATGTTTCCGGTGTTCGGCCAAAATAGTAGTGCTTTGATGAGCTTGTCTACCTACCATGCCTGAAGGGCTTGAATTGGATCTGATTAACTGTCACTTCACCTTTCAAAGAAGGGATAGGGGAATCGAGTGCAGTACACCTTATCGACATCTCTCGACAAATTAAATTTCCATATCAGTTCTTATCGGGTTGAATGTTGAACACATACTGATGTAACCGGAGTCCTTGGCTGCCATCCGGTGGACAAAGGACAAAATATTTACAGTTTTACACACTTGAAAGCAGAAAAGAGCATTGAAGCTGATCCAGATACCGGGAATTGCGTGCTACCTGCTAAGAAGTATCTTAGAAATTAGATATCGGAGACATTTGGAGGGAATACCTTCTGAATGAACTCAAGGAAGAGTAGAATGCAGGATGGACTGCAGGGAATTGAACTGGATTGATATGCAGGTGTGGCGTGCTCGATCCTCTCGGAATGTTGTACTCGTGCAGGATGTCAAGCATCCCAGGTAGAGGACCGGCAACGTTGTTTGTTTCATGGAACATCTGCCGCTTTTCCGTGCACCAGTATGTTTGATCATGGAACACCAATTGAACCAAAAGACCATTTTTCTCCCCTTAGCAATGGCTGGTGAGAGCGTGTAGCTGCTCCGGTCCCGAAGAAAAGAATCTGAAAATAAAGATAACAGGAGATTGTTTCACTTGTTACTGTCAGGCCCATAATTGGTTCGACGATAATGACCAAGCCCCGGTCACCCTTTACATGGGGGCCAGCTTAAAGGGCCTCTCGTCAGCTCCATCAACGGCCCACAGCTTTCTATCCAACTCCATTCCTTCGTGGTTTCAACACCTCTTTCTTTCTTGAGCCCGAGCTCTGTGAATCGGACAAGTTCGTAACTCAAAGAAACTTACCCCTTAATAGCTGACTCGAGCTTCTTTCGATGCTGCACTATTGATGCTTCAAGGCCTTCCTCCGTCTTCATCCATCAATTTTTTTTTTTCTTTTTACCCAAAATTCCATGGTTCAATGTATCTGATGACAACAGACTGAGTTTCCATGTTGCCATCAGGGCAGGTAAGGTAAGACTTTGTGCCGTGGGAGCGCAATTTTAATTGGAAAAATAGAATAATTCTAAGAGTATAATAAGAGAATCGATATCATTATCTACTGACTCGAACTTTTGAGTTAAATATGATTCAACTACTTATAAGTCCAGTAAAAATTTAACATGTTATTAGCACATAAATTATTTTGTGGACTGACCCCGCATCAGAATCCGAGTCCGGGAAAAGAATATCGAGTCCATGAATCTCTCTTGCTGATTAAGCTCATAGAGTGAGTTAGACTCACGGATAATAATTGGATGGGACCCAGCTGGGACAAATGGGAAAATTCTCTACGTGCATACGTGTGCCGTTACGTCACTCGACACCTTAGCCTCTGAAACAAACAAGGGTCGTCTGTCGAGCACTGTTATGTGGAGACGCGACGTGAGGAAAATCCCATTATAAAATACGACAAAAACCAAACAAATTGGGACACGGTACGGCCATCGGTCGAAATCAATGGCTTCTCCCCCTTTCGAATCCCCTCCTCGTTCGCAATGGGAAGATCTCCACTTTGTGCTAATACCCCTCATGTGTCCAGGCCACCTTATCCCGATGGTAGACATCGCCCGGCTCATCGCTCGACATCGGGTCACTGTCACGCTGGTTGCCACCCCCACGAACGCTGCCCGGGTCAAGGCGACTGTCGATCGTTCCTCTGCCTCTGGCTTGCCCATCAGGCTCCTCGAGGTCAAATTTCCGGCTTGTGAGGCCGGTCTCCCTGAGGGCTGTGAGAATGTCGATGCCCTCCCCAACATGGGTCTGGTCAGCAACTTCGTGATCGCAACCGAGATGATGCGGGCCCCGATTGAGCGCCTCCTCAGAGAGGCCACCCCAGCTCCCAGCTGCATCGTATCAGACCGGACCCTAGCGTGGACCGACGACCTGGCTCGGGACTTGGGGGTTCCGAGGATTTTGTTCTTCGGGACGAGCTGTTTCACTCATCTGTGCTCGCACAACCTGCATCTGCACAAGCCCCACCAGAAGGTTGCCGATCGGTCGGAGCCGTTTACCGTGCCGGGGATGCCCGGTCGTAATATCCAATTCACTAGGGCACAACTCAGCAGTAATTTCAATCCTCCGCCGAACGATAATGTGCATCAAAGTACCAGGGAATGGATCAGACAGACCGCGGAAAGAGCGCATGCGGTCATTATTAACAGTTTCGAGGAGTTGGAGTCCGATTACATCGAAGCCTATAAGAAGACCATCAATGGCGGCAAGGTCTGGTCCATCGGTCCAGTGTCACTCTGCAACGACAACGTCCTAGACATGAGCCAACGAGGAAACGCTTCCTGTAATACGGATGAGTCCGGTTTGATGAATTGGCTGAACTCTCACCCACCTGGTTCCGTGGTCTACGCTTGCCTGGGAAGCCTGAACCGGGTCAGCCCGCCCCAGATGAAGGAGCTGGGCCGGGGCCTGGAATCGTCAGAGCGCCCGTTCATCTGGGTCATACGGGGCGCGAACCAGGGGGAGGAGCTCGAGCGGTGGCTCTCAGGCGACGGGTTCGAGGTGCGGGTCCGGCGGCGCGGGCTGCTGCTTCGTGGCTGGGCGCCGCAGGTGTTGATACTCTCGCACCCGTCGGTGGGAGGGTTCCTGACGCACTGCGGGTGGAACTCCACGCTGGAAGGGGTGGTCTCCGGCGTGCCGATGGTGACGTGGCCGCTGTTTGCGGAGCAATTCTACAACCAGAAGGTGATCGTGGAGGTCCTCAGGGTCGGTGCTGGGGTCGGGGCCGAGGAGGTGGTGCACCTAGGGGAGGAAGACAAGTACGGAGTGACGGTGAAGGCGGACGACATCAGGGCCGCCATTGACAAGGTGATGAGTGGAGATGAGGAGGGAGACGACAGGAGGAACAGAGCTAAAGAGCTCGCGAAGAAGGCGAGAGAAGCCATGGAGGAAGGAGGGACATCGTACGTTAATATCAGGACATTGATCGAGGATATTAAGGAACAGGGTCGAGCCGAAAAATTCTCAGGTAAATTCAATTACACAGTAAATTTTACTAATAAATATTTAATACATAAATAAATATTTCAAATTATGATTAAAAATAAATATTAATAACAAATAAATAATGTGATATGATAGTTGATAATGTGTTAAATATTTATCAGTGAAGCTCGCGGGACGTAATGGACGGAGCTCATGCAAGAATCTCCCTAGCTGAGCCGGGCCGTCGTCGATGTCTGCAATGTATGGAGAGGGGACTGATCCACTAAATGAAGACGTGGACACTAATGTATGTAGATAGGTTTCTCTTGCATCTTTGCACGCGTGAAAAGGATATCGAAAGTGACTAAATTGTTGCAA
Source organism: Lagerstroemia speciosa (assembly GCA_037672795.1). Classification (NCBI taxonomy): domain Eukaryota; kingdom Viridiplantae; phylum Streptophyta; class Magnoliopsida; order Myrtales; family Lythraceae; genus Lagerstroemia; species Lagerstroemia speciosa. The sequence goes on along the minus strand of CM075302.1, from coordinate 1,124,531 downwards.
CTGCGAGTGGAGTATCCCTTCGAGACTCTGCCTTGATAATAATATAATATATGAGAATCATGATAAATCTGCGTAGGGATGACTCTGCATTGACCTTTGTTTGGATCTGCCGTAATCAGTGAAAACAACTCTTACATTGAAAAAAGTTGATCGTTTTGCCTTTGAAGTTGAGTAGTCGAAGGTGCTCGAGATTGTGCCTGAAGTGGGGCCCTTTGTGGTTGCCGGGCTGCCTGATCGGATCGAACTGACCCAGTCCAAGAAGAGATCGTCAAATTTAATTGTAAAATTTACTTGGGAGAAGGGTTTCTAATTCATTCACATTGTTTTTTTCCCTTTTGACTTTATTTTGGATAATTTGAAAATGAAATAGTAGTGGGGACCACTGATCACCGTCTAATTCCAAATTATTCGGTTCAATTTTATTTAAATTAAATTTAATATGCACAATTTTAAAAAATATAATTAAAGATTCGGAGAACATTATGCTCTTGAGGTTTAAAAGATTAACATTTACGTAGTTCTCTTACGTGATCATATATTTACAGAGTAAAAAATATAATTTATTTTTATTTTTAATTTAAAATATGAATTGTTAAAAAAAAGAGGGAAAAAAAAAGGTGTGTTGGGCTGGCAGGTTGGGGGCTGGGGGCAGAGGGAGAGGGCCAGTGGGGAGGGGAATTTGAATTGAAATTAAAAAAACAAAAAACAAAAAATTCCCACCGGTTATGGTTTCTGGGACTATCGGAACCGGCCCTGAGCCTTAGGCCTCACGATTCGAGGACGGTTCCGGTCCAGTTCTGATTTTGACCGGTTCTGGGCCGGTTTTGACCGGGCCAGCCTCGGGCCCAAACCGGCCCGTGGCCAGGACTAATCATAGGTGGTATAAAGAGATACTTATAGAAAAGACAGAAAAAATATTTAAAACTTTTTGGAATATTGCGGAAATGATGGACTAGTATTTTATATTTTATTTTCTATTTTTAATAATTTTTAGAATTTTTTATATTATTTCAATTTTTTAAGAATATTTGAAAATTATTGGAATTTTTTTAGAATTTTCTAAAAGTATTTAAAAATTTTGAAGAATTTTTTAAAATTATCTAAAATTTTTTTATATTTTTTTACATTTATTTAAAAAATTAAAAAATTCTTTAAACATTTTTTAGAATTTTTAAAATTATTTTAAAATTTTTTAGAATTTTATATAGTTATTTAAAATTTTAAAAATTGTTTAGGGATCCAAGTTATGTAAAAATTACTACCATTTTCATAAAAATTAGCAGAAAAACTAACGGATCATCTTTCAGGAATCTAATATATACCGTGAGGGGCCTAATTAACACAGTGAAAAATATAATTGATACAATCGGTGACCTAATTGATACCATCAGAAATTCAATTGATACCAACAAGGACTTATCTGATGTAAAATACATCTCTCATGAAGTTAAATGAGGCAAAAACTTGTTTAAAGATCCAACTGATGACAGATCTATCTTTTGAGGATGAAATTATTAATTTACTCCACAGTACTTTCTCCATCTCGTTGTCCCTTCCCAGTGTTTGTTTCCAGAATCTAGTCCGGTCCATGCACACCTGCGGAATCTCCTCCTAACGCGCGAAGACACATATAAAACATCGGAATAGTTCCCACAAGGGCGGTTGAATGAATTGATATATTATCAACATTGCCACCCACTACAATCAAAAGAATTTGCTAGAAAGAGGCATAACAATATAATACAAAATAAATTGAGATGATTCAATATATTTTTTCTCGTTCTGTCTTATTTAAATACTGTAAGTAAAAAATATATGATTAGAAGAGATTTAATTTTGACCATCGGTCCAACTCATACCAGAATTACTGGGGGACATATTAATTTTTCGAACCTCGGCTTTGTCTAGCAAAAACAGCCATAAATTGTGTAATATGACTGTTCACCTTTTAATCATTTGATTTTGACATTACCCCCTAGGGCGTACATATGCGTGGAATATGCAATGTAACGTGACACTCAACCGACAATCAATTGTACATTTGTTGAAATCATCGATAGAATTTGACGCCTCTTCTTGTTATTATCTTCTCGAGCTAACACTCTCTGATACATATATATACCAGAAGGTCTTCATGATCAGAGCTAAAAATCTTTTTCCAAGTTGATTAATTAGTACCCACCAGATGGTTTTAGCTTAAAAACTGAGTTTATTTAGGTGGATTAAAAAAATACATGCCACGTGCCAATCAATGTAGAGGGAAAAATGAGTGATATTCTAACCAGTTGAAAATTAACTTAAAAATTTAATATGATAATTTAAAATTTATCGCTTATATTAAAAAATATTTGACAAATTATAAGCATTTTTCTTACTTAATTAATAGTGCAACAACTGTACTACTATAAATGATTGCGGTGCAAGTCGGATACGGTATGTCAGAATATATCCTCGATGGGAAAAAAAAAGGGTGGCGTTTGATTGGATTGGAAGATCGTTAAATTACTGAAGAAAATTAGATTATACGTGAAGTTGTTATTTTGTATAGAATGTATTTGCATATGAGATTATTGTGTTCGATAAGTATTTTAATTTGATTAAAAAATAAAAATATAATATTGTAATATTTTATATGACAGGTAATAAATGTTGCGTGAAATTGCTCTTAAAAATGCAACTGTTAGTAGGGGGTATTCATAATTCGTTTTGGTTCGAAAAACCATTCCAAATCGAAACACATTTCCTGTTCAATTCGGGTCGTATAGGGGCCGAATTGTAACCATTTGAGGAAGGAAAATTTGAATTATTCAAAACCAGTTCGAATGATTCAGTTAACCGATACTATTCACTATGAAAATACAATCAGTCCGGTCCGGTTCGAAAATTAATTGAACCGAATCCTAACAATTTAAGTATAAAATATTTTTTTGTTTAAAATTGCATACTTTAATTTTAATTTAATATAATTTTATTATTAATTAGAAAACGTTCAGTTCGATTAACCTTAATTAACTAAATTAATAATATCAAGTAATTAACTGAACCTCTTCTTGACAAAAAAATTGAACTACTAGCGAACCGGTTTGAAAGATTCGATTACTTTTTATTTGGTTCGGTTTTGTGATTTTTTTGAACAGCCCTAGTTAGCGTATATATTTGATCGGCTTACAATGTAAAAGTGTAATGAATTCAGATCATTCGATGCAGTGGCATACATTACCATCGACCTGAGATCGTGGAAAGAAATTATCGATAAAGGATATGAAGGGACAGAATCAAGAAATGATATCAAAGAGGTAAGAATTGAAATGCTTGAGATATTATTAGCAGAAAGAAGAATGGTACTAATTTGAGTTGTTTAAGCTTATTTAACATTTTTTTAATAAAAATTTCGAATTTTTCTTATAAATGGTGAAGTTGTACAAACCGAAATTATTCATTCAAAAAATTTACTGCCACATAAACCGACAAAGTCATCTCTTGTGGATTTCGTACACTCCGACATTTTATTAATAATTTGTCATAAAGAAATTTCGGTTATTTCCAGGGTGATTTAACTATCCGACGTACAACATCGTTTGTGCTAAATGCGGAGAAAATAATAATAAAAAAAAAAAATAGATGTTTACTGTTGGTTATCCAATGGCTGGTCTTGGTCGACCAGGGGTGGGCATTCGCTGGACCTAAAATGACGACTGTGTCCCTTCTTAAGTAAACTAAATGGACAATTTTACCCATCGATGTGGGGGTAAGAATGGTAAGCATGCACCAAGAGGGGTTGGGCCGAGTGGTAAGCAGCTCGGTGCCGCTTAAGGAGGTCTCAGGTTCGAGACCTCACGTACGCAGACACCCCTCTTGGGAGCCTCACCCGCCATTGCCAGGCGTGCGACCCGGGGCGACCAACGGATTAGTCAAGTATGGTTGGCTGAAAGATGTCATCTCACCGCTGGTGGGGCCTGCTTGGATACCGTGGCTGGCGACAAAAAAAAAAGAATGGTAAGCATGCCCTTTGCCGCATAAAAGTCCGAGTTTATTGCTACTTGGGAGAGGACACCTATTTCATCGTAGCTAATTATTATTAGCTAATATAGGAAACTTAGATGTACCAACTTTTCGGTAGAAAACGGCGGAAACTTAGATGTACCAACTTGATTTCGATCAATTAAATATAATAAAATTTTTAAATCACAGTATTTCAATCACCGGATGAAGTGCGAAAGCGTTGCGTTACGGTGGTATCACCACCGACCTTGATTATGAGACCACCGACCTAGATTGTGGAGAGTTTGCTATTCCACTCTCATATCTATTAAGCCGCTGCATGGACCGCTCATTGCGTCCCTCCACTTCCTCCTAGTCCCTCTCATCATCTCCTCCTCCATCTCTCTCTTTCCATGGCTCCTCAAAGAGTAGATTATCTCCACTTCCTCCTCGTCCCTCTCATGTCTCAGAGCCACCTCATCCCTTTCGTCGACGTGGCGAAGCAGCTCGCAGCCCGCGGCCACACCGTCACCGTACACCTCACCCCGCTCAACGCCCTCCGCTTCCGGTCTGTCACCGACGAAACCCTAGCCAACCCGAACCTCAAATTCCAGTTCCTCGTCCTCGCATTCCCCGGCCAGGAAGCCGGCCTCCCCGAAGGCTGCGAGAACATGGACTCCCTTCCGTCACCGGACTTCGTATCCAACTTCTTCAACGCCACCAACCTGCTCCAGGGCCCGCTCGAGGACTGGCTCGAGGGCGCTCGGCCGCGGCCGAACTGCCTGGTCTCGGATATCTGTCTCCCGTGGACGGCCGACCTCGGGCTCAGGTTCAACATCCCGAGGATCTTGTTCCATGGCATCTCCTGCTTCACCTTGCTCTGCTCCCGCAACATCGACAAGTTCATGGCCGGTGGGAAAGTGCTGCCCGACTCGGAGCCGTTCAGGGTTCCGGACATGCCCGACGAGATCTTCTTCACCAAGGCCCAGCTCCCGGAGACGCGATTCAGGGACGGTGGCCGCAACGCCGACATGGAGGACCTCCTCAACAAGTTCAAGGCTGCCGAGCTCTCGGCAGATGGTGTAATCGTCAACAGCTTCGAGGAGTTAGAGCCGAACTATGTGAAGGGTTATCAAGCTGTTGTGAAGAGACTCTGGTGCATCGGGCCAGTCTCTCTCTGCAACACGAAGAAATCCTCCAAGGCTAATAGAGGGAACAAGTCCGCCATTGATGAGAACCTCTGCCTCAAATGGCTGGACTCCAGAAACGCTAGCTCCGTCCTATACGTCTGCTTCGGGAGCCTGTGCCACGTGCTGGCCTCTCAGCTGATACAGCTCGCTCTAGGGCTCGAGTCATCGGGTTGCTCCTTCATGTGGGTGATCAAGAAAGGGGACGTCTACTCAGAGGAACTAGAAAACTGGTTGAGGGAGGAGCGGTATGTAAAATTTACTAATGATATAAAAATTTCTACTTAACTTAGTTTATAAGTAGTGGTATTCGATTATTCTTATATACTCGATTTTCATTTATTAACAGATGGACTTTCTGTCTTATTTGGACTGGGTTTTATTTTTCATATTCAATTCACTGATCACAAGCTATATATTTTTCTTACTATCTCGGATTTACTGAACACGAGCTCCACGCTTGAGTCTGGCAAGGTATGAGTTCACACAAATATTTCTTGTTATATCATGTAAAATATATGTATAAAACATTCGCTAAATACACAAGATATTGAACCATGACCGCGTAAAAATTTAAGTTATTATTCTCTAAATTAGGCGTTAATTCATTAACTTTTCAATGTGAAATTTATTATTAAAAAGGTACGAGGAGCGAGTGAAAGGCGAGGGCATCATCATCAGGGGGTGGGCTCCGCAGGTCCTGATCCTGTCCCACCCGGCGGTCGGAGGGTTCATGACTCACTGCGGGTGGAACTCGACCTTGGAAGGGGTGGCAGCTGGTGTTCCGATGATCACGTGGCCGATGTTCGCGGAGCAGTTCTACAATGAGAAGCTGATCGTGCAGGTGGCGGGGATCGGGGTCAAGGTCGGGGTGGAGAGGTGCGTCAACTGGGGGGAGGAGGAGGAGGTCGGAGTGCTGGTGAGGAGCGAGGACGTGAGGGTGGCTATAGAGAGGCTGATGGATGGAGGAGAGGAAGCTGAGAAGAGAAGGAGAAGGGCGAGGAATCTCGGCGAGGCCGCCAAGAGGACGGTCAAAGAAGGAGGCTCTTCTTACAGGAATATGAACCTCATGATTCGACATGTTAAGGAACTACTAAAATGTAGCCATGGATGAGTAAGCTAGGGGCACGGAATCAGACTATTCCAATCATGTGTTCTTCCATTCACATAATAATCCGAACTGGAAAATTTGATTAAGGAAAAGGGACGATGGGCTCTCCAAATCATCCATGCTCATTTGTCATGAAATGACCATTTGACGATTGGTGATGGGCGGGGCTTTGCCTACAGTGGAGAAGAAGATGACCGCTCGCTAAAATGCAGAAAAGAACTGACATCTTCACCTAGGTTTTCCAAACTTCCTTGTCAGGGATTAGATCGGTCCAGACTCTACAACTTGCACAAAAGATCCTAATAGATCCGACGGCTGAGATCCCCAGCTTTAGTTTGATCAAGATTCCACAAACTGAAGTCTCTGGCATTCGTATATCTGTCAATATGATGCAATCAGCCATGGGAGGGAAGATCCAGTAGATGACGTGCATAATTCCCTCGACCCAGTAAGTTTTTATTTACAAAGTGACTCCCTCTTTAAGCTGCTTGCTTATTGCAGGCTGCTCAATCAGAAATCGAGAAACTGTTGTCAATAAAAAGCATTGGTATTTTAATTTTTTGGACATTAGAATAAAAACTATCAAAATTTTTTCTTGTTATATTACATATCAGTCAGATAAAATTATAATAATAAATTTATAAGATAACTTAGTTGTACATCTTGAAAATTTAGATTTTTGGGTGAAAAGGTATTTATTCTCTTATAAGTTACATTTATCAATAATATAATATATGAACGTTTGATCACACGGTAACTTTTGACGTAAACTCGGATCCTTCTCCGCTAATTTTCTCACTGAGGTAAGCTCACAAATTTAATAATTTCTTCTAAACCTAGCTACAGACTTTAACAAATGGTCCGCTATCATAGTAGAATTCAACATTTCTAATAATTATGATGGACCAGATTGATGTTAAGCACGTCTCTTCGAAATTCTACAGCCACGGAAATGCTAGGAGAGAAAATCTCCGAATAGGACAGAAAGGGTACTGACAGCGCAAAGATAATTCTTTCTGCAATAATTTAAATATTTATAAATTAAAAAATGGAGTTTAGTATAATTATATAATTTTATCTGCTGAATTTTTCGTGCCTTACTATTTCTATTTTTTATATTCTTTTTTAACTGTATGCCTCATTTATATATAAAAAATTGAAATATTATATAGATGCATTTTTTTATAATATCTATTATTATATGTAAACTTGAAATAGTTTGTGTTTTTTTTATAATTCAAAAATTCCTCTTCATCTTATTTATTTATTAAATAATTGAGTAAGGATAATTTTATTATTTTAACATATCCACCTAACAACTTCCAATTATATTACCCCTCTTCCCATATTTTTATCCCACACTTAAAATTTCCATCTCTCTCTTGACACATTCATCTCTTCTTTTTATAGATCTATTTATAATTATCATATTTTGTTTATTACTCTTTTTTCAGTAATCGATATTACAAATTATAAATATAATATACTTTTATAGTTATTTAATTTAAAAGTTAAATATATACTATTTTTAAATAGCGGTTGCATATATATTTCTAATGATTTTATTGGGATAACATATACCGCGTGTAGCATGAGTAAACCTGTTGTTTTTTGATGTAGTTACTCGTGCTACTAACGTTCATATCCCACATGCAAAATTTGTAAGGGCCTTGGAGACTTCACAGGGCCAGAGCAATCCCTCCTCCAAGAGTAGGAATGGCAATCGAGTGGGACGGGTCAGATAGGTATTTGAAGATTCGGAACTGCCCTGCATGCATAATGAGTCGACTACTGATTGTGTGGGTCGGGATGGAATTGCCATCCTTACTAATCGAGAGCAGCATTTTACTTCACAAAATCAGTGGGATAGTAATTTGCAGATCAATTTCTCGTGCAGTGAACTCTGAATTCATCACAATGAACCGAAAACATCCGTTGGTAATCTAGTTAAGATTTGAATTCAAGACCCTCGTGACTTGAATGAGGCTGTTATGATAGCAGCCAAATATTCTAATCTCACTCGCAGAGGATACGGAGGATACTTGGTCCGGAATTCTGGATATCCATGGCCGAGATCATTCAAGCAACCAGAGGGAGACACGTAGAAGTTAAGTGCGTGATTAGACTTAATTACTTGATTTACATTTTACCCTGAGATATTATTTAGTTTTGTCGGCTCATCTCGCTGCTCCAATTGAGTTCTTACATTTATCACGCTCAACTATAATATAATCATGAGATCCTCCGAACAGTCCACCGCTACCAGCACGAGACGATTCAGATGAGCTGATGGCTCTTTCTTTCAAGTAAGGCTTAGGTTCGAGTCCCATTGAAATCGAGAAAATTTACGATTCAAAGAGATTCATTACTAAGTCTGTCAATCTAATTCGAACCTGAACTAATAAGAAACTATTGAATTTATGGGTATTAGATTTTGCATATGCAAATATCTTGCTAACCTAGATTTGATCTCATCAGTAAGATTTTCTGTAATCCTTTTATCATCTCTTCCTTCAACCATTTATGCGTTTATAATTTACATGCCTCATTTGTTAAAAAAACAAAAACAAAAACAAAAGAATTACACCCAGAACCTTCTAGGAATAGGCCCATTTATTTATCTCCATGCAAGTGATGTTTCTGCCAGAATTTCGAGCGTAGGACCAGCCCGATCAGGGAAAGTTTGGGCCTGGCAGATGGGGCGGTAGATTCCTAGAAATTAAGCCGCAACTTCCGGTTTTCGAAGATGAAGTCGACGATCGTTGACCAGTCAAGACCGGTGAACCCACGCAGGAAACAGGGTCAACCGCGGGAGGAGCGCACTGAGCTCGAAGTCATTCCCGGAATTTCAAATTCTTTTCCTTTTTTTTCCCTTTTCTTTTTTACAATTTTCAACTCTCGATGAAATTCTTGCATATGGACTCAATTCATCATATTATTTATAAATTTTATTAATAAATATTTAACACATTATCATTATCTGTTACATAATATTTTTTATTCCTTTGTCGGACGACCTACTTCATATTGGATAATGTTTGTGACGTACATTATTTTTATTGGGTTATGAATGTCGCATTTTTTTTAATGTAAATAATGACTCACGCCACCTTATAAAAAGACCAAAACACCATCGACGTCTGGTAATTTGCAACATATACATATTAGGTGGATACCGTTTACGTACTACAGACAAAAAGAAATAGATTATTTTTCTAGTTTATTTTTCTAGTTTAAACCGCGGGAGGAGCACTTCAGCCGTGCGACCGAGTACTACTTAAACTTAGGTGACACCGAGCCATTTGAAGTTCGGGGCATGCCTAAGAGCTTCAAGCTGAGGAAGTCTCAGCTGCCGGCCACGTTCGTGCCTCACCCTAACTTGAATGACTTCCAGGCAAAAGTCCGTGAGGCCGAGAAGACGGCTCGAGGACTGATCATCAACAGCTTCGACGAACTAGAGGGCGAGTGCACCCGACTGTGTGAGAATGCCATTGACCAGAAGATATGGTGCATCGGACCGGTTTCCTTGTGCAACCGGGACGAGCTCGACAGAATGGACCAGGGAAACAAGGCGTCGGATGAGGTTAAACGTTACAGGGAATGGCTCGATACGATGAAACCGAGGAGTGTGGTCTACGCCTGTCTGGGAAGCCTGTGCGGGCTCTTGCCAGCCCAGTTGATCGAGCTTGGGAAGGGCCTGGAGGCATCAAACCGGCCCTTCATCTGGGTGATCAAAACCGGAGGAGACGAGAGGGCCATGGAGCTGGAGAAGTGGCTGAGGGATGAGAGGTTCGAGGAGAGGACCCAAGGAAGGGGATTCCTGGTCCGTGGATGGGCACCACAGCTCGGGATTCTGTCCCATGGCTCTGTTGGAGCGTTCCTGACTCACTGCGGATGGAACTCGACCCTGGAAGGATTGTGCTCTGGGGTCCCGATGATCACGTGGCCTCTGTTCTGCGAGCAGTTCATCAACGAGGCCATGGTGGTGGATGTTTTGAAGGTTGGGGTCCGGGTGGGGGTCGAGATGGCAGTCAAGTTCAGAGATGAGGCCAAGGTCGGGGTGTTGGTTAAGGACGGAGACGTCTCGAGGGCAATAGAGGAGGTGATGTCCGGCGGCGAGGAAGGAGAGGAGAGGTGGGAGAGGGCTGTTCAGTTGGCTGAGAAGGGAAGGAAGGCAGTTGAATTGGGAGGGTCTTCCTATTCCAACTTGTCTCACTTGATAGAGCATGTTGTGGAAGGAGAAATTCTCGTATAATTTCGGTGCACCACCTCCACGTACAGGAAATAGTGAGGTTCGATTCTCACTTCCCTGAGTCCCATTTTTCCTGTTCACATAAATAAGTGCGGCGATGCCCCGCCGAGTAGGTGAATAACATTGAGCCAAGGGTTCGAAGTTTCTATGCAAAGCATCCAACATCAAAATAGCTACAAGGGCATCCATGGTCGAATTGGCCCCTTGAGTGTTGAAATACCTGACCATTCGGGTCCTAGAACTCGATCCAGAGATTTCTGCTGCGGATTTCAAACACGTCCTGAGCCTTCTGAACATTCCTAGCAAGAGAGATCTTACGGAAAAGATGATCGTCGTAGTTAATATCCGAAAGCATCATGCATATGAAGATTATGTCTGAAGTCATCATGAATCTGTAACCGAACATCATCTCAACCAGAATTCTCATCAAAAAGATTAACAGAACTAAGTTTTTCCTCGGGAAGAAAAAACTCAATGTCGGGTTCTTCAGGGTCTATCGACGAATCAAATTCTCACTGACCTACCGGCACTATAAGGGAATGTGTTTGGCCAATCAAAGGGGAAAAAGCTTTAAGCTTCGGCACCCTGCTCTTCACGAACTCCTCGACTTTAATTCCTCAAGTGATGCCATTTCCAGGCGTACCCCGGCGACTGTAGACTGTCACAGACGAGACCTTCAACCACTTGTTGCCGACATCCCCACTCGCCGGCCTGCCATTGCAGTGGCACAGCACATTGGTAGGCGACCGCGTAAACGGGAAACATGCTAATACACGCCTTCCAGCCCACGGTGACATGCGACTTCCCCTCCGAAAATTGTTAATTTACTCCACAAGACTTTCTCCATCTCATTGTCCGTTCCCTGTGTTTGTTTCTAGAATCTAATCCGGTCCAGGCACACTTGCGCAATCTCCTCCCAACGTGTGGAGACACATGTAAAACATCGGAATAGTTGCGACAATGGCGGTTGAATGGATTGGTTTATGATCAATATTGTCACCCACTATAATCAAAAGAATTTGCTAGAAAGAGGCATAACAATATAATACAAAATAAATTAATATAATTAAGAATATTTCTTCTCGTTCTCTCTTATTTAAATACTGCAAGTAAAAAATATATAATTGGAAGAGATTTAATCCTGAGTATCGGTCCAACTTAGAGCAGAATTACTTGGGACATATTGATTTTTTGAACCTTGGCTTTCTCCCACAAAAAACAGCCATAAATTGTGTAATATGACTGTTCACCTTTTAATCATTTGATTTTAACTTTAGCCCCTAAGGTGTACATATGTGTGGAATATGCAGTGTAACGTGATACTCAACCGATAGTCAACTGTACCTTTGTTGAAATTATTGATATAATTTGATGTGTCTTCTTGTTATTATCTTCTCGAACAGACACTCTCCCTTTATCTCTCTGATGCGTATATATATCAGAAGGTCTTCATGATCCGAGCTAAAAAAAATTTCCAAGTTGATTAATTAGTACTGACCATATGGTTTTAGCTTAAAAACTGAGTTTATTTAGGTGGATTAAAAAAAATACATATCATGTGCCAATCAATGTAGAGAGAAAAATGAGTGATATTCTAACTAGTTGAAAATTCAGTTAAAATTTTATATGGAGACGCGACGTGAGGCAAATCCCATTATAAAATATGACAAAAACCAAACAACTTGGGACACTGTACGACCTTCGGTCGAAATCAATGGCTTCTCCCCCTTTCGAATCCCTTCCTCGTTCGCAACGGGAAGATCTCCACTTTGTGCTAATACCCCTCATGTCTCCGCCACCTTCTCCCGATGGTAGGCATCGCCCGGCTCATCGCTCGACATCGGATCACCGTCACGCTAGTTGCCACCCCCATGAACGCTGCCCGGGTCAAGGCGACTGTCGATCGTTCCTCAGCCTCTGGCTTGCCTGTCAGGCTCCTCGAGGTCAAATTTCCGGCTTATGAGGCCGGTCTCCCGGATGGCAGTGAGAATATCGATGCCCTCCCCACCATGGGTCTGATCAGGAACTTTGTGATCGCGACCGAGATGATGCTGGCCCCAATCGACCGTCTCCTCAGAGAGGCCACCCCAGCTCCCAGCTGCATCGTATCGGACTGGACCCTAGCGTGGACCGACGACCTGGCTCGGGACTTTGGGGTTCTGAGGATTTTGTTCTTCGGGACGAGCTGTTTCATTCATCTGTGCCTGCACAACCTGCATCTGCACAAGCCCCCATGAGAAGGTTGAGGATCGGTCAGAGCCGTTTACCGTGCCCGGGATGCCCGGTCGTAATATCCAATTCACTAGGGCACAGCTCAGCAGTAATTTCAATCCTCCGCCGAACGATATTAATGTGCATCAAAGTACCAGGGAATGGATCAGACAGACCGCGGAAAGAGCGCATGCGGTCATAATTAACAGTTTCGAGGAGTTGGAGTCCGATTACAATATTACATCGAAGCCTATAAGAAGACCATCAATGGCGGCAAGGTCTGGTCCATCGGTCCAGTGTCACTCTGCAACGACAACGTCCTAGACATGAGCCAACGAGGAAACGCTTCCTGTAATACGGATGAATCCGGTTTGATGAATTGGCTGAACTCTCACCCACCTGGTTCCGTGGTCTACGCTTGCCTGGGAAGCCTGAACCGGGTCAGCCCTCCCCAGATGAAGGAGCTGGGCCGGGGCCTGGAATCGTCAGAGCGCCCGTTCATCTGGGTCATACGGGGCGCGAACCAGGGTGAGGAGCTCTAGCGGTGGCTCTCAGGCGACGGGTTCGAGGTGCGGGTCCGGCGGCGCGGGCTGCTGCTTCGTGGCTGGGCGCCGCAGGTGTTGATACTCTCGCACCCGTCGGTGGGAGGGTTCCTGACGCACTGCGGGTGGAACTCCACGCTGGAAGGGGTGGTATCCGGCGTGCCGATGGTGACGTGGCCGCTGTTTGCGCAGCAGTTCTACAACCAGAAGGTGATCGTGGAGGTCCTCAGGGTCGGCGCTGGGGTCGGGGCCGAGGAGGTGGTGCACCTAGGGGAGGAAGACAAGTACGGAGTGACGGTGAAGGCGGACGACATCAGGGCCGCCATTGATAAGGTGATGAGGGGAGATGAGGAGGGAGACGACAGGAGGAAGAGAGCTAAAGAGCTCGCGAAGAAGGCGAGAGAAGCCATGGAAGAAGGAGGGACACCGTACGTTAATATCAGGACGTTGATCGAGGATATTAAGGAACAGGGTTGAGCCGAAAAATTGTCACGGGAATCTAATTACACGGTGAATTTAACTAATAAATATTCGATACATAAATAAACCTTTCAAATTATGATAAAAATATAAATATTAATAACAGATAAATAATATGATATGATAATTGATAATGTGTTAAATATTTATTGGTGAAGTTTGTAGGTACACGGTAGGCGGAGCTCATGCAAGAATCTCCCTAGCTGAGCCGGGCCGTCGTCGATGTCTGCAAGATATGGAGAGGGGACCGATCCACTAAATGAAGACATGGAGACTGATGTATGCAGATAGGTTTTTCTCGCATCTTTGCACGCGCGAAAAGGATATTGAAAATGACTAAATTGTTGTAACTGCGAGTCGAGCATCCCTTCGAGACTCTGCCTTAATAATAACGTAACATACGAGAATCATGATAAATCTACATAGGGATAACTTTGCATTGACCTTTGTTTGGATCTGTCGTAATCAGTGAAAACAACTCTTATATCGCAAAAGGTAGATCGTTTTGCCCTTGAAGTTTGAGTAGTCGAAGGTGCTCGAAATCGTGCCTGAAGTGGGGCCCTTTGTGGTTGCTGGGCTGCCTGATCGAATCGAACTGACCCAGTCCAATAAGAGATCGTCAAATTTAATTGTAAAATTTATTTGGGAGAAGGTTTCTAATTCATTCGCATTGTTTCTTTTTTTTTTTTTTTCCTTTTGGCTTTATTTTTGATAATTTGAAAATGAAATAGTAGTGGTGACCACCTGATCATTTTTACTATCTAATATTTGGACATTTATATTCAACTTCAAACTCCTCGAACGAACTAAATAACTATTATTAATATTAATCCGTCAGCGTAATACCACTGAAGACCTAGTATTGTCTAAAAAGTTGATGTCCACTACAATTCAAGTTCAAAAATCTCTCTAACAACTAGCATTAATATTGAGCTCACAAATTGTACGTTAGCGCGTTTTAAACCACTGCACTATCGTCATGTGTTTTTTAATATCAATCCTTTATCATTTCAATGGACGAACACCTAAGATGGTATGCATGTATGTGTAACCATATGGCACGTACACGTTGTGCCCACCATGTCTCGTCGAATTCTTCTCATCTCATTGGAGAGAGTATTGCCGGTAACGAGTATTCCACATGGCAATACTGATATTATATTACGAACCAATAAAATTCAGTTATTTGAAGGATATTTTAAATAAAATCTAAAATAAAAAATAAACCATAAAGGGGAAAAAGACAAACATAAAAATGGTTTGATTTGCTTGGCTCGTGCCATTATATCAACACTGCCACGTAGTGTACCTGTTAGACATAAGACTTGAGTAAATTAACAATTTCGTCCCCGAGAGATGGATTTAGTATCACTTGGGCCATTGAGAGATTTTTTACCTCATTCAACTCCCTTAAAGATGCATTTTACATTAGTTGTATCAATTATACCATTTTTGTGTATCATTAGGTCATTCATGGCTTCAATTAGGTGATTTCGTTAAAATGAACACTAACAGTATGATTATATTATCAATTATGTACATCTCTCCATTTATTTTTCTTCAATTTAGTTCTTCCACTAACGACATTATTATAGTATCAATTAACTCTCCTTCTTAATTTCTTTTTTTGGCAATTAGGTCACTCATAAATTTCTCATTTTTAAAATTTTTTTAATAATGTGATATATCCAAATAATATTTTTAAATAAAAAATTTAAAAATACAAAGCTTAAATTTTTTAAATTAGAAAAAATTTCAAAAAATTTTAGAAAAATTAGAAAAACATCAGAAAAATTATAAAATATAGGAAAACTTAAAAAATAAAAATATTTAGAATATTTGAATAATATGAACAGCTTGAAAAATTTTTAAAATTTGTGAAAAATATAAAAATTTGGAAATTTTTTTATATTTTATAAAAATAAAGAAATATAGAAAATAAGGACAATACAAAAATAATGGAGAAAAATATAAAAAATTTTCTATAAAATATATTTTCAAAATATAAAATTTTTTTTCTTATTTTGCAAATTAGGAAACTTAAAAATAAATAGAAATTTTATTAAATTATGAAGGTTATAGAAACTTTAAAAACCAAAAAACATTCATAAAATAAAAAGAATTAAAAATTTTTCAAAATTATGAAAATTTTAAAATTTTTCATAAAATTAAAAATTTATTTGAAATTTATAAAAATTTGAAAAATAGATAAGATTCTAAAAATTGTACAAGATTTATATTATAGACTAGATAAACAAATATTTTGCTACTATAGGTGACATAAAGAGATACTTATAGGAAAGATAAAAAAATTTTGAAAATTTTTGAAATATTGCCGAGGTGATGGGCTAGTATTTTATATTATATTTTCTTTTTTTTAGAGAATTTATAAATTTTTACAATTTTTATATTATTTAAAATTTTTAAGAATATTTGAAAATTATTGAATTTTTTTAGATTTTTCTAAAAGCATTTAAAAATCTTGAAGAATTTTTTAAAATCATCTAATTTTTTTAATATTTTTTACATTTATTTAAAAAATTATAATTTTTTAAAATTCTTTAAACATTTTTTGGAATTTTTAGAATTTGATAAAATTTTTTAGAATTTTTAAAATTGTTCAGGGATCCAGGTTATATAAGACTAATATCTAAGGGACTAAATTACTAGTATTTTCATTAAAATTAACAAAAAAACTAACGGATGATCTTTCAGGAATCTAATATATGCCGTGAGGGACCTAATTAATACAGTGAAAAATCTAATTGATACAATCAGTGACCTAATTGATACCAGCAAAAATCCAATTGATACCAATAATGACTTATCTGATGTAAAATACATCTCTCATGGAGTTAAATGAGGCAAAAAGTTACTTAGAGATCCAACTGATGACAGATCTATCTTTTGAGGACGAAATTATTAATTTACTCAACGGTACTTTCTCCATCTCATCGTCCCTTCCCAGTGTTTGTTTCTGGAATCTAGTCCGGTCCATGCACACTTGCGCAATCTCCTCCTAACGCGTGAAGACACATATAAAACACCGGAATAGTTCCCACAATGGCGGTTGAATGAATTGACATATTATCAACATTGCCACCCACTATAATCAAAAGAATTTGCTAGAAAGAGGCATAACAATATAATACAAAATAAATTAATATAATTCAGTATATTTTTTCTCGTTCTGTCTTATTTAAATACTGTAAGTAAAAAATATATGATTAGAAGAAATTTAATTTTGACCATCGGTCCAACTCATACCATAATTACTGGGGGACATATTAATTTTTTGAACCTCGGCTTTGTCCGGCGAAAAACAGCCATAAATTGTGTAATATGGCTGTTCACCTTTTAATCATTCGATTTTGACATTACCCCCCCAGGGCGTACATATGTGTGGAGTATGCAATGTAACGTGACACTCAACCGACAATTAACTGTACATTTGTTGAAATCATCGATAGAATTTGACATCTCTTCTTGTTATTATCTTCTCGAGCTGGCACTCTCCCTTTATCTCTCTGATACATATATATACCAGAGGGTCTTCATGATCTGAGCTAAAAATCTTTTTCCAGGTTGATTAATTAGTACCCACCAGATGGTTTTAGCTTAAAAACTGAGTTTATTTAGGTGGATGAAAAAAATACATATCACGTGCCAATCAATGTAGAGGGAAAAATGAGTGATACTCTAACCAGTTGAAAATTAACTTAAAATTTTAATCTGACAGTTTAAACTTAATCGCTTATGTTAAAAAAATATTTGGTAAATTATAATATCTTTCTTACTTAATTAACAGTGCAGCAACTGTACTATAAATAATTGTGGTGCTATTCGGATATGGTATGTCAGAATATATCCTCGTTTAAAAAAAAAAAAGGTAGCGTTTGATTGGATTGGAAAATCGCTAAACTACTAAAGAAAATTAGATTATATGTGAAATTGTTATTTTGTATCGAATGTATTTGTATATGAAATTATTGTGTTTGATAAGTATTTTAACTCGATGAAAAAATGTTGGGTGAAATTGCTCTTAAAGATGCAGCTGTTAGTAGGGGTATTCATAGTTCGATTCGGTTTGAAAAACCGTTCCAAACCTAACCATTTCCGGTTCGGCTCAGATGGTATAGGGGTTGAATTGTAACCATTTGAGGAAGAAAAATTTGAATTATTTAAAACCGGTTCTAACGATTCGATTAACAGGTTTTTTAAGTAAATAAATAAAATTAACTATAAAAACACAATCTGTCTGGTTTGGTTTGGAACCGAACCGTAACAATTTAAGTAAAATAGATATTTTCGGTTTAGAATTATATATTTTAATTTTACTTTTTTTATTTTATTTAATTATTAATTAAAAAGCGGTTCGGTTCGGTTAACTATAATTAACAGAAGTAATGATACCAAATAATTAACTGAACCTCTTATCGACAAAAAAATCGAACTGTTAGAGAACTTATTTGAATGATTCGATTTTGTTTGTTCGGTCCAGTTTTGTGGTTTTTTGAATAGCCCTAGCTGTTAGGCTATGTATTTGATCGTCTTACAATGTAAAAGTGTATTGCATAAAACTGTATAAGCACAAAAGAAAATGAATTCGGACCATTCGGTGTAGTGGCATACATTACCATCGACTTGAGATCGTGGAAAGAAATTACCGATAGAGGATATGAAGGAATAGAATCAAGAAATGATATCAAATAGGTAAGAATTGAAATGCTCCAGGTATTATTAGAAGAAAGAATAATGGTACTAATTTGCATAGTTTTCAGAACCGGACCAGGCCGGAAGCCGGTCAAGGAATGGGTTTTTGGATTCTTGGGTTCAACCGGGGTTCAATGGGTCTAACCGGATTTTTACAAATAATACTTGTAATAGTATACAATTAGTAATATGAATGTAAGATTGTTATATTCTATACATTATTTTATAACTGCAACTTTACAAATAAGATTATTATATTATATACATTAGTTTAGAGTTTAGGTTTCCTTTTTTTCTATTTTTGACTCCTTTTATTTATTTTTTTTTGTTTTTCTTCGTTGACTGGTTTCTTGACCGGTTCTTATGGGTTCAGTGGAAACTAGATCAGACCGGCCGGTTCACACTGTCCAACCCGGTCCTTGATGCAAATGGAGTAACTAGTGAAACCGGACAGGGCTGGTGTCCGGTTCCCTGCCCCACCGGTCCGACCGGCAGGTCCGGCTTTTAAAACTATGCTAATTTGAGCTATTTAGGCTGATTTAACGTCTTTTTTTAAAATAAAATTTTCTAAATTTTTTTATAGATGGTGAAGTTGTACATACTCAAAATCTTTATTTGACAAATTTATTACCACATAAACCTACCAAGTCATCTCTTGTGAATTTCTTGCACACCGACATTTTATTAATAATTTATGATAAAGAAAATTCAATTATTTTCAGGGTGATTTAACTATCCGACATACAATGTCGAGAGTACAAATTGCGGAGAAAATAATAATTAAAAAAAATAGATGTTTACTGTTGGTTATCCCATGGCTGGTCCTGGTCGACCAGTGGTGAGCATTCGCTGGACTTAAAATGACGACTGTGTCCCTGCTCTAAAGTGAACGGACAATTTTACCCATTGATGTGGGGGTAACAATGGTAAGCATGCCCTTTGCTGCATAGAAGTCCGAGTTTATTGCCATTTGGGAGAGGACACCTATTTCATCGCAGCTAATTATTATTAGCTAATATAGGAAACTTAACCAAGAGGGGTTGGGCCGAGTGGTAAGCAGCTCGGTGCCGCTTAAGGAGGTCTCAAGTTCGAGACCTCACGTACGCAGCCACCCCCTTGGGAGCCTCACCCGCCATTGCCAGGCGTGCGACCCGGGGCGACCAACGGATTAGTCAAGTATGGTTGGCTGAAAGATGCCATCTCACCGCTGGTGGGGCCTGCTTGGATACCGTGGCTGGCGACCAAAAAAAAAAAATATAGGAAACTTAGATGGACCAACTTTTCGGTAGAAAACGGCGGAAGCCTACTATGTTCGAAAATAAATTAAAAAGTATAGTGAGACATGATAATCCCGACTACATCACTCAATGATAAGAATTCAAAATCTAATGAACAAAAATTAAGACGATGGGTCCACCCTAATAGAAAAATAGGAGCATGATTTACTAGTCAATCGAAATATTACTTATATATATACATATGTACCTACTTGGTTTCGATCAATTAAATATAATAAAATTCTTAAATCGCATTATTTCAATCACCGGATGAAGTACGAACGCAGTGTGTTACGGTGGTCACATCACCGACTTAGATTGCGGGAGATTTTCCTATTTCCACTCTCATATCTATTAAACCATTGCATGGACCGCTCATTGCGTCCCCCCACTTCCGCCTCGTCGTCCCTCTCTTCATCTCCTCCTCCATCTCTCTCTTTCCATGGCTCCTCAACGAGTAGATTACCTCCACTTCCTCCTCGTCCCTCTCATGTCTCAGAGCCACCTCATCCCTTTCGTCGACGTGGCAAAGCAGCTCGCAGCCCGCGGCCACACCGTCACCCTACACCTCACCCCGCTCAACGCCCTCCGCTTCCGGTCCGTCACCGACGAAACCCTGGCCAACCCGAACCTCAAAATCCAGTTCCTCGTCCTCGAATTCCCCGGCCAGGAAGCCGGCCTCCCCGAAGGCTGCGAGAACATGGACTCCCTCCCGTCACCGGACTTCATATCCAACTTCTTAGACGCCACCAACCTGCTCCAGGGCCCGCTCGAGGACTGGCTCGAGGGCGCTCGGCCGCGGCCGAACTGCCTGGTCTCGGATATCTGTCTCCCGTGGACGGCCGACCTCGGGCTCAGGTTCAACATTCCGAGGATCTTGTTCCACGGCATCTCCTGCTTCACCTTGCTTTGCTCCCGCAACATCGACAAGTTCATGGCCGGTGGGAAAGTGCTGCCCGACTCGGAGCCGTTCAGGGTCCCGGACATGCCCGACGAGATCTTCTTCACCAAGGCCCAGCTCCCGGAGACGCGATTCAGGGACGGTGGCCGCAACGCCGACATGGAGGACCTCCTCAACAAGTTCAAGGCTGCCGAGCTCTCGGCAGATGGTGTAATCGTCAACAGCTTCGAGGAGTTGGAGCCGAACTATGTGAAGGGTTATCAAGCTGTTGTGAAGAGACTCTGGTGCATCGGGCCAGTCTCTCTCTGCAACACGAAGAAATCCTCCAAGGCTAATAGAGGGAACAAGTCCGCCATTGATGAGAACCTCTGCCTCAAATGGCTGGACTCCAGAAACGCTAGCTCCGTCCTATACGTCTGCTTCGGGAGCCTGTGCCACGTGCTGGCCTCTCAGCTGATACAGCTCGCTCTAGGGCTCGAGTCATCGGGTTGCTCCTTCATGTGGGTGATCAAGAAAGGGGACGTCTACTCAGAGGAACTAGAAAACTGGTTGAGGGAGGAGCGGTATGTAAAATTTACTAATGATATAAAATTTCTACTTAACTTAGTTTATAAGTAGTGGTATTCGATTATTCTTATATACTCGATTTTCATTTATTAACAGATGGACTTTCTGTCTTATTTGGACTGGGTTTTATTTTTCATATTCAATTCACTGATCACAAGCTATATATTTTTCTTACTATCTCGGATTTACTGAACACGAGCTCCACGCTTGAGTCTGGCAAGGTATGAGTTCACACAAATATTTCTTGTTATATCATGTAAAATATATGTATAAAACATTCGCTAAATACACAAGATATTGAACCATGACCGCGTAAAAATTTAAGTTATTATTTTCTAAATTAGGCGTTAATTCATTAACTTTTCAATGTGAAATTTATTATTAAAAAGGTACGAGGAGCGAGTGAAAGGCGAGGGCATCATCATCAGGGGGTGGGCTCCGCAGGTCCTGATCCTGTCCCACCCGGCGGTCGGAGGGTTCATGACTCACTGCGGGTGGAACTCGACCTTGGAAGGGGTGGCAGCTGGTGTTCCGATGATCACGTGGCCGATGTTCGCGGAGCAGTTCTACAATGAGAAGCTGATCGTGCAGGTGGCGGGGATCGGGGTCAAGGTCGGGGTGGAGAGGTGCGTCAACTGGGGGGAGGAGGAGGAGGTCGGAGTGCTGGTGAGGAGCGAGGACGTGAGGGTGGCTATAGAGAGGCTGATGGATGGAGGAGAGGAAGCTGAGAAGAGAAGGAGAAGGGCGAGGAATCTCGGCGAGGCCGCCAAGAGGACGGTCAAAGAAGGAGGCTCTTCTTACAGGAATATGAACCTCATGATTCGACATGTTAAGGAACTACTAAAATGTAGCCATGGATGAGTAAGCTAGGGGCACGGAATCAGACTATTCCAATCATGTGTTCTTCCATTCACATAATAATCCGAACTGGAAAATTTGATTAAGGAAAAGGGACGATGGGCTCTCCAAATCATCCATGCTCATTTGTCATGAAATGACCATTTGACGATTGGTGATGGGCGGGGCTTTGCCTACAGTGGAGAAGAAGATGACCGCTCGCTAAAATGCAGAAAAGAACTGACATCTTCACCTAGGTTTTCCAAACTTCCTTGTCAGGGATTAGATCGGTCCAGACTCTACAACTTGCACAAAAGATCCTAATAGATCCGACGGCTGAGATCCCCAGCTTTAGTTTGATCAAGATTCCACAAACTGAAGTCTCTGGCATTCGTATATCTGTCAATATGATGCAATCAGCCATGGGAGGGAAGATCCAGTAGATGACGTGCATAATTCCCTCGACCCAGTAAGTTTTTATTTACAAAGTGACTCCCTCTTTAAGCTGCTTGCTTATTGCAGGCTGCTCAATCAGAAATCGAGAAACTGTTGTCAATAAAAAGCATTGGTATTTTAATTTTTTGGACATTAGAATAAAAACTATCAAAATTTTTTCTTGTTATATTACATATCAGTCAGATAAAATTATAATAATAAATTTATAAGATAACTTAGTTGTACATCTTGAAAATTTAGATTTTTGGGTGAAAAGGTATTTATTCTCTTATAAGTTACATTTATCAATAATATAATATATGAACGTTTGATCACACGGTAACTTTTGACGTAAACTCGGATCCTTCTCCGCTAATTTTCTCACTGAGGTAAGCTCACAAATTTAATAATTTCTTCTAAACCTAGCTACAGACTTTAACAAATGGTCCGCTATCATAGTAGAATTCAACATTTCTAATAATTATGATGGACCAGATTGATGTTAAGCACGTCTCTTCGAAATTCTACAGCCACGGAAATGCTAGGAGAGAAAATCTCCGAATAGGACAGAAAGGGTACTGACAGCGCAAAGATAATTCTTTCTGCAATAATTTAAATATTTATAAATTAAAAAATGGAGTTTAGTATAATTATATAATTTTATCTGCTGAATTTTTCGTGCCTTACTATTTCTATTTTTTATATTCTTTTTTAACTGTATGCCTCATTTATATATAAAAAATTGAAATATTATATAGATGCATTTTTTTATAATATCTATTATTATATGTAAACTTGAAATAGTTTGTGTTTTTTTTATAATTCAAAAATTCCTCTTCATCTTATTTATTTATTAAATAATTGAGTAAGGATAATTTTATTATTTTAACATATCCACCTAACAACTTCCAATTATATTACCCCTCTTCCCATATTTTTATCCCACACTTAAAATTTCCATCTCTCTCTTGACACATTCATCTCTTCTTTTTATAGATCTATTTATAATTATCATATTTTGTTTATTACTCTTTTTTCAGTAATCGATATTACAAATTATAAATATAATATACTTTTATAGTTATTTAATTTAAAAGTTAAATATATACTATTTTTAAATAGCGGTTGCATATATATTTCTAATGATTTTATTGGGATAACATATACCGCGTGTAGCATGAGTAAACCTGTTGTTTTTTTATGTAGTTACTCGTGCTACTAACGTTCATATCCCACATGCAAAATTTGTAAGGGCCTTGGAGACTTCACAGGGCCAGAGCAATCCCTCCTCCAAGAGTAGGAATGGCAATCGAGTGGGACGGGTCAGATAGGTATTTGAAGATTCGGAACTGCCCTGCATGCATAATGAGTCGACTACTGATTGTGTGGGTCGGGATGGAATTGCCATCCTTACTAATCGAGAGCAGCATTTTACTTCACAAAATCAGTGGGATAGTAATTTGCAGATCAATTTCTCGTGCAGTGAACTCTGAATTCATCACAATGAACCGAAAACATCCGTTGGTAATCTAGTTAAGATTTGAATTCAAGACCCTCGTCACTTGAATGAGGCTGTTATGATAGCAGCCAAATATTCTAATCTCACTCGCAGAGGATACGGAGGATACTTGGTCTGGAATTCTGGATATCCATGGCCGAGATCATTCAAGCAACCAGAGGGAGACACGTAGAAGTTAAGTGCGTGATTAGACTTAATTACTTGATTTACATTTACCCTGAGATATTATTTAGTTTTGTCGGCTCATCTCGCTGCTCCAATTGAGTTCTTACATTTATCACGCTCAACTATAATATAATCATGAGATCCTCCGAACAGTCCATCGCTACCAGCACGAGACGATTCAGATGAGCTGATGGCTCTTTCTTTCAAGTAAGGCTTAGGTTCGAGTCCCGTTGAAATCGAGAAAATTTACGATTCAAAGAGATTCATTACTAAGTCTGTCAATCTATTTCGAACCTGAACTAGTAAGAAACTATTGAATTTATGGGTATTAGATTTTGCATATGCAAATATCTTGCTAACCTAGATTTGATCTCATCAGTAAGATTTTCTGTAATCCTTTTATCATCTCTTCCTTCAACCATTTATGCGTTTATAATTTACATGCCTCATTTGTTAAAAAAACAAAAACAAAAACAAAAGAATTACACCCAGAACCTTCTAGGAATAGGCCCATTTATTTATCTCCATGCAAGTGATGTTTCTGCCGGAATTTCGAGCGTAGGACCAGCCCGATCAGGGAAAGTTTGGGCCTGGCAGATGGGGCGGTAGATTCCTAGAAATTAAGCCGCAACTTCCGGTTTTCGAAAATGAAGTCGACGATCGTTGACCAGTCAAGACCGGTGAACCCACGCAGGAAACAGGGTCAACCGCGGGAGGAGCGCACTGGACTCGAAGTCATTCCCGGAATTTCAAATTCTTTTCCTTTTTTTTTCCCTTTTCTTTTTTACAATTTTCAACTCTCGATGAAATTCTTGCATGGACTCAATTCATCATATTATTTATAAACTTTATTAATAAATATTTAACACATTATCATTATCTGTTACATAATATTTTTTATTCATTTGTCGGACGACCTACTTCATATTGGATAATGTTTGTGACGTACATTATTTTTATTGGGTTATGAATGTCGCATTTTTTTTAATGTAAATAATGACTCACGCCACCTTATAAAAAGACCAAAACACCATCGACGTCTGGTCATTTGCAACATATACATATTAGGTGGATACCGTTTACGTACTACAGACAAAAAGAAATAGATTATTTTTCTAGTTTATTTTTCTAGTTTAAACCGCGGGAGGAGCACTTCAGCCGTGCGACCGAGTACTACTTAAACTTAGGTGACACCGAGCCATTTGAAGTTCGGGGCATGCCTAAGAGCTTCAAGCTGAGGAAGTCTCAGCTGCCGGCCACGTTCGTGCCTCACCCTAACTTGAATGACTTCCAGGCAAAAGTCCGTGAGGCCGAGAAGACGGCTCGAGGACTGATCATCAACAGCTTCGACGAACTAGAGGGCGAGTGCACCCGACTGTGTGAGAATGCCATTGACCAGAAGATATGGTGCATCGGACCGGTTTCCTTGTGCAACCGGGACGAGCTCGACAGAATGGACCAGGGAAACAAGGCGTCGGATGAGGTTAAACGTTACAGGGAATGGCTCGATACGATGAAACCGAGGAGTGTGGTCTACGCCTGTCTGGGAAGCCTGTGCGGGCTCTTGCCAGCCCAGTTGATCGAGCTTGGGAAGGGCCTGGAGGCATCAAACCGGCCCTTCATCTGGGTGATCAAAACCGGAGGAGACGAGAGGGCCATGGAGCTGGAGAAGTGGCTGAGGGATGAGAGGTTCGAGGAGAGGACCCAAGGAAGGGGATTCCTGGTCCGTGGATGGGCACCACAGCTCGGGATTCTGTCCCATGGCTCTGTTGGAGCGTTCCTGACTCACTGCGGATGGAACTCGACCCTGGAAGGATTGTGCTCTGGGGTCCCGATGATCACGTGGCCTCTGTTCTGCGAGCAGTTCATCAACGAGGCCATGGTGGTGGATGTTTTGAAGGTTGGGGTCCGGGTGGGGGTCGAGATGGCAGTCAAGTTCAGAGATGAGGCCAAGGTCGGGGTGTTGGTTAAGGACGGAGACGTCTCGAGGGCAATAGAGGAGGTGATGTCCGGCGGCGAGGAAGGAGAGGAGAGGTGGGAGAGGGCTGTTCAGTTGGCTGAGAAGGGAAGGAAGGCAGTTGAATTGGGAGGGTCTTCCTATTCCAACTTGTCTCACTTGATAGAGCATGTTGTGGAAGGAGAAATTCTCGTATAATTTCGGTGCACCACCTCCACGTACAGGAAATAGTGAGGTTCGATTCTCACTTCCCTGAGTCCCATTTTTCCTGTTCACATAAATAAGTGCGGCGATGCCCCGCCGAGTAGGTGAATAACATTGAGCCAAGGGTTCGAAGTTTCTATGCAAAGCATCCAACATCAAAATAGCTACAAGGGCATCCATGGTCGAATTGGCCCCTTGAGTGTTGAAATACCTGACCATTCGGGTCCTAGAACTCGATCCAGAGATTTCTGCTGCGGATTTCAAACACGTCCTGAGCCTTCTGAACATTCCTAGCAAGAGAGATCTTACGGAAAAGATGATCGTCGTAGTTAATATCCGAAAGCATCATGCATATGAAGATTATGTCTGAAGTCATCATGAATCTGTAACCGAACATCATCTCAACCAGAATTCTCATCAAAAAGATTAACAGAACTAAGTTTTTCCTCGGGAAGAAAAAACTCAATGTCGGGTTCTTCAGGGTCTATCGACGAATCAAATTCTCACTGACCTACCGGCACTATAAGGGAATGTGTTTGGCCAATCAAAGGGGAAAAAGCTTTAAGCTTCGGCACCCTGCTCTTCACGAACTCCTCGACTTTAATTCCTCAAGTGATGCCATTTCCAGGCGTACCCCGGCGACTGTAGACTGTCACAGACGAGACCTTCAACCACTTGTTGCCGACATCCCCACTCGCCGGCCTGCCATTGCAGTGGCACAGCACATTGGTAGGCGACCGCGTAAACGGGAAACATGCTAATACACGCCTTCCAGCCCACGGTGACATGCGACTTCCCCTCCGAAAATTGTTAATTTACTCCACAAGACTTTCTCCATCTCATTGTCCGTTCCCTGTGTTTGTTTCTAGAATCTAATCCGGTCCAGGCACACTTGCGCAATCTCCTCCCAACGTGTGGAGACACATGTAAAACATCGGAATAGTTGCGACAATGGCGGTTGAATGGATTGGTTTATGATCAATATTGTCACCCACTATAATCAAAAGAATTTGCTAGAAAGAGGCATAACAATATAATACAAAATAAATTAATATAATTAAGAATATTTCTTCTCGTTCTCTCTTATTTAAATACTGCAAGTAAAAAATATATAATTGGAAGAGATTTAATCCTGAGTATCGGTCCAACTTAGAGCAGAATTACTTGGGACATATTGATTTTTTGAACCTTGGCTTTCTCCCACAAAAAACAGCCATAAATTGTGTAATATGACTGTTCACCTTTTAATCATTTGATTTTAACTTTAGCCCCTAAGGTGTACATATGTGTGGAATATGCAGTGTAACGTGATACTCAACCGATAGTCAACTGTACCTTTGTTGAAATTATTGATATAATTTGACGTCTCTTCTTGTTATTATCTTCTCGAACAGACACTCTCCCTTTATCTCTCTGATGCGTATATATACCAGAAGGTCTTCATGATCTGAGCTAAAAAAAAATTTTCCAAGTTGATTAATTAGTACTGACCATATGGTTTTAGCTTAAAAACTGAGTTTATTTAGGTGGATTAAAAAAAATACATATCATGTGCCAATCAATGTAGAGGGAAAAATGAGTGATATTCTAACTAGTTGAAAATTCAGTTAAAATTTTATATGGAGACGCGACGTGAGGCAAATCCCATTATAAAATATGACAAAAACCAAACAACTTGGGACACTGTACGACCTTCGGTCGAAATCAATGGCTTCTCCCCCTTTCGAATCCCTTCCTCGTTCGCAACGGGAAGATCTCCACTTTGTGCTAATACCCCTCATGTCTCCGCCACCTTCTCCCGATGGTAGGCATCGCCCGGCTCATCGCTCGACATCGGATCACCGTCACGCTGGTTGCCACCCCCATGAACGCTGCCCGGGTCAAGGCGACTGTCGATCGTTCCTCAGCCTCTGGCTTGCCTGTCAGGCTCCTCGAGGTCAAATTTCCGGCTTATGAGGCCGGTCTCCCGGATGGCAGTGAGAATATCGATGCCCTCCCCACCATGGGTCTGATCAGGAACTTTGTGATCGCGACCGAGATGATGCTGGCCCCAATCGACCGTCTCCTCAGAGAGGCCACCCCAGCTCCCAGCTGCATCGTATCGGACTGGACCCTAGCGTGGACCGACGACCTGGCTCGGGACTTTGGGGTTCTGAGGATTTTGTTCTTCGGGACGAGCTGTTTCACTCATCTGTGCTTGCACAACCTGCATCTGCACAAGCCCCCATGAGAAGGTTGCGGATCGGTCGGAGCCGTTTACCGTGCCCGGGATGCCCGGTCGTAATATCCAATTCACTAGGGCACAGCTCAGCAGTAATTTCAATCCTCCGCCGAACGATAATGTGCATCAAAGTACCAGGGAATGGATCAGACAGACCGCGGAAAGAGCGCATGCGGTCTTAATTAACAGTTTCGAGGAGTTGGGAGTCCGATTACATCGAAGCCTATAAGAAGACCATCAATGGCGGCAAGGTCTGGTCCATCGGTCCAGTATCACTCTGCAACGACAACGTCCTAGACATGAGCCAACGAGGAAACGCTTCCTGTAATACGGATGAGTCCGGTTTGATGAATTGGCTGAACTCTCACCCACCTGGTTCCGTGGTCTACGCTTGCCTGGGAAGCCTGAACCGGGTCAGCCCTCCCCAGATGAAGGAGCTGGGCCGGGGCCTGGAATCGTCAGAGCGCCCGTTCATCTGGGTCATACGGGGCGCGAACCAGGGTGAGGAGCTCTAGCGGTGGCTCTCAGGCGACGGGTTCGAGGTGCGGGTCCGGCGGCGCGGGCTGCTGCTTCGTGGCTGGGCGCCGCAGGTGTTGATACTCTCGCACCTGTCGGTGGGAAGGTTCCTGACGCACTGCGGGTGGAACTCCACGCTGGAAGGGGTGGTATCCGGCGTGCCGATGGTGACGTGGCCGCTGTTTGCGAAGCAGTTCTACAACCAGAAGGTGATCGTGGAGGTCCTCAGGGTCAGCGCTGGGGTCGGGGCCGAGGAGGTGGTGCACCTAGGGGAGGAAGACAAGTACGGAGTGACGGTGAAGGCGGACGACATCAGGGCCGCCATTGATAAGGTGATGAGGGGAGATGAGGAGGGAGACGACAGGAGGAAGAGAGCTAAAGAGCTCGCGAAGAAGGCGAGAGAAGCCATGGAAGAAGGAGGGACATCGTACGTTAATATCAGGACATTGATCGAGGATATTAAGGAACAGGGTTGAGCCGAAAAATTGCCACGTGAATCTAATTACACAGTAAATTTAACTAATAAATATTCGATACATAAATAAATCTTTCAAATTATGATTAAAATATAAATATTAATAACAGATAAATAATATGATATGACAATTGATAATGTATTAAATATTTATTGGTAAAGTTTGCAGGTACATTGTAGGCGGAGCTCATGCAAGAATCTCCCTAGCTGAGCCGGGCCGTCGTCGATGTCTGCAAGATATGGAGAGGGGACCGATCCACTAAATGAAGACATGGAGACTGATGTATGCAGATAGGTTTTTCTCGCATCTTTGCACGCGCGAAAAGGATATTGAAAATGACTAAATTGTTGTAACTGCGAGGTGAGCATCCCTTCGAGACTCTGCCTTAATAATAATGTAATATACGATAATCATGAGAAATCCACGTAGGGATAACTCTGCATTGACCTTTGTTTGAATTTGTCGTAATCAGTGAAAACAACTCTTATATAGTAAAAAGGTAGATCGTTTTGCCCTTGAAGTTGAGTAGTCGAAGGTGCTCGAAATCGTGCCTAAAGTGGGGCCCTTTGTGGTTGATGGGCTGCCTGATCGGATCGAACTGACCCAATCCAATAAGAGATCGTCAAATTTAATTGTAAAATTTATTTGGGAGAACCGTTCCTAATTCATTCACATTGTTTTTTTTTTTTTCCTTTTGGCTCGATTTTTGATAATTTGAAAATGAAATAGTAGTGGTGACCACCTGATCATTTTTACTATCTAATATTTGGACATTTGTATTCAACTTCAAACTCGTCTAACGAACTAAATAATTATTATTAATATTAATCCGTCAGCGTAATACTACTGAAGACCTAGTATTGTCTAAAAAGTTGATGTCCACTACAATTAAAGTTCACAAATCTCTCCAATAACTAGTATTAATATTGAGCTCACAAATTGTACGAGAGCGCATTTTAAACCACTGCACTAACGTCATGTGTTTTTTAATATCAATCCTTTATCATTTCAATGGACAAACACCTAAGATGGTATGCATGTATGTGTAACCATATGGCACGTACACGTTGTGCCCACCATGTCTCGCCGAATTCTTCTCATCTCATTGGAGAGAGTATTGCGGGTAACGAGTATACCACATGGCAATACTGATATGATATTACAAACCAATAAAATTTAGTTATTTTAAAGATATTTTAAATCAAATCTAAAATAAAAAATAAACCTTAAGGGGAAAAAGACAAACATAAAAATGGTTTGATTTGCTTGACTCGTGCCATTATATCAACACTGCCACGTAGTGTACCTGTTAGACAGAAGACTTGAGTAAATTAACAATTTCGTCCCCGAGAGATGGATTTAGTATCACTTGGGCCCTTGAGAGATTTTTTACCTCATTCAACTCCCTTAAAGATGCATTTTACATTAGTTGTATCAATTATACCATTTTTGTGTATCATTAGGTCATTCATGGCTTCAATTAGGTCCTTTCGTTAAAATGAATACTAA
Organism: Lagerstroemia speciosa; assembly: GCA_037672795.1. Lineage (NCBI taxonomy): Eukaryota > Viridiplantae > Streptophyta > Magnoliopsida > Myrtales > Lythraceae > Lagerstroemia > Lagerstroemia speciosa. The sequence continues at coordinate 1,093,470 of CM075302.1, read as the reverse complement.
CAGCATGATTATATTATCAATTAGGTACATCGCTCCATTTATTTTTCTTCAATTTAGTTCTTCCACTAACGACATTATTATAGTATCAATTAACTCTCCTTCTTAATTTCTTTTTTTGTCAATTAGGTCACTCATAAATTTCTCAATTTTAAAATTTTTTTTAATAATGTGATATATCCAAATAATATTTTTAAATAAAAAATTTAAAAATACAAAGCTTAAATTTTTTGAATTAGAAAAAATTTCAAAAAATTTTAGAAAAATTAGAAAAACATCAGAAAAATTATAAAATATAGGAAAACTTAAAAAATAAAAATATTTAGAATATTTGAATAATATGAAGAGCTTGAAAAATTTTTAAAATTTGTGAAAAATATAAAAATTTGGAAATTTTTTATATTTTATAAAAATAAAGAAATATAGAAAATAAGGACAATACAAAAATAATGGAGAAAAATATAAAAATTTTCTATAAAATATATCTTCAAAATATAAATTTTTTTTCTTATTTTGCAAATTAGGAAACTTAAAAATAAATAGAAATTTTATTAAATTATGAAGGTTATAGAAACTTTAAAAACCAAAAAACATTCATAAAATAAAAAGAATTAAAAATTTTCCAAAATTATGAAAATTTTAAAATTTTTCATAAAATTAAAAATTTATTTGAAATTTATAAAAATTTGAAAAATAGATAAGATTCTAAAAATTGTACAAGATTTATATTATAAACTGGATAAACAAATATTTTGCTACTATAGGTGACATAAAGAGATACTTATAGGAAAGATAAAAAAATTTTGAAAAGTTTTGAAATATTGCCGAGGTGATGGGCTAGTATTTTATATTATATTTTCTTTTTTTAGAGAATTTATAAATTTTTACAATTTTTATATTATTTAAAATTTTTAAGAATATTTGAAAATTATTGAATTTTTTTAGATTTTTCTAAAAGCATTTAAAAATTTTGAAGAATTTTTTAAAATCATCTAATTTTTTTAATATTTTTTACATTTATTTAAAAAATTATAATTTTTTAAAATTCTTTAAACATTTTTTGGAATTTTTAGAATTTGATAAAATTTTTTAGAATTTTTAAAAATTTTTAAAATTGTTCAGGGATCCAGGTTATATAAGACTAATCTCTAAGGGACTAAATTACTAGTATTTTCATTAAAATTAACAAAAAAACTAACGGATGATCTTTCAGGAATCTAATATATGCCGTGAGGGACCTAATTAATACAGTGAGGAATCTAATTGATACAATCAGTGACCTAATTGATACCATCAAAAATCCAATTGATACCAACAAGGACTTATCTGATGTAAAATACATCTCTCAGGGAGTTAAATGAGGCAAAAAGTTACTTAGAGATCCAACTGATGACAGATCTATCTTTTGAGGACGAAATTATTAATTTACTCAACGGTATTTTCTCCATCTCATCGTCCCTTCCCAGTGTTTGTTTCTGGAATCTAGTCCGGTCCATGCACACTTGCGCAATCTCCTCCTAACGCGTGAAGACACATAAAACATCGGATTCGGAATACTTCCCACAATATCTTTGATAAATTAACAGTGCAACAATTGTACTATAAATAATTGTGGTGCTATTCGGATATGGTATGTCAGAATATATCCTCGTTTAAAAAAAAATAAGGTGGCGTTTGATTGGATTGGAAAATCGCTAAACTACTGAAGAAAATTAGATTATATGTGAAATTGTTATTTTGTATAGAATGTATTTGTATATGAAATTATTGTGTTTGATAAGTATTTTCACTTGATGAAAAAATGTTGGGTGAAATTGCTCTTAAAGAAGGGGTATTCATAGTTCGATTCGGTTTGAAAAACCGTTCCAAACCTAACCATTTCCGGTTCGGCTCAGATGGTATAGGGGTTGAATTGTAACCATTTGAGGACGAAAAATTTGAATTATTTAAAACCGATTCTAACGATTTGATTAACAGGTTTTTTAAGTAAATAAATAAAATTAACTATAAAAACACAATCTGTCCGGTTTGGTTTGGAACCGAATTGTAACAATTTAAGTAAAATAGATATTTTCGGTTTATAATTGTATATTTTAATTTTACTTTTTTATTTTATTTAATTATTAATTAAAAAGCGGTTCAGTTCGGTTAACTATAATTAACCGAAGTAATGATACCAAATAATTAACCGAACCTCTTATCGATAAAAAAATCAAACTGTTAGAGAACTTATTTGAATGATTTGATTTTGTTTGTTCGGTTCGATTTTGTGGTTTTTTGAACAGCCCTAGCTGTTAGGCTATGTATTTGATTGTCTTACAATGTAAAAGTGTATTGCATAAAACTGCATAAGCACAAAAGAAAATGAATTCAGACCATTCGGTGTAGTGGCATACATTACCATCTACTTGAGATTGTGGAAAGAAATTACCGATAGAGGATATGAAGGAATAGAATCAAGAAATGATATCAAAGAGGTAAGAATTGAAATGCTCCACGTATTATTAGAAGAAAGAATAATGGTACTAAGTTGCATAGTTTTTAGAACCGGACCGGGCCGGAAGCCGGTCAAGGAATGGATTTTTGGGTTCTTGGGTTCAACCGGGGTTCAATGGGTCTAACCGGATTTTTACAAATAATATTTGTAATAGTATACAATTAGTAATATGAATGTAAGATTGTTATATTCTATACATTATTTTATAACTGCAACTTTACAAATAAGATTGTTATATTCTATACATTAATTTAGAGTTTAGGTTTCCTTTTTTTCTATTTTTGACTCCTTTTATTTATTTTTTTTGTTTTTCTTCGTTGACCAGTTTCTTGACCGGTTCTTATGGGTTCAGTGGAAACTAGATCAGACCAGCCAGTTCACACTGTCCAACCCGGTCCTTGATGCAAATGGAGTAACTAGTGAAACTGGACAGGGCTGGTGTCCGGTTCCCTGCCCCACCGGTCCGACCGGCAGGTCCGGCTTTTAAAACTATGCTAATTTGAGCTATTTAGGCTGATTTAATGTCTTTTTTTTAAAATAAAATTTTCTAAATTTTTTTATAGATGGTGAAGTTGTACATACTGAAAATCTTTATTTGACAAATTTATTACCACATAAACCTACCACGTCATCTCTTGTGAATTTCATGCACACCGACATTTTATTAATAATTTATGATAAAGAAAATTCAATTATTTTCAGGGTGATTTAACTATCCGACATACAATGTCGAGAGTGCAAATTGCGGAGAAAATAATAATTAAAAAAAATAGATGTTTACTGTTGGTTATCCCATGGCTGGTCCTGGTCGACCAGTGGTGAGCATTCGCTGGACTTAAAATGACGACTGTGTCCCTGCTCTAAAGTGAACGGACAATTTTACCCATTGATGCGGGGGTAACAATGGTAAGCATGCCCTTTGCTGCATAGAAGTCCGAGTTTATTGCCATTTGGGAGAGGACACCTATTTCATCGCAGCTAATTATTATTAGCTAATATAGGAAACTTAGATGTACCAACTTTTCGGTAGAAAACGGCGGAAGCCTACTATGTTCGAAAATCTATATCTATAATCTAAAGGAGAGTTACAAACTCTCTATTAAGGCCTCCACGTGCCTCTGTTAGCTTGATGACACGTGTCCCCTTATTTTTATGTAATAAATATATTTTCAGAAGATAAGGAGTAAATATTGCAATTTGGCTTAGTAGCTGGGTTGTTGTGTTTTGAGCGAGTGGTGCAAGGTTCAAACCTTCCCACGCACAACATTTTTTTTGTCTTAATTTGTTTTATATTAATAAGTAATACAATATATTATAGAAAATAAATAAATATGATCAATAAATATATATATATATCAATATTTATCTAAAAATATATAAAAGAGATTAATATATAATTTATTATTAAAAATTTTTATTTTGAGTGCAAGGTTCAAACCTTCCCATGCACAATATTTCTTTCTTCTTTTTTTGTCTTAATTTGTTTTATATTAATAAATAATAGAATATATTATTGAAAATAAATAAATATGATCAATAAATATACATATCAATATTTATCTAAAAATATGTAAAAGATATTAATATATAATTTATTATTAAAAATTTTTATTTTAAGTATAAGAATAGAACTTATATATTTTATTTTCATTCCATATTTGATTCTATTGATATATTAAGAGAATGAGCTTCCTTCATTTAGGGGAATCAAGTCTCATATGGGGAAATGGAATGAAATTATTAAGAGAATGAGCTTCCTTCATTCGTTTCATTTCGGATTTGATTCTATTGGTATATTAAGAGAATGAGCTTCCTTCATTTAGAGGAATCGAGTCTCATATGGGGAAATGGAATGAAATTATTTATTAACCTCTACACAAAACGAATGACGTCTTAACATAAGTGACTAGACTTGAATACAATATCACATTAATATATTGTGGGAAAGAGATAAATATTATATTTATATTCTAATTTTTAATGTATATTATTTCTATACTGCTAAATAAAAAATCATAAAATATTAACATTATAAATATATGAATAATAACATAACTCTTTTTAAATAAATGACATTTGTTTGTAAAAAAGAGATTTGATTGTGAGTTAAATGATGCAATTATATTTTTAAACATTTCTATACTTTAATATAATTCATTCAGTTTCTTATAAAAGATATATCGCACCGCAGTGTTGCGCGGGCTCTTTTTCTAGTAAATTAAAAAGTGTAGTGAGGCATGATAATCCCGACTACGTCACTCAATGATAAGAATTCAAAATTTAATGAACAAAAATTAAGACGATGAGTCCACCCTAATGGAAAAATAGGAGCATGATTTACTAGTCAATCAAAATATTACTTATATATATACATATGTACCTGCTTGGTTTCGATATATTAAATATAATAAAATTCTTAAATCGAAGTATTTCAATCACCGGATGAAGTACGGACGCAGTGTGTTACGGTGGTCACATCACCGACTTAGATTGCGGAGATTTTCCTATTTCCACTCTCATATCTATTAAACCATTGCATGGACCGCTGATTGCGTCCCCCCACTTCCGCCTTGTCCCTCTCTTCATCTCCTCCTCCATCTCTCTCTTTCCATGGCTCCTCAACGAGTAGATTACCTCCACTTCCTCCTCGTCCCTCTCATGTCTCAGAGCCACCTCATCCCTTTCGTCGACGTGGCAAAGCAGCTCGCAGCCCGCGGCCACACCGTCACCCTACACCTCACCCCGCTCAACGCCCTCCGCTTCCGGTCCGTCACCGACGAAACCCTGGCCAACCCGAACCTCAAAATCCAGTTCCTCGTCCTCGAATTCCCCGGCCAGGAAGCCGGCCTTCCCGAAGGCTGCGAGAACATGGACTCCCTCCCGTCACCGGACTTCGTATCCAACTTCTTAGACGCCACCAACCTGCTCCAGGGCCCGCTCGAGGACTGGCTCGAGGCCGCTCGGCCGCGGCCGAACTGCCTGGTCTCGGATATCTGTCTCCCGTGGACGGCCGACCTCGGGCTCAGGTTCAACATCCCGAGGATCTTGTTCCACGGCATCTCCTGCTTCACCTTGCTCTGCTCCCGCAACATCGACAAGTTCATGGCCGGTGGGAAAGTGCTGCCCGACTCGGAGCCGTTCAGGGTCCCGGACATGCCCGACGAGATCTTCTTCACCAAGGCCCAGCTCCCGGAGACGCGATTCAGGGACGGTGGCCGCAACGCCGACATGGAGGACCTCCTCAATAAGTTCAAGGCTGCCGAGCTCTCGGCAGATGGTGTAATCGTCAACAGCTTCGAGGAGTTGGAGCCGAACTATGTGAAGGGTTATCAAGCTGTTGTAAAGAGACTCTGGTGCATCGGGCCAGTCTCTCTCTGCAACACGAAGAAATCCTCCAAGGCTAATAGAGGGAACAAGTCCGCCATTGATGAGAACTTCTGCCTCAAATGGCTGGACTCCAGAAACGCTAGCTCCGTCCTATACATCTGCTTCGGGAGCCTGTGCCACGTGCTGGCCTCTCAGCTGATACAGCTGGCTCTAGGGCTCGAGTCATCGGGTTGCTCCTTCATGTGGGTGATCAAGAAAGGGGACGTCTACTCAGAGGAGCTAGAAAACTGGTTGAGGGAGGAGCGGTATGTAAAATTTCCTCATGATATAAAAATTTCTACTTAACTTAGTTTATAAGTGGTGGTATCCGATTCTTCTTATATACTTAATTTTAATTTATTAACGACGGACTTTCTATCTTGTTTGGACTGGGTTTTATTTTTTATATTAAATTCACTGATCACGACCTATACATTTTTCTTATTATCTCGGATTTACTGAACACGAGCTCCACACTTGAGTCTGGTAAGGTATGAGTTCACACAAATATTTCTTGTTATATCATGTAAAATATATGTATAAAACATTCACTAAATACACAAGATATTGAACCGTGACCGCATAAAAATTTAGGTTATTGAACTTAACTTATTATTCTCTAAATTAGGTGTTAATTTATTAACTTTTCAATGTGAAATTTATTATTAAAAAGGTACGAGGAGCGAGTGAAAGGCGAGGGCATCATCATCAGGGGGTGGGCTCCGCAGGTCCTGATCTTGTCCCACCCGGCGGTCGGAGGGTTCATGACTCACTGCGGGTGGAACTCGACCTTGGAAGGGGTGGCAGCTGGTGTTCCGATGATCACGTGGCCGATGTTCGCGGAGCAGTTCTACAATGAGAAGCTGATCGTGCAGGTGGCGGGGATCGGGGTCAAGGTCGGGGTGGAGAGGTGCGTCAGCTGGGGGGAGGAGGAGGAGGTCGGAGTGCTGGTGAGGAGCGAGGACGTGAGGGTGGCTATAGAGAGGCTGATGGATGGAGGAGAGGAAGCTGAGAAGAGGAGGAGAAGGGCGAGGAATCTCGGCGAGGCCGCCAAGAGGACGGTCAAAGAAGGAGGCTCTTCTTACAGGAATATGAGCCTCATGATTCGACATGTTAAGGAACTACTAAAATGTAGCCATGGATGAGTAAGCTAGGGGCACCGAATCAGACTATTCCAATCATGTGTTCTTCATTGACAAAAAAAAATTCATGTGTTCTTCCATTCACATAATAATCCGAACTTGAAAATTTGATTAAGGAAAAGGGACGATGGGCTATCCAAATCATCCGTACTCATTTGTCATGAAATGACCATTTGACGATTGGTGATGTGTGGGGCTTTTCCTACAGTGGAGAAGAAGATGACCGCTCGCTAAAATGCAGAAAAGAACTGACATCTTCACCTAGATTTTCCAAACTTCCTTGTCAGGGATTAGATCGGTCCAGACTCTACAACTTGCACAAAAGATCCTAGTAGATCCGACGGCTGAGATCCCCAGCTTTAGTTTGATGAAGATTCCACAAACTGAAGTCTTTGGTATTCGTATATCTGTCAATTCGATGCAATCAGCCATGGGAGGGAAGATTCAGTAGATGACGTGCATAATTCCCTCGACCCAATAATTTTTTATTTAAAAAGTGTCTCCCTCTTTAAGCTGCTTGCTTGTTGCAGGCTGCTCAATCAGAAATCGAGAAACTGTTAAGTATTAATAAAAAGTACTGGCATTTTTTTTGGATATTAGAATGAAATAATATTTTTTCTTATTATATCACATATCAGTCAGATAAAATCGTAATAATAAATTTATAAGATAATTTGGTAGCACATCTTAAAAATTTAGATTTTTGAGTAAAAATGTATTTATTCTCTTATAAATTACATTTATAAATAATATAATATATGAATGTCTGACCACACGGTAACTTTTAATGTAAACTCGGATTTTTTTTTTGGTCGCCAGCCACGGTATCCAAGCAGGCCCCACCAGCGGTGAGATGGCATCTTTCAGCCAACCATACTTGACTAATCCGTTGGTCGCCCCGGGTCGCACGCCTGGCAATGGCGGATGAGGCTCTCAAGAGGGGTGTCTGCGTACGTGAGGTCTCGAACCTGAGACCTCCTTAAGCGGCACCGAGCTGCTTACCACTCGGCCCAACCCCTCTTGGTAAACTCGGATCTTTCTCCGATAGTTTTCTCACTGACGTAATCTCGCAAATTTAATGATTTCTTCTAAACCTAACTACAGACTTTAACAACGGTCCGCTATCCGAATACAATTCAACATTTCTAATAATTATGATTGACTAGATTCAAGTTAAGCATGTCTCTTCGAAATTCTACAGCCACGGAAATGCTAGGAGAGAAAATCTCCGAATAAGACAGAAAGAGTACTGACAGTGCATGTCGGGTGCTAAAGATAATTCTTTCTGCAATAATTTAAATATTTATAAATTAAAAAATGGAGTTTAGTATAATTGTATAATTAGTAACTGTTATTATATGGGACTAAGATATTTTAAATTTAATTTTATCAGCTTAATTTTTTGCCCCGTACTATTTCTATTTTTTCTATTCCTTTTTAAACTTGCATGCTCCATTTCTACATAAAAAAATTGAAATATTATATGAATGTATTTTTAAAATCTCTATATAATAATATTCAAACTCAAAACAATTTTAGTGTCTTTTTACAATTTCAAAATTGTCATTCATCTTATTTATTTGTTAAACAGTTGAGTAAAGATAATTTTGTCATTTTAACATACCCACCTAACAAATTAATTTTTACACTCCACTTTTTTCTCAACTTCCAGTTACATTACCCCACTTCCCATATTTTTCTCTGACACTCAAAATTTCCCTCCTCTCTCTTGCCACATTCATCTCTTCTTTCTATAGATCTATTTTTAATTATCATATTTTATTTATTACTCTTTTATCTATAATCGATATTACAAATTACGAATATAATCTACTTTTATAGTTATTTAATTTAAAAGTTAAATATATATTATTTTTAAATAGCGGTTGAATATATATTTCTAATAATTTTATTGAGATAATATATACCGTGTATAACGTGAGTAAACCTGTTGTTTTTTTATGTAGTTAGTCGTGCTACTAACGTTCATATCCCACATGCAAAAAATTGTAAGGGCCTTGGAGACTTCACAGGGCCACAGCAATCCCTCCTCCCACAGTAGGAATGGCAATCGAGTGGGACGGGTCAGGTAGGTATTTGAAGATTCGGAACCGCCCTGCATGCGCAATGAGTCGACTACTGCTGATCGTGTGGGTCGGGATGGAATTGCCATCCTTATTATTCAAGACCGGCATTTTACTTCACAAAATCGGTGGGATAATAATTCGTAGATTGATTCGTCGTGTGGTGGATCCTGAATTTATCACAATGAGCCGATAACATCAATTGGTAATCTTGTTAAGATTCGAATTCAAGACCCTTGTCACTTGAATGTAGCTGTTATGATAGCAGCCAAATATTCTAATCTCACTCGCGGAGGATACGTAGGATACTTGGTCTGGAATTCTAGATATCCATGGCCGAGATCATTCAAGCAACCAGAGGGAGACACGTAGAAGAAAAATTCAAAAATGGCGTGGTTAAGTGCGTGATTAGACTTAATTACTTGATTTACATTTACCCTGAGATATTATTTAGTTTTGTCGGCTCATCTCGCTGCTCCAATTGAGTTCTTACATTTATCACGCTCAACTATAATATAATCATGACACCCTCCGAACACCCTCCGAACAGTCCATCGCTACCAGCACGAGTACCAGCACGAGACGATTCAGATGAGCTGATGGCTCTTTGTTTCAAGTAAGGCTTAGGTTCGAGTCCCGTTGAAATCGAGAAAATTTACAATTCAAAGAGATTCATTACTAAGTCCGTTAATCTTGTTCGAACTTGAACTAGTAATAAGAAACTATTGAATTTATAGGTATCAGATTGTGCATATGCAAACATCTTGCTAACCTAGATTCAATGTTACCGGTGAAACTTTCTATACTCTTTTTATTATCTCTTCCTTTTACTACTATTAAATTTACTATTTACATGCCTCTTTTGTTAAAAAAAAAAAAAAGAGGAATTACACCCAGAACCTTCTAGGAGTAGGCCCATTCATCTCCGTGCAAGTGATGTCATTGTTTCTGCCAGAATTTCGAGCGTAGGACCAACCCGATCAGGGAAAGTTGGGCCTGGCAGATGGGCGGTTGATTCCTAGAAATTGAGCCGCTTTTCGACGATCGTTGACCAGTCGAAGACCGGTGAACCCACGGTAGCTAGACAGTAAACTCGAAGTCATTCCGGGAATTTCAAATTCCTTTCCTTTTTTTCCCTTTTTCTTTTTTACAATTTTCGATTCTCGAAGAAATTCTTGCATGAATTTAACTCATCACATTATCTCTGAACTCTACTAATAAATTAACTATCATATCACATTTTTTATTCATTTAAAATATTCATTTTTTGATCATATTTGCTTACGTATTGAATATTCGTTGATTGAACTCATCACATCATCCGTGAACTCGACTCACTTAAGAATTGTTCCCAATCCATCCTACGTAAAGTCATTTTTTATATCCGCCTATTTCATTAATAAAGATAGGATCAGCTTCGTTGCGTCTTCCACGAAACCTGTGATTCCCATGCTGCTTATATATTCTGATTCACACCCACGTCTTGCTATTCAATCTTCACGTGAGTTATTAAGATTCCTGTTCGAATTTCGGTTATATCGACAGTTCCCCTATCGTTTTTTCCGAGGAAGAACATGGAGATGGCTTCGAGACCCGACAAGCTCTACTTCGTGCTGGTACCGCTCATGGCGCAAGGCCACATGATCCCGATGCTCGACACAGCCAGGATGCTCGGCGAGCGCGGGATCATCCGCAGTCAGCACCATCTACACCACCCCAGTGAACGCTTCCCGGGTCAGACCGACCGTGTCTCGGGCCTGCGAGCTGGGCTTAACCGTCCGGCTGGTGGAAGTCCTGTTCTGGTCCAAGGAAGTCGGGCTCCCTGACGGGTGCGAGAATCTCGACACGCTCCCTTCACCAGACCTGCTGAGAAAGTTCCACTGCGCCCTTGAGAAGATGCAGGAGCCTTCACCAGTCGACACGCTCCCTTCACCAGTCAGAGGATCACCTCCGGCAACACGGCCCTCCCCCGAGCTGTATTATATCAGACCGAGCATGTTCTGGACTTCTGACATCGCCCGGAAGTTCGGAATCCCCAGGTTTCTCTTCAACGGCATGAGCTGCTTTTCGCGGTTAGCTTCTCAAAATGTGGACGAGCATTTCTGCCGTCCGCCCGAGTACTACTTAAACTTAGGTGACACTGAGCCATTTGATGTTCGGGGCATGCCTAAGAGCTTCAAGCTGAGGAAGTCTTAGCCGCCAGCCACGTTCGTGCCTCATCCTAACTTGGATGACTTCCGGGCAAAGGTCCATAAAGCCGAGAAGATGGCTCGAGGACTGATCATCAACAGCTTCGACGAACTGAAGGGCGAGTGCACCCGACTGTACCAGGATGCCATTAATCAGAAGATATGGTGCATCAGACCGGTTTCCTCGTGCAACCGGGACGAGCTCGACAGAATGGACCGGGGAAACAAGGCGTCGGATGAGGTTAAACGTTGCAGGAAATGGCTCGATACGATGAAACCAAGGAGTGTGGTCTACGCCTGTCTGGAAGCCTGTGCAGGCTTGTGCCGGCCCAAATGATGGAGCTCGGGAAGGGCCTGGAGGAATCAAACCAGCCCTTGATCTGGGTGATCAAAACCGGAGGGGATGAGAGGGCCACGGAGCTGGAGAGGTGGCTGACGGATGAGAGGTTCGAGGAGAGGACCCGAGGAAGGGGATTCCTGGTCTGTGGATGGCACCGCAGCTCGGGATTCTGTCCCACGGTTCGTTCGGAGCGTTCCTGACTCACTGTGGATGGAACTCGACCGTGGAAGGGTTGTGCTCTGGGGTCCCGATGATCACGTGGCCTCTGTTCTGCGAGCAGTTCATCAACGAGGCCATGGTGGTGGATGTTTTGAAGGTCGGGTCCGGGTCGGGGTCGAGATGGCAGTCAAGTTTGGAGATGAGGCCAAGGTCGGGGTGTTGGTTAAGGACGGAGACGTCTCGAGGGCAATAGAGGAGGAGATGTCCGGCGGCAAGGAAGGAGAGGAGAGGAGGAAGAGGGCTGTTCAGTTGGCTGAGAGGGGAAGGAAGGCAGTTGAATTGGGAGGGTCTTCCTACTCCAACCTGTCGCACTTGATCCAGCATGTTGTGGAAGGACAAATTCTTGTATAATTTCGGTGCACCACCTCGAGGTTATTGCTTTTGTTTTAATGTTCATCATATGTTAAATGCCTGTTTTCTTACTATGTTTTTCTATCTTTCTTTATCTGTAATGTGCATCATAGGAGCATTATCTTGGTATTACTACGTTTTTCATTAGTATCTATCCTATTAGTGCATATATTTTTATCATATTTAAGAGTTTAATTAGATGAATTTACTATCTATTTTATTTAATATATAGAAGAATGATATATACATAGATTATAAAAATAAGATTATATTCATTTATATCTTTATAGCTGACTTAAAGAAACTTAACTATTCATAGTTCAAAGAAACTTAACCATTCATAGCTGACTCGAGCCTCTTTCGACGCTGCACTATTGATATTTCAAGGCCATCTTTGCCCTTCGCTCTCTCTCTGTTTTTTTTTACCCAAAATTTCATGGTTCAGTGTATCTGATGACAACAGACTGAGTTTCCATGTAGCCGTCAAGGCAGGTAAGGTAAGACTATATGCCGTGTGAGCGCAATTTTAATTGGAAAAATAGAATAATTCTAAGAATATAATAAGAAAATTTATTGAAAGTTATCTACTGATTCAAACTTTTGAGTTAAACACGATTCAATTACTTATAATCCAGTAAAAATTTCACATGCTATTATCGCATAAATTATTATGTGGACCAACCCATCAAAATTCGAGTCCGGAAAAACAATATCGAGTCCATGAATGTCTCTTGCTGATTTTTTTTTTTGGTCGCCAGCCACGGTATCCAAGCAGGCCCCACCAGCGGTGAGATGACATCTTTCAGCCAACCATACTTGACTAATCCATTGGTCGCCCGGGTAGCACGCCTGACAATGGCGGGTGAGGCTCCCAAGAGGGGTGTCTGCGTACGTGAAGTCTCGAACCTGAGACCTCCTTAAGCGGCACCGAACTGCTTACCACTCGGCCTAACCCCTCTTTGTGTCGCTTGCTGATTAAGCTCATAGAGTTAGACTCATGGATAATAATTGGATAGAACCCAGCTGGGACAAATGGGAAAATTCTCTACATGCATATGTGTGCCTTTACGTCACTCGGCACCTCGGCCTCTGAAACAAACAAGGGTCGTTTGTCGAGCACTGTTCGATGGAGACGCAACGTGAGGCAAATCCCATTATAAAATACGACAAAAACCAAACAGCTTGGGACACCGTACGTCCTTCGGTCGAAATCAATGGCTTCTCCCCCTTTCGAATCCCCTCCTCGTTCGCAACGGCAAGATCTCCACTTTGTGCTAATACCCCTCATGTCTCTTTGCAAAACTTCTCAATACATCTAGGTCGAGATCCATCCATAACTTCTCAGTCTTGACACAAGTAAAACTGGAAATGTAATAATAAATTACCGGCCCTCAGCCTTCACCAGCTGTGAGAACACCCGACTCGTGGAAACCCCCGACAGGTCATCATCCGCTGTACCCCCTTCCACTGTAAGGCCACAGCAGAAGCACTAGCATCGGCACTGCTAAAATTGTTGACCTGGGAAGACAGCTCGCCTATCATATTCATGCTGCTATACTCTGGATCGCCCTGAAGAACCGCCTCCTGCAGCTGAAGAGCATACTCAAGATTCCAGAGAACATCTCCCATCGAGGGCCTGTCGACCCCAAAATCTGCCAAGCATTTCTCGGCAGTCTCAGCAAACTTCCTGAGGGAATCGGGCCTGATCTTCTCCAGCTGGGCCTTCTTCTGCCACTTCATGGCCCACTCTGCCAGGTTCACCATCTCTCTTGGTAGGGTTGGGTCTATCACCGGCCTAGCACACAGAACCTCAAACAGTACCACCCCAAAGGAGGAGGTTCACCATCCCCTCCTTGTTCGCAACGGGAAGATTCGAATTCAGGACCCTCACCACTTGGATGAGGTTGTTATGATGAGCAGCCAAATATTCTAATCTCACCCACAGAAGATACGTAGGATACTTGTTCTGGAATTTTGGATATCCATAGCCTCAAGCAAACAGAGGTAGACACGTATAGAAGAAAATTCAAAATGCAGTGGTTAAGTGCGTGATTAGACTTAATTACTTGATTTACATTTACCCTTAAACATTAATTAGTTTTGTCGGCTCATCTCGATGCTCCCATTGAGTTCTTACATTTATCACGCTCAACTACAATACAATCCTGAGGTCCTCCGAACAGTCCATCGCTACCAGCTCGTGTACTGGCACAAGTCGACTGAGATGAGCTGATGGCTCTTTATTTTAAGTAAGGCCTAGGTTCGAGTCCCGTTGAAATTGAGAAAATTTATGATTCAAAGAGATTCATTACTAAGTCCGTCAATCTAGTTCGAACCTGAACTAGTAAGAAACTATTAAATTTATAGGTAATTTATAGCTATCAGATTATGCATATACAAACATTTTGCTAACTTAGATTCGATCTCATCAGTAAAATTTTTTGTACTCTTCATCTCTTCCTTGTACCACTTGTTGATTTACAATTTACATGCCTCATTTGTTTGTTTAAAAAGAAGAAGAAGAAGAAGAATTGCACCCAGAACCTTCTAGGAATAGGCCCATTTATCTCCATGCAAGTGATATTTCTGCCAGAATTTCGAGCGTAGGACCAGCCCAATCAGGGAAAGTTGGGCCTGGCAGATGGGCGGTTGATTCCTAGAAATTGACCCGCAACTTCCGGTTTTCGAAGTCGACGATCGTTGACCAGTCAAAGACCGGTGAACCCACGTGGAAATCGGGTCAACCGGTAGGCATCAAACTCGAAGTCACTCCGGGAATTTCAAAAACTTTTCCTTTTTCTTTTTTACAATTTTCATTTTCAGAGAGATTTTTGGACGAGCTCAATTTATCATATTATCCATGAACTATACTAATAAATTAACTATCACATCACATTTTTTATTCATTTAAAATATTTATTTTTAATCATATTTGCTTACGTCTCAAATATTCGTTGATTACGTTCAGCATATCATCCGTAAGCTCGATTCACTTAGTAATTTTTCACGATCCTTCCTACGTAAAGCCATTTTTTTTTATATCCGTCTATTTCATTAATAAATGGGGTATATATATTAAAAAGATTATAATAAAAATGAATTTACAGAGGTATCGAAAATTTTACCGATAAAAATTTGTAAACTCTTAATTTAAAGTAGATGCTATCGCACGACACTTTTCTCGGACGACCTACTTTGTATTGGATTTTTTTAATGTAAATAATGACTCACGCCACCTTATAAAAAGACCAAGACACCGTGGACGTCTGGTCGTTTGCCACATATACATATTAGTTGGATACGGTTTACATAATACAGACAAAAGAAAGAGATTACTTTTCTAACTTATACTACTAATATTCAGAAATTCAATGAGTTATTATTATTTTGGTCCGAGTCGGGGTGTAAAACTCTCATTTACTGGATAGCTGCGTGCACGCACCACTGTTGCGTATGTTAGGTGACCGCGTAAACTGGAAACATGCTATACACGCCTTCCACCGCGGGGTTACATGCGACTTCCCCTCCGGAAAGATCAACACGAGAACAAACGAAGAAAGAACCGCAACTTCTACCTATGCTATTCGAGATTTGTTCCGACTTTCGCGATCCACCGGTGGCAGATTCCCCCGAGCTGGTGTGTCGCATCTTTACATCATCCCGAGCAAAGTATCGAGTCATAATCGCCAAAAATCGTTAAGCAACTCACGGGGATGAGTCAGTGCCCTTTATTCGATTCCTTCTAAGGAGATAATGTATATCTAGACGTTTCTCCTTCCTTCTTTGAGTTACCTTCTCAGATGAGAAGCAGTGAACATCACGAAAGCTTAGTCTTTACGAAATTAAATTCATATCCATCTAAAAATTTAAATTAATATAATGTTATATATGATACAATCTATTAATTATCCGACGTGCGATTTATTTCTCTCTCAGTGCACTTCATAAAGAAGAAAGAGAAGATCAGCTTCGTAACTTCTTTGAGTCTTCCACGAAATCACAGAGCAAGCATCTCTCCCTGTGAAATAGTTGCTGCCTATATGTTCTGATTCACGCCCACGTCTTGCTATTCAATCTTGACGGGAGTTATTAAGATTTCTGTTTGATTTGAGGTTATATCGACAGTTGTCCTATCGTTTTTTCCGAGGAAGAACATGGAGACGGATTCCAGACCCGACAAGCTCCACTTCGTGCTGGTACCGCTCTTGGCGCAAGGCCACATGATCCCGATGTTCGACATAGCCAGGATGCTTGGCGAGCGCGGGATCATCAGCACCATCTACACCACCCCAGTGAACGCTTCCCGGTTCAGACCGACCGTGTCTCGGGCCTGCGAGCTGGGCTTACCCGTCCGGCTTGTGGAAGTCCCGTTCCGGTCGAAGGAAGTCGGGCTTCCCGATGGGTGCGAGAATCTCGACACGCTCCCTTCACCAGACCTACTGAGAAAGTTCCACTGCGCCCTGGAGAAGATGCAGGAGCCAGTCGAGGATCACCTCCAGCAACACGGCCCTCCCCCGAGCTGTATTATATCGGACCGAGCTGTGTTCTGGACTTCTGACATCGCCCGGAAGTTCGGAATCCCCAGGTTTCTCTTCAACGGCATGAGCTGCTTTTCGCGGTTAGCTTCTCATAATGTGGACGAGCATTTCCGCCGTGCGTCCGAGTACTACTTAAACTTAGGTGACACTGAACCGTTCGATGTTAGGGGCATGCCTAAGAGCTTCAAGCTGAGGAAGTCTCAGCTGCCAGCCACGTTCGTGCCTCACCCTAACTTGGATGACTTCCGGGCAAAGGTCCGTGAAGCCGAGAAGACGGCTCGAGGACTGATCATCAACAGCTTCGACGAACTAGAGGGCGAGTGCACCCGACTGTACCAGAATGCCATTAACCAGAAGATATGGTGCATCGGACCGGTTTCCTTGTGCAACCGGGATGAGCTCGACAGAAAGGACCGGGGAAACAAGGCGTCGGATGAGGTTCAACGTTGCAGGAAATGGCTCGATACGATGAAACCGAGAAGTGTGGTCTACGCCTGTCTGGGAAGCCTGTGCAGGCTCTTGCCAGCCCAGTTGATCGAGCTTGGGAAGGGCCTGGAGGCATCAAACCGGCCCTTCATCTGGGTGATCAAAACCGGAGGAGACGAGAGGGCCATGGAGCTGGAGAAGTGGCTGAGGGATGAGAGGTTCGAGGAGAGGACCCGAGGAAGGGGATTCCTGATCCGTGGATGGGCACCACAGCTCGGGATTCTGTCCCATGGCTCGGTTGGAGCGTTCCTGACTCACTGCGGATGGAACTCGACCCTGGAAGGATTGTGCTCCGGGGTCCCGATGATCACGTGGCCTCTGTTCTGCGAGCAGTTCATCAATGAGGCCATGGTGGTGGATGTTTTGAAGGTCGGGGTCCGGGTCGGGGCCGAGATGGCAGTCAAGTTTGGAGATGAGGCCAAGGTTGGGGTGTTGGTTAAGGACGGAGACGTCTTGAGGGCAATAGAGGAGGTGATGTCCGGCAGCAAGGAAGGAGAGGAGAGGAGGAAGATGGCTGTTCAGTTGGCTGAGAAGGGAAGGAAGGCAGTTGATTTGGGAGGGTCTTCCTACTCCAACTTATCTCACTTGATCCAGTATGTCGTGGAAGAGTTGAGTCCTGCAAGGGAAGCGACGACCAAATCAAATGAAGGTTAAGAAAAGATCTCCCGCACAGGAAATAATGAAGCTCAGATTCGATTTTCACTTCCCAAGTCCCATTTTTCCTGTCTACATAAATAAGTGATTGAGCCAAGGGTTCTAAGTTTCTATGCAAAGCATCCAACATCAAATAGCTATAAGGCAATCCATGGTAGAATTGGCCCCTTGAGTGTTGAAATACCTGACCGTTCAGGTCCTAGAACTCGATCCAGTGATTTCTGCTGCGGATTTCAAGCACGTCCCGAGCCTTCTGAACATTCCTAGCAAGAGAGATCTTACAGAAAAGATGATCGTCGCTGTTAATATCCGAAAGCATCATGCATATGATAAAGAGGCAGGATTCAAAAGATTATGTCCGAATACATCATGAATCTGTAACCGAGCATCATGTCAACCAGAATTCCCATCAAAAAGGTAGACAGAACTAAGTTTTTTTTCCCCGGGAAGGAAAAGCTCAATGTCAGGTTCTTCAGGGTCTATCGACGAACCAAATTCTCACTGACCTACCGACACTATAGGGGAATGTGTTTGACCAATCAAAGGGGAAAGCTTTAAGCTTCGGCACCCCGCTCTTGACGGACTGCTCGACTTTAAATCCTCAAGTGATGCCATTTCCGGGTGTACCCCAGCGACTGTAGACTATCACAGACGAGACCTTTAACAACTTGTTGCTGACATCCCCACTCGCCGGCCCGCCATGTGGCACGGCACATTGGTAGGTGCGAAACCAGAAGAACAGGAGAATGGAAGGGAAGAATAGAAGAAGACAAATATTAAGGAAAGGAGGTCAGATTATTCATTTTCTCGACTGACTTTCCCAGCCTCTGTTCTACGGCATTTACACAGAGGAAAAACAGAGGAAGAGGTGGTTGCAGTTGCAACCACCCATTAACCACATAACCACCTCAACGACCACCCTTCAGTCAATTGCAATTGCTACCATTATTACCAACTAATGACACACACCCCAAAAGCTACTTTGTATTACAATTCGGTCCATACGATCACTCTCTCATTTGTCCCAGACAAGTCTGCACGTAACACAAATCCAAGGACTGCGACCGAGTCCGACCAAGCGGGCTGTCGAGCTAAGACTGGATCCCCAGTACAAAAGCAAACTCCCACTTCATGCCCCCAAAAATCGAACCCAAAAATCACTCATATATGCAACCTTTCCAATTGATCGACGAGTGCATGCGAGAGTGAGAACAATCCCAAGCTCTTTAGGCGTGTTAACAGCGGATTTTGACCTGAAACGTACAGAATATCAGCCGACAGACATAGGAAACTGGGATTGAAACCCGAAAATGGTGATCGAATAGAAGCTATGAAGTGAATGGATGGACTCTGAGGGGTTTTGGGTCCCTTCAAGGTTTTGGTGATTTGGATACTTGGAACTGGTGGAGAGAGGAGCGGACGGGAAGGTGCTGTTGAGTAGTGATCTGCAAATTATCTAGGAAATCAAGGCTAATCTTGGAATTACAAGAAGACTATTTTACAATTTTGTGTGTTTTTTTTTTAAAAATTTTTCCTTTTTTATTGAGACCCATGGCTACGTTACCAACTTTAGGGCTCAAGTGGAGGAGAAAGTGTACGGTGGTGGTATAACGTCCCCTCGTCCATGTAGTAGTTCTGTCCACTAAAATACTAGTATATAATGATCTTAGTCATATTGTGGTACAGATGACAATACCTATGTATTTGTTAATGTGTTTAGAACTGATATGTGTCCGTATTTTATTAGATGATGTACTACGGGGATGTTTAGTTTGAGTATTCTTAGATTACAAAGGAAAAGTTATATTACGGGGAAAAGTTATATTACGGGGAAAAGTTTTATTTTACATGAAAAGTGATTGTAATACGAGATTGTTGTGTTTGATAAATATTTTAAATTATAAGAAAAATAGTTGAGAATATAATATTATAATATATAATATAATGAATAATAAATATAAATTTATAAATATATCCTCTCATTCCTTTCTTTTTTTCACTCTTATCTGTCCTTTTCGGTTGACAAAGCAGGAAAAGTGGAGTTTCTCACTTTGCAATCTGTCAATGCAATGCTGGAACCGAGCAATAACTTAACTTTGTTGGGATTCCTTGCTTGCCCGGTAAGCTCTCAAGAGCCAGGAACAGTGGGACTCCATCCCAATTTTCACCCAAGCATGGGAAAATGTACTACTCTCCATGTAAAGTTGATATTTTACATCAATTCAAACACACTCTATGTGTCACCGCAGTGTGATACCACTGCTGCACTGAAAACTTGCTCCAATTCGAGAGAACAAATCTTCCTTTACCATTGCAAAGAAGGTGGTTCATCTTTAATCTCATGTTCGAATTCCTTTTCACATTTCAGTTCGATGATATCACTATCAAGCTTTGGTTCGATTATCATCTGTATTCATTCCACGCTAATAAAACAGAATCGACTAATTAATCGCCCTACCGGTCCTTTATTCCTTGCCGATAAACAGGTGCTTAAATCCACGATCCTTGGAAATGGTACTGTCGCTTCTGGAATTCAAGGACCGTGTAGAAATAATCGATGTGCACTGCTCGGAAATGGGGAAAGCCCGCGGACCGGCCAAGCTGTCGGAATTCCTCCTCCGTCCGATGCTTCCCCTTGGTCCGGTAGATCGTCATCACGAAGATGTCTCCCTCGAGAACGGCCCTTGTCTGATGGCTGTCGTCGGAGAGTTCCGGCAGGACTGGGTCACAGGCGATCACCTTCCCGCCCTCCAGGAGAGCCTTGAAGCAGATCTCCACTATCAGCTTGCACCCTTCATCGGTCCATGTTGTTAAGATCCACTGGCCAAAGTTTAAACACATTCGATGTCACGGTCACAGACTAGGACGACTGTGTCCCGGAGGGAGAAAAAAACCGGTCGAATCAAATCTCTGGACATAGATCAAGAAATCCTTGTTCAAGGAGTCGAAATTCAATCTAACCAGCAAGTGACCCATGACCCCGTGTCTAGCCCAGGAAAGTATAGTATGGAGCACGGAGCTGCTAGATTAATAAGGAAAGACACACCTTCAGGAAGATGGTATCCCCAGCAGGGTGGACTGGAACATGTCACCTCCAACCTTAGTTACCCCTGCAGAAAAAGAGAGAATTCGTGCTAAATCCAGATTGATCTAGAAAATTGTTTCAGTGATAAAATCCAATGGAAGAGTACCAGAACTGAAAGAAGAGCGGAATAGGATAATTTGATTGAAAATAGAATAAAATCTAGAGATTTTTTCGAATTTGGGTGTGCCCTCTGGATCCATTCTTTGTCGGTTCCATAATTATCATCTTAATTGTATTTCATGTCACAGAAAGCGTAATCGACCAAGTTCAAATGGTAAGGTACTTATTTTTTTAAAGAAAATGTATTGGGTTCGAGTTTTTGTGAATGAGGAAACCTCATACAGAGAGCTTAATGAATTGACCGGCTCCAACCGGAAGGTGCAGATCCAAAAAAACTGCAAGGAATCACACGACCAAAATCTCACAGGGAATACTGGGAGCCTTGGCGATGACCTCAAGCAGATCGAAGTTGATGCCATGGGTCACGTCTGGGTGCTTCCGCATGATCATGCGGAGGCAATCCCCAGCACTCCCGCTCACGTCGACCAATCTCTTCACGCCGGAGAACCCGTCGTAGCCGCTGTCCAGCAAGACCCTCATGAACGGCGCCGACATCCCGACATCACCCTCTGCATCAGCCCGTTCATCTGCGGCTTCTTCCCGTAGTGCAAGTACGCCGGTTCCCCGTTCGCCCCCGCGAATGGCTTCACCATGGTGTCCAACACCTCCTCGTGAACCAGCAGCCGCGCCTCAGCAGCTCATCCAGCCGACAAGCGCCGACGAGCAGTCAGGTTTTTCCGGAAAAATTCGAATTGACGGAAATGCGATCTCATTTTTTGCGAGAGAGGATGTGTTGGTGGTGAACCTGGTGGTGCTCGAGTCCGTTAAGTTCACTTGACTTATCCAACGTACGTGATTTACGGGTTATTGCGTGTATTCCGATGAGGATGGTGTTGCGACCTCCTGCCAATCGGGCCCGGAAGGTATCTGGATACTTCGGTTAATAAAAAAAAAGTTTTAATAGGTTGAGTACCGCTGAAACTGAGGAGCTCATTCATCGATGATGTGGATCGACACACGGAAGTTGGCCGTGACCATTGACTGCTTTGCACCGATACAATTTCAACGAAGGTATCGCCAAGGGGAATTTTCTAGATGATAAGGTTCCATACCAACCAAATACTTGGAAAAATGGATTGGCCGTCGCAATCCAGACTGAGGGAAATAACAATAAGGTTTCAAGGACATAGCAATTGTTCCATGGCCCAAAAGTGGTCACTTTTTTCTATAGCTCTATAAGACCAAGCGACATGGCATTTGGCATAATCTTTACGCAGCCTAGGGGTCGGCTGAACGACATCTTCTTTCGCGTGCTTATCTAGTTAGGCATAACTGACGTTACCTCGAATTTTCCATTGGTGAACATCACATCTGGAAAGTAACATGCAAAAGCTTGCAGAAGACAACCGATGGAGTGATCACATGTTCATTACCTGTCTGCAAGAGCACTTCGATAGGATTTTGCTGCAAGAGGGTTCCAAGCTGGTTCATTGAAAAAGAAAGGGAAGGGAATCCCCGGAGATTAGACGATCGATGGAAGGAAAAAATTATTGGTGGACTTTATTATTCATGGAGCTATCCGATTACAGTAAAACACATGACAGCAAAGTGAGAAGTGGGAATATTTTCTCAATTTTCTCTGATGTTCGAATGAATCAATGCATATCATAAGGAAGTTGTCATACAAGACCCAACCTCAGCCTCTACGTAACTGAGCAGTTTTGCCAGCCTACCTCGATGATGAGGACACCAATGCATGCTCGGTTAACCTCTGGCTCAGTTTCATGTACAACCCTGTAACAGGACCCAGTCATCAGTCCGAAGATGTGTATATACATTATGTTATCCTAAAATTATATGGGAGATCAGATACATTACATTCGTTGTGTGTATGGTAGCCCCAGTTGTCATCCCCATATTCTGATCAGGAATAAGCTCGAAAGCCATCCTCTGTACAAAAACCGCAAGTGCTACTATAGATTCCAGCATAGCAAACTGGTCTCCAACACATTTGTGAGGACCTCCGCTGAATGGAATAAACCTGTGATTTTTCCTTCCTCTTCTTAGATAAAATTCATAGTAACATCTCAGAAACTTGTAGATAAGATCTCTGGTGCATGAGAAATATATAGGGTGCTCGCTGGATTCAGAGATTAAGTAACAAGCAGAAAAGGTACCTGAAATCTGTATTGGTTTCATTAGGCAGTGGCCCTTCCCGGTCAAATATTTCCGGCACAAATTCTTCAGCTCTCTCCCAGACCTTGAAAATCATCAATCAGCATTGGAAGGAAAATTTCAACAGCAGATGAGATATTTTGCATGTACTATATGTGCTGGTGAATTTCAAATCGCCATTTGCAAGCTGATTGAAAGTTGAAGTGAATACATGAAATACTGGCATCATACCTTCGAGGAATGGTGGATGTTATACACGGGAATCATTATATCTAGGCCAGTACCAACCTTGTAATCTCCGGGAAGAACATCAGGAACCGTCCCTCGTCTTATCAGAACCTGGAAAAGCACGATATCAAAACCAAAACAGCAGGAACAAACAACATCAGGGGCAATAAATGAGCTAATCCTTCACCATTCCAAACTAACACAAGTTAAAACATTTGAACTAGGTGACACCGAGCCATTTGAAGATCGCGGCATGCCTAAGCGCTTCAAGCTGAAGAAGTCTCAGCTGCCGGCCACGTTCTTGCCTCACCCTAACTTGGATGACTTCCGGGAAAAGGTCCGTGAGGCCGAGAAGACGGCTCGAGGACTGATCATCAACAGCTTTGACGAACTAGAGGGCGAGTGCACCTGACTGTACGAGATGCCATTGACCAGAAGATATGGTGCATCGGACTGGTTTCCTTGTGCAACCAGGACGAGCTCGACAGAATGGACCGGGGAAACAAGGCGTCGGATGAGGTTAAAAGTTGCAGGGAATGGCTCGATACGATGAAACCAAGGAGTGTGGTCTACCCCTGTCTGGGAAGCCTGTGTAGGCTTGTGCCGGCCCAAATAATATGTCATTGTGCATATTACAGTCGAATATGCACAATGACAAATAAACAATTAAACTCAATATATATAAGTTATATTATGATACGAACTAATATATATTACAATAGTAATACCAACTATTGTATTGTTAAATAAAATGGAATCATGAAAGGTTAAATACACCCCAAATTTTGCTTGCTTCTAGGATGATGAAGTTGCGCTTCATCCGGCAAAGTCGGTCTCGAAAAATATATCTGCATACAACAAACATATTGAAAAATGGGACAAAAGAATAGATATGCTCATTGAGAAGTAAAAATAAAATAATGAAATGTAAGTAATAAAGTAACACTTAGATATGTCCTTCATCTTCACTTCAATCTTCCAACCTCCTTCCACCCATTAAGATGTATATATACCCTAAAAAATAGATCAAAGAAGAGTTAATTTTAACAATATGGAAAAAGACAGCGGAAGATAGAAATATAAGAGGGTGGAAAATTGGGAATGCCAAACGCTTACTGTGAAGAAAAACAAGGAGAAAGAAAAGATGGAGATAGAAAAGGAAGAGAGTATGTGGCTGAGTAAGGATATTTATAAGAAAGAGTGGAGGGAGATTTAGACAGGAAATGAAAATTTTTGAAAACTTTTGGCTTTATGAGCAAATTCGAGAGATTGTCACCGAATTTACGTTGATAAATTCGTGAAAAATTTGAGGGATGATTATTCTAGAATTTTTCATGTAATAAAAAAGGAGAATCTGAGAGTAATCTCTCGAATTTGTCTCTTGGATTCTTGGATTCTCTTAATAAGAAGGGAGACCAACTATTATTTTTCGAGAGATTTTTTTAAAAAGACAATAATTTGACACCATAGTTATGTTACTATATGTAATTGGACATCATATTGCTCACTTGGCATTCTTGTACTAATAATTTATCATCATCATACCAACGTGCATGAGAATAATATGGAAATAATTGCAACATATTTAAAAATATTCTATTAATTAAACTGAATGTTATATACTTTTATAAAGTACTGCAAGAAACGAAAAATTAAAACAAACTATTAATATGGTTCAAATTACTATATATATTATCTATATATTTTAACAGGTTTCTCTTGAATGTCTCTCAAAATTATCCGAGAGACATTTGAGAGCAAGCTCTCAAAACTTAATTGAGAGATGTCTCTCAAAGCCCGCTTGGAATATCCGACAGGCTTACGAAAAAAAGCTCACGTACACAACTTTATCCCTTGTCTGATCTTTCTCCTCACAATAATCCGTTGAAATATTCGACCGATTTTCAATTGACGTCTCTCGGATTTCACATGTACAAATTTTTCATCAGTCATCTACCGCATCCCTCTGACAATGTGTTTTAACCGACCTATCCTCCCGAATTTTCGTCGATGCTTTGTCTGACCAGCCTTCTCCCGAAAATTTTCTCTCGGTAGTCAAAGGAATTCTTGCAGTGGAAACGGTTACTGTAATACGGATGAGTCGGGTTTGATGAATTGGCTGAAATCTCACCCACCTGGTTCCGTGGTCTATTCTTGTCTGGGAAGCCTGAACCAGGTCAGCCCGAACCAGATGAAGGAGCTGGGCCGGGGCCTGGAATCGTCAGAGCGCCCGTTCATCTGGGTCATACGGGGCGCGAACCATGGGGAGGAGCTCGAGCGATGGCTCTCGGACGATGGGTTCGAGGAGCGGGTCCGGCGGCTCAGCCTGCTGCTTCGTGGCTGGGCCCCGCAGGTATTGATAATCTCGCACCCGTCGGTGGGGGGGGGGGGTTGGTGGACTCCACGCTGGAAGGGGTAGTATCCGGCGTGCCGATGGTGACGTGGCCGCTGTTTGCAGAGAAGTTCGACAACGAGAAGGTGATCGTGGAGGTCCTCAGGGTCGGCGCTGGGGTCGGGAACGAGGAGGTGGTGCACCTAGGGGAGGAAGACAAGTACGGAGTGACTGTGAAGGCGGACGATATCAGGGCCGCCATTGATAAGGTGATGAGTGGAGATGAGGAGGGAGACGACAGGAGGAAGAGAGCTAAAGAGCTCGCGAAGAAGGCGAGAGAAGCCATGGAGGAAAGAGGGACATCGTACGTTAATATCAGGACATTGATCGAGGATATTAAGGAACACGGTCGAGCCGAAAAATTCTCACGTGAATTTAATTAATAAATGTTTGATGCATAAATAAACCTTTCAAATCATGATTAATAAATAAATATTATTAATAAATAAATAATGTGATATGATAGTTAATAATGTCTTAAATGTTTATCGGTGAAGTTCGCGGATGACGTGATAGGCGGAAGTCATGCAATAATCTCCGTAGCCGAGCCGGGCATTGTCAATGTCTGCAGGATATGGAGAGGGGACCCATCCATTAAATGAAGACATGGAGACTGATGTATGTAGATAGGTTTTTCTTGCATCTTTGCACGCGTGAAAAGGATATTGAAAATGACTAAATTGTTGCAACTGTGAGTCGAACATCCCTTCGAGACTCTGCCTTGATAATAATGTAATATATGAGAATCATGATAAATCCACGTTGGGATAACTCTGCATTGACATTTGTTTGGATCTGTCGTAATCAACGAAAACAACTCTTATATTGAAAAAGGTAGATCGTTTTGCCATTGAAGTTGAGTAGTCGAAGTTGCTCGAGATCGTGCCCGAAGTGGGGCCCTTTGTGGTTGCTGGGCTGCCTGATCGGATCGAACTGACCAGGTCCAAGAAGAGATCGTCAAATTTAATCGATATTCAACTGCCACTAATGTAGAGGGTAAAAATGAGTGATATTCTAACCAGTTGAAAATTAACTTAAAAGTTTAATATGATAGTTTAAAATTAATTGCTTATATTAAAAAAAATATTTAACAGATTATAATCATTTTGCTTACTTAATTAACAGTGCAGCAACTGTACTATAAATGATTGTGGTGCAAGTCGGAAAGGTATGTCATAATATATCCTCGTCGGAAAAAAAATAATAAGGTAGCGTCTGATTGGATTGGAAGGTCGTTAAACTACCGAAGAAAATTAGATTATATGTGAAATTGTTATTTTGCATAGAATGTATTTGCATATGAAATAGTTTAGTGAAAAAATTTAAAAATATAGTATTGTACTATTTTATATGACAGGTATTAAATACTGCATAAAATTGCTTTTAAAGATGCAGCTGCTGTTAGTAGGGTATTCATGATTTGGTTCGATTAGAAAAAACCATTCTGAACCGAATCATATTTCCGGTTCGGTTCGTGTGGTATGGGGGCCGAACTGTAACCATTTGAGGAAGAAAAAGTCGAATTATTTAAAACATGTTCAAACAATTCGGTTAACCAATTTTTTGAGTAAATAAATAGAATTCACTATAAAAACACAATTGATCCGGTCCGGTTCGGAAGTTAACCGAACTGAACAGTACAAATTTAAGTAAAAAATAATTTTTTTTGTTTAGAAGTGTATATTTTAATTTAATTTTTGTTTTATTTAATTATTAATTAGAAAGTAGTTCGGTTCGATTAATCGTAATTAACTAACTAATGATACCAAGTAATTAACTGAATATCTTCTCGATAAAAAAAAAAAAAAGAGGAACTGTAGCGAAACGATTTGAACGATTCAATTTTTTTGTTCGGTTTGGTTTTGTGGTTTTTTTGAACAGCCCTTTAGCTGTTAGGCTATGTATTTGATCGGCTTACAATGACACCTATTTCATCTTAGCTAATTATTATTAGCTAATATAGGAAACTTGGATGTAACAACTTTCTGTAGAAAACGGCGGAAGCCCTAATATGTTCGAAAATAAATTAAAAAGTGTAGCGGTGAGGCGTGATAATCCCGATTACATCACTCAATGATGAAGATTCAAAATCTGATGAGCAAAAATTAAAAGACGATGAGTCCACCCTGGTGAAAAAGTAGGAGCATGATTTGTCAATCAATCGACATGTTACTTTATATATATATATATATATATATATACACATACCTACTTGGTTTCGATCAATTAAATATAATAAAATTTTTAAATCTCAGTATTTCAATCAGCGGATGAAGTGCAAAAGCAGTGTATTACGGTGGTATCATCACTGAGTTAGATTGTGGAGAGTTTGCTATTCCACTCTCATATCTATTAAACCATTACATGGACCGCTCATTGCGTCCCTCCGCTTCCTCCGCGTCCTTCTCATCATCTCCTCCTCCATCTACCTCTTTCCATGGCTCCTCGACGAGAGTAGATTACCTCCACTTCCTCCTCGTCCCTCTCATGTCTCAGAGCCACCTCATCCCTTTAGTCGGCGTGGCGAAGCAGCTTGCAGCCCGCGGCCACACCGTCACCCTACACCTCACCCCGCTCAACGCCCTCCGCTTCCGGTCCGTCGCCGACTAAACCCTAGCCAACCCGAGCCTCAAAATCCAGTTCCTCGTCTTCGCATTCCCCGGCCAGGAAGCCGGCCTCCCTGAAGGCTGCGAGAACATGGACTCCCTCCCGTCACCGGACTTCGTATCCAACTTCTTCGACGCCAGCAACCTGCTCCACTGCCCGCTCGAGGCCGCCCGGCTGCGGCCGAACTGCCTGGTCTCGGATATCTGTCTCCCGTGGACGGCCGACCTCGGGCTCAGGTTCAGCATCCCGAGGATCTTGTTCCATGGCATCTCCTGCTTCACCATGCTCTGCTCCCACAACATCGACAAGTTCATGGCCGATGGGAAAGTGCTGCCCGACTCGGAGCCGTTCAGGGTCCCGGACATGCCCGACGAGATCTTCTTCACCAAGGCCCAGCTCCCCGAGATGCGATTCAGGGACGGTGGCCGCAACGCCGACATGGAGGACCTCCTCAACGAGTTCAAGGCTGCCGAGCTGTCGGCAGGTGGTGTAATCGTCAACAGCTTCGAGGAGTTGGAGCCGAACTATGTGAAGGGTTATCAAGCTGTTGTGAAGAGACTCTGGTGCATCGGGCCAGTCTCTCTCTGCAACACGAAGAAATCCTCCAAGGGTGATAGAGGGAACAAGTCCGCCATTGATGAGAACCTCTGCCTAAAGTGGCTGGACTCCAGAAACCCTAGCTCCGTACTGTACGTCTGCTTCGGGAGCCTGTGCCACGTGCTGGCCTCTCAGCTGATACAGCTCGCTCTAGGGCTCGAGTCATCGGGTTGCTCCTTCATGTGGGTGATCAAGAAAGGGGACGTCTACTCAGAGGAGCTAGAAAACTGGTTGAGGGATGGAGAGGTATGTAAAATTTTTTCATGAGATATAAAAATTTCGACTTAACCAAGTTTATAAGTAATGGTATGCTATTCTTCTTATATATTCGATTTTAATCTATTAATGGATGGACTTTCTCTCATATTTAGATTGGACATTATTTTTCGCATTCAATTCATTGATTACGAGCCATAAATTTTTCTTACTGTCCTGAATTTATTGAATACGAGCTCCAGTTTGATAAGGCGTGAGTTCATACAAATATTTATTCTTATATAATGTAAAATAAGAGTATAAAATATTTGCTAAATATGCAAGATATTGAGCCATGACCACATAAAAATTTAAGCTATTCTTCTCTAAAATAGCTGTTAATTCGTTAATGTGGAATTTATTATTAAAAAGGTACGAGAGAAGCGAGTGAAAGGCAAGGGCATCGTCATCAGGGGGTGGGCTCCGCAGGTCCTCATCCTGTCCCACGCGACGGTCGGAGGGTTCATGACTCACTGCGGGTGGAAGTGGAACTCGACCTTGGAAGGGGTGGCAGCTGGGGTTCCGATGATCACGTGGCGGATGTTCGCGGAGCAGTTCTACAATGAGAAGCTGATCGTGCAGGTGGCGGGGATCGGGGTCAAGGTCGGGGTGGAAAGGTGCGTCAACTGGTGGAAGGAGGAGGAGGTCAGAGTGCTGGTGAGGAGCGAGGACGTGAGGGTGGCTATAGAGAGGTTGATGGACGGAGGAGAGGAAGCTGAGAAGCGGAGGAGAAGGGCGAGGAATCTCGGCGAGGCCGCCAAGAGGACGGTCAAAGAAGGAGGCTCTTCTTACAGGAATATGAGCCTCATGATTCGACACGTTAAGGAAGTACTGGAATGTAGCCATGGATGAGTAAACCAAGGGCACCGAATCAGACTATTCCAATTGTGTATTCTTCCATTCTACATAATAATCGAAAGTTGATTAAGGAGAAAAGACAACAGGACTTTCTGAATTGACACGTATTCCTTTGTTATGAAATGACCATTCCAGGATTGGTGATGTGCGGGGGCTTTGCCCACCCCCACAGTGGCAGTTTGTGTCCTTCGTCTAGAAGAAGATGACGGCTTGCTAAAATGCAGAAAAGAAGTGACGTCTTCACCTAGGTTTTCCAGATTTCGTTGTCAGGAATTTTAGATCGGTCCAGACTCTCGAAGTTGCACAAAAAAGATCCTAATGGATCCGACGGCTGAAACCCCCCAGGTTTAGTTTAATCAAGATTCTACGAAGTCTTTGGTATTCGTGTATCTGTCAGGTAGCAGATCTAATTTCTAGAAATATGCAATTAGCTATGGGCGGGAAGATTCAGCGGATGACCCAATAATTTTGGGCCAACGAATTTTCAGTCGCCGCCAAAAAAAAAAATACAAAGGAAATCCTTTTAAGTACCAATACTTAAGTCTGGTCACGATTCAGGAACCGGACGGTTTGAATTTGAACTACGGTTCTATTCAATTTCGAACCGTCGGTTTGAACATGATCGAATTCTATTTTGAACTGTCCGGTTCTGGTTTGGGGGCTGGGGCAGGGCAATTTTTTTTAAAAATTTCTCTGCAGTTCCGGTTTAAAACTGCCAGTTCAGATTTCGGTTCCGAACTGGTGGTTCCAATATCTAAGGTAGGTAGAACCAGCCCTGAACTTTAACCCTCATGGTTCGAAAATGGTTCGGGACCGGTTCCGATTTTGATAAGTTCCGGGCCCAAACCGGCCCGTGGCCAGGACTACCAATACCATCTCCGAAAAGAAAAAAAGAGTGTCAGTACTATACCTTTTTTTAATTAAAAGAGTGTCTCCCTCCCTGAGCTGCCCACTCGTTGCAGGCTAGTCAATCAGAAATAGAGAAACGTTCAAGTACTAATAAAAAAAAGTACTTACATACTCCTTTTTTGGACGTGAGGATGAAGAATATAGATATTTTTTTATCTTATATCAGCCATATAAGATCATAATAATGTATTTATAAGATAACTGAATGCTACCTCCTAAAAATTTAGGCTAATAGGTGAAAATGTATAAGATATCTTGTAAGGCCCATCATCAATAATATAATATAAAAATGTCTGACCATACGATAATATTTGACATAATTTCAGATTCATTTCTAACCGTCCTCTCACTGACGGTAGCACGCAAAATCAACAATTTCATCTATATCCGGTTACGTACCTTACCAACAATACAATGATCATGATAGAATTCAACATTTCTAATAATTAACGATGGACTAGGTTGATGATAAGAATCTCTCTTTGAAATTCCACAGCTACGGGAATACTAGGAGACAAAATCTCGGGATAGGACAGACGGAATACGCAAATGCATGCCGGGGCTAAAGATAAATCCAACTACGGTATTTATTAATTGTTCCTCACTTCAATACTGGTGATTAAAAATATGCATATTTTGCTAAATCCAAACTGTATGGATGCATTGAGTTTATAGTAGGTGATAGGCAACTGAGTCCAGAGTTTTGTCACGCTGCTGCGTTAACCAAATTGAAATATCGTATGAATGCATTTTTATAATTTTTTTGATATAATTACTCATGCTATGGTGCTATCGAGTGGGGGGCGCTCGGTAGATATTTGAAGATTCGGACCTGCGCTGCATCGTTAATGAGTCGACCGACGATCGTGTGGGTCGGATCGAATATCGCTGGTGGGACAGGGCTGCCATCCTTATTCAAGAGCATCATTTTACTTGACAAGATTGTTGGACAATAATTCGTAGATCGACTTTTCGTGTGGTGAAATCTAAACTAACCATATAATCTTATTAAGATTCGAATTCAGGATGCTGATCACTTGAATGAGGTTGTCATGATGAGCAACCAAATATTCTAGTCTCACTCACGAGAGATACGTAGGATAGTTGGTCTGGAATTCTGGATACCCGCGGCCGAGATTGTTCAAGCAAACAGAGGTAGACACGTATAGAAGAAAATTCAAAATGCAGTGGTTAAGTGCGTGATTAGACTTAATTACTTGATTTACATTTACCCTTAAAACGTTAGTTAGTTTTGTCGGCTCATCTCGATGCTCCAATTGAGTTCTTATATTTATCACGTTCAACTATAATACAATCCAAGTGACTGCATCGGTGCCAGGACGAGTGGGTTGAAATGGACTAATGGCTCTTTGTTTTAAATAAGGTCTAGGTTCGAATCTCGTTGAAATGGAGAAAATATACGATTCAAAGAGATTCATTACTGAGTCCGTCGATCAAGTTCGAACTTGAACTATTCAGAAACTATTGAATTTATGAGTGTCAGATCGTGCATATGCACACATCGGCCAACCTAAATTCGATCTCACTATTGCGACTTCCCGTGCCTTTTTTTCCTCACTTCTTTCTATTACTTCTAAGTTTACCTATCTCTTTTGTTAAAAAAAATAAAACAAAACAAAACAAAAGAATTACACCCAGAACCTTCCAGGAATAGGCCCATTTATCTCCATGCAAGTGATATTTCGGCCACAATTTCGAGCGTCGGACCAGCCCAATCAGGGAAAGTTGGGCCTGGCAGACGGGCGGTTGATTCCTAGAAATTGAGCGGCAACTCCCGTAAAGTCAACGATTGTTGACCAGTCAAGACCGGTGAGCCCACGCGGGACATATGGTCAACCGCGGGAGGAGTGCAGTAAACACGAAGTCATTCCGGGAATTGCAAAATCCTTTCCTCTTTTTTTTTTTTCCCTTTTTCTTTTTCACAATTTTCAGATTTTTGCGAAATTTTTGCATAAGCTCAACTCATCATGTCATGTACAAATTACACTAATAAATATTTAACGTATCATCATTAACTGTCATATCATATTTTTTATTTATTTAAGATTTTTTTAATCATATTTGCTTACGTCTTGAATATTTGTCGATTAAGTTCACCATATCGTCCATGAACTTGACGTACCTAAGAATCGCTCCCGATCCTTCCTACGTAAAGCCATGTTTTATTACCGTCTTTTTCATTAATAAATGGGGTATATAGATTAAGAAGATTATGATAAAAATAAATTTATAGAAGTATCAAAAGTTTTACTGATACAAATTTATAATCTCTTAGTTTAAAGTGGATGCTATGGCACCATACGTTTCTCGGACGGCCTACTTTATATTGGATAATGTATGTTATATATTATTTATGTTGGAATATGAATGTCGCATTTTTTTTAATGTAAATAATGACTCACGCAACCTTAGAAAAAGACCAATACACTACCCGTCTGGTTGTTTGCCACATATACATATTAGTTGGATACCATTTACATACTACAGACAAAAAGAAATAGGTTATTTTTTCGATTTATACCACTAGTATTCAGAAGTCTAATGAATCATGATTGTTTTAGTTCGAGCAGGATCGGGGTAAAACTCTTAATTACTGGATAGCTGCGTGCGCGGACCACTGTTGTCAATGGCAGATGAACGCATAAACTGGAAACATGCAATTCCACCGCGCGGTTACATGCGACTTCCCCTCCGAAAAGATCAACACGAGAACAAACGAAGAAAATACGCAACTTTGATCTATGCTATTCGAGATTTGTCCCGACTTCCGAGATCCACCAGTGGCACATTCCCCCGAGCTGGAGCAAAGTATCGAGTCGTAATTGCCAAAATCTTTAAACGTCTCATGGGGAATGAGGCAGTGCCCATTACTCGATTCCTTCTAGGGAGACAGTGCATATCTAGACGTTTCTCCTTGCTTCTTTGAGTTACCTCGTCAGATGCGGCCAACATCACGAAAGCTTAGTTTTTAAAAAATTAAATTCATATCTATCTAAAAATTTAAATTAATATAATGTAATATCCGATATAATCTATTAATTATCTGACGTGCGATTTAATTTTCTCTCAAGGGAATTCATATAGAAGAAAGACCGGATAAGCTTCGTTGAGTCTTCCACGAAACCTGTCATTCCCATGCTGCTTATATATTTTGATTCACACCCACGTCTTGCTATTCAATCTTGACATGAGTTATTAAGATTCCCGTTTGAGTTTCGGCTATATCAACAGTTGTCGTATCGTTTTTCCCGAGGAAGAACATGGAGATGGCTTCGAGACCCGACAAGCTCCACTTCGTGCTGGTACCGCTCATGGCGCAAGGCCACATGATCCCGATGTTCGACATAGCCAGGATGCTTGGCGAGCGCGGGATCGTCACCACCATCTACACCACCCCAGTGAACGCTTCCCGGTTCAGACCGACTGTGTCTCGGGCCTGCGAGCTGGGCTTACCCGTCCGGCTCGTGGAAGTCCCGTTCCGGTCCAAGGAAGTTGGGCTTCCCGACGGGTGCGAGAATCTAGACACGCTCCCTTCACCAGACCTACTGAGAAAGTTCCACTGCGCGCTGGAGAAGATGCAGGAGCCAGTCGAGGATCACCTCCGGCAACACGGCCCTCCCCCGAGCTGTATTATCTCGGACCGAGCCATGTTCTGGACTTCTGACATCGCCCTGAAGTTCAGAATCCCCAGGTTTCTCTTCAACGGCATGAGCTGCTTTTCGCGGTTAGCTTCTTATAATGTGGACGAGCATTTCCGCGGTGCGTCCGATTACTACTTAAACTTAGGTGACACTGAGCCGTTCGAGGTTCGGGGCATGCCTAAGAGCTTCAAGCTGAGGAAGTCTCAGCTGCCAGCCACGTTCGTGCCTCACCCTAACTTGGATGACTTCCGGGCAAAGGTCCGTGAAGCAGAGAAGACGGCTCGAGGACTGATCATCAACAGCTTCGACGAACTAGAGGGCGAGTGCACCCGACTGTACCAGAATGCCATTAACCAGAAGATATGGTGCATCGGACCGGTTTCCTTGTGCAACTGGGATGAGCTCGACAGAAAGGACCGGGGAAACAAGGCGTCGGATGAGGTTCAACGTTGCAGGAAATGGCTCGATACGATGAAACCGAGAAGTGTGGTCTACGCCTGTCTGGGAAGCCTGTGCAGGCTCTTGCCAGCCCAGTTGATCGAGCTTGGGAAGGGCCTGGAGGCATCAAACCGGCCCTTCATCTGGGTGATCAAAACCGGAGGAGACGAGAGGGCCATGGAGCTGGAGAAGTGGCTGAGGGATGAGAGGTTCGAGGAGAGGACCCGAGGAAGGGGATTCCTGATCCGTGGATGGGCACCGCAGCTCGGGATTCTGTCCCACGGTTCGGTCGGAGCGTTCCTGACTCACTGCGGATGGAACTCGACCCTGGAAGGGTTGTGCTCCGGGGTCCCGATGATCACGTGGCCTCTGTTCTGCGAGCAGTTCATCAACGAGGCCATGGTGGTGGATGTTTTGAAGGTCGGGGTCCGGGTCGGGGTCGAGATGGCAGTCAAGTTCGGAGATGAGGCCAAGGTCGGGGTGTTGGCTAGGGACAGAGACGTCTCGAGGGCAATAGAGGATGTGATGTCCGGCGGCAAGGAAGGAGAGGAGAGGAGGGAGAGGGCTGTTCAGTTGGCTGAGAAGGGAAGGAAGGCAGTTGAATTGGGAGGGTCTTCCTACTCCAACTTGTCTCACTTGATCCAGTATGTCGTGGAAGAATTGAGTCCTGCAAGGGAAGCGACCAAATCAAATGAAGGTTAATAAAAGATGTTCGGTACAGGAAATAATGAGGTTCGATTCTCACTTCCCTGAGTCCCATTTTTCCTGTTTACATAAATAAGTGCGGCGATGCCCCGCCGAGTAGGTGAATAACATTGAGCCAAGGGTTCTAAGTTTCTATGCAAAGCATCTAACATCAAAATAGCTACAAGGGCATCCATGGTAGAATTGGCCCCTTGAGTGTTGAAATACCTGACCATTCGGGTCCTAGAACTCGATTCAGAGATTTCTGCTGCGGATTTCAAACACGTCCCCAGCCTTCTGAACATTCCTAGCAAGAGAGATCTTACGGAAAAGATGATCGTTGCTGTTAATATCCGAAAGCATCATGCATATGATAAAGAGGCAGGATTCAAAAGATTGTGTCCGAACACATCATGAATCTGTAACCGAACATCATCTCAACCAGAATTCCCATCAAAAATTAACAGAACTAAGTTTTTCCTCGGGAAGAAAAAACTCAATGTCGGGTTCGTCAGGGTCTATCGACGAACCAAATTCTCACTGACCTACCGACACTATAAGGGAATGTGTTTGACCAATCAAAGGGGAAAGCTTTAAGCTTCGGCACCCTGCTCTTGACTAACTGCTCGACTTTAAATCCTCATGCGATGCCATTTCCAGGTGTATCCGGCGACTGTAGACTATAGCAGACGAGACCTTTAACAACTTAGCTGCTGACATCCCCACTCGCTGGCCCACCATTACAATGGCACAGCACATTGGTAGCCGCCAAACCAGAAGAACAGGAGAGGGGAAGGGAAGAACAAAAGAAGACAGATACCAAGGAAAGGAGGTCAGATTATTCATTTTCTCGACTGACTTTCCCAGCCTCTGTTCTACGGCATTTACACAGAGGAAAAACAGAGGAAGAGGTGGTTGCAACTTTAACCACATAACCACCTCAACTACCCCGTTCAGTCAATTACAACTGCTACCATTATTATCAACTAATGACACACACACCCCAAAAGCTACTTTGTATTACAATTCGGTCCATACAATGACTCTTTCGTTTGTCCCAGACAAGTCTGCACGTAACACACATCCAAGGACTGCGACCGAGTCCGACCAAGCAGGCTGTCGAGCTAAGACTGGATCCCCAGTACAAAAGCAAACTCCCCCTTCACGCCTCCCAAAAATCGAACCCAGAAATCACTCATATGTGCAACCTTTCCAATTGATCGACGAGTGCATGCGAAAGTGAGAACAATCCCAAGCTCTTTAGGCGTGGTAACGGTGGATTTTGACCTGAAACGTACAGGATATCAGCGGACAGACATAGGAAACTGGGATTGAAACCCGACAGTGGTGATCGAATAGAAGCTATGAAGTGAATGGATGGACTCTGAGGGGTTTTATGGTCCCCTAAAGGTTTTGGTGATCTGGATGCTTAGAACTGGTGGAGAAAGGAGCGGACGGGGAGGTGCTGTTGGGAAGTGATCTGTAAATTATCTAGGAACCCAAGGCTAATCTTGGAATTACAAGAAGACTATTTTACAATTTTATATATTTTTTTATTTTTCCTTTTTTGTTGAGACCCATGGCCACGTTGCCAATTTAAGGGCTCAAAGTCGAGGAGAAAGTTCACGGTGGTGGTATAATGTCGCGTCGCTCACGTAGTACTTCTATCCACTAAAATACTAGCATGTAATAATTTTAGTCATATGGTGGTACACATGACAGTACCTATGTATTTGTCAATGTGTTTAGAGCTGATTTGTGTCAATATTTTATTAGACGGTTGTACTACGGGAGCGTTTGGTTTGAGTGTTCTTGGATTACAAAGGAAAGTTAGATTACGGAAAAAAGTTTTATTTTACATGGAAAGTGAATTGTAACATAAGATTGTTGTGTTTGATAAATATTTTAAATTGTTAGAAAAGTAGCGAGAATATAATATTATAATATATAATGTGGTGAGTAATAAATATAAATTTACAAATATACCCTCTCATTCATTTCTTTTTTTTTTTTTTTCACTCTTATTTGTCCAATTTGCTGGGATTCCTTGCTAGTCTGGTAAGCTCTCAAGAGCCGCGAAAGTGGGATTCCATTCCAATTTTCACCCAAATATGGGAAAGTGTACTACTTTCCGTGTAAAGTTGATATTTTACATCAATCCAAACACACTCCACGTGTCACCGCCGTGTGATACCACTGCTGCACTGAAAACTTGCTCCAATTCAAGAGAACAAATCTTTCTTTACCATTGCAAAGACAGTGGTTCATCTTTAATCTCACGTTCGAATTCCTTTCTACACTTCGGTTCGATGATATCACCCTCAAGCTTTGGTTCAGTTATCATCTGTATTCCTTCCACGCTGATAAAACAGAATCGACTAAGTAATCGCCCTGCCGGTCCTTTATTCCTTGCCGATAAACAGGTGCTTAAATCCACGATCCGCGGAAATGGTACTGTCACTTCTGGAATTCAAGGACCGTGTAGAAATAATCGATGTGCACTGCTCGGTAATGGGGAAAGCCCGCGGACCGGCCAAGCTGTCGGAATTCCTCCTCAGTCCGATGCTTCCCCTTGGTCCAGTAGATCGTCATCACGAAGATGTCTCCCTCGAGAAGGGCCCGTGTCTGATGGCTGTCGTCGGAGAGTTCCGACAGTACCGGGTCACAGGCGATCACCTTCCCGCCCTCTGGGAGAGCCTTAAAGCAGTTCTCCACTATCAGCGTGCACTCTTCATCGGTCCACATTACGTTCGATGTCATGGTCACAGTCTAGGACGATTGTGTCCCGGAGGGAGAAAAAAACCGGACGAGTCAAATCTCTAGACTAGATCAAGAAATCCTTGTTCAAGGACTCGAAATTTAATCTAACTAGCAAGTGACCCGTGACCCGTGGGTAGCACAGGATAGTATAGTATGGATCACGAAGCTGCTAGATTGATAAGGAAAGATACACCTCGTATTGTATTTCATGGCGGAGAAGGGGGATCGACCAAATGCTTATTTTTTTAAGTAAAGATATCGAGTTTGAATTTTTGTGAATGGAGAAAACTCATATCGAGAGCTTAATGAATTGACCCGGCTCCGACCGGAAGGTGCAGATCCAAAAAAACCGCAAGGAATCACGCGACCAAAATCTCGCAGGGAATACTGGGAGCCGAGGCGACGACCTCAGGCAGATCGAAGTTGATGCCTTCGGTCCCGTTTGGGTGCTTCCGCATGATCATTCGGAGGCAATCCCC
Source organism: Lagerstroemia speciosa (assembly GCA_037672795.1). Lineage (NCBI taxonomy): Eukaryota > Viridiplantae > Streptophyta > Magnoliopsida > Myrtales > Lythraceae > Lagerstroemia > Lagerstroemia speciosa. The sequence goes on along the minus strand of CM075302.1, from coordinate 1,054,418 downwards.
AGCACTCCCGCTCACGTCCACCAATCTCTTCACGCCGGAGAACCTCTAGTAGCCGCTGTCCAGCAAGGCCCTCATGAACGGCACCGACATCCCCGACATCACCCTCTGCATCAGCCCGTTCATCTGCGGCTTCTTCCCGTAGTACAAGTACGCCGGTTCCCCGTTAGCCCGCGCGAATGGCTCCCCCGCGGGGTCCAACACGGCCTCGTGAACCAGCGGCCACTCCCTCAGCAGCTCATCCTGCCGACAAGCGCCAGCTAGCCGTCAGGTTTTCCCGGAAAAATTTGAATTCACGAAAATATGATCTCATTTTTAGCGAGAGAGGATGTGTTGGTGGTGCTGGAGCACGTAATCGGCGTAGGACAGGCCGTAGGAGTCGGGAATGGGCGTCTTCCCAACATCTGTGAGAGAGTACTTCCTCTTGATTCTATCAAGTTCAGTTGACTTATCCAGCGTACATGGTTCATGGGTTATTACGTGTATTTCGAGAAGAATGGTGTCGCGACTTTCCACTAGTCGGGCCCGGAAGGTACCTGGGTACTTCAGTTATAAAAAAAAAAAAAAGTTTTAATAGGTTGAGTACTGTGGAAACTGAGCTTGTTCATAGATGATGTGGATCGACTCACGGAAGTTGGCCATGACCATGACTGCTTTGCACCGATGCAATTTCAACGAAGGTATCGCCAAGGGGAATTTTCTATGTGATAAGGTTCCATACCAACCAAATACTTGGAAAAATGGATTGGCCGTCGCAATCCTGACCGAGGAAAATAACACTAAGGTTTCAAGGACATAGCAATTCTCCATGGCCCAAAAGGGGTCACTTTTTTCTATAGCTCTATAAGACCGAGCGACACGGCATTTGGCATAATCTTTACGCAGCCTAGCGGTCGGCTGAACGACATTTTCTTTCGCGTGCTTATCGTGTTAGGCATAACTGACGTTACCTCGAATTTTCCAATGGTGAACATCACATCAGGAAAGGAATATACAAAAGCTTGCAGAAGACAACCGATGGAGTGATCACATGTTCATTACCTGTCTGCAAGAGCACTTCGATCGGATTTTGCTGCAAGAGGTTCCAAGCTGGTTCATTGAAAAAGAAAGGGAAGGGAATCCCCGGAGATTAGACGATCGATGGAAGGAAAAATTATTGATGGACTTTATCATTCATGGAGCTATCCGAGTACAGTAAAACACATGACAGCAAAGTGAGAAGTGGGAAAATTTTTTCAATTTTCTCTGATGTTCGAATGAATCAATGGTACCATAAGGAAGTTTTCATACAAGACTGACCTCAGCCTCTACGTAACTGTGCAGTTTCGCCAGCCTACCTCGATGATGAGGACACCAATGCATGCTCGGTTAACCTCTGGCTCAGTTTCATGTACAAACCCTGTAACAGGACCCAGTCATCAGTCGGAAGATGTGTATATACATTATGTTAGATATAACACAACCACTTTGATTTTTCCTAAAATTATATGGGAGATCAGTGACAATACATTTGTCGTGTGTATTGTAGCCCCGGTTGTCATCCCGATATTCTGATCAGGAATAAGCTCGAAATTCATCCTTTGTACAAAAACCGCAAGTGCTACTATAGCTTCCAGCATAGCAAACTGGTCTCCAACACATTTGCGAGGACCTCCACTGAACGGAATAAACCTGCGATTTTTCCTTCCTCTTCTTAGATAAAATTCATAGTAACATCTCAGAAACTTGCAGATAACATCTCTGCTGCATGAGAACCATATAGGGCGTTCGCTGGATTCAGAGATTAAGTAACAAGCAGAAAAGGTACCGGAAATCTGTATTGGTTTCATTAGGCAGTGGCCCTTCCCAGTCAAATCTTTCCGGCACAAATTCTTCAGCTCTCTCCCAGACCTTGAAAATCATCAATCAGCATTGGAAGGAAAATTTCAACAGCAGATGAGATATTTTGCATGTACTATATGATAAAATTGCAACACCAGCTTTCTACTTGAAGTCTCTGCGTTTTAATTAGTGGTTTACTTAGTCTGCACATTTGTTCCTATTTCTTAGGTCTGTTGAAACTATTTTTCTAGTCTTAAGGGTAGTGGAGTCTTGAGAAAGAAGTCAGCAACAAAACCTGTCTTGTAAGCCTATTTAATGGCATTTCTTTCCATTCAATAAATCAATTTGCAGCAACAAAATCTTCTCTACAATTTTTAGTACCCTCTGCAGTTTTCTGTTCAACACTCTGGTATCAGAGCCAGCATCTCGCATATTATTTCGTGAGCATTCTCCCTTAGCAAGATGAGTGATCTGCAAGTCATCGGTGGGCTAAAGAAGCTCAACTATCAAAATTATAATTCTTGGTCTACATGCATGATGTCTTACATGCAAGGCCAAGATTTGTAGGAGGTCGTGAATGGAAGCGAAGTTATGCAACCAGCAGTAGAAGATGCGAATGGCACTCTCTGGAAATGGAAAATTAAAGCGGGCAAAGCCATGTTTGCCTTGAAGACAACAGTAGAAGAAGATGTGCTGGAGCACATTCGGGATGCCAAAACTTCCAAAGAAGCTTGGGATACGCTTGCCAATCTGTTCTCAAAGAAGAATGACACGAGGCTCCAACTTCTTGAGAGCGAGCTCCTGTCAATAGCGCAACGCGACATGACGGTTGCTCAGTACTTCCACAAAGTTAAGTCGCTATGCCGAGAGATTTCTGAGTTGGATCCACAAGCTCCCATTGGCGAAACTAGGATGAAGAGAATAATCATCCATGGTTTAAGACCAGAATTCAGAGGCTTCGTTGCTGCAGTACAGGGATGGCAAAATCAGCCATCACTTGTTGAGTTTGAGAATTTGCTTGCTGGTCAAGAAGCATTGGCCAAGCAAATGGGTGGAGTTTCGCTGAAAAGTGAAGAGGAAGCGCTCTTCGCGAAAAAGAGCAGGTGGAATCCTAAGCAGCTCTCTGGATCTAAGAGGAATGAGAACAAGGCGAAAAGCCATCAAGGTGAAGGCAATGCACGTGCAGAGGAAGTGTCGAAGAATCGTGGCAGCAGTAACAGGTTTGAAGGGAAGTGTTACAGCTGCGGCAAGAAGGGTCATGTGGCGAAAGTATGCTGGGCGAAGAAAAGGTCCGTAGAGAGTAATGTTGCTACGTCCAAAAGTGAAGAATGGGATGTTGAGGCGTTGCTTGCTGCAGAAGAAGAAGATATGGCTCTTACGGCAACAACATCTGACTGAATCGATTATGATAATGTATGGATTGTTGATTCGGGCTGCTCAAACCATATGACAGGTGACAAAGAAAAGCTGTAGAACCTGTCAGAATACAAAGGAAGTCGTGTGGTGGTGACGGCAAACAACTCTAAGCTACCGATAGCTCATGTTGGTAATACGGTAGCTCCTCCCCAGTATGGTGCTATCGAGGCACCGCTTCAAAATGTTTACCACGTCCCAGGTATGAAGAAGAATCTTCTTTCCGTAGCACAATTAACATCTTCAGGCCATTATGTCCTTTTTGGTCCACAAGATGTGAAGGTTTATCGCAACCTTAAGATTCAAGAAGAGCCAGTGATGAAGGGACGAAGAGTAGAGTTGATCTATGTGATGTCTGCAGAAACTGCATACGTAGACAAGATAAGGAGAAACGAGACGGCAGAGTTATGGCATATGCGACTAAGTCATGTTAGCTATTCCAAGCTAGATATGATAATGAAGAAGTCAATGCTGAAAGGACTTCCACAACTTGATGTAAGAACAGACACGGTATGTGCAGGCTGTCAATTTGGAAAAGCACATCAGCTGCCGTATGAAGAGTCCAAATTTAAGCCGAAGGAACCATTGGAGTTAATTCACTCTGATGTGTTTGGACCTGTGAAACAAGCCTCCATTGGTGGGATGAGGTACATGGTGACTTTTATTGATGATTTTTCCATATATGTATGGGTTTTCTTTATGAAGGAAAAATTTGAAACTCTCATGAAGTTCAAAGAATTCAAAGACGCAGCAGAAGCAGAGATCAATAGAGGAGTTCGTTGTCTACGCACTGACAACGGGGGAGAATATACCTCGGCTGAGTTCATCAAATTCCTTCAAGAGCGTCGAATATGTCGTCAATTCACATGTTCCAGCACCCCACAACAGAACGGCGTGGCTGAACGAAAGAATAGGCACCTGGCAGAAATATGTTGCAGTATGCTTCATGCAAAGAATGTTTTGGGATGCTTTTGGGCGGAAGCAATGAAGCCTGCAGCCTTCATAATCAATAGGCTTCCTCAACAAAGGTTATGATTTCTCTCACCTTTTGAGAAATTTAGGAGCAAGACACCTACAGTTAGCTATTTTCGTGTTTTCGGATGTGTATGCTATGTATTTGTACCCGACCATTTACGTAGCAAAATGGACAAAAAGGCTGTTAGATGCATCTTTGTAGGATACGACAGTCAAAGAAAAGGGTGGAGATGCTGTGATCCTACAACTGGAAAATGCTACACATCCCGAAATGTGGTGTTCGATGAGGCGTCTTCGTGGTGGTCCTTAGATAAAGAGGTATTGCCCGACTCAGATGTTTTCAAAGACGAGTTACAATCTTCTCGAGTTTAGCTACATTCAGAAGAAGTTGAGGTTGAACATGATGAAGACGTAACTCAGAGTCTTTGGCAGACTGGTGTGCATCAACAATCAAGCAAAGAAGGTGAACCTTGTGAAGCACACACACCAGTCCCACTTGGGAGATCAACAAGAGCCAGGAAGCCAAATTCAAAATATGCCAATGCTGCCATAATAGAAGAAGCTGATGCAAAAGAGCCAGAGACAACTGAGGAGGCATTTCAGGATCCAAAGTGGATTAAAGCCATGGAGGAAGAAATTGCTGCATTAGAGCGGAACCAGACTTGGGAGCTTGTACCAAAGCCGAGAGATGTCAAGCCTATTTCTTGTAAGTGGGTCTATAAGATAATGTACCACACAGAGGGATCAATTGATAGGTACAAGGCTCGCTTGGTAGCTCGGGGGTTCTCTCAACAATATGGACTGGACTATGACAAAACGTTTAGTCCAGTGGCGAAACTCACAACTGGGCGAGTTTTGCTTGCGCTTGCAGCTAACAAGGGCTGGAACTTGTGGCAAATGGATGTGAAAAATGCCTTTTTGCATGGAGAGTTGGATTGGGAGATCTACATGATTCAACCGATGGGTTTTCAGAGTCAAGATCATTCTGAATATGTGTGCAAGCTACGAAAGGCGCTCTATGGTTTAAAGCAAGCACCAAGGGCTTGGTATGGTAAGATCACTGAATTTCTGACTCATAGTGGTTATTCAGTGGCATATCCGGATTCTAGTTTATTTGTTAAAGCTGATGGAAGAAAGCTAGTTGTTGTTCTTGTGTACGTGGATGATTTAATCATAATAGGAGATTGTGAAGAAGAAATTCTCCAAATAAAGGAGAATATGTCAGTTCGCTTTCAAATGAAAGAGCTTGGACAGCTCAGGCACTTTCTTGGCCTCGAGGCTGAATGGATTCAAGAAGGAATCTTTCTCCATCAGCAGAAGTATTCCAAGGACTTACTGAAGAAGTTTGGAATGCTCAAGTGCAAGCTGATTTTGACACCAATGGAGGCAAATACCAAGTTGTGTGCTCATGAAGAGAAAGATCTAGAAGATGCAACGATGTATCGAACTCTAGTCGGTAGTTTAATCTACCTAACCTTAACAAGACCCGACATTTCTTATTCGGTTGGAATGATGAGTCGGTACATGCAAAATCCAAAGAAGCCTCATTTGGAAGCAGTTCGACGAATTTTGAGATACGTGAAGAGTACGCTTGGCTATGGTATTCTGTACAAGAGAGGTGAAGACTGCAAGTTAGCTGGTTTCTTTGATGCAGACTATGCAGGTGATCATGATACCCGACGTTCAACTACAGGGTATGTATTTTTGTTTGGATCAGGAGCGATCTCTTGGTGCAGTAAGAGGCAGCCAACTGTGTCATTGTCGACAACAGAAGCAGAATATCGGGCTGCAACCATGGCAGCTCAAGAAAGTACTTGGCTTGTGCAATTATCGAAAGACTTGCATCAGCTAACAGAGTATGCCATTCCTCTGTACTGTGACAACCTATCAGCAATGCGTTTGGCAGAAAATCCAGTTTTTCATGCAAGAACTAAGCATGTGGAGGTGCATTATCACTTTATCAGAGAGAAAGTTCTGAAAGAAGAGATTGGATTGCAGCATGTTAAGTCAGAAAATTAAATTGCAGATTTATTCACAAAAGGCTTGAGTGGCGACAAGCTTGAAAATCTCTGTCATCAGCTCGGCATGGTGGAGAGGACAGAAGTTGGTGTTGAGGGGGAGTGATAAAATTGCAACACCTGCTTTCTACTTGAAGTCTCTGCGTTTTAATTAGTGGTTTACTTAGTCTGCACATTTGTTCCTATTTCTTAGGTCTGTTGAAACTGTTTTTCTAGTCTTAAGGGTAGTGGAGTCTTGAGAAAGAAGTTAGCAACAAAACCTCTCTTGTAAGCCCATTTAATGGCATTTCTTTCCATTCAATAAATCAATTTGCAGCAACAAAATCTTCTCTACAATTTTTAGTACCCTCTGCAGTTTTCTGTTCAACACTATATATGCTGATGAATTTCAAATCACCATTTGCAAGCTGATCGAAAGTTGAAGTGAATACATGAAATACTGGCATCATACCTTCGAGGAATGGTGGATGTTATACACGGAAATCATTATATCTTGGCCAGCACCAACCTTGTAATCTCCAGGAAGAACATCAGGAACCGTCGCTCGTCTTATCAGAACCTAGAAAAGCACGATATCAAAACCAAAAGAGCAGGAACAAACAACACTAGGGGCAATACATGAGCTAATCCTTCACCAATTCTTGTTCACTATTCCAAACTAACACAAGTTAAAAGAAGGGTTGCAACCAACAGGAGGATGAGGGTATAGTCGCAGTGACTCGTTTATGCAGCAAGTCAAGAACTTCAAATTCTTTATATCCTCGTAGGAAGGAAGCCTCCCTTGTAGAACTCTGTCCACTTCTTCTTGGGCTCTCCTTAGAGACGACGCATCCTGCAAAAGGGAAATGAAACATCAAAACTGTAATGGGGTATGTAGATTTGAGTCCAGGGAGGGGAACTTACCTTACTCAAAAGATACAAAGTCCAAGTAAGAACCGAGCCAGTGGTCTCATGACCAGCAACCAACATGGACAGGAGATCATCTCGCAGTTGTGTGCTCGACACCTATAATCCAATATCATTATCAGTTCGATAGAGAGCACAGAGTTGAAGATAACAGATAATCAGCAAACAACGGACAGTTTAATTAGTCAATTCTTTAGTGACTCAATTCTAGATTTCACCTACTTGTTCCCTTCCTGCCTGCTAAAAAAAAAAACGTCCCAGGCATACCGATACACAAAGAAAATTGCAGAATCTATTATATACACAGACACAGGCTCAGCAGAAATTCAATGAAAGTACGAGCATGCAAAATAAACTCTGTGAGTTATGGCAACTTAAGGCAAAGAAGAGCTAGCTGAAAGTAGAAGCAAGTTATTGTAAGGTGGAGCACCATTCCATACCTCTTCTCTGCTGGCAAGAAGGAAGCGGAGAATACTCGGGTCAGCCTCATTGACATATTCCTCCTGATCTATTCTTTCACCCTCCGTTTCCACAATCTCCTTGCACTTTGCAATAAGCTTTTCAACAGTTCTCCTGATCAGCCCAACCGCCTTTTCAGCTTTTATTTGCCTCGGGACTATCTTACACAGAAGATTTATCTGCAAGAACAGCAACCATAAACACTTAATGGCGCATGAAGAACATCATAAAGAAGACAAAAGTTTGATGTATGTAGTAATTTATGCCTGCCTTCCAGTAAGGTAATAAATCAGTGGAACGAAGTTCAGCCTCCTTGAGAGCAGAGTAAACTGCGTCGATAACAGGGCTATCAGCTGTAAGTGAATCGAAACTGTAGTTGAATACCGACAGACCAATAACATCAAGCGTCAGTTGAGAGAATTTCTCTTCCATGTTAACCGCAGCTCCGTTTATTGCAGCATTTCCGACCTTCTCCACCAATCTTTCCGCACATTTGGAGAAGACCCGATCAACCATCACCGACAAGTACTTCTTGTGAAGCGACGGTACCACAGCTCTACGCCTTGCCTGCCCAGTAAAATTAATTCATTGAGCTTCAACACTTGTCCCATGTTTTGCACGGAACCCTCGGAGATGCTTTTGTTGTTATATTTATGTAAAGCAAGACTTGATCGACGGAGCATTACCGTCCACAGTTGGCCCTCGGCAATGGCGAAGCCAGACCCGAAGAGGAACTCAGAGACCTCGGACACGAGCCCCTTAGCATACTTCCCGTAGTTCCTGAGCACGTGCTTCGCGATGGCTGGGTCGCTGACCACCACAAAGTTCCTTGGCCCGGCGGCAAGCCTGTAGACGGGCCCGTACTCGTTCATCCACTTGAAAAGAGGCAGGAAAAGGGCGCCACCGAGGAGGTCGGAGACGTCATCGAGCTGCGCGCTGGCGATCGGTATCCCGGAGTTGTCACCGCCGCTCAGGGTCACGGACCGTGCAAGGGAGGTCAGCCAATCGGGGCTGACCCATGAGCTGGGCTTGGAAGCAGAGGTGGACGGCGTCATATTCTCGGCGGCCTTCGGGGTGGAGGAGTCCTTGTTAAGGGCGGATTTTATTGAGAGAGAGGGAGCGGAAATGGGGGGAGGATGGGCCGCTGGGGGCCGCAGAGCTGCGGGGAGGTGAGAGGAAGCGGGGCATAGCGAAAGGAGCATGACTTGGGGGGGACAATGCTGCTTTAACAACGGCCGAGGTGGCGGTTGCAGCCTGTGGCTGGCTATCCTCGGCGGCGCTGCAGCAGAGAGAGGCGGAGTGACGGTGAAGTCTGTGGGAGTCCTGCCCCTCATCCGTTTCCGTTGACGTGGCGCTAAGTTAATACCCAAAAAAAAAGGCAAGGCACCAAATCTCTTAAAATGTCTAACTGACCCTCGACTTTGATATTAAGTCATTTCACACCTTAAACTTTAAAGTATGCCAAAATTTGGCAATTCATTCCTTTATGAATGGTCTGAGATCACTTTTATTAAAAGAGTTCAAATAATTCCGAGAGAAGCAAATCCCAACGAATATAATTTATAATACTTTCATAAAAAAATGGCATCGTCGATATCACACGTGGATGAAGTAACATTACTTAGCAATACCAAAGATCGTTGTCGTCAAAAATAAGATGAGATGGTTGTCGAAATTTTAAAAGTGTATTTTGGCTTGTGAGTGTGGGAGGGAATAGTTACTGTGTAAAAATTCAGGGAGCAAGGTGAAATTTTCCCTTCTTTTCATGCCAACTCTACAAAATCGGGGACCTCGGACCTGGTTGGATCGGACAGCGCGTTGCAGGTTCAGCGGTCAACTGCAAACAGACTTAACGGTTGGGCTTGGCATGGAATCCCAAGCCTGCTCTGCAGAAGTGGAATGAGCTGACCCATTTCCGGGCCTTTTTGGGTTTTCCATTTCCTAGTACGTGGCTTTCCTCTTTTTTTCAGAATGCATTTTCAATTTTCAATAAAACTTATAGATAAAATTTATATAAAAAGTCGATTCTTCCCCCCCTTTTTTTTTCCAACCCGGGATGTTGGAGATTGAAGCCGAGAGACATCAGGACACCATTGCAGACAAATTACGGAGAAGACCCAGAAGTGAATCTTGCAGTAGGGAAGACGATTCCATTCGAATTAACTGTGATCGGAGTAGAGAACACCGACACGACCCCGGGACAGTCGTCAAACAGTTCTTCTGTCGTGTCGGTCCAGTCACATCATTCTTCACTTACGCACTCAGTTTTATAATGCTGGCAATCAAATGAAGCGGTTAGCAGGTCAATCTTCGTCCAGTACACATTGGGGGAGGGGGGCGTAGGACCACTCGATCCGTGGATGCAGGGAAGAAAAGTGGAGAATCATTAAAATAAGCAGAAAGATATTATCATCTCATAACGATTCCATAACACGACCACGAGATTGCGACCGAGAAAAGGAAGGAATAAAGATCGATCTCGATCATGGCATCCCGACCCTCGCAAGAACCGGCGAGTTCGTTGCAGGATCAAAGTACGAATTATACGTGACCCCAACAACAGATCAATTCCTCGTTATCAAGTTCATTACAGTGCAGTACATTGTTTTGTCCTTTCTTTTTTTCATTTTCCTAATGATTAACATGTTCTATCAGTCGAGATTGGACCGGCGGTTGCTCTTTCCGGAGTCTATATTCAGCAAGCACCATCATTACCTCGGAAAGAGACCGAAAATCACATATAAACCAAAAGGGAAGGAGCCGCGTCAAGTTGTGCTGACAGCGCCCCGACGCGAGCTCGGAAAAGGAAGAAGACATCTCACAAAGTTGATTTGTCTAATTGTAAAACATGTGTTTGTGTAATGATTAATTGAGCAACATGGAAGAGAAAGAGAAGGCTTTGCTTCTTTTACGCAAAAATGGCCCATGTGGCTTGTGGGCCCACGACAAGTATCGAACGGACTCCACGAAGACTTGCCCATTTCAATTATCGTATCGCAACCACCCGTTATCCAGAAATTCAATCGACCTGTTGAATTTGAAATCGGGCCGATGGATCGATGAGGGGAAAAACCCAAGTTAAGGATTTCCCTTTACTCATAGAACTGGAATGCGATTTCTTATTTGAGGAAGAGAGATACCGAACCGTATCAACGAATGTGTATTAACAATCATGGAACTTGTTTAATGTGAACAATGTTACAGCCTTGCATCCATTGAATAACAAATCCTTTGCAATTATTGGGTTCTTCACAAGGGGGAGAGAGCATTATAGAAATTGATGGAAAAGAAGAAAGGGAAAGACATAAGTTACTTTGCCATTTTGTATCTATGGGCACCGATCCCATAAAGGCACACTACCAGCCTTCCGAACCCGAACATCGAGCCGGAAAACTGCCCACGAGGATCGACCTGGTCAGGACCTGAACGGCGCACGTTGCGGTATGCCTTTTCTTCTGCTGCGGGCTGCCGAGGGATTCGTCGAGAAGGAGCCTTCCCTCGATGAGACTCCTCTCCTGGATGAAGTTATGCCTTCTCTTCTCTCCCCCGGCATCTCATCCGTAGCTCCCAAGTTAAAGCTTGCATTCCCATTTCTCTTTACTCCTGCAAGCTAAGCATTTCACAAATAAAATATAATTTAATTAATTAATTAATTAATTAAGCATGAAAATATTATTCTAACCTGTCATTATTGATCAAAATACAAAAGCAATCGTCTTGATTACAAAGGAATCAAACCCCATTGGCGAACATGTTCACGGGCGATCTATCCTGAGAATCGGGGATATCGATTTTACGTCGAATTACTGGGAGGCGATCAGGATTTGTACGAAATTGGCGGGTTAATGTGTTTGGTTGATGATGGCGATGTTGATGATGGTAATGTGGGGTCACGATGGAGGTGCATTGAGATTGTATGTTTACCAAATCCGCATTAATATCATCGTCGTCGAAATGTCACCTCGTCGGCATCGTGAGCTGTGAGTGATGTTGAGAGGGTGGAGAGGAGACGACGACGCTAACCTTACAGCCGAGTGAACAGAACCGGAGCGGATCCAGGAGGCTCCGGCCGCAGATTTCGCAGGCGTGGCTGTTGTGGTGGTGGGCTGCGGCTCCTCCGCTGCCGGCCCCTCCGCTGCCTCCGCGATTCCCGGACGCAGCGCCCGCCGCCTTGGGTTGCGGCCGCTCGTTCAGGAAGATGACCCTCGCGCTGTTGATCACGTAGGTCTGGACCCCGCCGATGTCCACCGCCTTCTGTATCTCCGCCACCCGCACTACGTCGTGGTACGACGACCGCCGTATCTGAGAAAGCTCCGATTTCAGAAACGGCATTACCGGACACCTGTAATGGAGAAAAACTGGCCGGTTTCCGGAGGGGAGGGGGCTTACCTGGACGACGTGGTGGTCCTTGTGGCGGGCGGAGCGGCAGTAGAAGCAGAACGCGCCGGCATTGCAGTCGAGGCAGTACATGTTGCATTCACTCCTCGGCGCGTCGCCGTGCACGTGGCACAGCGAGAAGAACTCCGTGCCGAGCAGCGGCTCCAGCCACGGAGGTGCAGCCATTGCTCCGCCCACTCCCGCCGCTGACCCGACCAGAGGAGATTCCTGCCGGCCGACCGACCGACCGACCGACCTGCCAGAGGGGATGGGAGGATCCAATCAAACAATGGAGGGAGGGAGGGAGGAAACGCTTTGGACTGTATGATGAATGGGAGAGACGATGCGGTGACCTGAGGAGTATCCGACGGCGGCGATGGAGCTGGTGGCTGAGGGGGGATCGTGGCCGTACGATGGGAGAGGAGGGGTGGGGAATTAGGCTGGAGTTGGCGCTTACGCTACTATGGATCTTTTTCTTATGGGCGCGGGTCTCTCCCCCTTTACGTAGGCACGGGGGTCGGCTCCGGCTATAATATGATGCGGCTGTCCTATCTGTTGCGCGTGGGCGTCACAGCGTAGGATCATACCACGTGTCCATAATTCCAAGTGGAGCGATCTCATCGGACTACTGTGAGTGGGCCCCGCGAGGGTGCTTTTTTTCCTTGTTTCAGTTACCTCAAGCGTTGACAACTGAGTGACTTCATTGCGAAAAAAATAAGAGAGAATTCAGAAACGTGTAACCGATTTTCCTTTTTCTGCCACTCATGAGCAAACATACGATGAATACATGGCGATCGATACAGTATATCGTATTTCTCTAAAAAAAATTTTTAAAAAATTATGGATATATTACTACTCTATTTATTTTAGCTCATTCTAGATTTATTAATCATTTTTTGTGTTAAAAAAACAGCAATCATATAATATTTTGGCCTCATCCCTAATGTGTTTTTTTTTTGGGGGTTTTAACTTCTCCGTGACATTCCATTGTTTTCTCAAACACTATGACCAGGTAGCTTATGTTTATCTTTGTTTGTTTCATGATCAAGCGGACGTGATTGTCTCATATATTCGCTGACGTTTGTTTCTCATGGTCTAGATTACATACAATTAGACTATATATAAAATATTATGTACATTTCAACAATTTTGTCTTTTTTATTAAATTAAACTATCGGGTTTCGCTTTCATCGATTCATTTCCTCTGAGTTTTGCCTCGCTTAAGTCCATCTCCCCTAAGTTAACTGTGTTTTCAGATCCGCCCCTGGACACATGGTTCTCGCCACATTAATTAGTCGTATTGGGAGTGCTACTTCGGTTCGGTAGCCACCGAACCCCGGGCTGCGGTGTTCTTATCGGACTCGAGCATGCCTGGGAACTAGAACATCGTCAGGTTATTTTGGAGGTCGATTTGGAGCTATTCGATAGGGCAATATTTGGGAGAAGCCATTTTACTTAACCTAACGTGAAATATTGAAGGTAATTTGACTTCACAACTCTTTAAATAAGAGCTCGGACTCGAACATTGTATATGCAAAATCTACGACTGAAAAATCTTTACCCTTTTAATCGATTATGCGACTCGAACTGAATTAGATAACGTCGATTTAATTCACGGATCGGGCAATGAAAAAGAAGAGAAATGAAAAAGCTTTAATTAATATGCTCCCATTATATGAACTTTTGGGGACAGCTCCGACTAAATACACAACGTCGCATATGTTGATGTTGTCGCCGGCAATATACAGCTGTCTGCGACCAAATATATATATATATATATATATGTGTGTGTGTGTGGTTTTTTTTTTCCATTACCTTTGCCATTTGGTCGATCCCCCGATAAATACTAAGATATAACGAAAAGACAAAGGGAGGTGTTTTTTTTTTTTTTTTCCTTCTTTCTCTGATCCGTTGATATCTCGTGACATTCAGACTGGTTCATTTTGAGTCAAGTCGGTCCGCTACAGCTTGACACTCACTCATCATGAATTTCATCTATTCACTCACAAAGGTTCGGACTTGATACTTTGTTTACCCAGGAAAATAATGTCGAGCGCGGGCGATGCATAAAGACCAGAAATTTTGTCCTTAAATTCGTCGATGCATAGAGCGCATGATCGAGAGGTCAATTCGTGTTAAGAGTTTCTTTTTCTGCTGGTGGTTAGTACAGCAATACAGTCCGGTCTCTCTGAAGTTGTAATTTTGATATCCCAAACTGTGGAGCCGCTCCATCCCGAGAGCACTCGCTACACCGAAAGTAACGGTACAACTACCTCCGAGTCTACCTCAAAATCAAAACGATGATTGGGACACTGAATAAATATAAAAGTAGATGTAGCATATCACATTATCCTTTAGCCGCACCTTCGGCTTACCTTTTTAATTTTCCTGCTTACTTCAATCATGGATGAGGGATTCGGTAGTGGGTAATATCCCTTACAGGTTGGAATCCACCCAGATGGATGTGTAGATTCTTGTCTTGTTGGATCTTTTACTAAATTTCAAGTACGGTTTCTTGGGGTTGTGTGAGAACCGGTTCGGTTCCAATTCTAAAGCACGAGTTATGTACGATCACCTTGCGAGATCATTAGGCTTGGCAGCGAGTAAGACGACCTCCTAACTGGTTTGGACCTGGCTCGAGCTCGCCAGTTAAATTAGACGAGCTGGGTCTAATAACATTTGACTGCAGAAATTCGTTAGGAAAACTAATTACGACTCAAGTCACTCAACTTACCCTTTTTTTTTTTTGTTTTCACTTAAAATCATATCTTTTTCTCGCTCACTTGCGAAACCTAACCGTAATCAGTTCTCATCTTCCCCCTCAGTCTTCCTTGCCCTCGACAATCTACACACTGGCCCGACTCTCACCCTACACATCCTCCTCATCAGCTTGCCGATTCTTCATTTATTATAACGAGTGAAGTCCGAACTTAAACTGTCGGGCCCGCCCGGACTCGAGCTTACAAATTGCTAAATGAGCGGAGCTCGACCCAACAGATTCAAGCTCGATTCGTTTGATTGGCTCATACACAGCGATGAATTTAGGAGGCCGGATGGCAATCGACCCCTCTAAATTCAGGAAACTCTACAAAATTCCGTACAAATTTTACTCGATTTTTTTTATTTCAATCGAAATATTCGTAGTTCTCTCTCAGTCAGGAGCATGTTTTTAGATATGTCCGTGCTCATATATGTTTTTAAAGCGGACCAATAAGATACAACAAATATATATATATATATATATCTATAGAATCGTGGTCCCCTGTCTAATCAAGCAAGAATCTTAATTGGAAATGGAGAAGTGGAATGTGTCAGTGTGGCTAACCCACCCGACATGATTAGCCAAACCTACCACTGGCTGTCCTCCTTGGCTTTCTAGATTTGATTCCCCCCTCCCCTCTCCTCCCCCGTTATCTCATTTCCTCACTATCATCATCATCACCATCATTAATAACACTACTCTTTTAATATTACGAAATCTGTTGATTTCATCCGATTGAATTATTGATGATATTATTTGCACCTCCTATCAATGATAGATAATGGGTATGTATCGATAAGCCTCGAGCGTAATCTCGACTCCTCCAATGGAGAACGGTGGAATTTGCACTGATCTGTTCGGTAAACTCATATTTTCTTTTAGAAACGGCGAATTTTATCGGTCTATTATATAATGAATGAGTGAAGTACGATCAGAATTGATTCGAGTGAAAAATGTAACTCCATCGTGTATACTTTAATTAATCGAGTAATAGTATTTTTTTTTCAAAAAAAATTAAATGGTAAGACACGGGGCGACGTCAAATCGGAAGCCCGACAAGGAAACTCCATCGATGAGATGAGAGGCTTCCGTGTGAGCCCACACCACACGGTCGATTGATTGATTGATCGACGACGGCGACGGACGGAGGGATCTCTCCTCAAAGCTATGTTCAGGTTCTGGTATGACGTTTTGTCTCTTTCACTCAATCGCTGCGATCGTTTTGCGGTACGTAGGTTCTGTGGAATTGTCCTGCCGTTACATGCGGTCAGCTTGCGGCTCAAATTGTTTTCTGATTCCTACATTTTTTCAATGGGATTCAGCTCTTGCACCCAGCGAGGTTAAGCTTGGAGGAAGAATCGTGGGATTGCTTTAGAAGTTTGGGTGGTAGTTCAGCTTCAGCTGGTTTAATGGAAATCTTGGCTCGCAGATCGAATTGTCTGGTGGAACGCATCTGTTCTTTGACTGCTTGGATGTTGACATTGCGGAGTAGGAAATTTAGGAAGATGACTCGATATTCTGCAAATACACGTAGTGGGCTGAGATCAAATTGTTGAGAGCTGAATGTGAGTCAGTCCTTTTCGGACACGGGAAATAGCTACTTCTTAGTGCAGGGATCCGACTACTGTCCGTCGAAACATGGAGCTTTGGCTATTAGCTCCTATTATAAGCTGCTCTGTATTATCATTGGAAATTAAACTCGGGGCAGTGTTTTTCTTCTTTTGTTTGTGTAACATAAAGGGCCTCGTGAGGAGCCACAAGCTCAGCCTCACAAGCAGCATCTCTTCTGGGAGCTTCAATTATTTTCACAAGTACAACTCGCACGGTTCATCAACAGAGACTTCGGACATCATTTATTATTTGAAAGGCTAGAGATGAGGTTCCTGTTTCCCATATTTAGTGTTGTTTCAGGTCTGTTCGATATCCTTTAAGAAAATTTGCTACTTCTTTTACCTGTACAACAAAATTGTATACGTAGTCTACCTGTTTCTGTTTCTCTTGTTCGGGCATCTCATTGCCATGTGCTGGATCTCATAGATTTAGCATTCCAAAATCTTAGCATGCACATTGATGATTTTTGGGACGTGCTGGACAGGGATATCATATTTAGAGACATCTTCATAAAAGATCTTTCTGTACGACATTCTGTTGTTGCAGCTCAAACAAAATTCTTTGGCAGTAACCGGTTGATAGTAGACAGCATCTTAACATTACTCTTATTTTTCCTAAGTATTTGTGGCTTAAACCTGTGCATGGCATTGTCTTTTAGTTGAGTTTTCTTTTCAAAAGGCGTTACTTCATCCTTTTGTACGCGCAGGTAAGGGATGAACTATTGAAGGGGACTCTAAGAGCTTGCTAGTGAGTTCCGAACTCCTCTTTCTGCTTTGTTGGCAGTCTCTGAAACTTCACTGTCATTTACCGAAATGTTCTAGGGCTGAATTTGGATAAAGAACCACGGATTTTGGGACTGAGAAACTTGGTAAAAGGCTTTCCGCACAACTGTTTGCTTCAAAGCACAAAATTCAGATGCTCCTCTTTTAAGTCATCCCTCAAGCCAAGGATCGTATCTATGGAAGCAGTGCAGCATATTTGAGACAGCTGAGTCAGCTACAGTACTAGAGAGACGTTATGGTGGTAGAACCAAAACTCTCACGTTGGATTAAGTTCACTGTTCAGAGGACCAAACAAATTCGGTTTATGTGCCTCAATTCGAAACAGAACAGGTACTTTTTTTTTTTTAAAATCATGGTTGTCATTTATCGCTGTTGTTATTAATCAATCGGGCACAGCCAGGAGTGAGAGTCGAGGATTTCGGGGACAAATATACGGTCTTTTTTCACCGGGCTGCGTCAGACATTCCAATACCAAGTTACTCGAGAAATTCTCTGATGAAACATAAGATCACCTGCCTGAAATTCCCTCCGCACAACACGAAGCAAAACAGCAACAATGCACTCAAATCTGATAGTCCAAACAAGCAAGCGCTCAGTCGATCATCTCAGTCTCTTCCGCATAAAATTAACTTTTAAAAGAATTCCTAAAATCTCAGCTGCTGCATATCTCTACTCCTAAGTATGGAGGAGTGGCACCGTTGAACGCCGAACAGATCATCATGCTGCAGTGTCACAACAAACCAGCAGCCTCAAGTGCTCTTTTGAATTCTTCAACACTGTCCCATGGAGCAACCTATATCACATCCAATCACTTCGACTCAGTTCACAAGAAGGCAAGATATAGTCACCTAACCGAGCAATAGGAAGACATCGATTACAGACACTTCCGAGTACTGCCTCTTCTCCAGACAACTTATAAAGCCCCTCCTATCCGTGGAACGAACCATACACACAAAGTTGGGTAAAGTAAGAGGACCTAGAGATATTACCTCAACAGCCGGAGCTGCAAAGTGATTCTCGATTTTTGCCATGAAGGCGTGGTCCTTATCAGTGCACAGCAAATTGAAAATGGCACCTGGTGCATTGGCATGAAACTGCTTTAGAGACCAGTTCAGTTTATTTTAAAAATGATAAGAGATCACATTAATAGGATAAATTCCAAGGATGAGATACACACCTTTGCGGCCAAAACGCCCGGCTCTTCCAATTCTATGCAAGTATACCTCATAATCAGGCTCAGCTTGATTTTCATACTTCACGGGAAGATCATAATTGATGACCAAATTAACCTACACGGAAAGGTCCAATGAAGTTGAGCAATTTAAATACATCAAGAAATTTTCTATATCAGCCTCTATATTTTAATCAGAAGAAAGCAAGGAAAAGAGTTTCCACAGAGGGAATGAGGAGGGATAGGCTGGATTACCCGTTGTTGGTCGAAGCCTCGGGCAAGAAGGTCAGTAGATATAAGGACTTTAGTCAGACCATCCTTGAACTCTTTCACAATTTTTTGTCTATCTTCTTGACTGAGGGCACCTTGTATAGTAGTTACTTCGTAGCCAAAGTCGACCAGCGCCTTGTGCAACATGCTTGCACTATTTCTTGTGCGCACAAATATAATTGTCTGACCAAGTTTCTCTCCAAATTCAAAAATTCTGTCCTTGATCACTAAAACCTTAGCCAACTCATCGGGGCATTTGACTTTGTACTGCTTCACCGCCTCTAAAGAGAGTTCTTCTTTCTTGACAAAAAGTTGATTATAATCTTTGACTATTCTCGTCACAAAATTCTTCACAGTGTCATTGAAGGTGGCAGAGAAGAGAAGAACCTACAGAGAAATAATCAGAATTAAAACGGTTACAGTCCGCATGGTTCAATATTTCCTTGCACACGCAATCAAGTCCATAAGCATCTAAAAGGAAGCCATGTGAATCACTTGTAAGTAATTTCCAAAACATCACTTTTAGCAGGTCCTGATCTGTAAATTCAAAAATAGAGAAGTAGAGAACCCTAGCCTGAAAAGAATTCAGCATCTTTAAATCACAAGTTGCTCCACAGCAAAGTAACTCGGGAGCATTCATGAAAAGTCAACAATAACTATTTGTCCAGAGTCAGAGGACCATAGCATCATTCTCCCCATCTTGGAAATATCGAATCCAGCATTCAGCATGTGAAAATCACTTTCTATTTCACCAAAGTTAGCCTCTTAGATATCCCTCTATGAAAGTGTATATCGTCGAACATATATATGAAAGAATATAGCAAACTTTTTTTGGGCAAATGCAGTAAGTATATATACCTGGCACTTAGAGTGGACTCGCTCAATATCCCTCATAATAATTAGGGAGTCCCTCTGAAAACCATTCTGGAAGCAAAAACCCAGCACAAAAAAACAGTAAGAAATAAGGTATCGCGAACAGTTCAAATAGAAGAAGTATAATAATGTTGAAATATTCCCCCAGCCAGGTTATTGTTTGACATTTTTCACATCTTTTCAGCCACATTGCAGCCATTGTTGCCTGGGTCACCTTTTCCCTAGTTCCACCAGTAAAAGGCATAGAAAAATTAAAGCACATTTGAAGTGATACAAAATCAACAATACCTCAGCCAACATATGATCAGCTTCATCGAAGACAAGGATCTTTATAAAACAGCCACTCAATTTCCTCATGGACATCCAGTTCGTTATAGTGCCAGGAGTCCCTATCACAACTTGTGTTGTAACTGGTGGTCGTTTGGCAATGCGCAGGTGATTGGAGTGGTCCTTCGGCAAAGCAGCCTCAGAGGTTATCCCTGTATACTTGCCCATCTTTTGCAATACTTCCAAATTCTGCAACAGTTGAACTAGTACATTTGTAACTTATTCTGTCATGTGATTCTTAATATGTCGAAGAGATCTATAAGTTACATGCAGTATCAGGTTGTATCTATTCTCCTTAACATCGCATTGACCTATAACATACAAGCAATAAAAGGCTGTATTGATCAAGCTACCGTACCAAAAACAAACAACTTCAAATGAAAGATCCTTAATAAACTCTTGAATTTCCTCAGAGTTCAATTTCAGTCCATCTTGATCTACATCCTTCATGCCAAGAAATTTATTGAAGCCAATAATCCAGGGGAAATTTTGGAAAACTCGTTTAACTTTTCAGAGATCTGTAATCAAGAAGATAACAGCCACAGATACAGATTCTACAGATACAGTGCTTGATGCATTTAACATACGGCTCCAATCTTTTCTCTCTCAAACTTCCAGAATACGGACCAAGCATGAAGCATGTGACAATACCATTTAGGGAAATAAAGAGCAACAAGAAAGTGAATAACCTGAATAGCCAATTCTTTGGTTGGACAAATGCAGAGTGCCTGAGGAGCCTTCAGACCTGGATCAATGCGACTCAGCATCCCAAGCACGAAACAAGTAGTCTTACCAGAACCATTATGTGCTTGAGCAATCAAATTTTTGTAAGGAGGTGTCAATATCATAGGCAAACTCATAGCTTGAATTTTACTGGGCTTCTGGAATTTCATCTCAACATAAAGACCCTTCAGCAGCTCCGGTGAAAGATTCAAGTCCTCAAAAGTACTAGCCGAAGTGTAAGGTGTATCATCAGATGCAACCTGCATCAAAAAGAAAATAATCATATACGAACAATCTAGAAAGGAAGTGGAAGCCAAAACTCCTCTTGTTAGACTTTCCATTGAGAAGCTTACGATATGATCTTCTAATTACACAAAGTCTATCACGTATCATCTATCCTCCAGACATTAGTTTCTGCAAATATGAACCAAAAGGCAAAAAGCGAACCATATGAAGCCCTGACTGGCTACCTCGAGGGCCAAAGATGTGAAGCTGAAAGTTGCTTAAATTCAGACATTTTTCAAAAAGACACCAGGTATCTCAGGTATGAGATTCAGCGTATGAGGAAGAAGTGTTCTGGTTCACTTGCAACCATATTATGTGTTCCTAGGCCAGTTCCGGTTCCAGAGCATCAACAAAAACCACATAGGCCTAAAGGGGAGGGAGCAGCTGGAAGCTCTACTGCGCAAATACAAATTCTATATTCAGACACTATAGGATAGGATAGTCATACATTTGGACTAACAAGGCCAAAAAATTGGCAGAGGGCAAGCAAATCCCAGCGTCCGAATCAGGAGGTGCGAAAGAGGCTCAACAGGAAACATGACATGGAAATACACAACAGATTCCATGGAACATAGCACATTGACCAAACGGCAATCTCAGTGGGACGGAGGGAGGGAGAGGGGGAGAGAGGTGACTGTACAGCTTTGACATTAGAGTCCTCGGCCTCGTCAAGGAACTTGATGATCTTTTTCTGCTCGCCGATGGTCAACGAGTCAAAGTCGAGCTCCGCAGCAGCCTTATCTTCGAAAGTGGGAGGTGCATTCTGCTCCTCCGCCTCGTCCTCAGCTTCGTCGCCCAACGATCGCTTCTGCTCCAGCACCGCCGCCCTCCTCTCGGCCGACAGGGAAGCGGTGGCAGCGTCGGCTGCGCCATCCGCCGCGGTGGCTATGGAGTCCGACATATCATCCAATCCAGAGAAAGGGAGATCGATCTAGAACCGGAAATCGAGAGAGAGAGAGAAGACTGGAGATTTTTTTCAGATTCGCAGTCATCTGCTCTGCTGCAGCGCTGCTACACCTTTATACTCTCTGGTTCCCCTATGTCGGTTCTCGCTAGCTTAGCTTGGGGGCAACGCAATCCGTCAGTGGAAGACAAAAATTCAAGTTGGGCCCATTGGGCCTCCATTGTTAGAAAATCCTGCTTGTATAGGGTAATCTGGTTATCAGGCCCATTCGGATCACCATTGGGCCTGAACACTTCTTTCAGGCCGGAAACGATGTCGTCGAGACCGACCATCCCAATTGGTCGCACAAAGTTAATTTACCGCGATGAATTAGGTAACTCAGCCATTTCACTGCAGCCTTTCTTTTGCTCTCAGGCTAATACAGTCTTCACTGGGCCTGTAAGAGGCTGAGCCTATTACATATAATAGGCGATGATAATACTCAATTCCTCTTATATTTTTTAGTTATGCGGTGTAAAAGTCTCCCAACTTTTTCAATGAATCGTAAGATCACCCCACCGTGATCCTCCTCAGTGTGAAATGCACAGAAAAACCAGACGATGATGTTCGGGAAATGGTTTTAGAAACTAATTAGCAGAACTTTTATTCATTCACTAGCTTATCTATTCGGTTTCGCGTTCATTGATCAGCTATATATGCTCATTAGCAGTCTGCAAGGGATGGCAGACTCGAGAGCCTGTATTATTAACTCGAAGAAGGATCATGGAGTGTTCTGAGGAGCGGTGTCGCGGATCGAAACACGGGATGCTGCTGGATCGAAGTGACAGCAGTGGCAGATGCGGAAGCTCAGGGGACCTCGGCAGGTACAAGGTTGTCCCGGAGGAGGCTGGTACTTCTTGACGCAGTCGGCGTCGGTGGTGCACGGGAGCGCCGGGCACAATGCGTCCACCTTGTTGGCGACTAGCAGCCCTTTGCAACCCAGAAAGCAGCCAGTTGAGTCAGGTTCGATTCTAACTAGTTAGATTCATTATTCCGTTTTGTTTTCCTCTCTCATTCTATTCGGGTTCGGTTTAATTCTTGTTAACGGGATTCCTCTCTTTAGTCGCATCTTCCCTGTTCCTTCTACTCTGCCGGATCCAATGACCCGAAAAAAGACGAATAAAATGAGACTTTGAAGGCATGATCTGCAGCAACGGAGTAGAAGAGAGATACCGATCGCGACCGAGAAGACAAGCAAGAGCTGTACGGCTAACTTCTTCTCCATATATATTTTCTGCACTAGTTGAGCAGGTTTTGCTAGAATTTGGTTCAAATTGAAGGTGTTGTCTGCGTCTACTCCTAATTTAGATTCAACAATGCCCTTTTATAATCAAATGGGTAATTAATAAATATGTTATTTTATAGAAATGTGTATTTTCACATAGAAATTAATTAATTGCGCATCATTTCTTGCACATAGAAAAAAAATTTAGTTTAATATTTGCTATACCATGTTTATTACACTTATAGATTTAGTCATAAAAGCAGTGTTTCCATAATCAATGTTGTTAATATGATAAAATATTAATTAAATTTAATAGATAAGTAAATTGGTATTAATCATTCAAGTAGTAATTATAATTATTGTTAACTGCACCAATTTATTTGATTCTTCCTATGATATAATTGTGGAATAAGATTAATGAATAGATTTATTAAATTCAACAGCTGTTATTACATTAATATTTTACTTCCATTATAAAAGAATTAATATAAGTCGATTATACAATCAGGACGATGGTGCTCCAGCAGGAGGGAAGACGAACTTCACGACTTGAGCACACTCTCTCCAGAGTTCCTCGCTCCTCTTTAGCAGTGGAAGGGCACTTCCCTTGTATTGATGGTCCTTAATGTGTGCCTGCATTGCATGGAACGACTACGACACAGTCTTTTCCTCACTGCCCTTCTATGCAGTAAAAGATAAACAGAGAATGGGAGAAATATCTACTAAGGTTGATCGGATGTAAAGATGTTTCTTACCCGAGCGAACGCATCATGGCAAGGCTTTCCGATCTTCACAAGCGAAGCGCAGCAGTCATCAGACGGTGCAGGACCTCGGTTCGAGACCACTCTGTGAAATATAACCTCTCCACACGCTCTGGGCAAGCCGGTTCCGCATGTCTTCCAATCAAGTTTTGCAGCCGCAGGATCGAGAGCAACGAATGCAGCAGTAATGGCGAGGAAGATCGTAAGCGATGAGCAAAACCCATTCGTCAAGGCCATGTCTTCCTTCTCTTTCGTTTCTCTCGATAACCCGTTTCTGAAATTAATACCGTGTGGTGTTTTTGTTTTGGATGAGATGCGAGGCCGTACGCTTCGGTATTTATAGTAATCAGTATTGGGACCGACAATGATATTTGAAATAAATAATGTAATTACTTGTATTAATTCATGAAGATATATGTAACATTCAAATTTATTATCACTTTAATGTAAAAAGTTAGAAAGAGAATTATATCTGCCCGAATTCGATTTGGGGGAGTTTTACCACACATTGAAGATAGAGAAATTGAGATCGAGTAAGAATTGATCTTTGGGAAATGGCATTAGAAACCTGGAGAACTTTTGTTCATCCACTAGCTTATTCGGTTTCACGTTGATTGATCAGAAAGGCTCGATACCAGTCTGCAAGCATGGCGAGCTGGAGAGTCTACAGCATTAACTTCGGGGAAGGATCGAGGAGAGTTCCGAGGAGCGGTCTCGCCGACGATCGCATCATTCCTACACTACAGGGGCAGACGCAGAACGTGGCGCCCGGGGGACCTCCGCAGTTGCGAGGTACTCCGGGAGGAGGCTGGTACGCCCTGACGCAGTCCTCCTGGGTTTTGCACTTAATCGCCGGGCACAGTGCGTCCACCTCCACGGCGACCGGCAGCCCTGTTATTGCAGCCCAGAAAGCAATCGGTCGTCGACGTTGTACCATGTCCATGACCCGACCCGCCATGGATCATGACAGTTAAACAGGTAGTTGGAGAGGAAAAATGAGTTATTGTGTAATGGTATCACTCTTAATAGGTTCCAGTTAGAATGCGACTCGTTGTTCCCTTTTATTTTACGTATTCGTATACCATCTTCCAATCCGTACATTTTCTTGGTACAGTTCGTACCGCCCTCGAACCAAGGCTAAGATGCCATTTGAGGTCGTTTTCAATTCTTATTAGTGAAATTCATCTTGCTCATTTATCTCTCTTTATTCTATCCCTTTTTATGTCAATGTACGTCCTCTCTCGTACACCGACATAAAAAAAGTCATAATTCTAAAAAGATATATACTTACATATTATAGCTACTAATAAATCTCGTGCTATCAAGGTTAAAATCTCAGCACGATCAATATCAGCAGTTAGCATGCATGAGAGAGATTCCGGTTCAAGTCGAACTCACCATGTCATATATGTTTACATTGTCATACCTTATTCATTAACAATATTCATTTTTTTAAAAATGAATCTGAGTTCGAGTTGTTTCACACCGATGGAATTCCTGACGCTTTATTCCCCCTTCCTTTTATCCCTTCTAACTCTATGCATCCCATCGATAACAAGAAAAAAAAAAAGATAAATAAAAGGAATAGTTGAAGGCACGATCCGTGCGAATGGAGAGTAGAAGAGAGACTAAGATATCCATGGTGACCCCCACGGGGCACAACCCCACTGGTAGGGAACTGGGACCTCTTCTAAGAGATCTTATGCTCAAACTCTAGGAGGGGCTTTCTTCCGTGAGTGAGGCCTTTTAACCTTCTTGAACTCGCCTGATTTACCGGTACACGTGGTTTACAGGCTATTGTATGTACCCCAAGGAGGAGGTGTCGCAACCACCGTTAGTCGGGTTCGGAAGGCATGCGTTCGGATACCTCAGTTATTAAAAAAAAAAAAGAGTATCAATGGCGATTGAGAAAACAGGCAAGAGTTGCACGACCGAATTGAAGGTTCTGTGTGCGTCTTTGTAGAATTCATGTACACATGGAAACTAAGTGATTGCACATTACATCGTGCGTATATATAAATATATAAATAAATTTAGTTTAATATTTGCTACATATATCATGCTTATAATTACCATATACATGTTGCATGACTCCCGAGGAGGGACAAAATTTTCAGTAGAGTGGTCATATTACGTAGACAATATTGACATGATATGTCCGTCCCATCAGAATTCATCTTTTATATATTTTTCCATTTATGATTCACCATTTATTGGTTTTTTAGTTTTTTTAGCATTTAGATATTATTTTCAATTATGGTTCACCATTTATTTAAGATTTTTTATTTTTTAAAGATTTTTTAGAATTTAATAACCATAATTGTATAATTATTAATGACATGTCAAATTTCGATTGGACGAATATAACACGTCAGCATCGCCTACATAGTATAATCGCTCCACTGAAGACTTTCTCTTGAGGAGAAAGTCGAGTAGATGTCGCAACAACCATTAGTCAGGCTTGTAAGGTGCTTGAATATCTTGGTTGTTAAAAAATATTACCATATACATGTAGACTTAGTCATAAAAGCAAAGCTTCCATATTGATTTTAACCCAAGTTTGTTTTCCTCCTTGAAGATGTACTCTTTGAGAAATTCTTTCATAATGTTACCTCGCCAAATGACGTGAAAAGCAAGAATCAAATTGTAATGAATGAGCAAAATAATGGTCAATCACTCAAACAGTTACCGTAATCATTATTGATCATAATAATTTACGTGATATTTTCTCAACACATCACTGTAAAATAAGTTTATTTAAGATATTTCTGTACATTTATTTATTTATTTATTTTACTATAAATGGTGAACCAGAATTGAAAAATAAAATAGGAAACGATGCTCGCTAAATAAGATTATAATTCCCAATTTACAGTGATGTGATTGTACCAAACTCATTAATTCACTCTCGTACATTGATGTGTGTCTTTTTCTACATCTATATCTATACTCATATTATTATTTGGGATGAGTGAGATAGTTTATCTCACTTTTAGTCTTCCAAAAATATGTCCGAAAGGGTAAAACTGTAAAATCATTTAAATATTCTTCTAAAATGTGTAGAATCAGCGGTTTCTGTTAACGTAAATATATTATTATTACTCTAAGGGAGGAGACCTCCTTTTAATATCACTTTTGCCATGTCAAAAGTATCCTTAATTAAAATTTTACTAGCTCTTAAACTAGAAGGAAATGAGATCGTGATTATAAATTATTCAGCTATAACTAACCACTATTTGCCGTTTTCTCTCTCACTTGAAATTCCTTCTCATCTCTGCTATATTCTTTTTTCTTTCTGATAAGTTTATTTTTACTACTCGCATTTCGTTTCTCACTTTTTTGTCGGCAATCTTATTATCTACTATTATAACTGTCTAATTTAAAAGTTAAATATATATTATTTCTACTTGAAAAATTAATTTAGATAATTATTTTCTTCGATCATGTACGGATAGGTATTTCTAATAATTTTTATTGAAATAACACACATCGTACGCAGTACGGGTAAGCCTTTAGTATGTCATTGCATGACAACACAACGCTTATGTGATAACAATAATTAATAAAATTTTAATTTTTTAAAAAAATTTAAAGATTTTATAAAAAGTAGTTAAAATAATTTAATTTTATAAATACTGTCTCGTGAAAATACTATCAAACTGAGAAGTTGCACCTCTACCGCCACCTCGGTCTCCGCCTCTGACCAACCACGAACCTGACAAATAGGAGCGAACCGGACCACCAGGCCCATTCGGTGCATTTTTGGGCCTAATCGTTTGTTGTAGGCCCAAAACGATGTCGTCCGACACTTACTTATTCCGATTCGTCAGTCGGGTCACATCCCATGCACCAATCTTAATTCACCGTGACGTGAGGAAAAAAGGTGTTTATCATTCATTGCCGTACTTTACTATTTTTAGCAAAAACGAGTGCAGCGGCAGCGGTCGTCCTCTTGCCACCAAGATTGTCAAGTACAAAAGCCCATATGAATCCGTTGGCGGCCCTATAAACTCGAAATATAAACTCGTATTATAAATTTGTAAAGTTCATATACTAAGTAAATATAATTATTTATATTCATTCTGTCACGACTATCACATAAAATTCATAAACTAAGTGCAATCCAAAGTCTATTCTTCAATTTCAATAATAAGACAACACCAAACAAGTTCAAAGCATATTCAATTGAGAAACTCCATTGTAGGATCACGATCACCAAGTTCATCTTCTTCACTATTGTCATCATCGAATCAAACTTAATGTCAAGATCGACTTTACTTGAACTGAATACCAAAGCCATGGCTGAACTAGATGACAGAAAGAATGTAAAAGGGGAAGTAGTTGGGAAAAAGTAGAAAAGTGGGCCCTTAAAATTCAAGGTGATTTGACATATTTAATGAGTTGGATTGGCTTATTATCACTTGAAAAGTGGGTTCTAAATATTAAATAGTCTATTGGACCTAAAAAATTAATTTATCTTATTTACCGATTCAACTATTATTATAAGTTTACCGATTCTACCGAGTTAACTCTCGAGCTTACCGAATCTATTATAATTTCTGATTCCACTCCGACTTAACTCGTTTCTATAAGTTAAAACTCTTAAACTTGTACGAGTTTACAAGTTAATTCGCGAGTTTAACAACAATGGCAGCCACTGCACACCAAAATTTGCCTTCTATAAATTGGATTTTCAAGATATTAGACTTATACCAATCAAAAAATTTAAACTGATTGGATTACAAGATCGCCCACCAAAATTCTGAGCGCAAAATGCCTAGAAAAACCAGGCAATTGATGCATGATCTTCGGGAAACCGACAAAATTTTTATTCGTACGTTTATTTCAGCAAGGCTCATTGTCTGGGTGCAAGCATGACAGACCGGAGAGCCGTCTGCATTTACTTCGGGGAAAGGATCAAGGGGTGTTCCGACGCTCGGTCTCGCCAAACACCGCACCGCGGGATGCTGCCGGAGGGAAGCGGCAGGGGCAGGTGCATAAGCGGGACTCCGGCGAACCTCCACCGCAGGTACAGGGCAACCCTGGAGGAGGCTGGAACGCATTGACGCAGTCGGCGTCGGTCTCGCACGTGACCGCCGGGCACAACGCGTCCGCCTCCTTGGCGACTAGCGGCGCTGTTGCAACCCAGAAAGTAATACGACAATTTAACTAAAAAGAGAGACAAAATCATTAAAATATATACGTGCTTATAATTCGTGTGAATATCCACAAGGTTGAAGGTCCGGTTTTTACCCTTTGAGTGCGTATTTCTCGGTAAGACTATCTACACATGTGTTTTACACATGAACTTAAATGGATCCATGATTTGTGGGTGCTCAATGGGCCGGGAGAATAAATTCCTCATTATCAAAAAAAAAAAAAATCCGTAGGTTTTCCCGAACTAAGGGATGGTTACCCCACATCCCCTTTAAATCCATCCTCGAAACTATGTTCGAGTAGTTACTCATTGATGGGGTTCCCGGCTCTTTATTCTCTACTTTCTTCTACCACTTCTAACTTTATTCATCTCATTGATAGTAAAAGAAAAAAGAAAAAAGAAAAAAAACAGATAAGATGAATCGTTAAAGGTATGATCCGCGGCAACGGAGTAGAAGAGAGATTCAGATACCCATGGCGATTGACAAGACGAGCAAGAGTTGCACGACGGACTTCTTCTCCATGATATCTCTTAGAATTTGATCCAAATTGGAGGGACGGTGCGGGCGTCTGCCCATTTTATAGTCAAATGGATGATTAACACACATGCCATTTGGTAGATGTATAGGATTAACGTAAGAAATCCTTACCTCACTACGTGTAGTGAGAAAATACTAATGTGACAAATGAGTAAATTAAAGTTAATCATCTGAACAGTTGCCTTATCTGTTGCCAATCGGAGCAATCTAATTGATTTTTTCCTCATTGCTTCACTATAAGATATGACTATTTAAGATTTTTTTTCCGATTAACGTACGCACAGAAACTAATTTAATTGCACGTTATATCGTGCGTACATATAAGTGTAATGGTATGCTTGCTATGTTACGCTTATTAACATGATTATATGTTGATTTAGCCATGAAAGTAATTATCCTTCCACATTGCTTCTAACCCAATTTTGTTTTCCTCCTTCGAGATATACTCCTACACGAAAAAACTCTTAAATAGCTATACCTCATATTGATGTGAGAAAAATTAATTAAATTACTCGAGTTAATAATAATTAAGGCAATTGTCCGAATAATTAATATCAAATTACTTGTTTATCAAAATCTAATTATTATTTGTTCTAGTTATATGATGAAGTAAGATCGATCATATAAGAATTTCTCGTTATATATATATATATTCATTTTTTGGTTTATAAAAACATGTTTGTGGTTCTTAAATAGGAGAAAAGTCTCAAGTGTGACAGTTATATCGAGTAGGTCTTGATAGTATTTATATGATGATATCAACAAACATATTTTTTGATATCGGTGTCTGGCGCCATAATAACAGACATTTGTAGAATTTTTTAATAAAATATAACATGCCAAAAGCAACCTTAAGAATAGTCAATTTCGGTAAGTTGGTGTTACTATGCACAAGCACTGTCACTTGTGATATTGTCACGTACAAAAATTTTTCTATTACGGTGTGTTATATCTGTCTAATAAGATCACCGGTTTAATTTGAGCTCACAATCTGTTAGGATTTTTTTAATATTTCCTTAAAATTTTTTAGGAATTGATAATTACAACTGCATACATATTGATTATTCGTTAAATTTCTAATTTAACGAATATATCACGTAGTATCGCTGAAAAATATAAAGGAACAAATACAGATAAGAAACCAGCATATAAATTTCTAATTTTGAATTCAAAGCGAGGTGATTGCACCAAAATTATTAACTCAAATTCATAAATTACTATTTGCCTCCTTCTACATACGGTATATGTCAGAAAGATTTGGTGATCATATCTTGCTACTATACATAAGAAAATACTAATTAAATTATAATAAATAAGTAAATTAATGTTAATTATTCGAGTATTTATTATATTATCACTAATTGCACCAATGTTGTTGATTCTTCTCCATCATGTTATTATAAAACAAAAAATTAGTTTGCGCAAATAATTTTAATCGTTTACAAATTTTTTTGTTTAAATTCAAATTTTCAAGTCGTTGTATTCCTAATTCAATGAATTTTAATTTGATAACTATGTGATTTCTGAATATTGAATATTATATACAAAAAGTCCATAATGTGTTTGAAAAATGTAATTACTAAGAAGAAGAGTGAGTGGTGGAGAAGAGGAGAGCGAATCGGAGGAGCCGGAGAAGGGCCCTGAGGGAAGGCGGAGAGGTAGTGGATGGGATGGGGCGCCGCCGCCGGGCCTGGCCCGATTATCACTCCACGGCGGGGGTGATCTGAAACGAGAAGCGCCCTTTCAGAGTGCACTTTTGAAGCGGTCCCCGTCCGCGCATCACGTGCCAATTCCCGCCACGTGCCACCCCGGCCCGTCACAGCCACTCACCCTACTTCGTCACGTGCCTAAATATTTCATTTTCCTCCTCCTAAAAATAAAATTAAAATTTTGCCAATTCAGCATATAATCGCGATTGGGTTATTATAAGAAACTTCTTTGATGTCAATCGTTTATAAATGTCAAGTGTATCATGTTACCAATATGGAATAAAAATCTTAAATGATCTTACATTACAACGATATGGTGAGAGAAAATCAATTAAGTTATTTCGATCGGTAATAATTAATATAACTGTTCGGATTATTAATATCAATTTGTTCATTTTATTATAATCTTATTGATATTTTTTTAGCATCACGTGATGAGATTCTTTATTACAGATACAAAAAATCTGAACTTTGTAGATTCGTAGAGATATCATATATGCACTTCTAAAACCTTATGCTTGTAGGCGTCCTCTTAAAATTTTATTTTAGGAAAGTCGGACCGATGACGTGTAAAACTCTCGGGATCATGATTTTTTTTAAAATTTTGACAGTTTGAAATGTTATACTTTATTTTAAAAACCCAAATTGATTATATACTATATAGAATGAGAATTTCTATAAATACAGATATTAATTTCTAGATATGTAATTTCTTTCGATATTTTGGCGGTGGGTTGCACGCGCCTCTTCGGAGATTCTGTATCGCTTCCTCTCTTTCTCTCTCCCCTTTCCCGCATCCTCATAGAGAACAGTTCAACCTCCTGCGTCCATGCAAATAAAACCTCTCTTCATCTCTCTCTCTCTCTCTACAATCCGCCCTCTCACCATCTCCATCAAATATCACCGATTCATCACTGACAGATTCATTCTCACTCTTTCCATTGACGGAAACTTCCCTTCTTCATCTCTCCGTCTGCATTTACTCCCTCTTTCGGAAACCGAAACCCGAGCGTTCGCTATCTGTTTCGATCCTCCTAACGCAGAGCGGCGATCGGATTGAGCCAGAAACTTCCGGAGAGTGACGGTAACCGCCGGTGATCTTCACCACCTTCCTGCATTCGCTCTTTTCTGAACTGAAACCGGCTCTGCTTGACCTCGGATAATGGCGGTTCCACCGACGGTCGCCGCCACCGCTCCGGCATCGCTGTATGTTGGAGACCTCCACCCGGAGGTCACTGACGGTGCTCTCTTCGAGGCATTCACGGAGTTTAAGAGCCTATCTTCGGTCCGCATCTGCAGAGACTCCTCCACGGGCAGGTCCCTCTGTTACGGATACGTCAACTTCTTATCTCCTCAAGACGGTACGTTCGGATGTACGCACTGAAACGTGTATTCAGTATGCTGCGTCTTGGCCTGAATGATCAGGGCTAATTTGATGATTGCATCATGTGCTTCTTCCGGAAAAGGATTCATGAATCCGAATCCTCGGTCAAATTTGGCTTTTCAATGTTCGACCGAATTGGGTTATGGTGCTTCAGCCGGGGCCGCTCTTTATTTCTTATTGTGATTAACTGATCACGTTTCTGCTCTGTCTGTTTGATTTAATTTATTTGCATTCTTGCTCTACAGCAGTCTGGTTTGTGTTATGTTTGGCACGAGATATAACAATGCTTGGATTTTAATTTTGGTATCTGTGTATTTTGTTGTCTGGACAGTAATTTCAGTACTAATATTCCGGAGAAATAATTAGTATAACTAGTTCAACACATGTCAACAATGGAATCAATTGGCGAGTGCTTGGCACATCAACAATGGGATCGGATCATATTGGGAAGTACACATTGCTAATGCTGAAAAATTTGAAAGAAGAATGATGTGATGAACTGACATGTTAAACACTCATTTATATGGTCCATTGATGACATAACAAACTTGGTTTATACAATGGATTGTAAAGGACCGACTGTCTGCGATCATGTTTGCCCATTGTTATTGTCCTATTACTATGGACAAGGACAGAGAATGGACAGTTTATGGTACCTCTTATTTCATGTACCTTTATGATGAATATGGGAAGGCTGTTAAAGCCATTTGACCCATATCTCAAAAGTTATGTGTTGGTTGTGTAACTCAGTACTATATAATTTTGTTAAAACAACAGTGATATGTCTGTTCTCTTGTGCTTCTGACCTATTTAAATTTGTTAGCTGTGAATGCCATCGAGACCAAGAATCATGCTCTATTGAATGGAAAAGTCATAAGAGTTGCATGGTCCTGTCGTGATCCTGATGCGAGAAGAAGTGGAAAAGGGAACATATTTGTTAAGGTATAGCTTTTACTCTGACACATAGCATATGCGGCCAATTTGCGATGCTGCTAAGTTTATCTGAAGCCTGTCTTTTTAACATGATGAATTGGGTGGTTCTGATCAGAACTTGAGTGATTCAGTTGATAATGTGGGGCTTCAAGAACTGTTTAAACCATTTGGGAACATCTTATCTTGCAAAGTTGTCAAATCAGAGGATGGTAAGAGCAAAGGCTATGGCTTTGTTCAATTTGATTCTGATGAATCTGCAAATGCTGCTATAGAGAAGCTGAATGGTTCAAATGCTGGAGGCAAGCAGATGTATGTGCTCCTATTTTCCCTTGATTTTGATCACTAGATACAGTCCTTTTTTTTTAGTCTATTTAGTCTACTTTCACGGCTAAACCTGATCTTTTGATTTTTCAGATATGTGGCAAAATTTGTTAAAAGGAGTGATCGAGTCCTTTCTCGTGCTAATGCTAAATACACCAATCTGTATGTCAAGAATCTTGATCCTGATGTCACAGAAGAGGCTCTGCGAGAGAAGTTTTCTGGTTTTGGGGAAATTACGAGCCTAATCATTGCTACGAATGAAAATGGTACTTCGAGGGGTTTTGGCTTCATTAACTTTGATAGCCCTGATGATGCAAAGCGAGCCACTGAAGCTATGAATGGATCACAACTTGGTAGGTTATAGTTTAATTTGCAATCCCTGTGAGAAAAATCTATCAGACACCTCATTAGAGCTTTTCCTGCTGACTATGGTACTCTCAACAGGTTCAAAGGTTCTGTTTGTTTCAAGGGCACAGAAAAGAGCTGAGCGTGATGAGATTTTGCGATGCCAATTTGAGGAAAAGCGAAAGGAGTATATCCTTAAGTACAAGGTGGACTTTGGTTTCATTTCTTTGTTTTCCTCGCTAATATGCTTTTGTGCTTTATGCTCTATGCTTCATTTTCATTATTGCAGGACTCAAATGTGTATATCAAGAATATTGATGATGATGTCAGCGATGATGAACTGAAAGAACACTTCAGTCAGTGTGGCACCATCACTTCTGCAAAAATCATGCGTGATGACAAAGGAATTAGCAAGGGTTTTGGTTTTGTCTGCTTCTCCAACCCTGAGGAGGCCAGCAGAGCTGTAAACAGTTTCCATGGTTGGTTGATTTTTCAATTAGTTTCCTCACTTGTTCCATGCTTTCCATGAGAAATTTTCATTTGGATAGACACTCTTATATAGGGGATACACATCACATGTTTATAGAGATGCAAATAAATTGGACGATTTTATGGGGGTAGCAAGGTTTTCACAATTAAAGCATGGAGATTTTTGAACAGGCCACCCACATGCTTCCCAATTATAACTTATAGCAGAGCAGTACATATATACAATTTGCATACAAATTAACCAGGTTTTATATATTATGATGGTGTAATCATGCATACATTACAGGATTCATGTTTCATCGAAAACCATTATATGTGGCCATTGCTCAGAGGAAAGAGGATAGGTTAGTGCAACTGCAGCTTCAGCATGCCCAGAGAATGGCTGGACTTGCAGGAGCTTCATCTGCTGTAATTCCGGGTGGATATCCTCCTTACTACTATACTGGCCCTTCTGGCCTTATCTCTCAAGCGCCTACTCGCCCGGGGCTGATGTACCAGCCATTAGGGCTAAGGCCTGCGTGGAGAGGAAATGGCCTCCCTCCCCCAACTGGACCAGGATTCCCCACTGCATCACTGCCTGTAAGCATGTTGCAACTTTGAAGAATTAATCCATATTGCCATTTCGTCCTATGCATTATTTTTCCCATTTCACACCCTCAGTCCAAGATATTGCTGCTGTAAGTTCTTTCCAGGTTCTTAATTGATCATATTTGCTTTTTCATGGTGTGCAAACCAAATACAGATTCCCCGTGCTCCACATGAGGGCAGGCACAACAGAGGCAGGATGAATGGGCACATGATTCTGCAGGGTAGTGCTCCATCAGCCACATACATTCCGCATTTGCAACAGCCAACTCAACCAATCACAGCTGTTAAAGATCCACACCAGCAGGTTTGGCAAGCTTTCCCTTGACACTACGAGAATTGAAGAGAGCTGTCAGATCCCTTCATAATATCTCAACTAGACACTAGATTTTTCTTGCAAGTTAATTGTCACTTGCTTGAACTGTCAGCAGCAGCGTGTAGGACAGCATAGATATGTGCCTAATGGACGTTCAAGAGAGATGAGCAAAGGATCGGGAATCATGCCATCTGGTTCTGATTCTGCCGAAGCTGGGCCACAGGGAACAGAGATGCTGAGCAGCCTGCTTGCGGCTGCATCCCCAGAGCAGCAGAAACAGATACTCGGGGAGCGTCTTTATCCTCTTGTGCAGA
The DNA here is from genome assembly GCA_037672795.1 of Lagerstroemia speciosa. Lineage (NCBI taxonomy): Eukaryota > Viridiplantae > Streptophyta > Magnoliopsida > Myrtales > Lythraceae > Lagerstroemia > Lagerstroemia speciosa. The sequence continues at coordinate 1,018,628 of CM075302.1, read as the reverse complement.
AGCATAAGGTAATTTTTTTCTAAAATGAGAATTTCTGCAATTTACTTGAGAAGGATCCTTCACGTGTCAATAGGTGATGATCATTCAATTACTCCTGCATAGTGCATTTATCTTCCTCTGAATTCTGATATTCATGTTCAGCAACATATTAATGTGCATATACGTTTGAGATTTAGTGGATCAAGAAAATCGGACAGGTAGACATGGTGGGACACACTATTTATTTGGTTCTTAAATTATAAAATTTTGAATGGGGAAGTTCAGACATGACCCACCTCTAAAGTGCTTCTTTGAGGTCCGAATTAAGCCAATCAATAAATGTATGTGTGTGACTGGTTTAGAAGTGCAGCAATCAAATCGCATTCTGGTTAGCATTCTCCGCCATGTTGGCTTCTTTCTAGTGATTAAGGATTTAGGCTAAGTCTTTAATCAACTTGGTCATGCAAGTCCGGTGTCTAGCTAACAACATGCCTTTGATGCAGCCTGATCTTGTGGCAAAGATAACCGGAATGCTCCTGGAGATGGATAACTCAGAACTTCTACTGCTTCTGGAGTCACCCGAGTCACTGGCTGCGAAGGTGGAAGAAGCTGTGCAGGTTCTCAAGCTCTCAAAGAGCAAGTCTTCTAACCAGGCTGCCCTACACCCTAACTTTCTATCCGCCGAGGTTGCAGTCAACTAATAACCGGAGCTGATTTTCTGAAGGACATCAGTACTATTTTTAATGCTATAGGCTTCGAGAAAAAAAGTTGAAGACAGGTGCCAACTTCTGCTCAAATCGGGTTCTGGTTTGGCTCCCGGAGTAGTACTATTTTGGTTTTAATAAGGACCATTGTTTGATGTGTTTCGGAGTTTAATTTGGTTTGCTAGGTATTGTTTTCTTTTGTACTTTCAGAGATTATGGAGTATGGTAGAATATTTGTTTTATGTCACGCAATTCTGCAGGGTTCTCTCGTAATTGGAAGTATCTTACCATGACGGATAGTAATTTGGGAGTCAAACTCAACCCAAATGAGTCAGAATTTGTTGAATTTTTAGATATTATGTGGTGCACGCAGAAAAAGAAACTAATCCTAGACGGTGGTGGTGCTCTAGCAGTGGAATCTGAATGATCTCTAGAAGTGCCAGTTGTCGGGCTTTCGCTAAAAAAATTTGCAAAAAAAGAGCACAATGCATCATTAACTCCACTCACTGCACAGCAATACTCCTGTTCGTATATATATTGCAGATGGAGCATTCAAATTCTTCATGGCTCATTATTACTGCGTTCCACCTACCCAAATAAAAGCTGGGTGGGGCCAAACTATCACTCGGTTTCTGAGTTTCCCTCCCATTGGCCTGCAGTGGGCTTAGTGATCATCACTCACCCCCGGCCATTCGGGTGAATTCCGAAACATATATACAGGTCGGTTGAAACTAAGCTTAAAAAAAGGTTGGTTGAGATAATCCGATACTTATTGAAAGCAAGTCTCGCATTCAACTTTTGTGAGCGAAGAATATTCATTTACCTGGATTATACACGTCCTATTAACTTTCTAAATATCGAAAGACTTCACCAAACTCTAAAGGCATCAATCCAAACTAAGGAGGGTTTGTTGCTAGAAATGTCATAAACACACTCACATTCAAAAGGCATTATTACAATTTATTATTCATTTTTTTTGTTGCATTATGCAATATCCCTAGGTTAGTCGAAATGTACATCGAGACTAAATTATGGTTGGGCCGGGATCCCTAAAAAAATTTCTGTTGACCTTCCCAATACGAGAATTGATCATGAAATCAACCATTTAGGGTTCAATGAGAAAATGACTAGATCAATTTCAGTTTGATACAATTTAGTAGTCTTCTCACGGTCTTTCTCCCACTCCCCCCTCCATTTATTTAAGTAACTTCACCCTCCTCCTCCTACCTTATTCAGTATTACTAGCTACTTACTCCATTGCTCCATTGCCATTTCTCTCCCTGGACAGAAAGTAGAAGAAGACCATAAACCAAAAAAGAGTGATGGACAAAGATGATATCTCCAAATGTGTCTGCTACGGCCGCTTAGTGGTGGCGGCGGCGCTGCTCGTGGGTCTCCTGCTTCCAGCTCCCGGGGTCCAGGGAGACCCGCTGGTTCCGGCACTGTGCATATTCGGGGACTCGGTGGTGGATGCCGGCAACAACAACCGCCTTCTCACCCTCGTCAAGGCCAACTTCCCTCCCTACGGCCGAGACTTCGCCGACCACCGCCCCACCGGCCGCTTCTGCAACGGCAAGCTAGCCACCGACTTCACCGGTATATATTTTTCACCATCTTCCTCTCACCTGTAGAACTTAGTGCGCAGGACCAGTGGCGGAGATGCTCCAACTCTGAAAGCATTTTCTTTCTCTTGATGTCTACGCAGCTGAGTTCCTGGGGTTCACCTCGTACCAGCCAGCTTACCTGAGCCAGGAAGCCACGGGGAAGAGCCTGCTGATCGGAGCCAACTTCGCCTCGGGCGCTTCTGGGTTTTACGACGGCACTGCCCAGTCATATGTAAGTGCCGATGATCCCATGTCCACCGGCCAAATCAATCTTTTCTTACCGTAGTTTCTGCAGAGGTGCCTGCATGTCCAAGGAGAAAGGCCTTAACATATTAGACTGTCTACCACAAGGAGAATCTTCATTACTGTGATCCAACGCCTCTTTCACTGGTTTCCGGATTCGATTCTTACAATGAGAAAATGGGCTGACCCCACTCTAACTCGACTTAGCGGGCACTCCAGAAGACAATATACGACTATTTCCTAAGAAAGTTTACCGTTCAAACATACTATTTAACAAGTTTTTTCAGCTATTTCTATCCCGGAAATCATCTGATGAACTGCAAGGTGACAATCACCATTTGACTTCAGTAGAATAATCAATGTTGTTTCTTGCTGGATGTATGGATTTTCTGCGGTTGTTGCAGGGAACAGTCTCACTGCCGCAGCAGCTCAACTACTACAAGGAGTGGCGGAACAAGGTGGCGAGCATGGTGGGGAGAAGCAAGGCTAATGCCATCTACTCCCGCGCCATCCACCTCCTCAGCGCCGGCAGCAGCGACTTCATTCAGAACTACTATATCAACCCCCTCCTCAACCAGGCCTACTCCCCTGACCAGTTCTCCGATGCCCTTCTCCGATCTTACTCTTCCTTCATCCAGGCATGCATACATGTCCTTCCCCCTAAATTCGGCTCGGAAACCAGGAACCTTTGCCTTGAATGTAAGCTTTTTCGGTTCGGCTTAGCCATCTAATTCTGCCCCTTATGTGTTCGCAGAATTTGTATGGACTCGGAGCAAGGAGGATCGGGGTGACAACGCTGCCTCCGATGGGATGTCTGCCCGCGGCAATCACGGTCTTTGGACTAGGAAGCAATCAGTGCGTGGCGAGATTGAATCAGGACGCAGCCTCGTTCAACAGCAAGCTCAACGGCACATCTCAGAGCCTAAAGGCAAAGCTACCCGGTCTCAAGCTCGTAGTCTTCGACATATATCAGCCTCTTCTTGATTTGGTCACGAAGCCTGCCGATAATGGTAACTTCCATCCATTCGTTCCATCCATGATCTCGACTGATCCCAAGTCATCGGAAGCGGTCGAGAAAAGCTTTTCTTTGTTGGTTAAAGTTGGTTCTTGTGTTGCAGGATTCTTCGAGTCGAGGAGGGCTTGCTGTGGAACCGGTACCTTGGAGACATCCTTGCTCTGCAACTCGAGATCAATCGGGACGTGCACGAATGCTTCGGGATATGTCTTCTGGGATGGATTTCATCCTTCTGAAGCAGCCAACATGATCCTGGCAGGAGATCTGCTCGGGCAAGGTTTCGACCTCATATCTTGAAGATGTCTCTGCTGTAGCCCAGACAGCTTCCATGGATTCGACAAGGTCCGATGTTCATGATGTGGGACAAAAAAAGACAGGGGTGTTGATGTTCCAGTTCTAACTTAGTCTCACGATAGAGTAGAAGTTTCTCCAAGGCCATCCCATCTCTGTGATACGATTGTTGCTCTCCCATATTCACTCCCAACATACTAGCAAGTAGCATAGCAGTTCCATTGTTCACGAAAGGGATGATAATAGCGGAAGTTCCATATATTTATCGTTTTTGACAATTCAATCTTATAAGTTTGAAAATAACTAATTCAGTTTTATAAGATCAGTTCCATTACACTTTCAGTTTAAATCATCACTGTTTTGTTGACGTGAATATCATACTATTAACAGTTTTGTTAATGGAACCGTAACTTTCCCAAATAATGTTAATGAAATGGTGACGTTTCAAATTGAAAGCATAACAGAATTGATCTTATAAGACTAAATCGACCATTTTTAAACTTATATAACGTAACTATAAAAAACGGTAAACATATAGGACTTACAGTGTGATTTTTCAAAATAATGACCCCAACATTTCGGGCTTTATGATTGTACGGTAAATGGGTCCACTAAGACTTGGATGTTATGGGTCCGGGCCCATTAGTAATTGGAAATTCCAGGCCCAGCCCAACAGTTCGATCACATCCGGTTACGTTGTTCCTTCCCACATTAGACCGCGAAAAACAAAATCCAGCGCCCTGCGGATGCTCCGCGCCCCGCTTTCTTCTCGCATTCTCCCTTGGTCTCTCGGACGATGAAGACGACGATGAAGGTAATGCAGAACTGACTTCGGGGTCAACCGGAAAATGATGATAAGATCACCGATCACCGAATTGTTTCCCTGTACGCTGCGTCTCCTATTCTTCGCTGTGATAGGAGTCGAGTATAGTATATGGTCGTTTTATTATGTTTCCAAAAGTCTATGGGATGAACTTCTCGTATGGTTCTGCAATGGATTCGATTGCATTGTCCGTTTATAAATTTCCGAAACCAGAGATCACAACATGTGCTTGATCTGCAATCTGCAAACCTGAAGTAGATTTCACCGGCAGCATTAGGCATGGCGAAATGCCGGTCCATGCAGAGCGCCCAACCAGCCCTGCTGTTCGTTTTGTTTGCTATCCAAGCTTTCCGGCATTGCTAGTTGGTTGAATCAATTCGGGGGTCATCGTCTGTTGAGTTTGTGGCAGAGCTATTTTCCAATTGAAAGTCTTCCTTGAGATTCTTTTAAGATTTTCATTTTGGAATGTTAAAATCTTCCTCTGCCTATTACACCTTGAAAAATGAACCCCCAAGCATTGTTGGTTGGGTCACTTCAACATGACTGCTACTATAGGAGTGTAATCTGCACATTAATTCAATTTATTTAAACAGCTCCCCAGATCCTGCCAGATTTTTCATCATGAAATTCAGAGCACAAATTCTCAGGAAACATCCACTTTGTTTCTCGATAGGTCTTGCTTCCTTTGTTTGTTTGTTTTTGCTTTTTGCTGTCCTGAAGTCTGTGATAGCTAGTTTTCCCTGGTTGTAAGATCATGAGAACTATTTGATGTTGACACTTGAATCTGTTTGCATTCTAGATATTATTATATTCAATCACGCTTGATCTGCATAAGGAGGTATCTTGAAAAGGGTATCCAAATCTTTTCAATAGTGGAGATTACCCACGAGCTTATTCTGAGATGGGAATGATTTGTGTGGCCGTGAGAATGAATCTCTGCTAATGTTGGGTCCTTGAGAAAGGTAGAGGAATATCTTTATACATTATGCCAAAATCTCTTATGTTGTGGGTGCAGTTTTATTTGTCATCTTATATAAGGAACTGGCCAACTTAATGCGGATCAATCTTGTTCGGTAACATGACTGGAAACAGACTGTTTGATGATGGAGTCCCCATTATACAAATTGTTACATATGAATTTGATGGACATTAATACAGATGGTCCCATTCCTGAAAAACATCCAGTGATAGGATTTCTTTTGTAGGGCCTTTGACAGATGCAGCATGCTGCTATTATTTGGTAATCAACATGCAACATCAACAGTTCCATTTAAGGTAACTGGGTGTCTGCAGAATGACTTGGAATATGAACTTCCTGAAAACTCACATGACAACTAGACAACTATTGATAATTGAAAGCGAACCACTGCAAGGGCAGTTGTAAAAAGATCATTAGATAATTGACAACATGCATAAATGCAAACAGACCATGCAGTAATGCTCTTGCAGCGACTCAAACTATTTAGTCCTCTCATTTTCTGATGTTCTGTGATTTCATTTCCAGCAGATTGATTAACATCTGAATTGCTTTAAAGCAGCAGAGAACTGAAGTTCTATAGGAAGATAACCACAATTAGGTAAGTTTTAGAATTTCTTGAGCTGACACTGCGCGGACAGGCTAGGATAGGCTACGAGTGCTCTCATATTATGTGTGTAAAATGATCTCTGTCCATGAAGTGATGAATGATGCATATTTTGTTTCCTATCAATGTAATGGCATAATAATCAGCTAGTGGGAAGCTTCCCAGCAATCATACCATGAAAAGAAGCCACGACTATGCAGTGCCGCACAACAACTGTGGGCCTGTGGCAGAAGTCAGGGCCATTGGCATGCTTTACAATTAGTGCTTGGACCGCAGTGACCTTGACTTGATCAGGAGCTGTAGCCACAAGGTTTTTTTTTTCAGGGATATCACTTCGGTGATATTTTCCTACTACTAAACATAAGATACCCATTCTACACTCTGAAGGATATCAGTTTCTCAGCATCGTTGTTGAATACTCCTGCACCCATCCTGAAATCTGTCAATTTAATAGCACTGTTTATCTGATCATCAATAGTCATAAATTTCTTTCGTTATGTGAGCTGGTAGTTGCTTTGCTAGCAGTCTGAAGTAATGCCAGTAGGTGCTCCTGCTACCTCTAAATAATGCATAGCATCTATCTGTTATTTTAGATAATTTACTGAGCTTACAAATAGGTTATTAATCTATGTTATTTTTGAGTTACGCTTAATAACAATTCTCTACTCCAGTGAGTTTGCCGTGACCCCAGCGTGTTTTCAATGTCTCTATTGTCGTTCCCGTATTATTCTGAGTTTCTTTAATCATAAACCAAGTCAAACCGGTCCCAAGCAGATTCAGCGTATCCATGTCTAACCCTAATTTCAATTTTCTTCCGCGGTTTTGCGCAGGTTGTTGAAAATTTCACTGTTTCAGTGATCTCAATGCATTTGCAAGACATATGATTTGCTGCAAATCAGATCAATCGGGCATGGACTAGTTGATGGAAATTGATCAGGTAAACCCATAATTCGCCATTCTGCCTCTCTATTTGTACAGATAGATATGCATCTGGAATTACCTATAAACAACTCGACATTATGGATCTTCTTGCTTGTAATTACAAGCATTTCACTTGGAAAAGGCACCTATCTTAATGCTCTATCAAAAAAGCCCAGTGACGTTGAAATTTTTCTTTATCACTCAGTGACGTTGAAAATTATCAATCTTAAAGCAAGATAGATAGATTAAATAAAGTCAGGTAGCTTGACTGTTTAAATAATCAGATTCTGACATTTTCCCCGCTTATTTCGCGATTCTTTAATATGAAAAAATTTTAGATAGTCCTACCTCACAATGACGTAGTAGGAAACAACCAATCAAAATATTTTGATTAGTATTAATTGTGGTACCTGTTTTGGTAATTAATACTAATTTGCTTATTTGTCGAATTTTGATCGGTACTTCCCAACGTCATGTAACGAGATAGGATCACCTAAGAATTTCTAGCTCATGTGCTTCTCTCATGTTCCCCTGAGCGCGACTCTTGAGCTCATTTGCTTATCTTTGTGATTGATTGGTGGGCAATTATTAATCTATTGTCAACGGTGACGGGATTGTGCATTGGAGTATCAATTAGCTTGTCATATTATACGGTAATGTGTTACATTGTTATTGAGTGTTTAAATATTGGATGAGTATTCTTCAGTAAATAAACAAAACTGATTTTGACTCGAGATCAAGAGATTATGAATTTACTTCTCATAGGTGGATTTAATTTTCTCTTTTTTCAATTTCTTTTTAAATATATTTGCCCCCTTTTTATAAAAAAATTGATTTAAGTGAGGATATGTTTCACCTTTGTTGAAATCAACAATGATTGTGTCCAGTTTCATTGGTTGGTTTTTGAATTGGTCAACTTGGTACTTATTGACTTCATCTATTCCATAGTTTTTTTTTTTTGGCTGAGTGTTTTCCGAATTTTTTTTGGCGAGAAATGGTGAAAATAGGCGTTGGGCATTTATGTGCTTAGAAACGTATTCAACTGAAATTCCATAGCCTAAACCATTAGTAGAGGAGGTTTGAAACCTCTTTTTCCTAATAAAAAATTTAGTTTAAGTTTTATAAATATAAAAAAAATTATAATTAAAATATTATATTTATCCTTAGTGGGTTGATTCTGTCCGAATTTAAGTTAAGTAGAATTAATTAAATTCTTGAGTAATACCTAATGTACACCGAAGATTCCACCCCCAAGGATTTGAAACATATTCAATTAAAAAGGTTTCAACCTCCCGTTTATTGTCTAATCAGTAAGATAAAGGTAATTTAAACTGTATTTTTTATTTTTCTCTTCATTTTCTTCTCTTTTCACAATATTATTTTTAGTAGAATTGCATAAAAATATGTTTATTTATGTGTTAACTTAGAAAATTCTGCGTAATATGATGCAAAAAGGAAAGTTATTAATCAAAATATTAAAATTAAATTATTTAAATAATAATAACTTTATATATGGTAAAAAATATATTTACAAAAAAAATTGAAATTAGTAAAGTAAGAATTCAAAAAGGAATTTTCTAATCTATATATAATTTTTCCAGAAAAATATTCTTCTCCGATGTCTTTTAAAATTCTATATTTTTTGAAAAATTTTCTAGAAAATTGAAAAATTATCGATGAGTGTAAATACGACTTAAGTTCTTCTATTCAATTATCTGAGGATGATTCATCGCATACAAAATTTAATAATAAATTATTAACAGTTTAATAAATATTTTAAATTATACTTAAAAAATTATTTTATGATACTATTTTAAATATTTATTAATTGAGTGTGAGAATCTGTCTTCCCACTGCGACGCGTACAGAATTGTCGTCTCTATCATAATTATCATTGGCCAGAAAAGAAAATGAATATTCTGAAAATTCTCTGTTTTCTCATCTGTCTGTTTCTCTCTCATAATTATCAATAGAGAGATAGAGAGAGATCTGTCCACGCCCATCCCGGCATTGCCCATATACAACTAAACGTGAAATTCATATTATACACCATATGTATTATATTAATAAAAATAATTAATTATAAATTTATACATAAATAAAGAGAGTAAATAAATATAATTGATACATGCATGTGAGACCATCTCTCCCAATTTTTTTAAATTTTTCCTTATTTTATATATTTCTTTATTTTTATAAAATATAAAGAATTTATTTTTTATATTTTTACAAATTTTAAAAACTTTTCAAGCTCTTCATATTTTTAAATATTTTTATTTTTTAGTGTTCCTATATTTTATAATCTTTGTGATGGTGTCACGTTGTTAAAAAATTATATTTTTTTAAAAAGGAGAAATTTATAAGAACCTAATTGATAAAAAAGAAATTAAGATGAAAACTTAATTGATAGTATAATAATGTTGTTAGTAAGAGGACCAAATTGAAGAAAAATAAATAGAGATGAATCTAAGTGATAATATAATCATACCGTTAGTGTTTCTTTTTAATGGAGGGACCCAATTGAATCCATGAAGGACCATGTTAAGATTATAAAGGACCTAATCGATATACAAAAGTAGTATAATTGATACAAAAAACCCATTCAATGATCCAACTGATGTAAAATAAGTTTCTGAGAGAGTTGACTGAGGTAAAAAATCTCTTCAAAATTGAAGTGACATCAAATTCATCACTCGATAACGAAATTATTAATTTACTTTTTTTTTCATATAATTATTATATTTATTTTGGCTTATATATAGGCGGTGCATGTTGACGACCCCCCTTGCGGCTGCGAGTCATTCATCATTGGAAGCGAAGTTGAAGGAAATCTTTCTGGGTGTGCGGACGGTTGGAGAGAGAGAGAGAGAGAGAGCGAGTACACAGACAGACAGAGAGAGTCAGTCTTTTTTCATTGAAACTGGCGGCAACTGTGTTATGGGTACGAAGTGGTTTATTCTGTATCTGCTCTCGGGCTTCTCACTCGCTGTCCTCACCGTGCGCTTCCTCAACAACGACCAAACTGGACTTGCACGTCCCGCTCTCGCCCAGTTCCGCTCATCGCTTGATGGATCCAGCACGGATAAAGTCTGGCCTGTGCGTGTCTCTGTATCTATCTCTCAGCGATCTATGAATGCTGAATGTTGCTGTCGTTTCCCCTCTTCCTGTTTCCTTGCAATTTAAGCTGTTCTTCCTTTCTCTGTATGGTTGCATCAGGAGCTGAGGTTCGGCTGGAGAATTGCTGTAGCAACAGTCATTGGGTTTCTGGGGTCGGCATGTGGGACGGTCGGTGGGGTTGGTGGTGGAGGCATTTTCGTTCCTATGCTCAGTCTCATTGTCGGGTTCGACACCAAGTCGGCTGCTGCTCTTTCCAAATGTAAGTACTAGACTTTCCTGGTTTTATTTCAATTCATAACATGTTTTAGTAATGCTCTAGTTGCTTTCAATTATCGCTTCCCATAATTTAAAGTTTATGGATCGGGATATGATTCAATATTCAACAGAGATGCTTTGACAGTTTGACATGTTACTGCATAATATTAAAATCCAAATCCCAGGAGTATATCTGGGATGAGTGTTGAAGTATATATAGCTTTTGGAAGCAACCCTTAATCTAAACAGTTGTTTTTAAAAGCTACGACTCTTGGTAGGTAAGTCATAAAAATTTTATTAATAAATTATGTTGATTAATATTTGAAGGAACTTATGGGTTTGCAGGTATGATAATGGGAGCCTCGGCATCATCGGTCTGGTACAACCTAAGAGTACCCCATCCGACAAAGGAAGTGCCCATAATAGACTATGATCTTGCTCTTTTGTTCCAGCCCATGCTCATGCTCGGGATCACTGTTGGTGTGTCTCTCAGTGTCATTTTCCCGTATTGGCTCATCACCATCCTAATCATTGTTCTCTTTTTAGGTACTAACAACCCTCAAGAGAAAGAGTTGATATATTTTATTATTTTATGTGCTGATTTACTGTTCTATCTTGCCTTTTATTTACATTGATTGATTCTTTGTCTTTATAAATAATACGGCAGAAATAGAGGAATAAGATCACAGTCAAACAATTTGCAGTAAGTTTGATATTGCTTTCTATCCCTAATTGATCGGTCAGGGACCTCGTCGAGATCTTTCTTTAAGGGGCTAGAGATGTGGAAGGAAGAGACCACTTTAAAGGTCAGTTCTAGATACTACATCAAATACGCAGAGGATAGTGAAAAATGCAGTTTTTACTCCTTACACATTTTTCTCTCTCTGGTTGGTCGATGATTGCAGAAGGAGCTGGCTAAGCAGCAGGAAGCTCCAGTCAACTCTCATGGTGAACGTAAGATATTATTATATTCTCACTTACTCTGAAAAAATCTTTATCATTCAGTTTTCACGTGATCTTAATCTAGCTGAAAAACAATTGCCTCTCTTTGTGGACCAATATTGCCCATTGATTTAATCAGTCAGTGTGCTTGCCATGTGACTCTTGCCTCGACACCTAAATAGTCCTGTCATGTTGCTTGTATTTGCAATTACCACCAATTGGTGACAGAATTGAACTTCGTGCAATTTCACCCAACCATTAGGACAGAAAAGCTTAATTCTCATCCCATTGCACCAGTGCATCTTATGGTTTGGTCATTTTCATTTGGTTGCTGCAGTCCTCATCGACACTCCGTACGAACCATTAGAGGAGAAGTCCGAAATGGTGAGGCGTGACTCTTTTCACCTATATTAATCATTTTAGACATATGCACCAATTTTCAACCTTTATTGATTACATTGCTTGAAAACTAATCAAAAACTCTTGTACAGCAAATTCTCTGCTCTAACCTCAGGTGGAAAAGGATCTTGGTGCTGTTCCTAGTGTGGATTTCCTTCCTCCTCCTTCAAATCCTCAAGGCAAGTCAATCATTTATTAAGCCCTTCCCTTTCAACTGCTTCATTCTTTGAGCGGCATTTTTTTTTTGGGCAGCATTCTTTGAACGGCTTAATAAACTAATAATTAGCTGATTCATATTTTATAACCCACAGAATGATGTAGCAGTTTGCAGTGCATGGTACTGGGTGCTATTCTCCTTACAGGTAAACAATAAAAAAAGCATAAACAAGACAAAGTTTCCCATTCGCTTTATGTTTGTATGGTATAGATCATCTTCTACAGTTGGGGAATCAATGCCTGGGGTTGGTACACTAATCTCGGTTTGCAACAGATATAGCTTATGGTTCATTTCAAAGAGGAAAAAATGATAAATAAGAGTATATTCAAAATTATTACACCATTTCGCTGTATTTCTTGTTTCCTACAGTTGCCCATAGCTGTGGCAGTATTTGGATATGAAGGGGCGAAACTGTGTATAGAACAGAAGAGGAGGATGCTCTCAGGGAATACTGAGGCCATCTGTGAGGCCACTATCCAGTGGACCGTGAGCCACATAACCTTTTGTGCGCTCTGTGGTATCATTGGAGGCTGTGTCGGGGGCCTGCTGGGATCCGGTGGGGGTTTCATATTGGGCCCGCTTCTGCTCGAGATCGGAGTTATCCCACAGGTAGGGGACTGTCAACATTACCTTTCAAATCCAGAGGTATTTATTAGATTCGAGTGATAGGAGGCACACATTTTAGGAGGATTAATCGTTTTTTATGACTTAACTAACTCAGAAAGTTTTAAAATAAAATGAAGGTTTCTGGTGTACTTGCAAAGTGTTTTACTTGCTAATTTCTCTTTGAATATGGTCAGGTTGCAAGCGCAACAGCAACATTTGTGATGATGTACTCATCTTCCTTGTCCGTGGTCGAGTTCTACTTGCTTAAGCGGTTCCCTATTCCCTATGGTATGTAGTTCTATTTTTGAGACAGTTTACTCCACACATCATGGACCAACTGACATGTCTATGCTAAGATCCACCTGATGTAAAATTAAGCTCCTCTACTGTTATGCTTCTCCATGTTTGTGGATCTTTAGTCCCTGATGGACCGACCCCATTCTGATACAAGAAACTTTCAACTTGTGGTATTCACTACAGCTCTTTACCTCACGGTTGTTTCAATCCTGGCCGGCTTCTGGGGACAGTTCTTCGTCAGGAAGCTGATCACAATCCTGGGGAGAGCCTCACTCATTGTGTTCATTCTCTCGGGGGTCATCTTCGCCAGTGCCTTGACTATGGGTAAACTCTCGTTACCCGGTCCTGGAAATAATGATCTTATCGAGAACTGATGCTCAAAGCCTATTAAGAAATAACACTCTTACCTTGCTTGTGGGGTCTTTTGTCTGCAGGGGTCATCGGCATCGAGGAAAGCATCGTGATGATTGCGAATCACGAGTTCATGGGATTCTTGAACTTCTGCAGCAGCCAGTAGTTTCTTGGGAGAGAATTTAGGCGGAGATTGGTAGTTTGAGTCTTTGGAAAGTCATTATTGGGTTCAACACCTCAGGGCAGGTGCTGTGTCGGTCAACACCTAGTTGACCACCCCAGGCAATAATAAACAAACGCACGCAAAAATTAAAAAAACACCTTTTGGATGTTTCGCATTGGTTTGGGTAGGATGGATTTACGATTTCCAGTACAGGGAAGACATGTATCTGTACACTCGAATCTAATAAGCTTATCGTGTTATTTATGATGCATATATTGTTGCGACACTTTAATCCAACTTATTTTCTTTTTTCCTGTATGGGATTCACATGGTGGGCGGTCTCCCTTATTCTATGATGGTAGGTCTCTTTATAAAATATATGTTATGTCACAAGCCCACATGGTCGGAGGATGTCCTTTGCACGGCAAGTTTCTCTCATTACTCAATTTCACACACTGGCGTCCTCTAGTTGTCACATTACTCTTGTCTCTTCTCAAGCCCGCCTGCCCATCAAGATTAGAATTAAAATGTTGAAATAGCGGAAGAGACCAAAGAATCCATCAGATGCCGAGGAGGCAAAGTCACTTGCTTCAACACCCGATGGATTCTTATCATTGCATTTCAGACCTTTCCGACCTCTTCCGTGCATCCAGGAACTAACAACATCGATCATTGATGACAGACTTAGGATTCCAAGGTACCTGAACAGGGTCCCCCAAGCAGAACAACCGCAATCATGCTTGAGGAGGATACTTTGTGCCCTTCAGTGGATTAAAATAGATTGGAACTTCACGTGGCAAAGTGGGGCAGCTGGGGACAGAGACATTGTTCTCCATATCCATTCCACATAATCCTAAATCTTTGCTTTAATCATCAGATACAGATGACACTAGAAGCAATGATTAGAAGTTGAAGGATATACCTCTCCCAAACCTACCAAGTAGTGCAACTCACCAAAAATTCTTGACTACATCTTGACTAGTATGTGCATAATGTCTTGATCCTTGTGGTTACTCCCCAGTGGCTGCAAGCTGATATGGTTCCAGACCTGATGCACGGGACCGGCAACCACACCTTTTTCAATTGTTGTATACCAAATAATCAATGTTGGATGATAACAAGTGAGAATTAAACAAGGCCATCTGGTCGCACAAGTACCGTAGGTTAAGCAGAAAGAAAAGAAATCGTATTCAAGGCTGCTCCAGCACAGAGAACATCCTGCAAACTCTCAAACATTATCCAAATTCCCCAGCCTGTCTGAGTCATGTACTATGGTCCAACGGGATACTGCAACTGGTCTGCTAATTTAAATTTCTGAAAAATGGCTACATGCTTGATAGGTTAGAGGGATAAGTTCCCCCAATATTCATATCCAATAGCTGGAAGCATGGGAGACGTGGCCATCAGAAGTCTACTAGAATTTTTTCCTAGAAACCAATAAGATGGTCACAAGATGCATGTTACCTAGCTTGGGCCTCAAAAAAAGGAGCACCATGAGCCAGTTACAGGAGACCTATTGCAACCAGAGAATTTCTTTGTATCAACGCTACCCCATATGTACTCTTGAATGGAGGTTAAACATGGATTTTGGGAGTTAACGATAGCAAGATAGTGAACCCAGCTCAAGGTTATTTGGATTTATGAACAGTACTAGAAGTAGAAAGAGATAAAAATAGAGCAAGAAGCTCTACACAAGTAGCGTGCAAACATGAATCAATTTACCTGCATAAAGGAAGATAACAGTTATTTCATTGTCAAAATGATTGCCCCTTTGTATAATCAAAACTAAATTCAGCTTTTAGGAGCAACAAAGAGAAAGATGCTGCAAGAGCCCAGGAATTTCTCAAAAACCATTATAAACTGTTGGCAGTATCATGAATCCTGTGAAATACATTAATCAAGCTGACATATGAAATTGTGCAACATCAGTTGGTGGTTAGCAGACGTCAAATCCCCACTCATATGAGTAACAGATGGTGCAACAGAATGAAGCTAATGCTCAACATTTACTACACAATAGAACATACCCCTGGCCTGCCATTCCAAGTGGACCAACAGACAGGAAGAGTAATCAAATGCAATTAATAATATTAACTTTGCAGAGAACCCAGGGAATGGAAAAAGGGGCAGCACACACCGGAAGGAGACGCCTACTGCTCTATACTGTTTGCAGCTGCATCAGATTTTCTAGGAGCAAACGAGGTATCTTTGATGGAAAAAGATTCTGAACTGATGGCAATTTTTCTCATGCCAACCTCAACTGCCTCCTGCCCATCGTTCTCTCTCTTAGTCATGGAGTCAGCAGGTGCATTTCTATCCACAGGCGCAGATGGCTCCAGTGAACGAGGGCCTGCACTGATCCATGGATGGAGAAGGCACTGTGCTGCAGTTGGACGATTTTCAGGCACAAAATCAAGTATAGGGACTAAGAAGTCACTCATATCATTTGCATCTTTCTCCGAGAATTCATATTTCTCAACAAGAACTTTATTAAGAGGCCAGAAGCGCAATCTTCTTATGTGCCGTAAATCACCATATCTGTTGAAGAAGTCCCGTGAATAGCGTCCACCTAATGCAATCTAAAGATATTCAACAGACAATCTCAGAATTATAAATTATCATCATACAAAAAGACAACAAGCTAAACATGTCTACAAATTGAATCCTCACCTTACGAGGCATCATGCCTAGGAGTTCCATCATCAATGCTAAATGGTCCTGAAATGGAGTTAAAATCATGCACTGATCAATCATCTGAGAAGGTTTTCAATATAAACTCATGGAATACAGATTTATCTGATCAATCTGTCGTTTCCCTTAAGTTATTAGGTTTCTCCCTGATCTGATTATCAAATGCGCTTCCTCTTTTTTTTTTTGGCATGGAGAATTGAGGAGTTAATCATATAGAGAAGACATGAAAGATGATGTAGATGAAGTATTTTCAATCCATGAGATGGTGCTTTATACCTGTTGCATGAGGGATAATTTAATTACAAGGTCCAAAATCTGTTACCTATACACTTCAAATATTATTTAATTCTTTTGGGAAAATTTTAGCAGAAGTGACTGATGCGCGTAATTCCAGGATATGCACGCGAAGCATTAAAGAATCACCGTCTTCCAAGGAAGAAAAGTTTGACTAAGAAAGATTCTTATAAGAATTTGGACTGCTACATAGCACTTTTTAAGTCCTCAAATAGATTTTACAGCAAGCTTATCTATTGAGGAAATAAACAAACTATATGACGCTTATATTTGTTCCTTGCACGAAAATCTGAAAGGAGTATCTTCAGCATCAGAAAGTACTGAATTCATTTGGGTTGTTGTTTTAAACACTATGCTTGCTTTGGCTGGTGCAGAATTTTGAGTTTGTGGCTACATAAATGCTGTAGATTTTGGAATAGAAATTAGCTTGCCATTTGATATTTCTTCTGTGCCTATTTAAGAAGTACTCATGGAGTACCATTTGTAAATTGAATAGAGAAACAGCCAAGGGTTATTTTCTTGAAACAAATATCTGAGGCTCTAACGCTATGGTTCTCCCACACATTTACTGAAGGAGGTAGAGGATTTGAAGGACAAAAAGATTGTTAACCCATATGAAGATTGAATTATCTTAGACAATGTCATACCTCATCCCTGTCATAGTTAGCTCCACTGTGGGGATCGAAGAGTACATCACCGGTAGCAAGCTCAAAACAAATGCAAGCAAAGGACCAAAGATCTGCTGAAGTTGAGTATTTAGATCCAAGAATGACCTCTGGACATCTATATTGTCTTGTCTGAATGTCATTTGTAAATTGTTTATATGTCCAACATGCATTACCAAAGTCAACCAACTTGCACTTACAGTCAACCGATGCGAGCAGCTTCTGCCTAGCAGAGCGACTGCCCCTCTTACTAACTTGGCCAGTCCCTTTCATTCCATCATTATCTGATAATCTATCAGCACCAGTAGAATTCGTAGATTGATCATCAAGAAGCCCAACCTTTGATTTGGTAGAGGAGCAAGAATCAACAGCACCAGAAGTTTCAGGTAATGCTTCAGCATCCACAGAAACCTCTTTGTCCACACAGCCCTGAGCCGCTCGTTTTGCCTGTTGCCTGATCGTCTTCTTCTCATTCTTAGTCAAGTTCCCATTTGAGCTTCTAATCTCTTTGCCAACTAGAGATTCTGAGATAGTTTTGTCCTTACTATTGGGAAGAATCAAAGGAGCGCCTGATGTTCGAGGATCTTTCGAAGGGTCTATCATGGACAACAACAAAATATTCTCTGGCTTCAAGTCAGTGTGTATGATGGATAGCTGCCGGTGCAAGTAATCCAATCCCACCAATACGTGGATGCAGATCTCCTTCACCACGTTAATTGGAAGGCCGCGATAATCAGTGTATTTAATGAGAGTTAAAAGGTTATCACCCAAATACTCAAAAACCATGCATACGTGCTGTCCATTTGGGCCCGAATGCTTAAAATGATCTAACAGCTTCACCACACATCTTTTATCTTCTGGGTCTCCCTCAGCGATCTGCTGCAAGATGGCTATCTCGTCCATGGCTGCCTCAGTGTAGTGCTGAGCACTCTTTTGCACCTTCAGAGCTACATATTGCTGAGAAAGCACAGGTTACAAAAGCAAAACCAGAAGCATATGAGAAATTCTCTTACCATATTTTTCTTGCATTGCGATGCAACAGACGGGAATTCAGCACCAATTCAAGCGGCATTTCCATTGGTCTATACTCAACAAAATCAACATGATTTTGTCAAGGGCGTGTTAAGCATTGCCCATGAAAGATTGTGTTAACAGGGCTTATCAAAACAAAAAAAAAATCAATATTTTCCTCCTTTCATCTCTATTCATGTTGAACAGTTCAAACTCCTCCAGCTCCAAGAAACCATAAAACCCAAAAAATGACAGCGTTTGCAACCTAGCCACAGCATTGAACTGCAGTTGATGGCTATAATACGAACATGGAACCGTCGAGATGCAAGGAGATAAGAAAAACGGAGCGAGAGAGGGTGACTGGGAAAGTACTGAACGGTGAGTGTCCCAGGCGAGCCAGACAGTGGAGAAGTGGCCCCATCCGAGCTTGCTCTGGACGACGTAGCGGCCATCCTTGAAGGAGTCGCCCATCCGCACGGCGTGGTAGCCCCCCCGGCGGTAATCCTCGATCCCCTCGTCCTCGGACGTGCAATCGCTGCTCCCGCAGCTCACGCTCTCCTCCTCCCCTGCCATCGAACCCCCTGATCGAATCGACTCAAAGCCCCCCGACAGAGTCCCTCGATGGATCGGAATTTCAACGGCCGCAGCTCCGTCGAGTCACCTCAGCTTCATTTCTGCTCCTCTTCCTCTCTCTCCACACAGTTCGTGCTCCAGTTGGACATGGCCGGGTCCTCGTGAGAAAAATGATCCCGGATCATATGAACCTTGTGAGCTCTTTCCACAGAAAGCTCGGGTCGGTCAGTGGTTTGTCCAAATTGTCGGCCCGGCTTTTTTTTCGGATTGATTTTTTAATTAAAAAATCGTACCAATAACCATTTATGAGTATGATAATAGACCTTTTTTTAAGCCTCTATTTTAAATGTAATAGTAAATTAAATATAAAAATAATAAAATAAAATCCATTATAATATATGAAAAGTAATTACAAATATTTTTTATTAAGAAGATCAAAATTTAAATATGAATCAAGATTCAAATTTAAAAATATCAAATACGTATTGTCAAAATGTAATAATAAGACAAATTATTACAAGTAATATTATACTTAACATAATTTTCGGGTGGGTATTGGGCCTCGGTGGATTTTTGTCTTTTTTTACCTTAAAAACAGCCTCAAATTTATCCGGAAACCCATAAATTCGGTTTTACAGCTCGGGTTGGATCGATTTTTCGGAT
Organism: Lagerstroemia speciosa; assembly: GCA_037672795.1. NCBI lineage: Eukaryota > Viridiplantae > Streptophyta > Magnoliopsida > Myrtales > Lythraceae > Lagerstroemia > Lagerstroemia speciosa. The sequence goes on along the minus strand of CM075302.1, from coordinate 999,221 downwards.
TTCTGGTTTTTTATTAACACCCTTGACAGAGAGATTGATTGGCCTCAATATTTCGTGCTCCGGGAGCAGGGAAGTCTCCCATACAGAAAAGAGGCTCGGGCTGGGCCTCCACTGAAAGGGCTGACATGTCATCATTATGCGAGACATCGATGGGAGAGCGATGTTGGGGCGCGCCCACCGTCCGATCCTTTTTCAGGGAACTGGGCCAGCTCTGATCACTTTATAGGCCACGTTCCTCCTTTTTATATTTCTTTTTCATTTCAATTTTCTCTTTTTTTTCTGAATATTAATTTTATTCTCAGAGAATTTTTTAATCCAAAATTCATAAAAAAAATTTAACTATCAATACATAGTGGACAATAATGGAAATCTCAAAAAGTGACCAGAAGAAGATTTATCATATTAATTATTTATTTAAATGCGAAAAGCAAACCAAAGGAAAAAGGAAGGAAGCGTTTTGAGCAATTAATGGGCCGTGTAAGCCCATTGGGCCAGGTTGTTCAAGCCCATTAGGCCCATCAACCTGCTCAGTGGCTGTTTCGTAATTACCATAGGCACCGTTAATCTATACCCGGATCGCAAAGAGTGGCGGTCTTGTAATTAAAAGAGATCCATTGGGCTATTAGCGAGAGCTCCGAAGCCGGATATAGAAATCTGCACCTGCTTCTTCTACCTGTAGCACTCCTAGGGTTTTACTCGGAGGAAGCGGAAGTAGCGGCCCTGGAAAGTAGCTATGGTCCTCAAGTACGTGTCTTTCTCCTCTCTTCTTCTATCTCCGCAGCTCTGTTACTCTCCACGGTGCGATAGAGATGCACTGGGACACTGTAAATTAGCTTTTTTGAGGTGTAATCATGTTTCAATTTTCAGATTCTTGTTTGGTTTGATCTTTCCTTGATTCGAAGGTTGAGCCTTTGAGCTGATCGACTATGGGTTTCCTGTCGATGGACCATCTGGAATTGTGTATTGGTGTCCATTGACGAAAAGATTGAGTTCTGCGTTATAGAGTATTCTCATGTGCATTTGTGTAGTTTTAAAATATTGAACCTTTGTGTATGGAGCTCTTTCTTCCGGTTTGGGATTGGGTTTCGTGCACTAATATTGTGACCGTGATCAGTGTCATTGTGAACCGCTGAAATTTGGTCTTGTATTATGGAGGATAGAAATGCTACTCACGTCTTGATGTCGTCTTTGTATTGTGTTATTGGTAATGCAGAGAGTTAAAACCTGTGGAGAAGCTTTGATTTTGTCGTAATTCCAATGCTGACTTTAAATTTTAAAAATTTGACAACATTCCTTCATCCACTAAATTTTCTGTTTGATATGGGGGAAATCTTTCCTTCTGGGACCAGTTGTGGTTGCGTGCTAATTACATATTCATTTGTTATATGTTCTTCTTCTTCATGTGCCATTGAGTAATTCTCTTGTTTGGTCCGATGTGATAAAACCAGGACAGAACTGTGTCGCTTCAGTGGGCAAAAGATATATCCTGGAAAAGGGATTAGGTTTGTCCGGTCGGATTCTCAGGTAGCCATTACTTTGATCCCCTTGTTTACTTTAGCTTAACTCAATTTGTCTGTTTATTCTTTTCCCCCACATGCGTTGCCAATTGCTTCTCTATATTAGGTTTCCTATTTGCAAATTCAAAATGCAAAAGGTACTTCCACAACCGACTGAAGCCATCAAAGCTCACATGGACAGCCATGTACAGAAAGCAGCACAAGAAGGTGAGGGGATGTTGAAATTTCTGGATGCCAAAGAGATTCCTGTTCTTTACCGGCATTTAGGGTGCGTCAATCTCAATTCTATCCAGGATATTGCCCAAGAAGCTGTGAAAAAGAGACGTCGAACCACCAAGAAGCCTTACTCTAGGTCCATCGTGGGTGCAACTTTGGAAGTCATTCAGAAGCGGAGGACTGAAAAGGCAGAAGTCCGTGATGCTGCTCGGGAAGCTGCTCTCCGGTAACCAATATATTCCCATTCTCCAAGGACAACATGCCTCTTTGGCACCGTGGGTATTACTGACTAACTAAATCTGAACGTGCAGGGAAATCAAGGAGAGGATCAAGAAGACAAAGGATGAGAAGAAGGCAAAGAAGGCTGAAGTGATGGCAAAGTCTCAGAAAGCGCAGGGAAAGGGTAACATCCAGAAGGGTGCCGCTCCAAAGGGCCCGAAAATTGGAGGCGGCGGTGGAAAACGTTGAGCTGCTTGTGGTTGTTTCAGATGGGTTCTAAGCCATTCCTTGGCTTGCATACTCTTACCTTGTTTTACATCTTAGCTTGAACATGGAACCGAGCTGCTTCTCTGTTTCTTTAGTTGTGGTTTTATGGTCTCTTATAGGAACAAATGACCACCTCATATCGAATTCGTCCGTCTGAACTTTGAATCTCAGGAGCAGTGTTATTTTCATGTTACTCTCTGGTCATTTTGGAATCTGTCTCTCTTGAGCCTGGGGGTTTTTGGATACAGTTGCTCTGTAACCAATTTTCCAGTTAACTTTCCACCGTTCTTTTGATCACAAATCCCCCAGACAGGCCTTGCAGGCAAAATAACAATTTATCCGGCCAATTATAAAAAAAAAAAAACAATTTATCCGGCCAACTTTCGACAATCGTATGCCCTTGACACACGCTCAGACGGGGCTCTATCTTTGCCTCAGTGCCCTGTCTGCTGCCCCTCTAAAGATTTATGCCTTGGATACCCATGACAGAGGATGTGTCACTGTCACATCAAGGGAGCTTGTACGTTTGCCTTACTAAGCACGAAGCAGTTGAATCATTACAACATATGGTCGGTCATCTTGTCCCTTTGTTTAAGATGATTATCTCGTGATTGAATCAAAGGTCAGTTTTAGTCCGAGTGTGACATCATTGTAGAAAATCAGGTTAATTTTTAAATGGACGAAGAAAACAGCACGTGCGCAAAATAGAAGGCCTTGTACGTAGGATTCTAATACTAGGGTTACACGCATCAGCTACTACTGACTGCCACAATACTACCAATGGAACAATTATACTTCCATATCCAATACTTCACCACCTTACTATCATCCTCCAGCGATCTCCACATGGCCGGAGCCACTAGGAAAGTAATCTAAAGCAAAGTTTGCTGTGGACTGTAAGAAGGTGGGATTCCTGACCAGTACGATGTTGATACGATGTTATAGTCTTCGAGCGTGCTAAGTAAATAGCTCGACTGATCCCCGATAATCTGATGAGATCCTCTGGTTGGCCTGTTCGAATGGGGTCTCCTGATGTCGGTTGAAGTGCTCTCAACAGTGTCCTCGCCCGAGACTTCCGCGTAGCCGGCTCCACCCACCTGCTTCATGGTAGCAGTTGCTGCTTGGCCTCTTATCATGGCCTTCAGTCTCAAGACCTTCGAAGGACAGTATCGATAGACTTGGTCAGGAAACAAGAAATATAATTATGGAAAAAATAAATATAAAAGACTACTAGGATACATAAACTTTTAAATTTCATTAAAAAAAAAACACTGGTTCTTGAAATGGATTATGCACTAGTACCCATCACTTAATTTCAGAGTATTACTTCATGTATTTTACATATTTTTATTCTTAAAAGTATAAAAACTTGTAGATTTTCATGGAGTTTCTTCATTCTTCTATACCTGCTTTAAAATTTTTCCATTTGCAGAAACTCTTTTTTTTTTGTAGGAAAAAATTTAGTGGGACATTATCCTATGCATGTATTCATGTGATTTTGCATGAGGAGAGACAACTCCTCCCGTCGACATACTAAATGAACGCCATCGTGCCTATCTGACAAATAAGGGAAATTCTTAGATGAATTCAATTTATCATAAATTATAAGAAAAAAAAGTGAAGAAAATATTGATTTATGTCCACCTATTCATATTTACAAACTTATTGAGTCGTAACTTATATAAGTATCAGGCTTTAACTGATTAAAAGTAAAACCCTTTTCGATTATAAGTTTTTTCAATTATAACACTCGAACTCGAATCTTATTTCTAAAAAAATACACCGAATCATCTCAATTAATCAGAATTGATTGAAGTATTAGTTATTGTTGTTTGTCAAGATGTGACCAAAAGAACATGTTTTTAAGGATGTAACTAATGTTGTTTGTCTAGATGTTATCGAAAGAACGTGTAATAGAAAGATGCATTGTGCTGGATCACATCACAAGCACGTATTCTCATGAGAGTACTCATTGATTTGATTAATTTCAGTTACCTCCTCCTGCAGCTTCAGCTTCTCCCTGGAGATGGCATCGAACTCCTGCTTGAGCGCATCGTAGAGTCGCTCGAGCTGCTTGGCCTTCCACCTGGCCCGGCGGTTCTGGAACCACACGGCTATCTGGCGAGGCTGAAGCCCCAGCTCCCTGGACAGCCTCATCTTCCGGTCAGGGTCCAGCTTTATCTCCTCCTGGAAGCTCCTCTCCAGCGACTCCAACTGGTCGCTCGTCAGCTTCTTCTTCCTCTCTGACTGGCCCCCGAACCCGAACTTGTCCGAGCCCTGATGATCAGCCGCCGGGTGTTGCAGGTCCAGTGTCGACAGGGGATGCTTGACTTCCATACCTGCAGTATATAACAGCGAGCAAGCATTCACATTCTGATTCATGATATATGATTATGCTTTCTGTTGTTTTTTTTTCCCCTTAATAAGGAGGGTGACATTGGTAATCTAACTACCCCACTATATGATGTTTGAAATTTTGTATTAAAATATAAATATATTAGACGAACTGAAAAATCAGAGCTTAACGTTGGTCCCGCCAGCATAATATCACCAAAAGGTTAGGTACAGTTAAAAAAATCAATATCCTTCAAATTCATGCGTAAAAAGAACACTCCTATCAAATGTTTTTGACTAATACAAAGAAAGGATTCGACTAAGCTTTTAAAATCGTCAAATCACATGAGAGTGTACTAGATTGATAGTTTGGGGATCTCCAAGTTAAATGTCAAGCTTATGAAGCTCTCGAAAGAGAGGATGAAAACAAAGGCACCACCCACCATTATTGATGATATAATGCACCACATACCGGGAGGGGGGAACTGGTCGAAGTTGCAGTTGAAGAGGAAGCTGCCGAGGGCCAGGGATGAGTCCGGTCCGGAGTTGATGAAGTTGGATGATGATCTCAACAAGTTGCCATCCCAGTCCATACCTTAGCTAGATTCTGTAACGATCAGTTCTCTCTCTCTCTCTCTCTCTCTCTCTCTCTGGATATATATAATATCACCTCTACTCTAATTGTCGTCTCTCTCCTCCTCGGATCAACCGCAAAGTTCAACTTCTTGTTCTATATGAAGAAGATGGGGAAGAAGACTAAGAGGTGACACTGAGTCAGTGTTGGACCACTCTGAGAAAGAGAGCAGCAGCAGCCTCCTGCGCTGCTACTGGGAGTTTTCTTATCTTTTGGGTGAGCACAGATCAGACAGAGAGAAGGGCAAGAAGAACTTTTGCATCTTTTTGTCTCTTCTTTCACTTCTGGGGTGCAACAAAGTTCATGTCGACAACCCTAACTTGTGTGTGCTTATAAAACGATACCTCCATCGTCGGTTTGTGTGTCTGTTCGAGAGAGAAAAGAAAGAGACTGTGTCCTGTCGGGTTTAAGGGAAGTGCACCATGCGCCAAGAACACTACAAAGGTCTCAATCTCTCTGGTCACACACACACACACACAGATATATATACATAACACGACTCAGCCTGCATGTCACTCTCGTCTCCCTCCCTTTCTCGCTTTGCAAAGCATACTAATTAGGGTTTCCTTCTGATAAAAAACATAGGGTTTCCTTAAAGTTTAAACTTGTAATGCGCATCATAGTGTATGATTTAACATTCATACATGCAAACGTGTAACATCAAGATAAATAAAATAGGAAATATGCTAAGATGACTAAAAAATTTTATGATTTGATACGGTTTATAGAACTAAAATCATATCATTATTTTTAGAAAGAATGAGATTGTGAAGGAGTAGGATGATCCAAACATGATTTAATACGTAGTTAGAACGATCTAGTCGTGATCGAGTTTGAAGTAAAGAAGTTTCCACCAAGGCATTGGTACCAGCCAGAAATCAACCTTTTATAGCTGTGGATGCAAACAATGTACAAAAGAGAGGGAGGGAAGGAGAAACACAATTGAGTGCTTGAATCTGTCACTATTCTCCCTTCTTCTCATTCAGAAATGACGCATGGTCTAAGTTTAGACCGTTCCAAAGGAATCAGTGCTTCCATTTTGAATATATATGTATATATATATATATATAACCAACAAAATATGGTTGAGGTATTACAACATTTCTCCCTTTTAAGTAATATTCCAAGTTCTCGGGTATCGTAAATATAAAAAATCCATTATTACGAGAGTTTTATCTCTTAATAGACCGATCAATCTTGCTCGGTATCAGCCTTAACCAACAAACAGTGTATATGTATACATATGTAAAACCGAGTAGAAGCCTAGTAGCTTGGGGCTCATCCTACCGTTTTTCACCCACTTCTTGCCTTTTCGTTACCCCCTCCCTATGTCAGCCATTGCAGTGGTAAAAACAAACAAGAAAGCTGGTACTACTCCGAGAGTCGAAATTGCATTTGCATTAATGGAGGGTGACACGGAGAAAGAGAGAAGGGTAAGAGAACAGTCTGTAGAAGATGAAGAAGAAGAAGACAGAGAGGGAGGGAAGGAGGGATCTTTCTCAAAAGGGTATCCAAATGGCAACTGTAAGAGGTTTTGTCCTCTCAGAGACCAGGGCTTGAAAGAGATCAATCACACTTCTCAACCTTAAAAATATTTTGCACTCTTTCAAAGTCGATTTCTTTTTCAGGTAGAAACGAACACAGCCCGGTTCCAGTTTTGCAACTCTAGTCGAGGTCTCTCACAGTAAGTTCTTGTTTATCAACTGCATCATACCCTACAATTCTTCGAAATTGAATTTGATTTCTTTTTCTTCTATTCTCCTTATTCTTAGCATGCAACAAGTAAAAAAGGTGAATTCCATTGCTTCCTACTCAGACTCTGACAACAACACCTCACAATCAATGGGGGAGGGAGAGACAGCCCATCATTTATATTTGTGGGAGCATTTTCTGATGCCTACTCGACCGTCCTCTCTTCTTTGACAAAGCTAGGATGGACCACCTCATCTCATCTCTCGGTTTACTTTTCATTATTCACTCTCCCTCCCTCTTCACTCAAAAAAAAAAGACATAACAACAAAAAAAAATTATATGGCGGTGAGTCTTGTGGAATGGTACAGACCAGTGCAGTGACCAAGAATCAATACTCGTTCGCTTCATTCAGATTCACCGTAGCACAAGGATATGGAATTCGAAACAGTGGCAGCCTATGGTTCATACGAGAATCACAACAAATGTCTGCACTGTCTTCTGCTGCATCCGAGACGGAATCTCGAATGGAACACTGCGGTGCACATGTAAATGATCAGACACCAACTCGAGTCATCCAACGTTTGCTTCAAGTGCAAATTGGTCTTTCAATTACCTTGATAGGCAGTCCTCGGATTCTATCAGGCATCACTCGAAAGCTTACTCGAAGCAGACAACCTCAGATGTTTTTGACATCAAACTCATGATACATCTCTATCTTCAAGTATATTATTGGTGGAGTACACTATATAGATCTGTATACACCATTAACATGAATTCTACAGATAAAGAGTGATGGTGAATCAAGCAACAACTGTGAAAAGCAGTGGTCCAATGACTAATGAGAGCAGCGAAGCAATAAATAGTGAGCTTTTAGAAAGCACAAGCCTACAAAGATGTCAAAGCCGACCTACAAGCTCAGGCCTACTATTCCCACTGGTTCTGCTACTAACCCCACATACGGAGCAGACGGAGAAGGTGAAGACCAAGAAGGAAAGAAGAAAGAGAGGAACTCTCCCCTTTGGACTGTTCATGGGCTAAAACAGAGTTCAGAGCAAAGTTTTTAACTGTGAAATGAACAGAATCAAGAATCCCCACTGCACACAGTTCTCAGCCTCCAAGAAGAATAGTAAACTAACAGTTCTTACCAGTAAATGTTTCACAAGTGGGAGCCAAACTTGGACCAATCTCAAACTCCATAGCCTCTGCAACAAGAAGTTTCCTTCTTTAATGAAGTCATCAAGAATCCAAAGAGGAATGGGCATCAGCGCGCCTCCTCAACATTTTTCATCCTCTCTTCTCTTACCCTCTTCATGCCACCGTTCATCGCTGAGCAAAGGCCTCAGCCACAATCACAGACTACTTGGTTCAAAATTTGATGAGAAGAATTCAACCAAACTTTTAAAGTACAGATTCAGGAAAGCCCAATAATTCAGTCTCATCATAATTATACATGATTCCAGGAAACAGGACGAGAGAGTAGCTAACAATGTGATAGTGAAGAAATAGTCAGAAATGGCTTATAAATGAGATCATTCATCAACAGTGCAATTAGCGTATCTAAGCCCAAGGGACCAAAAAAGGAATCATTTTTAGTGATTTGGGTTTCAATCAGGCACTTGGAAATCTCTAATCAATGAAGAGCAATACGAGTGGTAGGTAATCTCATTGGAGTGAAACAGGGTTATACTAATGATTTATAATCTCTAAATAAAGATTGACAAGACGATGTCATGCTTATGTTAATGTAATGACGAAGATTTCAATGCAAATCAAATTTGTACTTTCTTCGGATACTTTCACCAAGTCTCTTACTGCCAAAAAAATATATCTAACAAGAGAGAGCTGCAATTAACAAAAACAGACAGGAGTATATTCTCTAATCTAATCAACAGAAACATGGTGAATGAAAAGGATTGACCAAATACATCGTAAGAAAAAAGGATTACACAAGTGATAGAGGATACATACCTAAACAAAAAAACGACATAGATGACATCCTCTAGAACGTCCTGTCATGTTTCTTGGAAAAGTATAATCTGTATGACATGTTTCTAACAAGAAAGAATCTTCTGGCAATGAGAGTGCTGTTGTGCTGATCCAAGAGACTACTTCAAGACCGCTCTTCTTCTACTATCTCTCAAATTGCTTGGGATAATATATACAGAGTCTACACAGAGCCCGCCTTTGGAATGAGTACAATCGATCTGCTTCATTGAAAACCGAACTTCCATGGCAGGTTCTGAGTGACTGACTATGAACTCACCCACTCTGTACTCAATCCAACACCCGCGCTTATGATTCCCATTAATCTCATCCTGTCCTGTCTCATCCAGACAGCATTCAGATGATGCTTGTTGCCCATCCGAAGTGGACAGCTCAAACCGAACCGGTTTTATGTCCCAACCATGAGTATGCTCAAAGCTGCAAACCCGCCGACCCAGCCTCTTAGAGAATTTACCCAGATGTAATCTGAAGAAGAGAGTATAGATGTCAGGAGGCAAAGGGAGTTTTACAGACCCATCCACTTCAAACCACCATATCTGTTGCAGATAGGCCACCTCAGGGAACCTGAATACAGAAAGCAAGGTTTAGAAGAGCAACAGCAGTAAATTTAAAAAATGAAGGCAGAAAGAGAAAAGGAGGGAAAAAACTGCACTAGACTAGAATACATCAACAAGAGTTTGAGGCTCGTGAGGAAAATCTAATGACTACTATACAAATCATCGCACTACATTAAAAACATAAGACACTACAAGTTGGTCTAGCTTTAAGATATATGATTGACTTAAGGCAATACTGAAAAATACACCCAATCCTCAGAAATATTACAAATGAGGATAAAAGTTCCATCCGGCATCCATTGTTGTCACTATGATAGAAATTTTTGGGTGACTGAACAGTATGGAAAAAACAGGAGAACATCATAGAATTGTCTTCCCTTTCTACTCCAGCATGCAAGATACATATATCCTATCGGAGGCGATGCTAGTTCACCAAAAAGCCAATAGTTCCAAAACATGATTTCAGAAGAAAGGTAATAAGAGCAAATTGCTTCCAGCGGTTGCTAGCGTAGTGCTGAAAGCTAAAATATCTATTCGGGCTCGCTAAATAAGCTTGTAAAAATTTCTGGCAGCTTATTAGAGGCATATAAGATGTTGTGCCCATGTCCGACCCAAAAACTAAAGCTAATATGCAGTGATGCCAAACTATCTTATGTTCTAGGATTTTTTTTTTTTAATTAACTTTCCCATTTCTGATGACTATCTCTCAAAAAAGCCAAGGGATCATCTTCGATGTCAACATCTGCATGTTCAAGAACTGTGTTCAAGGTATTGAAGAATCAAAATTGTGTTATGAATGATCTATATCACTTGGGCAGAGCAACAAGCTTCTTACGAGTAATGTAGAAACTTTCAGGATTATTGTGCATCAAGTAAATGGCAAGTATCAATAAGTAATTATTCTTTCCATTAAAAACCAAAGAAAACCTCAAGGCTTGTACAATCATCAAATTTGATATCTAAAAGTTCTGAAGCATTCTATAACCACCGCTCGATAGTTGAAAAGAGCAAGTGGCTCTCCTATTAAGGGGAAAGACTATTGCAACTTCTCTAATTGGCTTCGAAACAGATGTACAAGAATCTAATTGTGAGACTGCAGGAACATAGACAGGAACCTACTTCATTAAAACCAGCCAAGTAGAAAAATCAGTGATCGAAAAGTCTATGCAACACATCCTTGTGGACACATGTCATTCCTTTACTAGGATTCAGTCGCAATGACTCAAGCATCTAATTTTAACCAATTCACAACCCAATTCAACTAATCCTCCATTGACAGCATTCAGATTCGGCAATTGATCAAACCTGGATTCTTCTGTGGGGATCCAATTCCAGTATCTCCGGTCTTCAATCCCAGTTATCGCCATTACTTTTGCAGATATGGACATACACACTCTCCCAGTTACTCTGTCCACCCATACCTCCTGCAAAAATCAATTAAACACAGCACAGCACCTCAGCATCAAACTTTCGACAACAGTAGCTCAAACTTAAGGAGTTTACCAGAGAGGAAAAAATGTCGACCCAAAAACTCCAGAGCAAAATCGCGACAGCCCATAAACCCTAAATTTCCAGAGCCAGTCCCAACATATGATAGTTAATGTCGTTCCCCCCCAATTTTGGACATTTAAAGCATAAAAAACTGCCAAATACGCTATAATCTTACAAAAGTTTATTAATGAAGAACCATTAAATTCCGCTCACGGATGATCAAAAACCCAACTTCCCCACAAACTGAACCGCAGAATGTCGAACTAAATCATCATAAGAAATGCAAGTTACACAGAAAAAAGAAACAAGGAAACCACACCTTATTGCCGTCGTCGAAGGTGATGGAGCGGGAGAGGAGAGCGAAGATGTTCTTCTTGGAGAGGCTCTGGTACCTCTCCGGAGGCATCAAATCGAGCAGATCTTGGTAGTTTAGGGGAAGCTTGGTCTCCCAAACGGCGTCGGAGGAGGCGGCCCCACGGAAGGCGCGGTTAAGGCGGGCGAGGTTGCAAATCTCCGGCGGCGTCAGGTAGAGGAACACGCAGGCCACGCAGCTCTCTGGTATGTCGCCAAGACCCGGGCCCGTGCCCGACCCGTTCGCCCCCTCCGTCAGGTTCGAGAGCGACGCCCCCATGGGAAGCGAACCCGGCAGAATTCAACTGCTCGCAGCGGGGATCGGAGGGCCTCGGTCCCTCTCAGGCGGGAATTGGGAATGGCTATGGTGGCATCAGGGATTTTCCCGGGAAATTTTGGTGGGTAAGGAGGGGGGGACTGAAGGAAAAATTGGTGGATGGCGGTTAAAAATTCGGGAGCCGGTGACATGAACAGACAGTCAGAGAGTAGAATTTCTGTTTCTCTCTCTCTCTCTCTCTTTTTTAATTTATTTTTTTAATGTACAAATAAAATACATAAACTTATAAAGAATATACGGAAAAATAGATAAAATGGTACGGGAAGTCTCACATGTGAGATCGATCCAAACCTTCAGATTACAAAGCGAGAACAACAACCACTGTACTAAGCCATCTTTCTCAATTTTTTGATTTGTTCTGATGCTTATTTATGGCAGAAAAATCATTATAAAGCTTATTTGAAAGAAAATGCTTTTCTCGATTTTTTGTGAAGTGATGGGGATTAATCCCACGTCGGAAAGTTAGGGGGAAGTGAGCTCCTTATAAGACTCACGCGTATTCCTCTTCCCTCAAAATACGCCTTTTCAAGAACAAACCCATGAAGGGCAAGTACAGCTCGGTACCCCAAAGCAAATAATACCTCTCGACGAGACCCTTCATGTCGGTGATTTCGGTCTCATCCACATCATTGGTACTCTTACTGAGAGTCGAACTAGAGCTTCGACCTCTCTCTTCAAAAGATGTGTGATGGGGACTAATCTCACATCGGAGAGGTAAGGAGGAAGTGAGCTCCTTATAAGACTCACGAGTACCCCTCTTCCCCTGAGAGACGTCTTTTCAAGGATAGATCCGTGAGAGGTAAGTGCAGCTCAGTGCCCAAAACGGATAATACCTCTCGACCGGGCCCTCTATGTCAGCGATTCCAGTCCCATCCACATCATGAAGCAGGGGGGAAATTGATCCAAATTAGTTTTTTTTTCCTCGATTATGTTTAGCCATTGGCAACAGTAGCCGATCGATTTTATTCATAGACCCTTTTCGAGCAATAGTTGTCAGGTGGGATGGGTGTTTTCAACGACGAAAATGTGGCAAAATGTGCTGTTCTCGGGGAGACATATAGGGTCGAGCACGCTGAAGATCCATTTATTGCAGCGATGAGCATGCTTCTCGAGAGGAGAACAACAAATCAAGGTACCCACTACTTATTAGATCACAGCTCATACTCGCTCTTATGTGATTTAATGAGTTTAATATTATTTGTTCGAATATCGCTCTAAATAATATTATTTAAGGGGATATTAACCTAAAAAGAAGCGAACTTTTAGCGTATTACCAAATTATAATATGAACTTTAAAAATGACATGTAAAATCGAGAATTTTGTTTCTGTTACCATAATCCGTCACGTGAGTGACTTGATAGATGACGGAGATGATGCGACATTACACATGACACTAATGTGGCATTCGTTTTGGATAGAAACATTAAAAAAAAATTCAATTTTGGACTAATGATCAAATTGTATCACAAATTTTTAATAATTGATCCAATTATATCAGAATGAGGATGATGCCAACGTCTATCTAGACTGCCTGTCCAAGCAAGAATGATGTACAACCTAATCGTTTACTCTACCAGTGGGCTTCCAAGTGAAAATCGCAAAAACTATACCGATGATGACATTGATTAGAGCAAGAAGAAGAAAAATGACCTTTATCGAGTGCCAGGATTGGGAAGTTGAAGAGGTGGAGGAGATGATCAAGCTTATTGTAGAGGAGATGACTTCGAAGATGATCAAATGAAATTCCCACTTCTGAAACAATTACAGGATTTTTTAATCGCAAAACTAAATGGCTTTCATATCATTATTTACATTAAATGAAATAATAAGATTAATAGGTTATTTTTATAATTTCAGAAAAGGTAGATGCCATGCCATCACCATTACTGCCACGTCATCACTGTTAGTGACATGTGTAATGCCACTCGTGTGGTGGATTGTGATAATAGAAGCAAAGTTCGTGATTTTTTACATGTCATTTTTAAAGTCTATAATATAATTTGGTGATTCGTTGAAAGTCCGTGTCTTTTCATGCAAATATCCCTTATTTAAAGACGCTCTTTGAGTTTGTACATTGTCAGATATCGACTTTTTAAATTATGTTATACTTTTGGTAGTGCTACATTAACAAGTCAACGTTAGCCTTATATATTTGCGGTCGAACACAAAAATCGGGAAACACTAGCTTGGTCGCCACTAATACTACTCTCTTTAATGCGGCGTCTTGAATTTGAATTAGTTAATATTTATTGAATTTTTTCGATGTTTATCACCTGACATTCAGAAGGCAAACAAACACTGGCCAATTTAGATATAAATCATGTTCGGTCATTAAAGGGTAAATCTACTCCGGCATAAATTTTCTTTATCCACAAAACTTGAAAATATGTCATACTATTTCAAGTAATTCAAATTAATAATATTTATGGAACTTTAAAATATCAGATAATATATATCGAAAAATAATATAGAAAGAAATAGGACTAATATTGTCAATGTGAGACAATCCTAGCTGTCGCCAAGTCGGGCAATTTAACACAAAACAAACGCAGCCTACATTCAGAGCCATCAAATAATTGACTAACATCAAATCGACCAAAAAAAAAAAAACTCTCATTCGGCTTAACGTGATTGACTAAAATGTTTTGACCTCTGTATTACTTCAGCGAAATTCGGATTCCAGGTCGGTTGATTAAGATATTTTATTATTTAAAATCCAATTTCAATTTAAATTGATTGGAATCCGTTATTTTTTGGATGATGGACGATGAACAAAAACTCACTTTCACCATAAATGTTAAAACCCATGCTCCGCATGGGATGGGACGATTTATAGTGAAAGATGAGCTGAAGTCAACATTTTAATCAAGCCAATTGCACGAAGATAATGTCGGGTGATCGTGCATACGTACAAGACAGGCAATTTATAGCCTCATAGTTAGGTAGGTCATAAACTCAGGACGGTTGAAAGCCGATCTATCCCGAGCCGTCTGGAGGCATGAACATGAAACCATGAAGACAAGCCGAGTGGGAAGGTGAGGGTTCAATTTGGCCCTCCGAGACTCGAGTTAATTGAGCGGAAAGAGAGAGATTGTGATTGACAGAAGGATAGAAGTCCTCAAAGAGGAGAAAATTTTCAGTGGAACGGTCATCCTATGTAAGCAATACTGATATTGCATACCTATCCAATTAGAACTTGATAAGTAATATATAATTATGTAGTTATAGTTATTAAATTCTAAAAAAATTAAAAAATTAAAAAATTATAATAAATTGTGAATCATAAAATGAAAATTATATAAATGATAAAAAAATTATTAAAAATTATAATAAATAGTGAATTCTAAAAGAATTATAATTAAACAAATATATCACTTCAATATTATTTATGTAGTATTACTGCTCTATTAAAAACTTTCTTATAAGAGAGAGAGTTTTTGCCTCAACGATTGCCTGAAATATTTACAGGCATGGTAATCAGTGGAGTTGACGGTTGATCTGGTGCCACTTGTCCTGTGGTAGCCCGACAGTACTGAGACAAATTTACTCATTGCACATATTTTTCCTTTGTCCATATAAAACTTGCACAAACTGAAAAACAGTTTGCAAATGTATTGCCCTTTCTCTTCCAGTAAGATGAGAGTAAACCGAACCTAAAGATAAGAATCTTTTGACAACGAGGACTTAATACAGTTGTCATTACCATTGTCCTGTGATTTATAAATCCTGAATTCGATCGTACCCATTAAGTTTCTTCTATTCCTTTTATCCTTTATTCTTTCTTTCCTGTCTAAACGTAAAGTATGTACCTTGTTTTTGCATAGAAAAAGGATGAGAATCTTTTTGGATTCATAGAATTGTTACAATTACTTTTACAATTCTCTTTCAAGCAGCTTTTCAAATTCGAATTTTGTGAGTAGCAAACTCAGATTTGGAATAATTTGGTTGGCAAAGTTCTCTACTAGGAAGAATGAACCCAATCACCGTGCTTCCTTAGGACAAACTCTTCTGCGACCGGTACAATCACGTGATAGTACTTATATTGTAATATTAATTATTTATAAAAAAAATTATATTACCACCAATTAAAATCAACTATTTTTGTAGTTATTATTTTATTTTTAAGATTTTACCAAAAAACTTTTAAATAACTGAATTTTATTAGTTCGTGTCACTATATAAATATTATTACATAGTAATACTATCACACAAAGACTTGCTCCAAAAGAAGTCTTGTATGTCAAGAGATATCACCTTGGCATTGTTTGATGGTGTGGCAATTCAATAGAAATTAGTTACACAGTAGATTTATGAGAGAAATTAGGTGGTAAAGTATAAATTTAATTCCTAAATAAAGATTTTAAAAGATGCTAAAATTCTTTAAAAAAACTTTAAAAATATTAAAGAAACTTTAAAAAAACTTAAAAACTCGTGTTTATAATGCTTAGCATTAAATTCCTCTTATCATCATCATTGAATAGTTGCAGTATAGATTGCGAGCTGAGAAGAGGGTGTTACCGCCCTCTACCTGTAATCAAGAGATTCCAAGTTCAATTATTACCTGTGTGACTTTTTTGTACCTTTTATTCATCTATTTTCCATCTCCGCTGGAAAAGGAGCCAATTGCAAAATTTCAAACTATTGGGGGACAGATTGCATCAAAACCAAATATCAGGGACAATGTTGGACAAGTTGGAAAGATATCCAAACAGAACGAAAGGGTCTTGACGTCCATCTCTCTCTCTCTCGCTCATTCTGTGGGTAGGGTGCCATTGTCTTCTGAATCAGAAACCAAAACCATGGGCAGTTTCCCAGCGGCCTCCTTTCCCTTTACCGCCACATCAAAACCGGCTGCTCCCTCCTCTGTATATACCAGCAATCACATCTCCTCCGCCACCTCCTCCTCTTCCACGTCCAGTGCACCTAAAAAAATCTCACCTCTCTCTTCTCTCAATCTGTCCTCACTCGACTGTTCTTCTATAGCTTCTAGTTCCGCTCAAGGCAATGGTTGATCGTAAAACTTCCGGTCCTGAAGCTGCGTGAAGAAGGGGATGGACACGGAGCTTCTGGGGATCTCGCATTTCTCATTTCCTCTCGCGGGTATGCCTATTTGCCCTCCTTTGAGCGGTATTGAAGTAGTTGGTTGAATCGTTGGCTTCAGCTGTTGTTGATTGAGCTCGGTTGTTTGAAAAATTGGATCTTTCTAGGATCGGAGTGGAGTATTGATCTGTGAATCTCTAGGGTTTCTGTTTGATTTATGGAAACAGCTGACTTAGGAGGAGGGATGTTTTCTGGCATGAGTTCAGGGATGCTAGGCCTCGAATTGCCTCTCCACCAAAACCCCTCGAAGCCCCAAAACCCTAATTCCCTTCAACAACCTCAAATGGTTGGTTATGATTCCCACCACCCACAAGCCCAGCAGACTACTAAGCCAACTGGGTGCCCATATTCTTCCTCCAAATCGAAGCAGCAGCTGACTCTGAGTGACGAGGACGAACCGGGGTTTAATCCCGAAGAGAACAGTGGAGGAGACCTGAAGAGGAATGGCAGCAACAATAAGTCCTCTCCGTGGCAGAGGGTGAAGTGGACTGAAACAATGGTGAGGCTGCTGATAATGGCGGTTTTCTACATTGGGGATGAGGGTGGGTTAGAATCTACCGACCCAAAGAAGAAGCCCGGGAGTTTGCTTCAGAAAAAGGGCAAGTGGAAGTCAGTCTCTCGGGCTATGATGGAGAAGGGGTTCTCTGTGTCACCGCAGCAGTGCGAGGATAAGTTCAATGATCTCAACAAGAGGTACAAGAGGGTCAATGACATTCTGGGCAAGGGGACCGCTTGTAGAGTGGTGGAGAATCAGGGACTGCTCGAGACGATGGACTTGTCCCCCAAGATGAAGGAGGAAGTCAAGAAGCTGCTCAACTCGAAGCATTTGTTCTTCCAGGAGATGTGCGCTTATCACACAAGCTGCGGCCACGGAGTGGCTCACAGCTCAACCGAGCAGCAGCAGCAGCAGCAGCCGCCGCCACATCAGCAGCAGCAGAGGTGTCCCCACGGGGCAGCCGACAATCGTCCACCTGTGGGAGAAAAGGATATTCTGTGCAGGGCTGAAGCGGATAGCTCAAAAGTGGTGGGAAGGGGTGGGTGTGTAGCAGAGGAGTATGATGATGAAGGGGATGATGATTCAGCGGATGCTGAGGATGATTACGATGATAGTGATGACGAGCAAGAAGACCACGAGCATGAGAACAATGTCGGGAATCTCAATCATCCTCAGAAACGGCCGAGGAAATCGTCTTACTCTTCATCTCCTTCTGTGATGCGGCAGCTGAATGGTGAAGTGATGGGAATCATCCAGGACACGGGAAAGAGCCTGTGGGAGAAGAGGCAATGGGTGAAGGGTAAGCTACTGCAGCTGAAGGAGCAACAGGTGAGTTACCTGGGGGAAGCTTATGAGCTCGAGAGGCAGAGGCTGAAGTGGGTTAAGTTCAGCACGAAGAAAGAGAGGGATATGGAGAGGGCCAGGCTCGAGAATGAGCGGAGGTTGCTCGAGACCGAGAGGATGGCTCTCCTCCTGAGGCATAAGGAGTTAGAGCTCTTCGATCCTCAGCAGCAGAACAGGTCGAACAAGAGGAATGACAATATATGATACGTATCAGGTAGGATTAGAGTTGACAGGTGAGGGAAAAGATCACAACTGGTGGTTTCTTGATAGCGTTTTTCAGTCTCCAATCATTTATTCAATTCTTGTATGCTAGGATCAGCGTCCTGTTTTTGAACAAAAGAACGGATTCATTCAATAAGAACATGATCCGACATCCCAACAGAAAGGGAAATAAGTTGGGGTACGCGTGTAATGTCATGGTTTCACTCCATGAACAATTCTAACAGGTCCTTCAGAGTAAGTAAAACCCAGTGAGGTTGGTTTTTCCTTGGCCACAAAAGGAAACTTTTATCATCATACTAACAGAAAGGAAAGAATCACCCAGGAAACCAAAGGTAGGATAACCCTCCTCTTGTAACTCAATCTTCGAGCTCGATAATCTTAACTACGGAAGCATCCCCAACCTTCTGGCAGACCACGACCCGGTCGTGTGATTTGATTATTCCAGAGGCTTTCCCGTGGTCAAGCGCGACCTTCAGGATAGATTCATTTGTCGCATTAGTTGACTCAGCCTGGCCAAATAGAAACAAGGATTTAGTAAGAAGCAGGTCATGGCAATTGTTGAATATGGTGGTGCCTTAGTAGGTTGCAGAACATCTGGCTTTTAAAAGATAAAAGATCATCTTCGAGCTAAGGAGGTGAAGAACTCACGGGATGCCGAGGATCGGCGAGCATGGGGAAAAGGCCTCTGACTATAAGCGACTGTCTCGCCTGAGAGAGGATGAGAAAAGTCAATAGTAATCATTTTAGATTACGTGTTTATGTGACAAATGAAGAGATGAAATCGAAGTTTACTACACATCCCATGAAAAGTACAACTACAGTTAGTACCTCAAAAGCTCCGCTAAAGCTCCACTTCAACTGGTTTGTCTTAAGTCGAGGGATAACAACCGATAAGACAGGCATTGTTGGTCTATACTTCGCTATTAATCTGTAGTTGAATGCAAATATGAGGAGAAGATTGAATATAGAGACATACAGCAGCAAACTGACTAGCCATAATGGTTATTTTGGATGATGCTCCAAGCATAAATTTCTGAACTACAAGCATATTCAATACTCAAATAGAATGATCAGATACCTCGCAGCCCTTCCTGATGAGGTGAAGCAAATAATGACTGACGCCTTCACCTTAATGGCTGCACGAACCTGAAAAATGGAATAAGAAGCATTGAGATACAGATGCAATGAGCATAGACCAGGATAAATTAATTTGGGGTGGCATATCACTGAGGAATAAACACCAAGTAGGCCAAGAATCAAGAGTTACTGACCGCAGAAGAAGCAATGGATTCCAAATGGGTCATGGGCTCGCCGACATATTTGGCCGTCTTCTTGAAATACAGATCTTGATTAAACACCTTTTCTGCCTGTCGAGTACAGATATATATGTTGGTGAGTATCACCAAGAGCTTGCTTCAAAAGTATGTACAAATGTGTAGAAAATCATCCAGTTTTTTCATAATAAAAAGTCTTTAAAATTAACATGGGATATGAACCTAAAGACACAGGATATAAACCTGACTGTAATTTTCAAATCCGTCTCCAAAGAGAAACATGCATGTATAACCACCAGCATTTAAGAAGTACCAATGGCTCCTTCAAAATATACAACCTACCTCTGCACAGATTTTGCCAACAATTGATATAGTCTCAACAGGGTACAGTCCCCTCAAGGTTTCAGCACCAAGAAGAATTGCATCAGTTCCTGCATTGATTAAGCAAGAGACATGAACAAGATTCCACAATTTGGCTTTCAAAGACGAAGGCACAACAGGTAGATCATCTGAGTGTGGCTACTCATGATACATTAATGCCAACATACTAAAACTATTGATATTAACTATCTTGAGACAACTATTTAAGAGTTTCCATCCAACGTACACTCAGCTGAACCGAAGATTTCATATCACGTGATAGAAATAAAAATATAAGCCCCTTCACATGCTCAGGACCAATAATTTTGCTGCTGATTATTAGCACACAACTCTCTCCTGTTATCCATACGAGCGTATATTCTGGTGTTATCGTGAATTTTCTGCCTCTGAAACTTCAAGAAATCAACTATTTGCACCTGGGCAGAACTTGATAGTCAATATCAACATCTATTATGAATTTGTTAGAACAATGACTCACCATCCAACACAGCATTAGCAACATCAGTTGCTTCAGCACGAGTAGGTCTCAGGTTGTCAGTCATACTGTCCACAACACGTGTGACCACAGCAGGCTTTCCAGCCATGTTGCATTTGTATACTGCAGCCTTTTGAAACAAAAACACCTGCACAATCCATGGAAACCCTATTAACAGCACGCTCGATCGAAACTGATTTCTGATAACACCAGAACAGGCACATTAAATCAATTGTTCAAAATTAGTACTTTTCCATTGGAATGCCATTTCTACAATTTATAAACACAAAATGCAGAAAACATGGATACATTTTTTAATTAGTTTTCTCATCAATGATCAACAACTTTTCAAAGACGACTTCAGTACGCTCCCGGGAAAGGAATATAACAACATTACCTTCTCAGGCGGAAGATCTATGCCTAAATTACCACGAGAAAGGATGATGCCATCCGCTTCTTGCAAAATCTCGTCAAAATGATTTAAACCCTAAAGATACAGGGTACACATGAATTGGTAAATTAAAATTGAAATCACTGAATGAAACTACATTGATTTATGAGAGTCAGGTTCACCTCGATATTTTCAATTTTTGCAAATATTTGAGTCTGACTCAGGTCACCAAGCTTAGAGAGGAACTCCCTGGCCTGAATTTCGTTTCAGATATTAATATTCAAAAGTCACATGAGTGACCAAGAAAAACTGATTCGTAATATCAAGATTGAAGTAGAAACATTTACAGAATCTGTTCAGAAGAACCTTACATGGCGAACATCTTCAGCGTGACGGGTGTAAGACAGCGAAAGGAAGTCAATCTTATTCTGAACTCCCCAGGAGCTTATTACCTGTGGAAAACATTAAGGTAAAAGGCATAACATTTACTTAGTCAACGAGAAACACGGAGTGCAAAAATTTGTTCTATAAGACAGCAAACTCATGATATCAGTCACCTCCTTGTCTTTATCAGAAAGGGTAGGCAGATCAATACGAATTTGAGAGGCATGTAAGGTGAACAAAGATCCAGCCAATGTTGCAGAGTTCTTTATCAAGCAGACAACATCTTCCCCCTTCACTTCTGAAACCTGCTCAGGGATGGTCAAAATCGATCAGACTTCAGATTCACTGCTTGCTATCATCAAGATGTATTAATTCCAGCTTCCAGCTTCCATAGTGGTAATCTAGACCCAATTGAATGCAGAAAATAGCGGTTCCTCACCTCCAGCCATACTGAAGTAGTCTCACTTCCAGTGAACAAATACTGACCAACAAAAATGGTATCTCCCTTCTTCACAGCCTAAAGTTTCAATATTGATAACAATATCAGCAGAATATTTATCAAACAAGTTCACAGAGTGGAAATTTTGAAGTTATCTAGCATCGTGCAAAGTGAGTTCTTATAAACCAGGTGATTTAGTCTCTGGCAGAAGCTTCATGAATCCATTCCAATTAAGTATTTGATAAATGTTCCATTAACAAAGTATGTTATTACGAGCATATAATGTTTAAACCTTGGAAAGCCCATCAAAGTTGATAGGCAATAACTCTGAAGAGGCTTCTTGTCCCTGATCAGGTGTCAATACGACAAGACCATCAGCCTGAAGCGAAATAGCCTTCCCACTTTTATTTGCAACCTGCAACTCAGCCCCCACGGTATCCAGCATAACCTGAAGATAGAAGAGGAATCCTTCACGAATCACACCCTTTGAGCAACAGTGAAAAACAACATTAATCCATTCAAACAACTTTCTGCTGAAGCAATAAGACAGGGTTAAGAAGAAAATATTTTTGTCTGCTTTGAAAGAGTAAAGATTAAAAAGGGATGACCAGTTAGTGCGCCCATCGACAACATAGTCTTGCAAGTAAATGAGCATAAACTTGCCAAACAGCACGCTAAAGGTGGAGAATTTCATCTTTTCGCGGCAGAAGACACTGATGGAAATACTTACAGCACAGAGCTTCTTAGTGCTCTTGACAGCAACCTTCAGATTCTCCAGAGTCTCCTGGTGATATTGACGATCACCCCAAGAGAAGTCAAAACGAGCCACTGTTCGACAAAAAGCACGTCAAAGTCACAAGCTAGAACGAGTTGAAACTGACAGAGTTTCAGAAAAATCTCGACGAAATCACCAAACTTTACAGCAGAAGCGTCGAATTACCGGACATTCCAGCCTTCAGGCACCCAGATATAATCTCCACAGTGCGAGACTTGGGCCCCAAGGTCCCGACGATTTTTGTCGTTGCGGGGAAGAAGCTCTGCTCATCGATTCAAAGCACGGAACCGAAAACACGGTCAAATCACTTACCGCCACAAAAGGGAGCTGAGATTTTCGTTACCGAACGAACAGATCGTAAATCGGACGAAGAACGAACTAATAGCGGGTTCAAGACGACTTACGGCCTTGGACGGCTCCAGAATCGAAGCCATCCTGATGGGCTCCTCGAGAAGCAGGTGGCTCGAGTGCATCTTTTCAGGCGAATCAAAAATCGGAACTTGATTTGAGATGGAACGATTGAACGCAGAGGGGAAGGAAGAAAAAAGGCGGAGCTTTTCTTGGAGAGAGAGAGATCAGAAATGGAGGCGAGAGATATGCCAACGCAGCCTACTTGTCGACTTTTACCGTCAGGCTTATTTTTGTCAAGTTGGATGTCCTCTAAGGACCAAACTTAAAAATCGTAACTTTAAACTAGTTTTGATACAAGTGTTAGAAAAGAAAAGAAATTCAAACTTGAAAATTTGAGCTCGTTAATTATTAGTCAGTTGATGATTGATTACTTATTTGAAATTAATGAAGTAAGAATTTGGGACTCGAAGAGGTTGCTGGTCAGGAATGGATCCAGAAAGTTTGTATAGAAGGACGAAACTTTATAAGGAATTAAGGTGAAGAATTCAGGGGAGAGAACTATATATTGTTCAATAAAAATGGGATAAAATCAAGTAAGATTTACACAAAATCTCATAAAATTTCCCGAATTCAGGGAGGGCGATTGCCACCATGCCCCCCTAAATCCATCACTACTGTTGGTTTTCGACGTAGCACCGACACAGAGACAGTATGTCATATTCGGTAATGGTGGTGGACCGCTTGATCCTTTTGAATTAGTTAGTGATGGCGGACAAGAATGGATCTAGAAAGTTCATTAAAGGGGCGATGATATTAATTAAAGAAAAAAGGATGCGTTTACGAAGAAAAATGAGATAACTTTTTAGAAAATTAAAATCAAGCAAAAATGATGAAATCAAGTAAACGGGTGAATTAAGAGGCGGAATGAAATAATAAAATTAAGTAAACCTGCGCATTATTTTATAAAATTTCTCGAATTTAAGGTACCTCCTAGGTTCATCCGCGATGGTGGGTGGGTGCAGAATGCATGAAACCACTTGGTTTGTAAGGTACATGATCGGTGTAGGGGAGAGGTAAATATTCAGCATGTGATATATAATGAGTTAATTGTATAAATTTATTTTAAATATTAGTACATGTAAAATTATGATAATTCTCAAAAATTAACTTTTATATATGTTAAAATTTAAATAATAATTAATATAATAAATTTATTATATATTATATACTAAATATTTACATGATGTGGAGGGACTAGGTCGGAGATATTTATTCGAAAGTGTGCGAATGTGTGAGGAGCTGAAAAGAGCACGTGCCTTTGATGGGATGTGGGGGGGTAGCGGGGAAGGCTGAAGAGGGGTGGGGGAACGTGAAAGTGAACAGATCTTAAATGGCATTTCTTTTCTAATTATTTTTGTAAATATCATTTTAAAATTATAGATTAAGCATATATGTATTATTATAAAAATAATTATGTAAATCACGTGAAAATTACATCTTAAATATACAGTTTTATGCAGTGATGAAAAAGGACACGTTTTTAATCTGTATTTTCTCGCAAAATATGAAATTGTATGGATGAATTTAGAAAAAAAAAAGTCCACAAATTTCTGCATGTATTTTATATAATTTTTTCAAATTTTTATTAAATTTTCTTAATTTCGCTTCTCGGCTGATGCTTTAACCTGATAATCAAAATCAAAAAGGTCAGCTCAAAAACTAGGAAGCAGCTGTCCTTTGGCGACGTACGGCCGTCGTGGTCGCCATTGGTCAGGTCACCCACAGCGCGCACGCATTCTGACTTCCGTTCCAACTTGGCGGCTGACTTTTTTTTCTTTTTATAATACAGTATTTCTGAATCAGTCGAAGTGCGTCTTAAAATTAATCTACGGTCGAATCAGGATTCTTGAAAGAATTTCTATCGACCCTCTTAACTTGGAATCATTAATTTAAAAATATGGTAAGAAAACTATTAAATCAACACAAATTGACGTGGTTTTCAATTTAAAATAATATTCGATTGTGATCTTTGAAAAACCTTTTATTCTTTGCTTTCTTTAAATCCCTTTTTCAATTTGTAAACGTTTTTCATGGGAAGAAAACAAAAAGAACAGCATTTCATGTCGGCCTTATAAAATAAGATATAAGACATATCAACATAACTAATTTTTTTAATCCATCTTAAAATATACAAAATTCAATTACAAAAAACAACACAAATTCGTTAATTTTTTTTTCAAGAAAATCTCATTCACCGTGACATTTAATCACTTCAAGAATATTGAGAATCGGTAACTTGTACTCATGGGCATCGAATTATCGCGATATTAACTAATGAAAACAATTCAGTGAACAACAAATTTGCTGACTCCGTCCGAAGACGACTGAAGATTAATTTTTTCATTAAAAAAAAGGGTTTGAGGAAAGAGATAAATAAAATAATATAAAGGATTTATTTATAAACATAAGGCATATAATCCCTTGATTTTAATTCATGCATCATCAAGATTTATAATACTTATTGACTTACCATAACTCGTATCATTTACAAAATTCTCTGTATCATTTACTTCGAGTCGGTAATAACCGATAAACGATCGAATTCGAACCTGTGATGAATCCCTCTTTTCCTTCGAATTCGACATTCTCGGTGTTTTTCTTTTGTTTTTTTTTTTTTGGGGGGGGGGGGGTTGGGAGTTAATAAACTCTGACAAATATCCATGAGTTCTACCATAACAGGGCCGTTACCATCCGTGACGGCCCATCTAACCTTCCGTTAATATGCCCGCCGGAATCCATACACCGTCCCATTTTCCATCCGTAACGTCGTCTTACCGGAAACCCTAACCCTAACGTTCCTTCCATGGCGTCCTGTGATGACGACTTCTCCCTCCTAGGCGACGACCCCCACCACTCTCACCACCCTCCAAACCCTAGCCAGCAGCATCACCACCACCACCTGAACGCCACCCACCACCTCCACCAGCCTTACGCCCCCCAGCGGTACAACGCCAAGTCTGCCGCCCCGATCCAGCCCCAGCAGCACCACCCTGTCAGCCCCAAGAAGCTCGCCGCCGCGTCGGCCGGGGCAGAGGTTCATGATTCTGGTGATGATTACGGAGACTCCGCCTTCCATGACGTCAATCCGTTCTCCAACGATGAGAACTCGAACCCGTTCAACCCTGCTGGGTCGGATCCGGGCAAGTCTCGCGCCGACGTGCGGTCGGACAAGCGGAAGAGCCAGGATGAGCTCAGCGACGGTGGAACTCCCTATAGCTTCAGGAAGAAGCCAGCAAGCGCGGGGGCCGTATCTGCTGTGGCGTCGTCGGCCGGCGGGGAGTACCGGAAGGACCGGGAGGAGTGGAGCGATGCCGCAATAGCATGCCTGCTGGAAGCATACACGGAGAAGTTTATGCAACTAAATCGGGGGAATTTGAGGGGGAGGGACTGGGAGGAGGTGGCTGCGACAGTGACCGAGAGGTGTGACAAGCAGACAAAGAGCGTGGAGCAGTGTAAGAACAAGGTGGACAACCTGAAGAAGAGGTACAAGCTCGAGAGGCATCGGATGACCAATGGAGGCATATCGGCAAGTCACTGGCCTTGGTTCAAGAAACTGGAAGAGATCGTCGGCAATTCTCTGCCTTCTAAAGCCGTAACTGATGAAGATAAACCTCTCGTGGCATCTGCTAGCTCCACTAGGCAATCTAAGAGGTAAATAAGAAACCTTGATCTCCGAACCAATCATCATCACAGTCTGAATCAATGTTTTGTTTAGATTTCTGAATTTTGGGTTTTGCCGGATCCTGAGAAACATTTGAAGATTGGTAGATGAATGGATCTTTTCGCAGTTTGATTAGAACGAAGCTTCATTGTTTAGCCAAGAGCAGTTCCAGATATTAGAAATTTGACCTGCAGTCACCTCAGTCAAAACTGTTTATAGCTGGAAATGGCCTATCTGTAAGACTATCAGTTTCTTGCCTGTAAGATATGAGATGGGATTCATGCATTTTCCAGCAATTGTTCGATAATGTAAATTATGAAACATAGCAGTAGTCTAACCATTTGACCCTGATTTTCTTGCTTTTTTGTTGTTTCCTGGTGCAATTTCCTTAAACATGATGTTGGACTTTCTAATTTGTCTGGTAGATACGCAGCAGCAACTCCTTCACCAGCAGGGGCTATAAACAATGTGAAGTCGAAATCAGGATCGAACCCCAAGTGGCGAAGAGTTGTTTTCAAAATCAGTGGCGCTGCCCTCTGTGGCAATGGGCCGAACAATATAGACCCGAAGGTTATAAGTCATATCTTTAATTATATTATAGTCAGTAGGCCTTTTTTTTTTTTTTTTTCCTGTAGCTCGGGTCAATAGCTCTTTGTTTTTCTTTTGATACATCAGGTGGCAATGTTGATTGCAAGAGAAGTTGCGATTGCATGCCGCTTAGGTGTAGAGGTACTTGCGCGTTGAGGTGGTATTTTGCTTTTTGCATACCAGCGATGGCTTTTCTCTTCGATAATTGATTCTTGTGTGGTTTCAGGTAGCAATTGTTGTAGGAGGTAGCAATTTCTTTTGTGGGGAATCTTGGGTGACTGCTACAGGGCTAGAAAGATGTACTGCCTATCAGATTGGGTAATGTGCATAGCATTAGATTATTCTAAAATGCTTTGGCTAATCATAATTGACATTGCACTGCAGAGCAAAAGGTTCTCTCTGCTGGAAATACCAATAGAGAATTTTTTTTTCAGACATCTCTGAATTTGAATACCTCATTCAAGAACCGCCTTTTATCTAATACATATAGGAATTGATAGAAATAGCAAATCCCTCATAATAAACAGGATTCGTCCTACTGCTTACCTTCTGCAGCTTGGAAGTGAAGGTCCTAATAGAAGGATAGGGATTAGTTTGAAAAATCAGATATTTGTTTTGGAACAATTGGAAATGGAGGAAGGCATTATTCTTTCTGATCTTCTCAAGAGCTTCATGACTGTTATATAGAGGTGGTGATCCTTGGTTTCCTGTTCAGTAATTTTGATATCCATAAAGGCAGTCGCTGTCCATGTGAGGCAGTTGAAAATGTTAAGCTGCACTAGCAAAATCTTCATCGTACTTGGTGCTGAAAACTACGGAAGAAATCTGGTGCTTATTTGGGCCGTCATCATTTCCTCTCCTCTTCTATATGCCATTGTCTTTTTTCAGATGTCTAATGAGTACCAGTCAACCTTTTGTAATCTTTTCAGCATGATGGCAACTGTGATGAACTCAGTTCTGCTTCAGTCAGCTCTAGAAAAGGCGGGTGTTCAGAGTCGTGTACAATCTGCATTTTCAATGCAGGAGGTTGCTGAGCCATACAGCAGACAGAGAGCCATTAGACATCTCGAGAAAGGCCGAGTTGTAATCTTTGGCGGAATTGGTGCTGGTGCTGGGAATCCTCTCTTCTCTACAGACACTGCAGCAGCTCTTCGTGCTTCAGAGAGTATGGCTTTCTTTAACCACAATTTTCAATATTGTGATTGTTCTGAAAATTATTACTATTCACTCCTTTCTCCATCTCTTGCACTTGCCCAAGCCCTTCCTACAGAATGGAAACTATACACTATCTGCTGGAAAATATCTTCGTGTTTGTTGTACTATGTAAAAAATTTCAATTAAATTCAAAATTTCCTCAATCTATATAGTTTTCATGCTTTCATTGAAATACACGGTTTCCCAAGTGCGAGTATAACAAATTTTTTTGTTGACGGGAAACAGAGAACTGGTATAGTTTGTTATATTGCAAGTAAAAGAGGAAATTCGGAAGGATTTCTTCTTACATTCCTTGTGTAAATTCATAAAACTTCCTTGCACGCAGTTCACGCAGAGGCACTTGTGAAAGGCACCAATGTGGATGGTGTTTACGACTGCAACTCCCAAGATAACAATGTCACATTCGAGCACATTTCTTTCAGAGAATTGAATGCTCGGGGTGCCACTGCCATGGACATGATGGCACTCACTTTCTGTGAAGACAATGGAATTCCCGGTTCGTTATTTTCCTCAATAATTTCCATTGACCAGATGCAAATCAATCCTTCAATCAGAGGTTCAAACCCTCGTTTTCTTCATCAATCTTTTCATGCACTGCTGATCACGTCTACTTTTCTTACAGTTGTGGTGTTTAATCTTCTCAATCCTGGGAACATCTCGAGGGCATTGTGCGGAGATCAAGTCGGTACACTAATTGATCAGGCAGACAGAGTTTAGCTTATAAATGTAAAGAATTGATCACATCTGAAGCATTTGGGTCTTCTACCTTCTATGATGTACCCACCCAGTTATCTGCATCAAGGATTGGTTGAGGGAATAAATAACCCTCCAGCTCCGTCAGTCTGTTGTGTTCGATAGCAGCTGTAACCTGAGAAATGGCATGGACTTCCTGCTTGAACCGAGCAGTGGCAGGAGTTTCTGGAGCTAAAGGTTTCAGCAGCAGTGCGCGTGATAGTCAGGTTTAGATTTCATTGTATTTGTTGTGTATGTAATCTTATAACTAGTGAAGAGAGAATTGACTGGGGCCTGGAGAGGGATCTGTCAATGGCAGGCTGTACTTAAATCTGTAGCAGTAATTCAGTGTAGAGAGTGCTGACATCTTCACATTCGATGAAAAGTGAATGAATTTGTGCTGAAATTTGCATCTAAAGATGTGTGCAGTGCAGTTACATCCTCTCAAATCTCAAGCATTTCTTTGTCAAGATGGAAAATGAATCAAATTTGATTTGAGTAGAATTGCTGCCGGGAATCATAGTGAACCGAGTCAGACGGTTGTAGAATTGGACTGTGTTCGGTGCTTGGAAGCAGAACTGGTGAACGCTGGCATGGTTTAACGTTTGGTCTTTGAGGATAGTTGAGTTCTATTTGGGCCTGCTGCAGGAAGTTGAATTGAATCAGACATTCAATCCGGTTCGGGTTTTTGGGA
Organism: Lagerstroemia speciosa; assembly: GCA_037672795.1. Classification (NCBI taxonomy): domain Eukaryota; kingdom Viridiplantae; phylum Streptophyta; class Magnoliopsida; order Myrtales; family Lythraceae; genus Lagerstroemia; species Lagerstroemia speciosa. Next base: position 969,520 of record CM075302.1, on the reverse strand, counting down.
GAAAAAGGCTTAAGCTCAGCGGACTTGGGATGGGAGAGACAAGGCACAAGGGCAATGAACGAACGATATGTCCCATTTACCGATTAGACACGACAGAAAGTTTGGACATAAAAGTTAAGCGATGATCAGTTCCAAAGTACAACATAGGCTCCTGATTGTGTACCACAAGCATATGCTTTTCAGGTTATATCATTAGCAACGGGGAGCCGAAATTCTGTTGGGCTCAATTGGAATACCAAACTAATGTCCTGAGAACCGGAAGCATGTAAATTGAACCTAAGAAGGATCTCTCAGAGGACTTTGCGGCGACCAATGTGATTGATCCACCTCTCCTCTCTTGCTACAGATCGACAATGTTGGATGTGGAACTACCCCGAGCTGTTGCCCGGAAGGATAACGACCGCTTCGCCAGATGGGCAGCCAGGAGAGACATGCTGGTGCCAGTCAAATCCTGGTTGGGAAGGACACACAACATACGGTGTAACCACTTTGCGACCTTCACGTGCCATTCTCCAGACCAACTAAGTCCCTTCTTCCTTGCACCTGCACCTAAAACTGATTATATATATGCATACCGTCATATTTGCATTGGCAGGCAGATGAAGAACAACAGTGATTGAATTGGATTCGTCCAGTGCACAATATAAATAACATGCTCTTTCGGTATTGATGCCGCGTCATCAGAAGCTTGATAGACCATAACCATCAAGATGGGATGGGAAAGGACGAGGTCTAGATAACATCTCTCTTCATCATATGTTCCACTGAAAATTCTTTTTCCTGTAAAGTTTGACGCCATACTTAGCTGTGGATCCTTAAGGTATCGTTCCCCATCAAGAAAGGGCCCTATCTTTGTTAGATCAATGCCTCAGTTTCACGAATCAGGTGAAACATCGACTGCTGTCATCGTATAATTCTAATAACTAGTGCATGTGAGTAGCAAAAGAGGGGTACATGATAAAGAGATGGCTATGCCTTCATTTAGTACTTTCATTGTCAAGGCCAATCACAGGTAGGGACTCACCCCATCCACGTCCCACTTTTGCTTCATGTGCCTATAGCACATGCATTTAAGCATTCTCAACTTACTTCATCCTATCCTCTGCAGTAAAATTGAGATGCATTTCTAATGTAATCTTTTCTACCTGATGATGATGGTCCACATAACTTGGTTCTAGAGTTGCAGATAGACAACTATTGGGCTAGTACTGTTTCAAGTGCAACCCTGATAGACTCTACTGCACAGTTGGCAGTGGACCACATGTAATCCAGTGATCTCAGTGAATGGTGACACAAATATTGTGCATGTGAAAAACCTTGATCCCGTAGACCAGTCGACATCCTGTTGGATCTTTTCCTTTGCTTTTTTTAAAATTATAGTCAAGTGCTTCAATTATTGGTATGGAAAATGTCATAAATGAGTGAATGAACGGAATAGGAGCATACTGCATTAGACCTCCCTCCCGGGGGTCGATAAATACCCACCTGGGTGGCCATTCGAATCTCAATCATTTGTGACCAAAACACGGGAATCCCAAACCATTCCATGGCTTCTTACCCAATTGGGAACTTGAGATGTGATATATGCGATGTTGTAAAGCTCAGAAGAATGGCTCGTGCATGGAGGAAGCTTACCAGAGGAGGTGGAAGCAGGACCAAACCGCCCTCTGATGTGCCACCAGGCCATGTGGCAGTTCTGGTCGGGGAAGCCTTTAGGAGGTTTGTCATAAGGGCAGACTACTTGAACCATCCGATCTTCCAACAGCTCCTTGCTCGGGCTTACGACGAGTATGGGCACGAACAGAATGGCCCCTTGGCCATTCCATGTGATGAGTTTCTTTTCCGAGATATCATCTCATCGCTTCAGTTCGGCACCAAAGGGAGCCAGTTTTCATGTCACCTTGTTGAGAAGCTCGATGGGAGGGACTCAACTCCACTTCTTCAAGGATTTGATAGAAGATCGATGTGTTAGTGGGGAAACGTTTTGTAAGGGAGGTGAAAGAAAGATTTCCTGACCTTTCTTTTCTCTTGTGGTGACAGGATTCTTGTTCAAATGCCAGGTTGAAAGCAGTGAGCTTTCCAAGGCAAGATTGTTCCTGCTAAACCCCAGTTCTTCCCCGAAGATGAATGCAGTGAACTGCAATGTTCTCAGAGCAATGACTGTGAGCGTTTGAGAATTTGTGTTGAATTATTCAGCATAGTATGCATGTAATCAGAAACCAAAGTCTCGAGCTGGAGATGCATATGTGAAAGGACAATCACGGTAACTTATCACTGTATAAGTTATCAGCTGAATACTAGTACCCATCAATATTCCCTCACTCTCATGCATGTGCATCGATCCATGCACTTTGTGTCTAAACAGTATCTGCATAAGGTCTACGTAGTGTCCTCCGGACAAAAAAAATGCAAATCTAACAATCCAAATATTGGCAATAATACTTCTTGAAAGGGCATGTTATGCTTGCTTTGCAGCAAATGGACTTGTTTCCAGAGCTGTGTTAATAGCAAAAAGCTATTTGAGAGCTTCTGCAAGTGCAAAAATCGCATAAGCCTTCTTACAAGTCTTTAATTTGATGTCATGCCAATTCCATGCAAAACCTTATTCCAATTGGACAAAATTATCTGCTTCCACTTTTAATGAGCCATCTTAGATTTGCTTTACGGGGAGGACAGATAACTATTCTGCATGGGAGTGGGACTATATATACATATACTATGCAAATAGTTTATACATTACGAGGAAGTGTCAACATTCACTACACCTACACTTGCCAGAAAAGACAATCCTCTTTTCAAGATTATGTCTGTTCAAACATCAAGAGTACTGGATACAGCTCAGAGCCATGCAGTTCAACTGAATGCAATAAATTCCCCAGAATTATTTCCTGACAGTATAATATCCCAATAAAGGAGATTACGCATTCCATCAGCTTCAGCAAGGAAACATAGATTGCTGAAGTGTGCGGGTTCATTTTTGTAATGTGTACAAATTCGTCATCACATCCTAAAAAATGAGATTAACCTTGTCAATGACAATTAGAATGTGGGGAAACGTAGAGACTGGACGGTTTCTTTTATGAAGAAGGAGTTGACTCAACCATCTAATCATGTAAAACATCGCACAACCATAACAAAGTTAAAGAACTAAAAACACACATCACTGCCTCCCATAGATATTCTAGTCCTGGCAAAAAGGAGCTCGAGCATACAAGAGGACTTTTAGCTCGGCTTATATCGTGGGTTTAGAGGGATAAGATACTTGTAATTGCACACTCAAACCTAGCAAATTACCCGATGCAAGACCCCAATATGAAGCTTATCCCTTCTCACTTTGCTGCAGAAGAACAAAAAAACCAGAAAATGAATGAGAGAAACTCAAAAGGAAATAACATGTTTTCAGTTTCTTTTTAAGGTCCCTTCTTACAAGCAGAGTGCTGTCATTGTCATCAAGAGATTTAAGCCAGGCCTCTGTAGATTGCAGCCATTCCTTCATCTAATTCAATGTACGAAGGGGATAATAAGCAGCGGCATTACATGCAGTAAGAAAGATTCTTATTTTTCTTTCTTTTAGTTCTGATTAACATTTGGACTACTAAAACAGTGATATTCCCTCTCCTTTCCACCTGGAATCTAGCATTTAAGAAGAGCTGGCCGATAACTTCAGAACCACCACAACTAAGAACAGCATTAGTGAAAAAAATAACTTGATGCGTCTACCTTGGATTATAACTGAAAAATCAATCATCCAGTGGGATGAAGCCACGGAGGAAACTGAGGCGGTAGCTTGGCTCTGCGAGGATAACAGAGAAGAATGTTACCATTTGATTTATACGTGTCGGCGCAGAAGGAAAACGCTTCATCGACAGTAAAGCTTTGTACCGGTTCGAAACTAGACAAATGCAAAAAGAGCCGACTTCACGTCGACATCAAGGTAAAGCGCGAATGAAGGTGTTATAGTCCTTTTAGTTGAAGGGTCGATCTGTAATTAGGCAAAAATATAAAAGGGGCCTGCTTGTAATGAATAGAGAAAACAGGGAGTCAGGACTCAATTGCAACAGGTCAAATATCAGTTACCCGCTGATATGAGCTGTAATAGAACGGGAGAACGGCATCGTCGATGAAATGAAAATTGATTTCTTCTATCTTTCTGATTCTTCTTCCTCTCTTCAATTCCTCTCTTTCTTCGATTTGAATCGTAACAGAAGGAATCTATCTTTGATGAAATCGTCACCTGGTCCGGGCGGCTGGAGGTGCACCAGCGGCGATAGGCCGTAGCTCAGAGCTCTGCAAGACTCGTGAGCAATCACCCCCGCCCGCTCGCCATTCTCTCCCCTCGCCTGCAAGCACGGAAGCTTGCGCCTTTTCGGCTTCGAGCGATGAGACCTCTCGCCCGCGTCTCGCGCGCAGCGCTGGGTTTGTTACTTGCAGAGATTTGCTGAGGCAGGAAGGCGACAAAAAGGAAATTACATATGGGCCCTTTCGACTTAGGCCCAATGCATGACTCGGTACGGTTTCGGGAAATTGAATTAAGAAATTAAATGGAGGCCTTTGGCTCTCAGCCCCTTTTACTCTTCTCTTTTGCTTTTGGTTAAATCTTGGTAATCGAAAAAATTTATAATTGAAATAATTTTACCTTTGAATAGGCCAATCTCACTCAAATCTGAATCAGTTAAGACTTTTAGATGCCAGGCAATACGCACGGTAATTGTATGTCGTTAAATTAGCTTATTGGATTGCTATCATCGCCTCCCAAGGGTGAAAATAATGACAGCTGGGTCGCGCCAGTTCTGTAAGTATAAGAAAGGCAGTAATAGCAGCGGTCTGTCTTCAATGTTCGAACTTTAGTAGACGGATTCCAACAGGTGGTATCGGAGATCTTCTCATTTAATTAATAAATGAGTGACACTCCCTTAATGTGTGCTAAGGAGATGCTTGCTTGGATAAAAATTAAACCTTTTTCCACTCGCCGAGGCAAGTTCGAGAAAATCGATGTCTTCTTCAACATGTTTTTTTAAAAAATATTATTTTTTTATTATACAAGATTTTTAAAGAGTAAAAATTTAATTTGTAGTAATTATATATAAAATTTAAAGTTCCCTCCTTTGCACATGCCATGTAGCTTACGGTGAGGGGAACCTCATCGACTTTTTATATAAATCAAAATTTGACCGGATAAAACTATGAAAAAAAAAAGGTTTAGCTAGACAGCATTTTAATTTAATTATTGTTCATCATTATCCATTCCCCATGCGAGTAGGAGGAAGATAGGTTCTCTGACCGTGATAATTGGCTACCAAGTTAAAGACCCCGACAAATTAAGCTAATGATAGACTTTTTTAGCCTAATTTAGTATGTTTTTACGGTACTCTTAAATTTATGTCAATTATTATTCATAGGTGAAATTTAAATCTTAAAGAAATAGAAAAGAGAAGTAGAAGAGAAGTATTATAGTAAGTATAAATACATAGCCCCTCCGGCTGAGGAATCGTGTCGTTTTGATTCTCTGCTGGTCAAACTTAATGGCTTGACTCGTGCTTAAAGATAAATTTGAAGGAGAAGTAAGAAAAAGAAAAAATCGGTGATCTTGATTTTTTTAAAATAAATAAAATTTAACTAATTTAAATTCAAAGAATAAAGTAATTTCAGTCAAGTGGCCAAAGGGGCACTTTCGGCAATCTCAACTGCGAGGCCCGTTTCACTTCTCCACGCAAAAGAAGTATAAAAATGGCGGTTCCCTCTCTGCACTTCAGTTTTTTTCCATCAATGGAGGACGAAAGCTCGTAGAAGCTTTCACCACAGTTTCAGGGAAGGGGGAGCATCCACTCCGACATCTGGCGCCCCTCGCAGAGAACTTACAGCCGTCCCAAAACTTTACTGCACTCTACATCTCCGGTGGAAATGCAGGGCAACGAGCTCGCCATGTCCGTGTCGACCGGAAACTCCCTCGGCTCCCGCTCCGGCTCGCCATCTTACTCTACCGCCAACGCGGCTCCTCCAACAGCGGTCGCGCCCGCCGGAAACGCGGCCATTGGAGATGCAGTGCTCGCAGTGACGCCAGGTACTGGTGGCGGGGGTGGACAGGGGATCGGTGGTGGCACCAATGGGGCGGATATGTTCGGGAAGAAGAAGAGGGGGCGGCCGAGGAAGTACGACGCCGAAGGGAACCTGGTGGCTCCGAGCACGGCGCCGTGGCCGTCCGGGTCTGGCAATTCCAGAAAGAAGGGTCGGGGCAAGCCTCTCGGATCTGGTAACTTCCAGTTCCTCTTGTCATCGGGTGAGTTGTCTGAGGAAACATATTTTTCTTCTTCTTTTTTTTTCGAAAATATTTCCTTTTTTCTAGTTTCCGTGTCATTTGCCCGTTCAATTTCTACCACTGACCGAAAAAAATGCTGTTTTTATTTTTTTACGATAAAAATGATTTGCATTAATGTTATTAATGAAAATAGATGGATGAGAAAGATGATTTAGTATAATTGATTCTGCTCTCATTTTATAATCTAGAGGTGTACAATTCTATTTCACATATCTCATACCCTTTTTATTCTCATTCATCCTCCCTAGTCTTTCTAGGCTATGTGCCAATATTACAGTCAACAAATAATTTTAAGAATCTTGCTATTTTTCTTATTGTTTTTCTATAAGGAATTTGATGTGTGTGATTTATGAGAAAACATGGACAAGAAAGTCAAGAGATGACATTGATTAATCTGAGAACACTTCATGTTCCATTTTCCACACCAACCAAACATTCCGGTACCTTGTAGTTGAGAAAAATGTTGCAGTTAGTTTGATGGTCTTTCTGACTTTACTAAGTTTCTTGAAAATGCTTATATGCAAAGGAACGGAAGTTCCTCTGTATCATCTATTACTCCCTTCTCGTAGCAAAAACCTTAACTCGAAACTTTGTCACATCAGAATTACAGTGCATACAATTAGATCGATCTCATATCCAGGAAACTTACTGTGCACCTACTGCTTTCAAGTTAACATTCTCACCGAGAAGTCAGTTTTACTAACCGGGGGTTTCGTATTGGACAAGGTGACGACCTGTTCACAAGCACGGCTGGTTGGGACTTCAGGCCGCATATGGTCATGGTGAACACCGGAGAGGTACATAACTGTCAAAGGAAGTTGGCTTAAGTCTTATCTTACATGTCCGTTCCCAATTTTGGATGGTTTTGGTTGTGTATAACTCATGCGCTTTGAATATCTGCAGGATGTTGCAGGGAAGATTACTTCGTTTGTTCATGAGAGCCCGAGAGGGATTTGTGTACTCTCTGCAAATGGAGCTGTCTCGAATGTCACGATCCATCAGCCCGGTTTTTCCGGAGGTATCCTGAGATATGAGGTGAGAAATCTCATATCTACTGGGCTTTGATAGAGTGTGATAGGATGTTTTCGGTTACTTGGGGATGAAGTTATTGCTTCCGGATCCATTAGGCACCTGATAGTCCCACCTTGCTGTGGTAGTTTTTTATCAGCAAATTTAAAACTTGTCTTGCAGGGTCGATTCGAGATAGTGTCCCTATCGGGATCACTCTCGGGGACCGACTCTGGCAGTGGTAGGAGCAGGGCAGGCCGATTGAGCGTGTCATTGGCAGGGCCTGATGGGCGGGTCATCGGAGGTGGCCTTGCTGGTTCATTAATAGCTGCCAGCCCCATTCAAGTAAGCCCTTCGTTCATCGTATGTACAGTTTGAGACTTGGTGTAAACTCTTACCCGAACTTACCTCTAATACCGAGCAATATCATTCTTGTCAATAGTAAGCGATGGACTATCCATGTGGTAGACATTCTATGACTATGCAGCTGTTCGTTGTCTTTTTCCATAAGGGAATTCTTGCCAACTGTCGATTTAAGCTCTTCTCTGATCCTCAAAGTCGTCGAATCGACTTTGAATCCCGGGACATGATGGAAATGATGTTCAGCGGACAAAATCCAATACAAGACCTGCAATTCTTATGCCACATTGTTCCTGCAGATTGGCATCCTTTTCCTGTTTTAATCCTCATTGTCTTGGCTTGTACTAGGTTGTGGTCGGGAGCTTTATGCCGAACGGTTTCAAGATCCACAAGCGAAAGAACCACCGGGGATACGCCCCGGCTTCTGCCTCTGCCGGAGCACCCAGCTCAACAACCAGGGCAGCTCCGGTTTCTCATGTGAACCCAGAGGACTATTCGCTTTCTACCACCCCAATGCAGGCTGGTAATCAGTTCAATGACATCCCGATCGACAATGGAACTACGAGGAATGTGTCTGTTGAAAGCGCTGGGTGGAACAACCAGAGAACGGCTCCAGCTGATGTAAATGTCTCTGTGCTCGGCAATCCCTTCGTCGGTTGATTACAGGTCTGATGCGGCTGATAGATTATGACCTCTGATCATTGATGAATGTTTTATTTACACAGTTGATGAGATTTAGTATCAGACTGACGAGAATTGCTGATGGTAGTAGAAGTTGTAGCAACCTGCGATTTCCTACTCTCGAACTACTTCATACCGGAAACATTGGGCACTGTCATCGTCTGTCTCATATGTGCATATCGCCGGTGCTTGTGTTCAATATGATATCAATAAGTTTACGATCGCACGACTAGTTGTAATCTCTTTGATAACAAAATGTGTATTCACTCTTAACTTGAATGCAGCAGGGCTAAAATCTCCTGGAGCACTTTCAGTGCAGTAACTCCATTGAATTCTCATGGGCCAGTGATGCATCTAATTTGGGCCACTACCACGTGCGCAAATTCCAGATCGTGTTTGGGGACAGCGGGGTTGCTGTCCAGTACACTCGTCGACGGAGAGAAACAGAACAGCCGTCCTGTGACGACAAATCGAATGTGTTGCCCGCGTGCCCACAGTGGATAATGGCACGTTAAGGTCGACCCCGTTAGCTCGCTGCACGAGTTTGGATAATCGATCTGATTCTGAGCTCGAATGGGACCAAACAGTGAAACATCTGTGCAGGTAGACAGTGTCGGAACTAAGCCAGGGTCGTGCTGAGAAAGCTGGGCCGGCCCGGGCAGGTAAGCATCCCATTAATTCTGAGGACGGACAATGCATTAATGGTGATTCTGCTGTTGAGGAGGAATTGACTCGGTGGAGGGGATGGACAGGTTACCCCCAGCCACCACACAGCGCGAGGTCCGTTCCCTTTATTGATTTCATCATCACGGGGCATGTGGGCAATTTATGGGTCTAAACTAACTGGAATAATTAATAAAGGAATACGAAGAATTTTAGATCTGTTTTGTACAATTTTATTTTTTAAAAAAATATCTTTCGCATGTACAAACGCTCTTAAATTCCATGCCTGTTCAAGACTCCTTGGTATCAATTTGATGCCAACTTGACTGTAAATAGGATAAAAGCGTATGGAAAGTGAGATCGAATTCAGAATTTCTAAATCACAGGACGAGCGCGACACAGAGTTCTCTTTCTCAATAATTAAAACCTTCATCTTAGTTAGTAACAGAGAATGGAATAATTATTTTCGGGTAGCGGAAATAAATTCTTTGTTATTAAAAAAATAAAATAATTAAGAAGAGAGAAGGCCATGTTTTGAATGTGGGGGGAATTTTTTTTTTTTTTGGCTAAATTCTTTTGCCCCTTACTATCGACATCCCTTTATTCACCCATACAAAAAGACAAGTGTCTGGTGGGTGCACCACGAGATACGTCCACACCATAGTGGAACATTGAATAATTGAATTGCCTTGTTTATATACTGAAAATAAAAAAGGTTAGTCAAAAGACATTCAAAAGAGTTCGACTCGACAAGCTAGTTTCATCAGTAGATTCATACATCTCTTCACTTTAAATAAAATTTATAGTTCGAATATTATAAATAGATCGAAAAACCGTGCTCGAGAGAGCGTCATCCTTTAGCAGATCAATACGACCAATTCAAATACAGATTGGTCGGGTTCTATCAATATTCTAGATGCCAGGCGTTACACACCGGAAGAAAAGAAAACTCGGTGTCGGTCAGATGTATGATAAGGTACGGTGTCCAGTTCAAAAAATGCTTCAAAAGATAGGAAAAAAAAAATAGCATGTTCATTTGGTCGGGCAGACATTTTCGACACACATGGAACATTTCTTTTTCCTTGGAAAATTTTGTGAACCAGAAATCTTCTGAGAGAGGCTCGAGGAGACAAGATGGTAGATGGAACATCGTGTTCGTGCCTTCCGAGTTACTTCGTGATCGACAGCCTCCTGGATTGTAATCAAGGGGGAACTAACCACCAACCGAAGATTAATCTCTCCATCGAATTCATTGGACAAAGTGGTGGTCTACCGACTGATTGACTAGTGATGTGAGTACCTGCATCCGATTATATTGATAGCTTTTTGTTTTTTTCACAATCCGATGAGATCTCTCGCACGTAAATCTTTTCAATTATGTACCTTAGGTCTTCATTACACGTGTTAATCATTGTCCTATCTTTTCTGTGAAAATCCCACACAAACTAAAATAAAGAATAATACCGGGTTTACAGTATGACTGGGTACCACAAACCTTGAAATAATAATATAATGCCTCGACTACAGCAGTCTGACGTAAGTTCGTGTTCAATTGACAGGCCTTTGTCGACTACATGAGCTCAACTTCTTATAAGTTCAGTGGATATTTTATAGGTTCCATGTCCGGCGGTAAGTGAATATTTAGTTTATTATACGCAACGATTTCGTTATGTAAATATTTCTCAGATATTAATACGCGTAGAGTTTTTTTAAATTTTAATGAACTCATTATATATCAAAAATAGAATAGTAAAGAGATATCTCACAATCAAACTAGGTGTAGATGGCCTTTCCCAACTACATAAAATTATTTAAAAAAAAAAATCGTCGTCTCATTCAAGAATTACATTTTTTTTTTTTAGATTACATGAAATTTACATGGCTTTTTAACATAAGAAAGGAACAAGACAAACCATGTACTAGCTAGACCATATGTGTAGATTATCATGTTAATTAGTCCGAGGAATGTGCGATTTTCAATAGCATTCGTGTCCACGAAGACCGTCTCATTTGATAGATAGTAGTAAACTTGTAGGAGCGATCAAAGATGCACGTCCATGACTGCGCTTTCGTTCTGTAGGTCTTCACTCAGAGGTAACACGAAGAATGCTACCAAAGAGAGAATTAATCTGTAACAGGGTCGGTGTAGGATTTCGAGTGCCGACTGCCATTCTATATATTTAATAGTTGACCTACTGGGAACTTATGGGGGAGAGGGATGTGAGGTGTGACGACAATATTAAGTTGATGCAATTGAAGCATAGCTAAGTTTCCAGACGGGCGATCCCATGATCGAATCTCAGGTCGAGAGGGTAAACGGGGAATTTTTCCAAGGATCCCTATTCGACCGCAGATTAATCTCGAGATACGTTTTGGTTAGTTCGAGGGGATTGCGTGATGCAAACAAAAGAAAAGATAGCTAGGCTCTTAATTACTTAGAAGCTGAAGAAGTAGTTAGGTTGCAAACATCAAAGAGCTTCTTCCGAAGTTAGTCTACATTACAATTATTCCCATACAAATGTTGACCATTAGGTGCAATGTAACATGTTAACTGGTGGTGGAAGCTCGAGAAGGGGGTCCGCCGGAGTGACATCATCGTCGATTCGAGACTGAGATGTCCCAGTATAGATTTCAGGCAATATGGCTTCCCGTGTCCCCCCCTCGTTCCTCGCTCTTCCCATTTCCTTTTAGAAACACGGCCTCTTTACAAGTGAAAAATGGAAATAAAAAAAATTAAATTTACGTATGGTACGAACGAATCGAATGAAATAGAATGGACTAACTCTTGAAAGATGTTATGTGCATTTCGTATGTTATCTTCAAATGATGTTTTCTTGAAAAAAAAAATAAAGAGTAATCATTCAATTACTTTTTGCAATCACATTCGTTCATATTGTCAAAACGAATCGAAAGAAAAGCTTGATTTAAGTTTATGTTAGGTACAATGGAATGAAAATAAATGGAATTGAATCGGTTTAATAGAGTAAAATACAATAATACTGAAAGTAATTAGTTAATTTTAATTATAAAAAATTAGTAAAAATTTTTTATGCTAAAATGAATGAGCTTTTTTTTTTTCGAAGGAATGCCCATTCCATTAGATTTAATAAAAAAAAATTAATCTAATGAAATGGATATATTATTTTCCAATAATACGATCACATAAAAATATAAGATGTATGCGTAAAATTTCCATTTATTCCATTCATTTCTGCCAAACATAACATAAGAGATAAACAATAATACTTACGAAAACTACTTTAATAATTGACATTATTTCCTCGTTTAATATAATTTAATTTACGCATTCTCATACCATTTGACGAGATAAAATAGTGAACAAAAATCCCCATCACAAACAAACATAATCATTGACCATGGAAAAGGGACTTACATTTTGGGCTGAACTAATAATTTAATTATTTCTAAATTAAGATTATAAACTTTTTTCCCTTCCCTAAAAAGTCAGATTAATTACCTACCTTTCTATTATTATCATTATCATTATTATGAGATAGAGATACCGAGAGTCCTATATATTTATCGATTCTTGCAAGTAAGTCCTAAATATTTCAAAGTGCTAAATCAAGTCATATATGTTGCTCGCGTTACAATATGGAGTCTTTTCCGTCACTTACCGTTATTTTAAGCTGACATGTGTCAGTGTCACATCAGCGCCACGTCAGCTTAAAGTAACGGTAGGTGACGGAAAGGACTCGATGTTGTAAACCAAACAACTTATAGGACTTGATTTAACAATTTGAAACATTTAGGACTCACTTGCAAAAATCGACAAATATGTAAGACTCCGGGTGTCTTTATCTCGAATCTTATGAACTCTTATCTATCACAGCCCACTAAATCAAACGTTAGTATCCTCAAAGTCGATAAATTTGTGTAGAGTAACAACACAAACAGCATGAAGAAGACGTCGTCCTCATCTCAAGCCTTCTTTGCCTGTCGTTCTTCCTGTGATTGCTTGTTCAGTGCTTTCCTCTCTCGTGCTGTCGTCGATCCTGCGAATCAAGATGGATCGATCGGTTGTCTCGTAAGCTGTTCTATCGTACATTTTATCTGAGAAATTGAAATGAACCAAATTAATCACAGCCGAAGGAAGCTAAAGATCGTGCTAGTGGGAACAGCATCTCCAACTTACTTGTTCAGAATTAAAGGTTAGCACCGTACGGGGTGAGCTAACAATTGCCTCGTCGAGATGAATTGCATTTCAATTTCGGAGAATTCGACCGTCCTTAAGAGCGATTTTAAATAAATCCCTGATCTATCAAGTGGATTCGAGGTCGCCTGAAACCGTCCCGGGATGGTAGAAGTTTCCTTCAATTCCCAGCTTGCTCTTTTCCATTTTTACTGTATGAAAGAATTCACTGTACAATTGGAAACTTCCTCTTGACAAGTTAACTCATAAAAGAAAACAAGTTAGCTGCAGAAAAACAAATCAAGAACAATACGATGACCATGAATTTGAATTTGTAAGAGCAATGACAGCTTCCATGTGGAAAAAATCTTAAATGATCCTACTTTAGAATGACAGGACAGAAAAAAGCCAATCAAATTACTTGAAGTAATATTAATTATGGCAATTGTTTGCGTAATTAACACAGATTAACCTGTTTGTCACATTTTATTCGGTACTTTCTCATATCGCATGGTAAGGTAGGATGATCTAAGAATTTGTCATTCTTAATTCCTTTCGAGTTTGCTAAGCTTAGTGAGCTGGTCCTGGGAAAGAAGGATAACTATTGGAGTATTAAATAGAACCAACTTTGGAAGGAGAAAGTTTTCAGTAGAGCAGTTATATCACGTAGGCGATACTAATATGATATATCCATTTAATTAAAATTCATCTTTTAAATATTTTTTTAATAACGGTTTACTATTTATTAATTTTTTCAATATTTGTTACGATTTATATATTATGTTCAATTAGAGTCAATCATTTATTTAAAAAATTTTACATTTTTAAATATTTTTTAAGATTTAATAACCATAACTCTATTATTATTGATTACATGTCGAGTTCCGATTGGACGGATATACCATGTCAATCTCACCTACATAATTAACCGCTCTACTGAAGATTTTCTTGTTTCGAACACAAGAATGACCCAAAAAAAAAAAGGAAAAACAGTCATTACTCTCACAGATTCACGATGACCGTATAATTCTTTATTTTCTTTCGAACAATTAAGTCGTTACCTTCTACTAGTAAATTTGTCAAAAAAAAAAGTTTTTTTTTATTGCGTGGTCAACTTTTATTTTATGTACATATGAATATGGAGATGCCGAACATTTTTTTAATAAAAACATGCCGAGAATTCTTCGAAGACATCCTGCTCTTTGTTTTCTGCAGTACTAAATTCTACATCAGCCCCGTGCTCGTACTTGGTTCATTCGAGAGGTCGTATCCAAGGGCTGGATTTGGATCTTCTTCTGTTTAGTCCACGAGTTAGTTCTCTTTTTGTAAAGTTTGAAAACTTACCTACCAGTATGTAACATTTTTTTTAGACCAGGAACACGTGCCACCGACATGTCGAATTTGACATATCATGCTCGAGGTTGATATGTCCTGGTCACGAAATATTAAACTTTTTATTTTGAAAATTTTCAATTTTCGTCCTCAATGCTTCGCTAACTTTTGTTTTTAGTGACAGATTTTTTTTTTTTTCAGTTGAATATTGTCCACAGGTGTGTTTGGTTTTGACGGGTCTGGTTCGAATCTGCCATAGTCCGTGTCCAGGTTGAGTAACCCGTCAGAGAGTGGTACGGATTGACCTTCCAACACTTAAATCAAAGAGGCAGTAATAAGAAAGCGAGGGGATATCTTACATAGTTCCAGGGGCATTTACAGATTTTTAGCCGAGTAAGGGCCGACGTGACAATTCTCTCGCGAACTGTCGTGGGAGTGGGACTCGCGAGTCGGTCATTAATTCGACTAAGAGGGTTGGTTGGATGGAGGGGGTGCTAGTCGGGTGCCTAACGATGTATTTTGAATTCGAATTTTCCCGGACATATTTCAGTTTTAGGCGGCAAACATATTATAATCTAAAATTATACGAGTTAACTGATAAAGAAATTCTTATATCAACTTTACTACAACCACTTTACTTAAAAATATGTTAAAATTACATTATCATTAATTTCTCCAACAGTTCAATACACCTACCAAACATAACATTTTTAAGTTCAATTACCCATGAAAGTGTACCATAACTAAGGTTTTTTTTTTTTTTTTCACTGTAATCTTAATATCTTTTATAATTTAATAATAGTAAAACCAAAAAATTTGGAATTTGTTTTTTTGCAAATGCAATCCCATTCCTGCCACTAACCATAACAGGACTCAGAGCATGAATTTAAATCGCGATCGCGGGTCGCGTAACGGCGGTCGCATAGCGATTGTAACGGTTTCGAGTTGTCGTTGCATTACACAATGGTGTCGCGGTCCGAATTTTTTTTACACTTCCAAAATAAGTAAAAATAAATATATATGATATTTTTAATGTCACCATCGTTATTACCTTTAAAACAAGTGATTTCTGCACATATGATGTCAATATAATTTCATATCAACATACTTTTTTATTAAAAAAATGACAAATATACGTATTTGTAATAAATTTGAAAGAGAAAAACATGTAAATGTGTATAAAAATGTGAATAATGATGTAAATGTGAAGAAAAAGGTCCGTCACGGCCAATATTCGGTCCGTTATGCCATTACGGTCACGATGATTAGCGTTTCCTTTTCCAATCGCGATATCGATCAACAGCAGTATCGGGCATGTAATGGCCAATACGGCTGCGACGCGCCATTTTTTAATTCCATGACTCAGAGGGAAGCCAGCCCTAAGACGGATTTCTGTATATAACCACGCCTCTCCTTGCGGTGTCTCTAGCCTCTCAATTTGCTTCCCTCTGTTTCTTCCTACTCTCTCTCTCTCTGTTTTTTTTCTTTTTCCACTTTTGGGCATGTTTGCTCTGCTTCTGTTTTTTCGGGCAGAAGCAGAGCCTCAAACGGACACGACAAAGCCACCTTCTTGTTCCATAAAACTGTACATTGTGCTCGAGGAATCGAGAGCTTCACTGTTAGTTGACGGTTGCTTCCAACTTCAGCCTTTTTCGCGGTGATTTTAATCTCTAAGCTGCTCACTGACAGACGTTCCAGCTCTGTTTTTGCTTGAACAGGAAGCAAAATCATCCCCTGCAATTCTCCTCCCCCTTTTCCCTTAAAGATTTATTCTCCACCCCTCTCTTCTTTCCCCTTTAAATGTCCATGAAGGTCTAGTCACTTCTTCTCCACTGGGCTTTAGACCTCCACAGCGACAGAAAACCCACCTCAGGAACCTCTCCGTGGCCTGAATTTATCTTCGAAGGGTCGGGAATGGACCGGACTTACACGACGGGGCTCCTCAGGGACGACGTGTCGGCTCAGCTGGGGACAGTGTGGGCTCAGATCAAGGCCCCACTCATCGTCCCCATCCTGAGACTCGCGGTGGCCGTGTGCCTCGCCATGTCCCTGATGCTGTTCGTCGAGAGGGTTTACATGGCGGTGGTGATCGTTCTGGTGAAGCTGTTCGGGAGGAAGCCGGAGAAGAGGTACAAGTGGGAGCCGATGAAAGACGACGTTGAGCTCGGGAACTCGGCCTATCCCATGGTCCTCGTCCAAATCCCGATGTACAACGAGAAAGAGGTTATTTTTCATCCATTACTTACCATTGCTGCTGCGTCCACTGATACCGAAGAACAGAGCAAGCTTCTGGCTCTCTGTCTTGTCGTTTCATCCTCTCAACGTCGATAACCAATGCAGGTTTACCAACTCTCCATCGGGGCCGCCTGCGGCCTTTCATGGCCGTCGGATCGCATCATCATACAGGTCCTCGACGACTCCACCGACCCTGTGATCAAGGTAAACCACAACATTTCCCATTTCTGGCACTCGGCATCTGTTCATCTCTAATCGGAGCTCCGGCATGGATGTTGCAGGACATGGTGGAGCTGGAGTGCAAGAGGTGGGCGAGCAAAGGCATCAACATAAAGTACGAGATACGGGACAACCGGAACGGGTACAAGGCCGGGGCTCTCCGGGAAGGGATGAAGCGGAGCTACGTCAAGCACTGCGACTACGTGGCCATCTTCGACGCCGACTTCCAGCCGGAGTCCGACTTCCTGAGCCGGACCGTCCCCTTCCTCGCCCACAACCCCAAGATCTCCCTCGTTCAGGCTCGCTGGAAGTTCGGTAAGTTCGTTCCGTCCCCCGCTTAATTTAGCCGCTCGGGTCCTCCGCTTAAATTCAAGTTCTTCTAGTTTACACGTTACCTGACCCTGTGCCCGGCAAGTTAAACATCGTATTTCACCAAAGCGGCGAAACCAAATCTTTACCCGGAGCCGCAACAGCAACCACTTGTTAGAACGACGCCGTGCCATGTCGGTGCACTGAGCATCACTAGATCAAAAACCACAGCACAATGTATTAGATAATATTGGGCGAGCATGACTCGATTTACCACATATAACACTCATCTGTAATACAAATTCTAAAATAATTACCCTGATAAAATGAATTTTACAATGATGGCTAGGAAAATTCTACTGTGCAATTATTGAGCGAACTATTAAATTTATCTGCCAAACAACCAAAGTGATTTAGATTACAGAAGCTTCCATGAAAGGCATTGATGTGCACTGTTAAATTTGAATTTAGAATTTAACATAAAATGGGTTCAGTGTTACAAAAAAAAATAAAAAAAGCTGTCGGTGGGTGAGTTTAGCCCCTCTTCCATGACCATGGCTTTCGAGAGTTAAATCAATCATCAATGCCCCAATAGGATTCCACCACGTCTTCCACCGACATCTTTTTCAGCGCAACCAGTACCGAATTCTAACAAATTCTTTCTATCTTTTTTTTTTCAATCAAATAAATGCAAATTAAAATAAAATTGATTAAAACAGTTTCGCAACTTATTTTCTTATCAGTTTGAGTATTGTTTATGTAAAAATTTCGTGATCAAGATAGTTTTCGGATGCAAGGTGCATCGTAATCACGTGGATTGTTAGATGAAGTTTTTGATATAATTGCTCTTACCAGTGGCTCACGTGTAAAACCATAATTAATGGGGGCCATTTACTGCAAACTGCAAGCTACCCTTTTTAGGTGTCACCATAATTTGGGTCGATCGTGTCTGTGCTGTTCGTGGGCTGCGATGGACCAGCAGCGGGGGCCACTCCACATGGACTGGTTGCGAGTAGGATCTCTACAATGATGTCTTCTGGCCCAAACCAAAAAAAGAAAGAAAAAACAAAAAACAAAAAACACAATTTTTTTTTTATATCAATAGTATCCAACGTTATATCAACCAATTAGTTCACCGGACGGTATATTATATGGTCTGTGCTTCGCCATTAATCCCTGGATACCAACCCTTAGGAGAGTAGTTTCCTAATTATAAAATGTGATGGCAGTAATTTCAATTATTTAGAAGAATAAGGATCATAAAGCGGTTCATTATTAAGTTTCTGCAACGTAATTATGCACGAAATTTACACAAACTGGTCGGGCTACTGATCGTTATTACTCATCGAGTTTTCTCAAAAGTTTAAGCTGATAGGATTATTTTGTGCTCGGTTATGGAATTGAGATCCAAAAGGGGTAGGCACAGCTGCATGTGCAGTCTTTAATGGTGGACCTCATCCTCTGTCACTGTCTTCCTCCCCCCCCCCCCCCCCCCCCCCCCCCAACGACATTTATTTACACTCGAGATTCATATTATGGTGTCGCTGTCCCTGTTCTTTTCTGGAGAAAGTTCTTATCGATCACATCATTGAACCGTGACAGCCAGTGAGCAGCTGCCTGTGGTTAACTTTTTCTGATCTGATCTCATGGCAGTGAATTCTGATGAGTGTTTGATGACAAGAATGCAAGAGATGTCGTTGGACTACCATTTCACCGTCGAGCAGGAAGTTGGGTCATCCACCTACGCGTTCTTCGGGTTCAACGGTAAAACGGACACTCTGATCACCTCTGTTACTCAGTTTTGATAACAAGGGACATTTATCGATATTAACATTGTACATCGTCAACAAAATCCGATGCAGGCACAGCCGGTGTTTGGAGGATTTCAGCCCTGAACGAGGCCGGAGGATGGAAGGATCGGACCACGGTGGAAGACATGGATTTGGCAGTAAGGGCCAGCCTCAAGGGCTGGAAATTCGTTTACCTCAGCAATGTCAAGGTACGGTTCTCATGTTTTCGTGTCAACTACCGGAGACAAAGCTTCGTCATGTGTCCCGGAATGGACTGTTAGAAAAGATTCATGGTTTTGACCAGAACACTACTGAGACATACATTTATGAGTCACGAAACCGAACATTCGACTGCCTTTCTATGTTCCTCTGTCGAAGCAGATCGACTTCTCGGTACATAATGTAGTCTGGTTTGGCTAAACAGGTGAAAAACGAGCTGCCCAGTACGTTCAAGGCTTACCGGTACCAGCAGCACCGGTGGTCCTGCGGTCCAGCCAACCTTTTCAGGAAAATGGCTATGGAGATCATACGGAACAAGGTAAAAAACCCGTTTCTAATTCTTCATCCCGAAATCACCATGAGCAGGAATTTATCGAACCGCTAACCCCAACCTGCTAACTTTGCTGCAGAAAGTTTCACTGTGGAAGAAGGTGCATGTTATCTACAGCTTCTTCATAGTCAGGAAGATTGTTGCTCACATTGTGACGTTCGTCTTCTACTGCATCGTTCTCCCGGCGACGGTTCTGGTCCCGGAAGTAGCTGTCCCGAAGTGGGGCGCTGTGTATATCCCCTCCATCATCACCATCCTCAATGCAGTCGGAACTCCAAGGTCAATTTTCATTCAAGAATGCACAAAAGTTTAGAGGCTTCATCTTCCGGCAGAGTCAATTTAGCAGCGCTCTTGTCTTGTGCTGCAATCTTTCAGGTCACTTCATCTGATAATTTTCTGGATCCTATTCGAGAACGTCATGTCCCTTCACCGGACCAAGGCCACCTTCATCGGACTGCTCGAAGCCGGCCGGGTCAATGAGTGGATCGTCACGGAAAAACTCGGAGATGCCCTCAAGGGGACCAAAGCAGCCAACAAAGCACAGAAGAAGCCTCGGCTTAGGTTTGGAGATAGGTATAATACTATGTACTAAGTTGCCACAAAATGTTCTCCCTTTCGTTTTTAGCTTTGCATGAGTTTTTCATCAGGTTTAACTCGATCTGTGTTTGCCGAATTCTACAGGCTACATGTACTCGAGCTTGGGGTCGGAGCTTACCTCTTCTTCTGTGGGTGCTACGATCTCGCCTTTGGGAAGAATCATTACTTCTTTTACCTCTATGCTCAAGCCATTGCCTTCTTCATCGCGGGGTTCGGGTATGTGGGCACATTTGTCCCTAACGCATAGGAAAAGCCATGGCTCGAATTTCCGGGTGCCGCCTTCTTTCGATATACACTCTCCACTAGGAGTCACGAGGAGCCCTCCGGAACGTGGTATCTTTTGAGCAGCATCTTCTTGCAGCTCGCATTTCAAAACAATGTAGGAAGGAGAAGGAGAAGGAGGAAATAAGTTTGTCATTCTTTTAGGTTCAGCATAAGAGCTCGAGTCGGCTACTCGAGTAGGGATCCCATCTGGGACTGGCTTCAGGACCGGGTCGGTCTTCTGTGAATATCCCAGCAAACATATACACAGAACAGAGTTCCTTTTTGTAATGTGCACTTAGGAAGTTATGAGGAGCAGGCAGTTTTTGTGGGATGTTGAAAGTAGACATCTTTGCTGAGTGGTGGGGTTGTCTGTGATTTGTGAGAAGCTGTAAACTTCAATGTTCTTTTCGATTTCTTCCTTTTGATGCCTCATTATGTATTTGATTGAAACTTTGTCAGAAGGCAATAAGATGATATTCCCATGGATAATCGATCTGTTTCATTCTTCTCCATCTCCCTCTTTCTCTGCAGATTTTCAGTAAGCTTAAAGAGGTTCCTGATTCAATGCACTGAACAGAAATGCAGAAGAGCGCTTGCAGCAATCTTTTGACATGACAGGCTTTTGTTCCACATTGATCATGGAACCGAGTGGTAGCTGAAAATCAGGTAATTCTCAATGCTCACAGAAGACATTGAAAACGAAAATCGTACACACAACCAAGAAGCTGGGAAGGTGACCCTTGTGCTAGAGATTATCGATCTCAAGGATATGTTCAGGAAATAACAGCAACATGTAGCCTTCAACGATGTTGAAAAATCGACAGACAGCAGTACGGGCAAACTAGGATACATACATTCGATACCAGATTCTGCTACAACATCGGCCTTATATGAACCTTCGACAGCAGAAGATACTCGACCATTGCAATTGTAACTAACTCTTATAGCTAAAAGGGCAATAATGCCTCCAAGAATGCTGCGCCATATGAAGGGAAAGAAGAAGTTCCGGTTGGTGCAGAGAAGGACAGCAAACAGATGTGCTTCTGTTATAATGTGGAACTAATCAATTGGTTAGATTTAATAAGACTTGGAAAAAAAGAAGAGGAAGAAGGTTGCAGGCTGTGGGGTTCGAACCCACGCGCACTTATGTGCAGAAGATCTTAAGTCTTCCCCCTTAACCACTCGGGCAAACCTGCTGCTTCCTGTTTGAATTTTCTTTGTTTATTTATATAACTATGGATTTAATCTTTGACAGATTCTAGAGGAGTTCTGTTTGATACTGATTTCCTCCTCTTCTATCTTCTTCGAGCTAGCTCCAGTTAGATACAGTCCAAGAAGTGACAGTCGCTGTAGCAGAGCTCCCTGAGGCTGGGCTTATATTTTTATAATAAATCTGAGAGAGCGATCTTATACGAGTCCAAGTAGCACTCTCTCACTCGGTCAAATCCCGTCAAGATATGGATCTGACTCTGGACATCCTTCATTCTCTAATCCCCTCATGGACTTCTGTGAGTACCCTCTTTGGGCTATCATCTCCCATGCCCATTCATCCCCTTTCAAGTGTATCTGTTCAGCTTTTTGTTGCCGATACTGTTAGGTTGCCATACTGGGGACGTTCTTCGCTTACTTGGCGGTTGTCGGATCCATATTGCCCGGGAAGGTTGTTCCCGGTGCTGTTCTGCCTGATGGGACCCGACTCCATTATCGCTGCAACGGTCCGTGTTCTGTCTTCGTCCTCTCGGGCTTCTGTAGAAGATGTTTTCTTGGGGGTGGATATGTAGTAATCTGGGTTTTCTGTGATCCGATGATTGCTGTTGTTCTGCTTCCTGGAACTGTTGATTGATAACCTGTGTTTTCTTGATCTTCTTCTCATGATGGCTAACTGTTGTTCTGCATCCCGGCATTGT
This sequence comes from Lagerstroemia speciosa, assembly GCA_037672795.1. Lineage (NCBI taxonomy): Eukaryota > Viridiplantae > Streptophyta > Magnoliopsida > Myrtales > Lythraceae > Lagerstroemia > Lagerstroemia speciosa. Next base: position 947,136 of record CM075302.1, on the reverse strand, counting down.
TAACTTTTCAGGGCTCTTATCACTCCTTTTGCTCGTTGGGCTACTGGGGCTCGGCTCGTGGATGAATTTCATCGAACCTACTGTATGCATTCCATTCAAGCAGTTGCATTTTCACATTTTTATGACTAGCGCGTGAAGTTTGGTTCGGCCATTTCAAGCTAATCACATTGTAGTTGCTAAGTCATTTAACTTAACTTTTATGCTATAATACATGAATGTTGAGGTGGAATGCCATCACATGTGCACCTTTTATTTTACTAGGAAATGGAGATTTCCTGTCCTCTTTTCTTTAAGCTGCTTTTATGTTTCAATGATCATTTCATGTTCCTGATGATGTATGCACAGGTTGAGTTCGATGATAAGAAAACAATCATCACTTTACTGGTTGCTCTTACTTTAAGTATTGGTTATCCAGTGCCCATGGAAAAACTGTCGTTGAATTTGGTTGAGAAGCTTGTTCAATCATCTTTGCCTTATTTATCTTTCCATGAGTCTAATGGAAAAACAGGGTTCAGCACCTATCATATATCCATTTTCTGTTTTCGAGTTTTCACCCCATGAGAAATTTTGTAACTGTTCCGGTGTTCACCAATACGTAAGCAGTTCCTTTCCGACTAAATATAAACTGTGTCTGCAATATGAACTGCATTCTGAAAAGGATAGATGGTTTTTGAAAAGTTATTTAAGTAATTCCCCCATTCTCCTTTTTCTGTTAAGTCAAACAGTGATATGAATTTAAGATCACATGCGGGCCTTAAATATTAAGGTTTAATCTTTGCAGATAATTGCAGAAAGAGGGCTTGAGCTACTGTCAGCAACATTTATCTTCAGCGTTGTTGTAAGTAATGAAGAAGTCTAAATCTTTCCCTTTTGATGATTTCATCAGAGCAATTGGACCCCTCATGAAGAATAGAGACTGAGATCCTGTTAGCAGCTTTCGCTCAGAAGAAGATTAATGCATGTCATGGTTTTAATGTTATAATTACCTAGTCATGCAAGAAAGTTCCGTTTGTTCTCTATCGACTGAAACGAAAAGGGTAGCGTGGACATATTAATGATTGGCATCTCATTTCACCGTTCTCTGTTTCACTTTCTCATAAGAGATGAGGAACAAGGACTGCACGTGAAAAATATATTCAATCAGAAAGTAATAGTCAACTGTACTGCTGTGGCTTCATTTCCTGTTGTCAAAGATTGCGCTCCTAATATGCTCTCAATAAATTTTCTTTTTCACTAAATGTGCTCTTCTAAATATCAGGTGACATTAGCGCTCTATGTTGGTGGTCTTAAGTCAACTAGTCAGAGTTCTTCTCTAAAGCCCCATGTGTCAGGAAACTTTGTTCACGACTGGTACTTCTACCTATCTAAATATATTGCATCTAGACTGATATATTGGTCGTTTTCTATTTTACCTGCAGCTGAAAAGAGCATTATATACACACTTAAATGGATTACGGAGTCCTACAAATATGAGGACGAGCCAATCTTAAGAAATGAGACAATAGTACATACTGTCAGTGGACATCTCCTTATGATTTCATTTAGGAAATTGTATTGCTTTGTGAGGTACAGACTGTCCTGTTTTTGATGAATTATTTACTGAAGCTCCTCCTATGGCAGTCTCTTGCAATCCATTCCAGAGATCTTGGTTTTTCTTTTTCTTTTTTTTTCTTTTTTTCTGTTGGAACATATGTAACACATTAAGATTGAGACAACCTTGGATAGAAATGAACATTACGTCCCAGTATGGCTGCCAATATTATTGATTTGTTTAATTTTATACCAGAGATTTTATTTGTTCTGTCACTATTGATTATGAAATCTCACCTTCGTTTATTTTCTCTGTTTTGAACCTGAGCCTTTATATCAATTGACAGGTGGTTCGGGATACAACTAAACCCCCAATTCATGGGAATAGACCTCAAGTATGCACTTTGGGTTTTGAACTTATCAAGTGCAAAACAAGAATATACCTGTGCCTGCACTTACATATTGATCTGAATTTGCAGAATGTGACTCTATACGTTACTCTTCTGCAGATTTTTCTTTGTGCGAGCAGGAATGATGGGATGGCTGCTTATCAATCTATCAGTTCTAGCAAGAAGTATTCTAGGCGCTGATTTGAACCGATCTATGATCCTCTATCAGCTCTTCTGCACAGTAACGTGACTTACCATTTCACCCTGATCCCAAAATTCAGGTTTTACAAAATTAAGTAAATATTTCTTTTCCCAGCTATATATCATGGACTACTTCATCTACGAGGAATACATGACCTCCACGTAAGTCTGGTTCTTCGTTGCTTCTTATGATGTTCCTTTTGGCATGCATCTGCATTATCGAACAACAGCTTCTGCTTGTAGAAAATATTCACCTACATATTGTTTTCCATTTAAAGAAAATCTAATTTCTTGTTCATTGGTTTGCTCTTTTTTCATCGTTTCTACAGATGGGATATTATTGCGGAGAGATTGGGATTTATGCTGGTCTTTGGAGATCTCCTGTGGATCCCTTTCACATTTAGCATTCAGGCAAGTAATCAAAAGTAGTGTTTAGATGAAGATTAACACGTAATTGTGCTATGGACTGGCCAAAAAAAGAAACAAAGAACAAAACTGAGGTACTTGTTTGAGAGCATGGGATAACTTCCCGATGAGCATTGTCATCCCCAACTTTGAGACAGCTGCATTTATTAAACTTAACTTATTAGATGAACAAATACTAATATTTTAAATCTGTACGATGGACTAACTTAGCATTTCTGATGCAGGGCTGGTGGCTTTTGAAGAACAAGGTAGAGCTAACAACAGCTGCAGTTATCGCAAATTGTCTCGTATTTCTCCTTGGGTAACATTCTTCAATATTTCATTATCATTTTGCTTTGTCACAGTGACATCTCTAGAAATTCTGGCTGTGTCGGAATGGAAAATTTTACAGGTACATGGTTTTTCGAGGAGCTAACAAGCAAAAGCACATGTTCAAAAGGAACCCGAAAGCTCCTATCTGGGGCCAGCCTCCAAAGGTCATTGGTGGGAAGTTGCTAGCTTCTGGTTATTGGTAAGACAACGATCTTCTTCGTGTCAGCCTTCTTGAGAACCTGTGTAAAACACAATGGCATGAACTGTAGGATTCCATAACTCTGTTTCACTTTTGGTTGAAGGGGGATAGCAAGGCACTGTAACTATCTCGGGGACTTGTTGCTGGCACTCTCCTTCAGTTTGCCTTGTGGAATAAGGTGAAGAACCTTGGACTCTCCATCCGTACTGTTGCGTAAACAAAATTTCGGTTTTGGTCACCTTTTCTGAGAACTGTCCTCCTGCGCAGTTCACCGATACCGTACTTCTATCCCATATATCTTCTTATTCTACTCATATGGAGGGAAAGAAGGGATGAAGCTCGCTGTGCTGAGAAATACAGAGAAATATGGGCCGAGTATCGGAAATTAGTCCCCTGGAGGATATTGCCCTATGTCTATTAGCAGCAGCAATTTTCAGACTTTTTGCCGGGTAAGCACTCGATCTTGAAAACTTCATCAAGGATCTCAAATTAGTCCCCTGGAGAAATCCAGCAGTTCCTGTTTGTACACTAGCTTTTCTTTGGATCTTTGTCACCATTTTTCAACTGAAGGAAGTATCACTTCGTCTGTTCTTCTCGTGCAATATCACTTGATTGTTATTCATTCTACTGACCCACTAGATGGGACTCGGTGCTTATTCGGTTTTTGAGAGCTGACTTCGCATTCATTTACTTTTGCTCCCAGCCCTAACTCAGAAGATGAAATTGTTGCCTTTCAGTAAGTGTCCGTGTCAGCTATGAGTTCAGGCAATACCTCTCTGTCTTTTGCGAGTGATTCCACGGCAGACCAAATTAATGCGAGATGTGATAAACTCGACTGAAGATTATTTGACACGCATCGCATAATCTTCAAAACCCAATGTCATTGATGGATCGGGGAAGGCAGTAGTTCAAATAATTATTAGTCAAGTTCATGAATGATGCAACAAGATCTGCCCCATGTAAGAATCTCATCTTCTCCCTTCGTGTTAGGCACAGTATGAGACACGGGTGTACGTACACCGACAAAAGAGGCGAGGTGAGGTGATTGCATTTTGCATTCAGAATCACCTCCACCCAAAGAGAAAGCTGATAACTCGGGTATCAGGACACACTGAACATTTGGGGGCCGCAGTAGGAGGATCGAAGTCAAAGTCTTAAGCAAGTCGTGCCATCTTATCCTAGACGAGAGGCTAGCATTTTTTTTAATCAAATTAATAATCAATAGGTGCAGTGCAAGGAAAAGTTTAGACAGCATCCTGAATTCGAAAAAATTTATAAAATTTTACATAAAATAGTATCGATTTCAATTATATTTACATTAATTCATATCATTTCGTCCCTCTTAAAATTTATCATTTCACTCTTACCCTAAAACTCCGCAAATGGAATTTCTGATCCATTCTAACATAGACGGGGGGACAGAGTTCGACTAGACTGTTAGGTTTGCTGCCCACTGCGCAGTTAAAAGACTAACTGATTAAGAAATGAGAAAACGGAGGGAGGGATGAAACCAAACCACCCATAGGAAAACCACTGGCTCTCGTTTGTTTGGTAGGTGGGAAAAAAAAAAGGGAATCCCCCGATAATAAAACTTTAAATGCTGTCACATTGGGTTGCGTATGTGTGTGTACGAATGTCCATGTTGGAAATTACAAGAGACTGCCCAGAAGAAGGATCGGAGGTTAGGATCCGTCATTGTCACTCTCTATCGTTGAATAAGAGAGTGAGCAACATATGATTAAGCGATTCATTTTCTATGCAACAGTAAACACGACCAAGACAGATCCCTTCAGTGAAATCTCAAAGGACATTATCGGAGTCATATGCGGTGTATACTTTTCATTTAATGTGAATGCATGAGTGAAAACTAAAATTAATTCAAGTTAAATATAAGATATTACAACTTAATTAATTAATTTTTCACTCAAGTCAATTTTAATTAGATCTTAAATATTTACAACGAATGGACAGGAAACACATATAAAATGTTTAATTGTGATCTTATCTTATCAAACGATGTGAGAAAGTACCAGTTAATATTAATTACTTGAATAATTATTATAATTAATACTAATAAAAATAATTTAATTAATTTCTCCTTAAAACTCCATCGTGACACAGAATTATATAAATTTTTTTTCAACCCACGTACATTGATGAGATGAGTTATCAACTCAAGCCCCCACCTGGGCGGTCTCCATTTCTTCTCTCTCTCTCTACCTTATCCCCTCTTTTTTCATTTCTTTAATTTTTTATTTATTTAAAGAATTAATTATGGTCCCAACCCAACCCTCCACAATAATTATATTTAGGAAAAAGAGGAGGGGGCCATGCGTCCTTTTTCCTTCTTTGCTTTCTTTTCCGTCATCATGGTACGAGATCCCCAGTCAAGTCAACTGTTGGATGGATGCCATGCCGTGAACATGGACAAATAAAGCTGTCGCTGATAAAATTATTTTTATTAAATTAAAAGGCTAGTGAATTTTGCTCAAGTATGAGACAACTTACATTTCTGCTGCTGGGACTGCGTAATTGACCTCCGATTTCGCATCTGACCCCAAGCCTAGCAAGGTCAGTGAGATCAAGCATCTACTTGGCAAGGTTCGGTGTGAAATATCCATACGACTCATAAGACATTTGACCAATATTCATCCTAAAAGATCAAACTAATAGGATGGTAGTACTCTTTCTCTTGTAAACTAGATTTCAACTCATTATTTTTCCAATATGGAATTTATATATTCCAACATCCTCCCCCGCGTGACAATGTGTTCACACTTAACACGTGTCTTTTAGATATCCGCCCTCAACAACTGATCTTGAGCCGGGTATTTTCTTCCATACTTGGACGAGGGACGACTATTAACCACGAGCCGGACATTTATTTCCTTCCAGTCTCAAGCTTAACAGACCACAATTTCGCACTTGGACCGTGACGTAGTATGAGTCCACTTGGTTGACTTTGATACTATGTGAAATTTCCACCTAACCCATAAGAGATTAAACCCATGTCCTTTCTAACTCAAGTTGATAGAATAGTGATACTCACTTTCTTATAAACCAGGGTTTAACTCATTAATTTTTTGATGTGAGATTTATATTTCAACACTCGCCCTTACATGGCAACATATTCATACTTGACACGTACTTTTTAAACACCCACTCTCATTAACTGACCTCGAGCCGAGCATTTCACTTCTGATCTCGGGGGGCAACTACCACAAGGTAGCCTTCTCTACAGTCTTCGAGCTAACAACTAGCTTCAAGACGAGCATTTTTCTTTCGATCTCTAGCTTTATGGGCTACGAACTCCGCACCCGAGCCTGATGTAGTATAAACCCACACGGTTAGCTCTGATACCATGTGAAAGCAAGTACCACCATCCTCTAAGTTTGAGCTTTTGAGATGAATACGAGTCAAACCTCTTGTGGACCGGGTGAAAATTTTACAACCAGGGTCCGGTCCCGGTGGTGACAGACCTATGAGAAGTAAGTGTTTGGTGCATGATTAGCACATGTGATTAACTGCATAGGATATATAGCTGATCCTGTTCAAGTAAGACACTGCAAGGAGCTCGCTATTTGTTGATAAGAGTAGCATCTGGGAATAAGTCACCATCATGTATCTAAAGATGGGAGCCAAAGAGCTGGTGCAAAAATCAGCTCGCAGCCCAGTATGGAGCATCAATCGAAGTATGCCAAAAATTTACTTAAGAGTGAATGAGACAAAAAGGCAATCATTCAGATGATTAACTCATAATTAATAGGCTATATGTCTCCTCAACTCACACCACTACAAGACAAAATAGACTCCACCAAAGGTGGACACGATATCAGCTCTGACGTTATTATACACCGCTATATATATTTCTATATTTCTGAGGTTACATATCTCATTTTTAAAGTCTACACTTTTTCTCTACCCAATGCCCTCGGATGATTGATCCGGACGAATGCACTTGGAGTAGACTTTTCTTGTATAAAGGTCCAAACCTGTCTCAATTCCTTGCTCGTTCTCTACCCGCCACCCTCAGATGACTGATCCACACCACTACACTTAGCTAGGAACTGAATTTTCTTGTAGGATAAGCCCCAGATCAGCTCGTTAATCCGAAGGTGCATTAAAAAGCGCTGTGAATTTATCCAAAAGATATGAACGGTAATTATGCAAGGCAGAAAAATATTAGGAAAAAAAGGTTGATTTTGATTCTTAATTTCTAACATTATATTTATATTTAGCCTAAAATTTTTAGGTTGATTATAGTTGTAAATTTCCCAACTCTAATCCTCCATATAATATTTAATATTTAAGACGGTGACTTGACTTTTTAATAATAAAATATATTCTTAATAAAAAATTATTTTTAAAGTTAAAAAGGAAACACCCTCGATAGAAGCCGACAAGGGCTGGTTAGGGCTCGAATCTAGCCATTGGATGAGGTTGCCTACACTGTCAGTGCTACCAACAACCTCGTCAGGAACAGTGGTAGCCGGAGTTAAGTCCCCTTTCATCTTCCATAGAGGCTTTTCTCTAATTGATTAAAATTATTTTTTGTTATTAGAAAAACCAAAGCATGTTTTTAATATTAATTATAATATGTAGGATCAAAGTTAAACCAAATTCAAAGAGAAAAAGATTAGAATTGATCTAAAAAAGTTTAGACCACATATAAATATAAATATAAATTGAGGACTAAAATCGATATTTTTTCCTCAAATTTTAAGTGTTGACTTTCGTGCGAAAGAGAGAAGAGAGAGTAAAAGGGCTTTGAAGATGTCAGACCCTAAGACCAACAAATTATTAAACAACAGTGGAAAGGTCTAACAGAAAACCTTTGCATGGGCCATGCACGTAGATTCTCATGAGAGTCGAACTCATAACATCAATCTTATATAACTCTTTGACATATTAACAAAAATATGTTTCTTTTTTATTTACTAATATATTTTTTTTAAATATAGTATAACAACTTTTATTAAAATATTAAAAAAATTAAAGATCAAGTTTACCACATCATTTATAAACTATAATCACTTCAAAATTTCTCATGCACATGGTAAGTTGGTAGAATCTATTCGACTTTCGAGAACACAGGTAAGAGTGCTGCACGTACCGGGGAAGCGCGCGTTTCTCCACGGGGGAGCTGGGGCGGGGACCACTAACGTTGCCGTGACGGCTGTGCGAACAAACCAAACCCAACCCTATTGTTGACAATGTCCAAAATTCTCACGTGCCAAATGTCAAGACACCTCTGCCACGTTAGGGAATTTTGCTATTCCATTGCTCACGTGCCCGGGGCCCCGGCAGGACGTCTCACGAGATGTTGTCATTGGCCAGACCTAGATGGTCGATTATGCCCCTGGACGGTCTCATTTTTCTAACGCTAATGAGAAGTGAAGACTCCGTCAGATGCCCGGCAGTAATATTAACATGTTTCAGCGGGTTCTTCGATTATAATAATAAAAATAAAATATTAATATTGATTCGTCTTTTTCCAATTATAAAAAGATCTATAACCTAGAATGGAATAACAAGCTGAAATAAAACGAACCAAGCCCACCGGACAAAATTAAATCTAAAATATTTTAATTTTAAATTTAAATCGATAATAATTTCAATTGCATCAAATCTCCTCCTATGAATGCTTTCTTAAACCTGGAAAAAGGAGTCGCAGGTTTTACAGAGCTTTATGTATTTAACTGGCCTTTGATAATGTTCCTTTTCTCCTGTCGTTTTTCTCTCTTCTTGGGAAGGGTCGTTCTTGGTTTTCATTTTTGTTGGGCCATCACATGACCAATTCAGATCTACGGCTGATTCATTGCCTGCTCTCTTTTCATTTCTCACTGTAATTGATTTGCCAACCGCAGCCCCCTTCCAACTCAGTTACTTCCCAGAGAGAAACAGCTTCAGCTGGGTGTCTGAGTTGTTGAAGGTTTCCTTCAATCTTACGAGGTGATCTGCGTTTTTTACGGCTTTCTGGTTTCTGTATTACTAATTGTTTCCTCTGTTAGATTTTGTGAGTTAAACCTCATTTACTCCCCATAAAATGGGGTTGAGATCTCAATAGGGAAGAAGGCTGGAAGGAGAATAATTTCCTCAGCAGCTTCTAGAAGGGGGAAAGCAGAACCCTTACCCGAGTAGAGATGGAGATGATGAAAGGAGATGGAGCAGAAAAGCTCCCAAACCACGATTCCTGGGTCCAGGAGACCCCCTTTATGCCCATTCCGCCAATAACAGAGCCGATCTGCGCAGACATGCAAGAACATCAGCAGGGGCGAGACCAAGAAGAGTGGTCAGATTCGGAGGACTTACCACCCGGATTTGCTCCGAAAGCTCAGGCAGATGAGGTCTTGAGCCGCGGTTCAACCGACAGTTCAAAGACGGACACAGGGCTTGGCAATTTTGAGGCCATGCTTTCAGGCAGGAATCGTACCTTGTGGCCGGGCAAGGCTGTCCCAACACCTGCCGCCGCCGCCGCCGCTAACGGCCCTTTCTCAAGTCTCCTGGCCCTGGCGGATGCGGCAGTCACCGGAAAGCCACGGAAAGAGTTAAACCGTGCAACCAGCAGATCCTTCACCTGCACCTCAGACTCCTTTTTTGAAGGCAACTACCTCCCATCGGATCCACAGAACTCGAGCAGCTCCAACTCCGGCTCCGACCTCCCACAATTTTCGTGGATTAGAGCCGATCACCCTGCCCAAATTTCATGTAAGTGGAACTATACCCTTTTTAAGGTAGTCAGGTACTGGATAGGTTAGTTAATAGACGTTGAATTTTGCTGACGTGGCATCACAAGGTATTTTATTTCATTTTAAAGGGGGCTGTCAGTCCTATTCTTAGAGGACTCACATATGTGTAGGCCCCACAAGGAGGCAGTTCCAAAACACTCACGGATATCACCTGAATTTTTAACTTTAATATTATAAATATTAATTATAATATTATAATTATCAAACTTTTAATTTTTAAAATTATATTCTCCAGAAGTTTTTTATTAAATAAATGCCGTGATATTAAACAATTATCCCTTAGCTTGAAGACGGAACAATTCTACTAGAGAAAATTACCGTGTACACAGAATTTTGCTCCCGTTCTCAAGCTAATGCCCAATTTAATTTTTCATAAAATAACTTTCTGACATGTTTAACTATGTAGAAAAGAAAAACTTTCCGGAAAATTGTCTTAGAAGTTCTTTTTAATCCTCCATTTTTCTTATTACGTTATTATTTACCTTTTTCGAATTTTTATTTATGAATATCCTCTTTTACCGTGTGTAAATTCTTTTGGTAATCAAATAATTCAATTTTGACCTTCTAATTTATAAAATTTTCTTTGATATCATAATACAGAATTTTTTTTAATTTAACGTATAAACACATTATCAGCAGAAAGCTAAATTTCAAAAAGTAGAAGAAAAGTGGAAGAGAGAAGAAAAATACAGAAGAAAGGAAACAGGGCCTAAATTTGTTTGCTTAGAGATGAACGTTGAACACCTAAGAAGGCATGCTCATACTGGGGTCAGGTAAAAACTGTGAAGCCGTGGGGACACATGGAAGAGACTAAGCATACCTGGGTTGTTGTTGAATGCATTCCAGAAGCCTAGATAATAGCTTTAATATCCAATTTTATGCAATTAGATCAGCTCTAAAAGCAGTTTCCATACTCCATAGTCTCCTGCAACTTCAACAAATGGTGCGTTTAGGGGAATTGGATAGTATATATAATGAACAAAGAGATATGTAAAGGCCAAAGTTCTCACGCTGCAAAATGTATATGTACTTGCATCCTGTGAAAGTTACCGGAAAACAGGTTCTTGCTTCTTTCATATTTGATTCCTACCAGTGAGGTGTTCTTATGGAGATCCAATTCCATCATTTACACGCATGGCTAGATTTTTCCCTTTGTGAGGAATGTATTCTGATATAAGCAAACATTTTTCCCCTCCAAAAGATGGGCTTCCAGGTCTTCCGCACATGCTTGTGATGTAACCTTGCCATCAACAACACGGGCAGAAACAGTCTCCAGTGGAGTGATCCCGCACTTCGCACCCATTACCCCAGAGAAGGTCCTTGGGTTGCAAAGCAGGTTTGTTTCTGAACACATTATTTTGGCGAAAAGGACCTAACAAGTCAGGAGCACTATTCCGATGCTGCAAGACGGCTAATCATAGAAGGAGAAAAATATGCCGAGGACTTCTTCAAAACTATTGCTGAGGCTCGAACTGATCAGGGTATGAGCATGAGCAGAACACCACCTCAGAAACCTAGACGGAAGAAGCACAGGCCAAAGGTGGTTTCAGAGGGAAAGCCCAGAAGAACACCAAAGCCAAAAACGCCCAAAAGTGCCGGTACTGAAGGGGAGACAAGAGTCAAGAGGAAATATGTGCGAAGAAAGGGGATTGAGAAACCACATCCAAGTTTGCCAACTGAAGTAACCAAGGACACTGGCAGACAGAACAAAGATGAACCCTCAAAGAAGTCATGCAGGAGAGCCTTAAATTTTGATAGTGAACAACCAACAAATGAAACAATTGCAGGGGAAGGTGCTTGTGTTGCAGCATTGAAGATGCAGGATATCCAGACACAAACAGAACAGCTAAAAGCAGGTGATCAGCTACCTCAAGGATTGAAGTGAAGGTTGGAGGTGGGCCAGAAGGCATAGCCCATGCACTCAATCAGACCATGAATGCCACACTGAGTGAAAATGCATTATTTCAAGATAGCCAGGATCCAAGCAAAACTCACCCAGCCCAAACTTCCTTCCAGCAAGAGATACTGGGTGCCCATTGCTCAGCAGGGAGTGTGCCAGGAAGAAATCAACAGGAAACTCATGGTGCACCTGATAATGTGGACATACAAATGTTGACAAGTCAAAACAAGACCTTTGTGTCTCAGGGTGAGCAGCCAGCAGAATTGAAGAGAAGATGTTATGATCCAAGGGAGCAAATTCCAAGCAGATACATGAATATATTTGGGATTCAGTTCAACAGCTTACAAGCATATGAGTCAATATCTTGGCTTCACTTCCCGAATATACACAAGAAAAAGAGGACTGAGAAGGGGCAGGTCCCTACATCTGCACTGTCATCTTTTACAAATGGGAAAATAGTCAAAAGACTCGGGGTTAGAAGCAGCCTCGATGCTGAAACAACCAACATTCTTTCATTAACAGTCGACCATGCAGCTACACTACATGAAAATGGGACAGAGAGTCAGGACAAGCAACAGGCTGCTGGCTGTGTCCTACCATTCCCTCAGACAGAGAGGCCTGCAAAGAAAAGATCTAGGGGCCTAACACGAGTACGGGACTCAGCTTCGCTGAGCAGACTGATGGAGTGCTGCATGATGCCAACTTACCCTCCGCAATCAGCAACAGCGGACAGCTCACAAAATACACATACATCTATGCAAGCGCTACTCATGGAGATGAATGCAAACCTATCAAGAAAGAAACGAACTAAGAGAGTTCCCTTGGTTAACTCAGCCTACCCAAGGACACTGGCAGCACAGCTGAATGGAAGTGTTCTCATGCATCAGAATCATCATGGAGCCTTAGCTCTTACATCAGGTATATGCAAGATATGATTCATTGATCCATGAACTTGTCTCCCTGACCACTTATTGTCTCCTCACATTCATTGACTTTCACTTCCTTCAGGTCATCAAGCAGAGATATTTTGGAAGTATTATCATCCTGTTGATGCAATTGTCGAACAACTGGAGTCTCTAGATATCAACAGAGAAAGCATCAGAAGTGTGCATCAGGAGCAAAATGCACTCATTCCTTATGGAATTGGAAATGAAGATCACCAAAACATGCTGGTTCTCTATAGGAGGGATGGTACCATTGTGCCCTCTAAGGGTCCATTGGATACCACAATGAAAAGACGACCGAGGCCAAAAGTTGACCTCGACGAAGAAACCAATAGAGTGTGGAAGCTTTTATTGGAAGATATAAATAGTCAAGGTATTGATGGCACAGATGAAGAGAAAGCTCGATGGTGGGAGGAGGAACGCAGAGTTTTCAAAGGACGCACTGACTCATTCATTGCACGCATGCATCTTGTACAGGGTATGAATTCAGCCTCTCACTTTCCCAATTTCTGCTTACATGAGGCTCTCTTTCTCAGAGTTGAGCCTTTCAATATGAATAAAAACATGCTCTTGAAGAAAAGATTAATATTGAAGGGAGGACAGGAGGATGAGAGACAAACAAAGAAATGTCCACCACAAGACATAGTAAACAAGAATATTCAAGCTTAGGTCACTAAACATTACTGAGTCCTCTCACCAAACGCAATTGTTTGCCCTGGGACCTGGCTTGATGAAAGTAAGTGAAGATACAGACATCTGTTTCTCTACAACCTGCCACCACTGACTGTGATAACAATCTCTGAATATGCTAATTACGCTGTTGAGGTGCAAGTAAAAGATTAACTGAACTATATTCTTGAAAGCATAAATAGACCATTTGCCTAGAATGATGAGCTGCTGAATACCTTCGAAAGCAAGCTCTAAAAACAATGCAAATACCAAGCATTCAGAAGACAAGATCTCTAAAAGTGCACCTTGGTCCATATGGTTGCAGAAACTTGCCTGAAAATCAATGCAACTTCCCCTACCAGTTCCAATTTTAGCCTGTATTTCTATCTTTTGCAGGTGATAGACGCTTCTCACCATGGAAAGGATCAGTTGTCGATTCAGTGGTTGGAGTTTTCCTCACTCAGAACGTGTCGGATCATCTTTCTAGGTAATCTAAGGTTCCCCCAGAATCATACTAAAACCCACGATTCGAATGAATCCAATGTATTTCGGTCTTTTGCAGTTCAGCATTCATGTCACTTGCTGCACGGTTTCCAATCAATTTGAGGCAAAACCATTGCTTTGAAGAGGGAATGAGCTCAGTGATTAATGAACCAGGGGCGGCATGCACAGTGGATCTGGAATACACAAGCAAATGGAGAGAGAAGATGTCAAGTCCCACAGTTTGTGACCGTAGTTCTATAACACTCAAAGAAACTGATAATAATGATGAAGTAGAGGTTGTCAACAGTGAAGAATCCGTCACATGCATGGTGAGAAGAATCAGATCTCTGGATGAATTAAAAGGCCCCTTCTCGAATTCAAATTCACCTGGAAACACTCTGGAGATAGGATCTCATTCAATGGTCAACAAATCAACCACCGACTCTGCAGCATCCGTTTGCACTGATGCAGATCAGAGGGCAGAAATTGATCTTATTTCCTCTCAGGAATCTGCAGCCTCATCACAAAACTCCATCTACGTCCTAAAAGCTGGAAGTGATGAAAGGAAAGGGTCAACCTCAGACAACTCAGAGACGGATGATGTGACAAATGGGTCTAAATTGTCAAAAACAAGCTCAGCAGATAGTCCTAGATCTTTTATGCAGCTTCTGCAGGTGGCTGGCTTGAAATTGCAAAATGAAGTCTACACTCATGAAAACGAAGACATGTCTTCCAATGAGAACTCACATAATGCTCTTATAGCATCCGGAGATACTGATCATGGAGGAGAAAGGCAGAACATTGATACTCTGAATGCAACGAAACCAACAGCATTGGAAGATGAATGCTTCAAAGAGTCCAAAGAAGAAAGCAAAACATCTGAGAGCTACAAGGTTGACGGTGGAAATAGTATGAGAAATGGAGTCACAGAAGTAAATCAAGCTATAGCTGGAGATAAGATGACAACAGCCACAAAGCAAATCCCCAGCAGAAATTTTGTTGAGAGTGATCGGGTTTTCAGAGGCAGTACAATCTTCAGTAACCAGGTTGAACAACTTCAACGTTTCCCGAATGTACAATCTCTCAGGGAAGATGACAGGATAGAGGAAGATATCAGCTTGCCTAAACTTTCTAGTCAAAACCAGCAAAAAGGCTCTTCGATGAACCATTCAAAAGGCAGTAATCAGGAATCAGCAGAAAGATGCCTGGGTGAGCAAGTTTATCTAGCTGCCAAGAATCTATTGAGATGAAAGTAAGAGCTTCAGAATCAAAAACAAATGCTGCAGGGAAGGATAGAAAAGCTGAATTCGACTGGGACAGCTTGAGAAAACAGGCAGAGTCCAATGGAAGCAAAAGAACGAGATCACCTAATACAATGGATTCCGTAGACTGGGAAGCAGTGAGACGTGCAGATGTGAACGAGATTGCCCAAACCATCAAAGACCGTGGAATGAACAATGTCCTTGCTGGAAGGATACAGGTGTTAATCGAATGATTCATAGCCAAATTATCAAATTTATTTACATAAACAGAGGCTTCTCACATCAGAGCATGCTATTTATGCATTATGCAGGATTTCCTTAACCGACTTGTTAGAGAACATGGGAGCATTGATCTTGAATGGATAAGGGATATCCCACCAGACAGAGCGAAGTAAGGAAAAAAAACACATTTATGACATTATCGAAGTAAAAGCTAGGAAGTTAGACATAAGAGAATTGTATAATTTATTATATCAGAATTCAGAATGAAAATCAGGAAGTCATGAGGTAATTAAAAAAAAAAGATTCTGAAAACTGTATTATGGTTGCAGAGAGTACCTCTTAAGCTTTAGAGGCTTGGGACTGAAGAGCGTTGAATGCGTGCGCCTTTTAACACTTCACCACCTTGCTTTCCCTGTAAGTTTAACGCAGTAGTTAGGCATTCCCGCAATATAATGCCTGATCATAACAGCTATTTCATATTTTGAATAGGTGGATACAAATGTAGGCCGAATAGCTGTAAGACTAGGATGGGTCCCTTTACAGCCATTGCCTGAGTCACTTCAGTTGCATCTTTTAGAACTGTGAGTATCGATTTACAACAATAAATGATTCCAATGTGCAAAAGCTAATTCAACTGTCATATGCAGGTACCCAGTGCTGGAATCTATTCAGAAGTATCTCTGGCCACGGTTGTGCAAGCTTGACCAGAGAACCTTGTATGAAATCACTCTCAGTTTAGAACATCTTGAATATTTATTTCATATACGTGGAAGTAACATGCTTAGTCTTTACTGGAATGTTCACTGACAGGTACGAGCTGCACTACCAGATGATAACATTTGGAAAGGTTGTAACGTGATTTTTCAGTGGTCATCTCTATGAACTAAGGCTAATAATAGTCTCAACAAATTCGTGCAGGTCTTCTGCACAAAAAGCAGACCAAATTGCAATGCATGTCCTATGAGAGGAGAATGCAGACATTTTGCTAGTGCATTTGCAAGGTAAAGTTATACCAATCTTCTGACAATTAAAAAGTCCTCTCCAACATCACAGTTCACAGAAAAAGCAACAATTATTTTAGCAATTTCTATTAATTTTCAAGTAAATTGAAAAAAAAAACACATCTAGGCAACAAATCCCTGAGAAATATAGCCCCCTTGACTTGACTAAGTTAACAAATATTTTTGGAGGAAAAAATAGTTATATTCATGCCGCTCATGGAAATAACCTAACTTGACAGGGAACATTGAAAGACTTAATTGTTTGATTTTGAGTGCAGTGCAAGGCTTGCTCTGCCAGGTCCGGAGCAGAGGAGCATAGTTGGTTCATCAGAGACAATAATATCCACCCAGAACCATCCTGAACCACTGCAGCTGCCCTCATCTCTGGCAGCAGATATATTGGAACGGCAACAGTTAGCAGCACATGGAGCAAGTAACTGTCAGCCTATTATTGAAGAACCTGCATCACCCGAACCAGAGTGCACGCAGAATGCAGAAAATGATAGGGATGAGATAGACTTTGAAGATTTTAATGAAATTCCTACAATCAAACTAAACATTGAAGTGTTCACCCAGAATTTGCAGAATTATATGCAGCAGAATATGGAACTTCAAGAAGGTGACATGTCAAAGGCCTTGGTTGCTTTAACGCCAGAAGCTGCATCTATTCCTGCACCTAAGCTAAAAAATGTGAATCGGCTACGAACAGAGCACTTAGTGTGAGTCAAAATCTCTTCTCCCAGAATTAGTTTAACATCATTGGAACTTTTGCACATACAGTATGAAGCCATGATTACCGAGCACATCACTCCAAATAAATATGACCTTCCATTTTATGTTAGTTTTCTCTCCAGTAAGGAGATTAATATATAAATAGCTGTGATTATGAATAATGAAATGCATGGGCAAGTCAAGCATATAACTAACCAACCATGCCTGCAAAATTGTAGATCTGATAAGCGATCTTTCAGTAATTGTTCTTCTAGAAATTTTGATGTATGTACAAGAGGGATACCACATTACTTTAGAATGTTCTTGCAAGTATCTGACAGCAAACCAAATGCTTTCTCTCCAATCATGCAGGTATGAAATTCCCGATGGGCATCCTCTTTTGGATGGGGTAAGTTCCTTAACTATCTTCATGACAAGGACTATCACAAGCACTATTGAGTGTTTCCTCTAATGAATTATGCTTGACTGCAGCTTGATAGATTAGAACCAGATGATCCAAGCAAATACCTCCTAGCCATCTGGACACCAGGTGATTGGATAGGTTAACTTTGTAAAGTCACCTGATTCAGATTCATGTGAAGTTGCATTTTCTGCAGGATAAAACTAGAAAACCTAGGGAGTGTAATCCGGCAACTTAATATTACTCTGGTTGTCGAATGGTGTTCTCACCAGGTGAAACAGCAAACTCAATTGAGACCCCCGAACAGAAGTGCAATTCCCTGGAAATTGGTACACTTTGTAATGATATATCCTGTTTCTCATGCCACTGCATTCGAGAAGCAAACTCTCAAACCGTCCGTGGAACCATATTGGTGAGGCTGTGCATTTCACAACTTGTCCCCACATCGCCCAAAGATTTCTGAGGGGAAAATTCCCAAACCTACATTAATTAGTTTTGGACAGTTGACAAACAATATTTATGATATGTCAGATACCATGCCGGACTGCTATGAGAGGGAGCTTTCCACTTAATGGCACTTACTTTCAAGTGAATGAGGTTCATCTTTGCCCAATGATTTCCACGCTCAAGATTTCATCCGAACATATCCTCAGCAGGAGAACCTGATGTATGCAGGTATTTGCGGACCATGAGTCCAGTCTTCAGCCCATTGATGTTCCCAGGGATTGGTTGTGGAAACTTCCGAGGCGAACAGTATACTTTGGGACTTCCATACCAGCAATATTTAAAGGTGAATGTTCTGAAAAGACCTTTGCAGTTATCTAAGGAGTATATTTAGAATGTGATTCATCTTCATTTCCAACAGGTTTATCAACAGAAGGCATTCAACACTGCTTCTGGAGAGGTAAGCTGCAAAGTCCAATCTTGGTGTGGAAGTTAGAAATCCTAATCTTAATGATTTTTATGTAGACAATATGCAACGCCTATTTAATCACTAGCACTTAAAGGTTAACTCCTGGATAAAAGGTCCCGGAAACTAACGTCATCTTTTTCCCCTCGCTAAACTTCATCTGCAGTATAAAACTCTACGGAACGACCCTTTCTAAGCTTCAGCTGCAATATAAACTCTATGATGAGAGGCTAATTTACTTGCACTGAAACGTACATGGGTATGAGGTTTTGCTACACTGCCAATTCTATTCCATAAATGAAAGTGATCAACATTTCATTTTCCAGCCTTGGCTAGCTAGACAATAGTATTTGTAGAGTGAAAGACAATCCCAGTGACCCAGAATCACCTATCTTTTTGGTATGGAGACGTTGCAGCTTGCTATTGTTGCCATAAGATGATTTTGAATCTGGAAAATTTGATTCCTTGGTTGTGGGAGTGATGATTCCCCTTCAGGGGAGTTGAATTCCTAAACTTTTTAGGGGATGTTGAGCTCTGACATCCACCCGAACAAAAAGGAAAAAGCCATGTTCCATATCCACTGAGATCATATCACGAACCAAAACCTGCTCAATAGGTTGATCCTTCTATATGATTTGGTTGAATTTTAGCTGATTATGTAAATTAGAAGGAATAACAGAGCTGTTTTATACTTGCTCAAGGCTTGCTGACATTGGATTTGCAGGATATGTATGTGTAAGGGGATTTGACAGGCAAACACGAGCACCCCGCCCATTGATGGCCAGGCTGCATTTTCCAGCCAGTAAGCTGTCTAAGACAAGAGGTAAAACAGACGAAGGGTCATAATTGATGGACTTATTGTGTTTGATATCAAAACCAGATGCTCCAGTACCATGTGCTGGCTACCAAAGCGGAAAATGGAGAATGTCAATTGTTGGACTTGGCTCGAGCGACATAATCAATATCCTTCGAGCTAGATATCCTTGCATAACAGGTTTGTCTAATGTAGGTGATTAGTCAGGTTATTGTAACTTATCGCTGTCAACATCCGTTATTTTACTGAAAAACTATTAATCAAAATGTGAAAGATGTGGAAGATTCAGCTGAGAGATAGCTACAGGAAAATTTGCATTGATGAAGCTTTGGAAATCAGAAGTGACAGGATTGGCCACACAGAAGTTGGCATTGCCGATCCTACTTTCCGATCCCATCTCCAACGATTGATGAGTAGAAAATGAGGGGAAACTAAAAGCTGTTTCTGCTCTGACTCGGAGTCAGGATCACATTTTATATCACATTGTCAATCAATTCCCACAAGACTTAAGTCTAAAAGAGAGAGAAGAACTAGACCGTAGCTCATGTTTCTGACTGGTGATTCAAAATCAGGGACGGATTCAGTAGTCCTTGTCGGGGCGACATTCAATGGAGGGGTGACATTCAATGGAGAGTTAATGGATGAATTTTAGAGGACAAACTAGGAATATTGATAAAATTAGTAAATTTGTTGAGTTTCACAAGTTTCCTCGAGTTTAGAGGCGATTGTGCTATGCCTCCTCCTAAATCAATCCCTGCCAACACGCTATTGCCACCCCGCAAACTTTGACAAGCACTGACCATTACTACACTGAGAGCCTGGATTCAATGCCCGCAGGCTAGCTAAGCACGGAGCAGATACAATCAACCTAATAGATACAATCAACGGAGGAGGGCCCTCAATCTAGCAGGGAGTAAACCAAGAACATGTCAACCTGTGCTACCTAAAGGAACTTCCAACAAATTGAATCTGAGAGCAGCATCCAGAGCTAAGGTAAATCGCATCTTTTGAAGGAAGATTGCGGACAATTGGCTTGCAACTGCCTCGGCAAAGATAAAATAGAGTTGTCTTAGTAGGTCTGCTTCTGATGATGAATTAGGATATCAATACTAATAGCTCGACCTGATCGTATACTAGAAATTGGGACGATGATGCATATTTTTCCCGATACAAAGGCAAGTGGAGAGCACTAAGATTCGTCAGAACATATAATTCACAGCCAATAGAAGAAGTAATGGAAGCATAAGCCGTTCCGCTTGAGGGAGAGACTGAACTGAGTGAGTATTTTATGAACGTGACTACAAACTAAAGCACGCAGGACGACTCAGGTGGTGAAATGGCCATGCGAGTCAGTCAGATGGAAAACAAAAAGCTTGTCGATAGCGTGCCTGGTAAGCGTCCATGGAGACAATGAAAGCATGCAATAGAAACAGAGCGAGACAATTCATAAAGTGCAAGATACAGTGCAATCGACATGAGCTATCAGAAACGAAGCTGGACTTGCTCGTGCATAGAATTCAAAGCAGATGCGAAGTTATCATAAGAACTAGGGGAGACTATTCAAATCGATGAAGTGGGATCTCAGAACAGCGGTTCAGACAGAGAGAAAGAGAAAGTAAAAGCAGCGTAAAGCAGGATCTCGGATCTGAAATCGTACCAAACGGATTGATTGACTGAGGAAGGAGGAGTTGCTCCCAGGACAGCGCACGGGAGAGCTCTTTCTCACGGAGGAGCTCGGAGGATTTGTGGACTCTCCCGCCATGGCGCCAGTTTTCAGCTGCTCGTTTCCCTCCCAAATTTGGTATCCGGCATTTATAGCCCTGCTGATGCTACGGCGGCTCGGGCCAAGGCCTTTTTCTTTTTGATCAGTAAAGGGTCAAGGCCTCGTTTATTTTGTAAGTTTCTGCATGGGCTCGGGTCAAGGCCTTTTTTATTTTGTAGTTTTTCCCGTTTACAGAAGAATCACGTAAATACTAAAGTGATTTAGTTAAATGGTATAGAGCTTTTGAGCGGTTTTACGTCCTAGTGGACTCTCTCGGCTCGTACTAAATTAGCCATAACCCATCAGCATTCTAGATATAAGTGGTTCAAATCGAAAAAATCACATAAATCTAAAAGATGGTAAAAGAGTATGTGTAGTCTACGGATAAATATTGAACCCATGACCAAGATAAAAGTAGAACCTCTGCACCAAATCCCTTTTTTCTTATCATTTTTGTAATTTGAACTCCTTTGATCCTGCAAGAAAAGGGATTCTTACTGCAAAATCTGCTCACTGTCTCGAGAGGTTTCAAGTGTTCAGCTACTATGGAAGAGCACGTAACAGCTACGGTGTAAGAGAATATCGACCGTACGTTCTACTGTGGATCCGGACTCTACAGTTACTCACTTGAAAGGTGTAAATCTACATATGAAGTGGCTACACTGGGGTCTAACTACCTCGGTGGAATTTCTGGAGCCAGGACTATCAGACCACAGCCCCTCCCTGGTCACACTGGGAATTCTTGAACAAACAAGACCAAGGCCTTTCAAATTCTACAATTATTGGACTCGACATCCGCAATATCAAGACTTGATAAGCAAATGCTGGTCAGTGCATTTGGCTGGAGACCCTATGCAGATTCTATACAAAAAGCTCAAGCTTCTCAAGAAAGAGCTCAAATTGTTCAGCAAAAAACATATGGTGATGTTAGCTTGACAGTCCAAAATCTTAGAGCCCAACTTCAGCAGATTCAATTGAGACTGATGGGGAATGACGATGAAGAGCAACTTCGAAGACAGGAACTGGAAACTAGTAAAAAATTGCAGGAAGCCTGCCTGATCGAAGAAGCACATCTTCGACAAAAATCTCGAGTGCAATGGCTAAAAGATGGAGATCAGAATACTGCATCTTCCGCTCCATAAAGCAAAAGCATTCCAAGGAAAATATTAAGATGCTTTTCACAGAAGATGGCCAGCGCCTAGATGACTATGATAGCATCTCACAAGAAGTCACCAATTTCTACCAAAGGCTTTTTGGACAGATTGACCCATCTGTCTACTGCCCAAACACTGTGGAAGTGGCTTCTACTATGCGGAAACAGCTACCTGCAGATAAGGTAAAATTGCTAGAGACTGATGTCAGTGAAGAAGAAATCAGGAGGGCTCTATTTAGTATGGACGGAAACAAAAGCCCAAGCCCGGGCCCGGACGGATATACGGCACTCTTCTTCACAGCATCGTGGACCATTGTCAAAGAAGACTTCATCCGGGCAATACAATATTTTTTCACAATGAGCCAGATGCGAAAAGAGGTGAACTCCACAATCATCACTCTCGTACCTAAAAAAGAGCATGTTGATCGAATGAAAGATTTTCGACCTATCTCCTGTTGCAACGTTGTATATAAATGCATCACAAAGATCATAGCAAACAGGATACAAGGAGTCCTTCCCTCCCTCATCAGTCCCAGCCAGTCTGCGTTCATAAAAGGAAGACGGATACAAGATAACATTCTGCTGGCACATGATCTCGTTCGTAACTACCATGGAAAGAGAACCACACCCCGAGGAGCTGTCAAAATAGATCTTCAGAAAGCATTTGACTCCTTACACTGGGGATTCCTACTTACACTGCTCCGAGCGCTGGGATTCCCACCGAGAATAGTCCACTGGATCAGTGAGTGTATTACCACACCTTACTTTTCTATCTCACTGAACGGCTCCCTGACAGGATACTTTCAAGGGGCGAGAGGGGTGAGACAAGGAGATCCATTGTCTCCATACCTATTCGTGATTGCTATGGATTACCTGTCAACCCTTCTGGATGATGCTGCAGCTCAAGGATCCATCGGCTATCACCCGAGATGTCGAAGCCTAAAGGTAACACACCTATGTTTTGCGGATGACCTTCTAATATTTATGGATGGCACCACCACCTCAATGCAGGGAATTCTACGAGTCCTAGAACAGTTTCGCCAGCACTTGGGCCTAAAGCTGAACTCTGAAAAATCGGAGCTATTTCTAGGCGGGGTCTCACCAACAGAAGTTATAGATCTATTGAGGATCTCAAGATTCAAACACGGGAGACTGTCGGTGAGATATCTGGGAGTGCCCCTGATCTCGGGCCGGTTATCCGAAAAGGAATGTACTGCCCTGACGGATCGCATCACAAATCGCATCAAAAGCTGGACGGCTCGCTACCTCAACTTCGCAGGGCGCCTTCAGCTCATTAATGCAGTCATCTACAGCATGTTAAGCTACTGGTGCTCAGTCTTTATTCTACCAAGATCAGTCATCAAGAAAGTGGAACAAATCTATCGGAATTTCCTGTGGCATGGGCTAAACACAAACTCAAAAGGTGCAAAAATAAGCTGGAATAGAGTATGCAGACCGAAAAGCGAGGGAGGATTGGGTATTCGAAATACTAATCAATGGTCTAAGATAGGTACACTAAAGAACATATGGCTGCTACTTCTGCACTCAGGCTCCCTATGGGTGGCTTGGACCCATCACTACTTGATCAAAGGCCGCAACTTCTGGAACCTAAAAGCACCTGGAGACTGCTCATGGTGCTGGAAAAAGATTTTACAATCACGGGACCTAATACGGCCATTAATCGGCTACAAGGTGGGAGCTAACTCGAAAGTTTCGTTCTGGCACGATAACTGGCTTCCGGTGGGCCCTTTGATCTCTTACTGCACTAGAGGATATGATTGTTTTCCCACTGTTTTGCCCAATGCACTAGTCAGTGTCGTACTTAGACGAGGAGGTTGGAGATGGCCACGTTCTGCAGATCCTCAAGCTGCCTCGGTTGCTCGGCTTTCCACAACGCTGAACATTATCAACCAAGACAAATTAGTCTGGCTCCCTAATAGATCTGGCACCTTCACATCCAAGAGTGCCTGGGATCACCTCCGAGGAACAGCAGAGAAGCAAACCTGGACCAAGCAAATCTGGTTCGCGGGAAACATCCCGAGAGCTTCGACAATCAGTTGGCTAGCATGGCAAGACCGACTAACCACCAAAAGCCGAATGCTCAGATGGAAGATCCAACTGCCTTCGGAGAAGTGCGAGTTTTGTGAAACCCAACTCGAAACTCGAGACCACATGTTTTTCTCTTGTGCATCTACTCGGCAAATCTGGCAGGCTGTTTTGGCAAAGGCAGGAATCAACCGAGCCACAGGAGGCTGGTCAGCTGAAGCAAATTGGCTACTTTTGCAACGAGGCAAGTCACTTGACTCAGTGGCTGCTCGTCTTTTGTGGACTCAATATGTCCATTCCATCTGGCTCGAAAGGAACAAGCGTATCTTTGAGCGGAAGCAACGATCAGCCGGGGAACTAACACGCTTAATAGTGGACACGGTGAGATTGAAGATCACTTCGCTACCGCGACTGGAGCATAGAATACGGGGCTCGAAGGTAGCAATTAGTTTGGGCATTATCTGTATATAAACTGGTTAGCTACTTGTAAATGTAAATTTGACGGCTCCATTTTGATTACAAAGTAATGAAGATTACACCATTACCCAAAAAAAAAAAATCTACATATGAATTACAGTTCTAAGACGGGGTTCTTTCCGGGACTCTATAATAGGACACATAGAACCTGTTCCGAGAGTGAGGTCCATAATCATTCAGATATCCTTTCAGTACGATCAATACTCAGCATTCTGACTTTCATATATATCGGGCAATTTACAGTTCATAACTCCACAAACACAAACACATACACATACACATATGCAGCGCATCATAAGACTCCAGCTCCTGAAATTCTGGACATCTCCAAACCCAGAAACGGCCCGAACTCCAGGGCTACTCTCGGAGTAAAAGCTTGTGAGGCATGCTTCTTCTGATGATCCTGCCGTGCTCTACTCTCGAGCTAATCGACCTTGCCTCTTCTCTTCAGGACTTCTCAACCACAAAGTTTGAAACTTCATATAACTTTTAATATCACTAACCAGCTCTAACAGGGATTCTATTTTCCTTTGCTACCCACTCTTATACATTAAAGATTTAGAGCAAAACAAGTTGACTCTCTCTTTTTCTTTTTTAATGGTAAATTCAACGCTTAGGGCTTATGGTGTTGGGTGTAGATGTAGTCCAAGTGAGCCTCTGCAATCATCCTCCTCTTCACACACTCTTCATCTTCCAGCCGACACTCTTCCACATCTGCTCCCATCAGCTGCATGTATACATACGCATGCACGAAAAAAAATTCATAAACCCAGGAATCAACTGCCCCAGTTGGTATTTCTTTTTCAGTTGCAGGGAGGCATACAAGTCTCGAAAGGATTCGATGAAAAGGATATTAGATGGGCATGGATGGTGGTAACCAAACTCGGGATCCCTCGTTCTGCACTGAGCCCCTTTTCTCGCCATTCCTTGTATTGTATTAACAGAAATTTGAGATGAAATTCAAAGGATGTACGAAGAAAGATCCCTTCTTACATTTGGGAAATCTGTTGTTGGGTCGTCTGAACTTGAAGCTGAACGACTGATTACCCCATTTTCCTCCATAGCTACGTAACAAAAGAGACAAAGTTGAGGCCCAGATAACCATGATCTAGTCGAATAACAGTAGAGAATTGTATGTATCTGTCCAACGATATAATCTCATTCCATTCCGTTATACCAAATACAGCCACTGCGCACCAACTCAGACTCATCCAATCATCCCATTAGACAGGGCGTACAAGAAACGAAGCAGAGGATAGTTATGTACTTAATAATGAGTCAATGATCACCTGAATCGATAGGCTTCAGCAGACGAGAAGATGACTGGGAGACAACAAGGAGAAGGAAGAGGAGCAGCAGCAATACCCCATGATTTCGCTTCATCGTCTTTCTTGTTTTCTCGTGCTCTGTGGGTTACTGTGGCTTCAGTCGCTGGTATATATGTCTGTCTGGTCAGGGAGGGAGAGATAGAGGGAGTACACAACTCCAATGGCAGGTGGGAAGTCTGGGGGGAATGAATAAGGTGGGTAGCCTAAGATCTGTGCATCTATATACAACCCACATCACATGCAGAGTCGGACTTTCTTTTCGGTGTGAACTATCAATTTTCCGAAAGTCTAGCATGCCCCGGATACAAGTACGGTAAACATTTCCGAGTCTTATCGACCCATAAGATTCGGACGAGATTTTAGGAGGTGTTGAACGGCTTAATCGACTCGCGTGGCTAAGCTAGGCTTTGTCGATAAGATGAAATTACTGTCGATGCATCAGCAGCGCAGTGAGGTGGCACACAGGCGTTTGACCTGGGTCCACTTCAGACTCCCAAGGTCCATATTTCTTGCCAAACCACAGATGGCAGGCGAGTGTGAACGTTGGTTTCGGTGCGAATTATATTAATGGCTCGGTCCGAAATAGTCAAGTGGTTATTACATATGTTTTAATGCATCTTTCCCTTCAGCCATGATTCCGAGGGTTCTGTTCCAGACAGCTTTGTATTGAAATTCCAAACACTCAGCCATAATTTCCAGACACGCACTGATCACTTACTTCACGGCTATTCACACGAATATTTTTAAAAACGTGCTCTTCCACCATGCGTGAAACTGTCCCATTAGACTTCCTCTTCTTTGGAATCTTCATGTCCTTCTTTCTCGGTAGCCCTGCCTGTCATATTCTGTCCATGTTCTAATCTTTGCAAGAGTCTCTTGCAATCGCTCTCTCTCCCCGAACAGTTCCACGTCAACACATGTAAACCTCTTCATGGTATCGCGAGGCTGAAAGTTCAACGGTTCGTACATGGACTACAGCATCGTGACCACTGACTGCTGTGTAACCATGAAAGAAGAAGGGAGAAGTGAATAGAGAGATCAGCCTACTTTTGTATTTTTGGTACGTAAAGATTGAAGTCCGATTGATACACAGAAACATAAAATTCAATTATATTTTGTATAAGATTCAAGGTTGAGATCTTGATGAAATAAAATATGTTAAACCGCTATAATTAATTGATTAATGATTCCCCTTTCATTTTAAGAAAGATAAGAATAATAATAAAATTTTATAATTAATATTACGCTCATTCTGTGACATAAAAATTTATGATTCAATCTCACTCGTAATTTTACTATTTTTAGACTTATACTTCTTCTCCGTACATTAAAAATAAAAACACGACAAAACCATGGAAATTTGTGCGAATGGGACGAAGCGACCGACGAATTATATAAGGGGCCAGGAGTCAATTTTGTCCGTGTTTTGGGCTTTTTGGCAGTTCTTCTTTTAAAAGTGGAGGAGAGGAGACAGCCTTCAATTATTATTCTAAATTATTACGTCATTCGCAACTTTATTTACTAATTCATAATCAATAATTTAAATTTTAAAATCTTTTTTTTCCTCCATCTGCTCAATAATTACTTACCGATTCGATTTAGAGCTTTCACGCAGATAAATCAATTAATTCTGCGATGGTACGAAGAAAAATGGATTCTGGGGGCATCACGTGTTGATATGCTCCCCGGTCTGTAATGTCTGTCTCAGATCATTCATTAACTTATGCATATAAGTTGCAGTTTCCCTGTCTGCTTAATCGAATCTCGATCCAGCCTTGAGATTCCACTATAACAGCTAATTGTCCTCAATTAATAGCCATAAGAGTTTACGTCGAGTTTCTTCTCCTTGAATAAATAATCAATTTCGAGTACAATAAACGAAGAGAATTCTGACTAGAAGGAGAGAACAGATTTTGGTGTAATTGGTATCGCCATCAACCTGTAATCAAGAGGTTTGGAGTTCAGTTACCGTCAACGAGACTTGTTATATTCCTTTATTTCCCTTTTCACGAGCCTTTGTCGTACCCGAAAAAGTACGAGGTTAAAAGAGTATTATCTGCCATAGGATAGACCGAACTCGATCGAGTTTTGATCGGTCGAGATCCGTTAAATCTTTTAATGTCATATAAAATTACTAATTTTTATATTCATTTTAAAAACAAAAAAAATATTATTGTGAGAAGCAATGGAATGATAATTCCTTTTCTTTTTCCGAGAAATTATCATTCTATCAATTTAACAAAAAAAAGTTTATACCAATACAATGCTTGCAATAAGTTTCACTAAATACAATCAAGAAATATTTAAAAAAAGGCTAAATTAGTTTATTCAATTTCACTCATTCGATTCCTTCGTACTAAACGTAACATAATAATAAATACAACATAATATTACATTGTAGCATCTTTATTAGAAAACTGAAATTTAGGTAGATTAATGGTGTGAGGACCATCGTTCTTGATCTTAATCGAAGTCTACACAGATTAGCAAAGGATTTTGATTAGAATTTCGATGGCTACTGCAAATGTATTTGGGATTATCTTGATGTATTTTTGTCTGTGGTTGCCTAGGAGGATCTCTCCGATATTTCTTATCAAGTAATTTTCTAACTCACTTGGAACATTTTTTATATACTCTTTTTAAGTAATGAATAAAATTCTCATTATTCTGGACAAAAAAATAACTTTTTTTTGTGTGCACACTAATATCCAGAAGCCCACTGAACTACTGAATAATCCAGTTCGAGTCAAGTCGGCCCATTTAAGGGGTAAAACTCTCACAACATGAGTTTTTTCCATTCACAAATACTCGAATCCGAGACCTTTATTTAAGGGGAACAAGTGTCTTACCACTTGAATCAACTCGTGTTGGTAAAAAAAAAAAAAAGGGCAACTTTGGTTTTGCCGTGTAGTGGTGGGTGCCTTCAGTAATAAATTTTTCTTGCCTCGATGTTTTATTTTATTAGTAGATATATACATTATTGTAAATTAAAGGAAAAAGGTACAAACATTTCCCACATTCTTCTAAAAAGACGAGCATTTTTCGTCCCGGTATTGCCGTCCGAACCTATTAAAGCGACATTCCGAAAGAAATCGGATTAGATCTCCTAAGCAGCTCGTGTTCTGTATGTCTCAGGCATCATTCATGCACATAGGTCTCGAATAAATAATCAAATTAACCGAAACGAGCGAGCGAGAGATGGGTGCAGTAGACGTCACCCTCGATCGACTCGGAATCAGTAGATCCTAGATTCTACTTTCCTCGTTGGACTGCATCTCGTGGAGTTCCTCTTACGAGTTAGCTCGTGTTTCTTCGATGGTTAAGACGTGAGTCTTTGACGGTGCTCTATTTTATTCTCTTCTTATTGCTCGATAATAAAAATATCGTCGAATCTCAACCCGATCATAAAAATGCAGATGATACTTCGATGTTGTCCCGAATTACGTATACCGTGCACGTGTAATTTTCGCTCTTTCACTTTATTGTTTGTGCAATATAATCCCAACGTAAAGCTAAATGCCTTGCCACGTAATGAAAAGGTAGGGATAGCTGCGAGGCTCGGTAGGAGGCCAAGGTGCCGACCTCACCTTCGTTCTCTTACTACGCACTTGCTCTCCTTTAATTAAGAATAATTTTTTAATTAAAAATTCACTATTTAAAGAATTTTATTTTTTTAATGAACTAATTTCAACAAAATTAAATGAAACTTTTGGTATAGCCACCATGTGATTGGACTGATATATCACATCAATATTAATACACGATCGGTGCACGAGAGATTTTCTCGTGATAAAGTGGTTCGGTCTTCCTCCTGTATCCGTCTCGATCGATCCACTAACACGAATATTTAATAAGTTGTGGACGTGGATATATATGTCATATAAAATGTGCTTTATATGCCTTATCACATTATCAACTCTGCTGTGATGTACTTCCACATGTGAAGCTGCATATGATTCCATCCTTCCAAGCTCTATCTACATGTACAAATGCTTTCCAAACAGTAAAAGCTCTCCAAATAATAATTTTTTATTTGTAAAATTCGAACCGTTTGAACTTATTCATAGTTATTTCCTTACATACCCCTCTAACCTTTACTACTCTTCTAAATTAATGCGACTCATTTATAAATAAAAAAAGTGCAAGAAAATATATGTGTTGAGGAATAAATTCCATGCTGGAAAATCAAGATATTGAAACATGATCTATAATTAAATTGCATATAACCATCTAACAGTTTAGATTTTTAGATAGAAACGGGCTAAAACTCTTGCAGGCTTGGTGAATATTTTACACTAACATACTCCGATACTACGTAAAGATTTTCACCCAAATTTATGAGAGATTCGACTTATTTCCAATCCAATTTTTTTATAAATCAGATTTTAACGTACTAACTATTTGATGTGAGATCTATTCCTCGGTAATATGTACATCTTCGAGTAGGAGGCCTGGCATGTCGTAGAGTTCGTTGAAATGTCGCCAAGATGGTGATAACGATGACACGACGGATTTCGACCAAATGCCACCATGCAAAATTAGATTTGACACCACGGATCCTCCAAGTGAGTGGTCGTTTTAGGTTTGAATAAAACAGCAATGCATAAACAAAGCGGACAGACAAGAGATCGCCATAGTCAAAATGAGATCGGGCTACGGTCAACTTTTATTTAGATTCACTCCCATGCATGCATGTGGATCAACATTCAGCAGATAGCTTAATCAATCAATCATATAGACTGGACCGATTGACTGTGTACTCGTAATTGCTTGCCCGGTGACAGGAAATTAGTGAATGGACGAGAGCGTAGGAGTCAATCGAACCCGACGGTGATTCATTCGACAGAAGCTCACAGCCGACGCTGTGGTCTGCCTTCATTTACGTACCCCCGGTAGGGCGATGTTGCTGGATGCCCGGCCCGGGCGTCCTCGTCATCGTCTACGGCCTTTTTTTTTTTTTTCCCGGTGAGGAACGAGGTTCAATTGAACCCGAAAAACAGAAAGAAAATTACAAAGCACAATGTGACCATGAAATCCCAATAATGTCGCCAAACAATAGAGGGTACAACTCCGATGGACAGTCAATAACCCTATGGGTTCCCACCTCCTAACGAATAGCTCGGTTTGCAAGCCAGTCCGCACATGCGTTCCCTTCCCGCAAGGTGTGACTTATAATAATCATCCATGTACGATCTAGCAAGCTAGAGACATAGAATAAGAGCCTCCGATTCCAACCCATGTCAACATGACTTCCTTGTAAGGCTTGGGCAACAACTGCCGAATCCACTTCTAGGATAAGTTTCCGAAATTCAAGGTCCCATGCCAGTTCAGGACCCGAATTCACAATCCATAGTTCTGCCACAATTGAGGTAGACATATCCCAATTTTCTGCATAAAACCGCCACGCCATCTTCCCATACGGCTTATTTTGTTGACTGTCAAACCAGTCATACGACAGGAGTGCTCGGTGCTTGTTATCATTCTGCCCACTACTACACTTGAATCGATTGATATACCTCGCCGATTTTTGGGATTTTATTCGACCAGACAAATTGAATTGAAAAATTGAAAATTTATCAGCATTAATCGATCATTACTTTCGGTCCATTCTAATGCGAGAGAAGCATGCATGTCATGGGCCGCTTAATTAGGTTTACTTTGCACGGGCCCATTTGCTTCACGTGCTCCACGGGTGAGAAATAAACGGAGGAGAAGGCATTTGTATAACAGGTATATCATGTCACAGTATTTAGTATCATAAATTAATAAAACTGAGTTATTTTTAATTTTTTTTTGTACTCAGTTCAATAAAAATGAGAGGCAATTGACTAACGGTTGGGATAATTCTACGCATCTTCCCTCTAAGATAGATTGAGGATTCGAGTACGGTAAATCGAGAAAATTCATAACGAAGAGTTACATCTTATTTGACTAATTTGACTCGAATTTAAGTTAACCGCGATGGTTAACTTTCTGGATTTCAGCTCGTGCACGTGGACCCAAAAAGATGAGAGGTGCTGGTTGTTCGGACTTAGCCAGTGGATTAGTCTGGAAAGATAGAAGAGCGATAATCGCGTTAACCCAACAGCAGCAGCTTCCTTTTAAAGGATAAGTGGTTTTAATGTAATTATACGTGATTTTGACTAGTAATTAAATATGTCTAAGTTCGATCTTCATCATAAAAATTACGTATTCGTTTATTTCTCTATATTTTCTATTAGTTTCAAAGTATTCCTTATAAAAAAATAATAAAAGTGGTTGCACCGGCAAACTGCTCAGTTAGTCAACCCATATATACAAAGAGATACAATCACACACAATTTTTTTTATTATGTCGGATTTTAAAGGTCAGCGGTTGTCGGGATCGACGCTCGAAAGTCCACGAACCTCATTCACTATTGCATTTATTATCGAGGACAAGTGCTGCCCCCATTCAATTTCCATGAACGGAGAAGAGAGATCTCATCTCCCAGCTCTTCTTTCTCTATCGCCCGGAAGATTCGAAAGAAAAGGATTCTCTTCCTCGGTGATATCTCTTCAGAAACAGTGACACGGTGCGTTAGTCTTCCTGTAGATCGGCCCGACGATGGAGATCCCAACTCACTTTCTAGAGCCTGGCATGTCGGGTTGGGGGAAAAGTTTTTGTTAAATCGAGCAATATGAACCGATTCGTATCCCCGTGAAGAATGCTCACTTACTAAACACTACGCAAATTGCATCGTTTTAAATCGTGTCAATTTGTTCGTGTCATTCTTGTATATAAAAAATATATAGCTAGTCAACAGCTAAGGATGGCCTAATTCCACCAAACAATCTGGATTGTAGAAATTGGACTGTGTAGCCAATCGAGGGAGAGAAAAAAAACTCCAGTAGGTATAGAATTTCTTGTTTCAGTTTGAAAAAAAAAAGTTGGGAAAAAAACATTCATTATCCTACTTAGATATGTTTTTGAAAGTAGCACTCCCGCCCTCTGCCTCCACTGACATATTTATTGAATATCGACTAATTTATAAATGCGGAACTTATTATGAACTTGTCGAAATTATTTACTATCTCAAAAGATTTTTTAATATTAAATAATGTAGAGTAGAAAGTTCGTTATATATTATAAAAAAATAGAAATGTTACACTATCTTATATAAATAAACTTCCGTACTATGTCATATTATCGCAATTTCATGTACATCGATCCCATAGCCCGCCGCCTCAAATTTTCATCCGTTGAAATGGCTCGTCTTCATCGTGTAATGGTAATCGTCCTCTCTTTGATCTTTCTTCTCGGTGTCGCCGGAGCAGTGGAAACTGAGCTTCTCAGAGGCTTCACGGCCAGGCCGAGCCGCTCGGCTTCAGCCTTCCAGCCCGTACTTGCTGATCCCACCGGCAACTTCTCCATGGGGTTCCTGCGAGTTAATGGAACCGGGCTCGCCCTGGCGGTGGTCCACGTGGCCTCATCCGAGCCGCTCTGGTCAGCTGACATGGCCGAGCCAGCCAGGTGGTCGGACAGAACGGAGCTCGTCTTCAATGGCAGCCTCGTGATCTCGGATCCGTCCACGGGGTTGCTCTGGTCAACCCACACAGACGGGGACACGCTTGTTCTCCTCAACACCTCGGACTTGCAAGTGAAGAAAGACGACCCCCCGGCCATCCTCTGGCAGAGTTTCCACTTTCCCACAAACACCGTTGTCGAGAACCAAAATTTCACGTCCAACATGTCCCTCGTCTCGTCGAATGGTCTCTACACGATGCGCCTAGGTGACAACTTTATCGGCCTCTACGCGAACTTCAAGCGTGGCTCGGAGCAAATCTACTGGAAGCACAGGGCCTTGGAGGCTAAGGCAGCGATCGTCGAGGGCATGGGTCCCATTTACGCCCGAGTCGACCCGGATGGGTTCCTGGCAATGTACCAAAATGGTAGCACGCCGGTGGACATCGAGTCATTCAGCAGCTTCCAGAGGCTCGTTAACTCCTTTGTTCTGGTCCGTTTAGAAGAGGACGGGAACCTGAAAGGGTACTATTGGAACGGGTCGGACTGGTTAACCGACTACCGGGCCATAACCGACTTCTGCGAGCTCCCAAGCCCATGTGGTCCGTATGGTCTATGCTCAGCGGACAATCAAAGCTGCACCTGTCTGGGCAATACCACTGAGCCTCGTTCTGGTTCGTGCGGGGATGTGTTGGGCGACCCATGCATGGTGGGTCGGCATGACGGGGGATTTCGGGTCTTGCGGGTGAATGGGGTGGATCTGCCGTACAAGGAGCTGATGGGGTACCGAACCACGTCAACCCTGGAGCAGTGCGAGCATATCTGCGAGAGCAACTGTAGCTGTTGGGGCACGGTCTACAACAATGCATCCGGGTTCTGCTACGCGCTGGACTACCCGATCCAGACCCTAGTCAGCGTGGGGGATGAGGGTAGGATCGGCTACTTCAAATTGAGTGAGAAAGGACATCGAACCAAGGGATACGAGATCGGATATGGTGTCGGAATCCTGATGTGGGTCATGCTCGGGTTGGCAATTCTGGGGGCGATACTCGCATTTGGGTTCTACTGCCACAGGAGGAGCAGGAGAGGCGTGACGGGATACTTTGAGGAGGAAAACAAGATAGCCCCCGGCCCGTACAAGGATCTCGGATCAGCCAGTTTCAGGACCATTCAAATGAGCCACTCATAGCTTGACTAGTATGCATGAGAGGTTCTACCGACCAGAATCCAATCAAGAACCCTTTAGTTTAAGCTAAAAACGATATTACAATATCAAACAATCTTTCTCGCCTTCCTTCGATTTGATGAATGAACAAACGTGTGACCGCAGGTGCCCATCTGATTAGAGAATATCGGCTCGAGGCAAGATTTTTGCCCTTAATTATATGGATAGCAGGGAAGGATAGTGATCTCTGACGTGAATGACAACATTTGGTTTGGCTGGAAATTGACCGGACACTGCACTATGTGCTGGTCCACCAAGGCTGAAAAGTGGAGAAATTCGGTGGTGGTGTGGCCCCGTCGGAGGGTTGGCGGGTCAAACACACGAAGATTTATGTGATCGGACCATCCAAATGTCTCATGACGCGGGACCCACACAGTAGTAATAACATCAATTGCCCGTTCCTTATCAAGGGGAAAGTATTGTATATAACTGTATCGGAACTATTGATGAAAACTAATTTAATTAATCAAAAGTTAAAGCCAAATGCATGTGAACAATGGTTGTCGTGTGTGAAGACAGACGGGGGCGAGGGAGTCATACGGAATAAAGCATTAAACTGTTGCGACGTTCGATGGTGTTTGACGTAAGGGGTGACGCTTTTCTCCAAAATTATACGATGCGTTCTTTTCACAGCCCATAGACAATTTCACAATCTATAATAAACACACACGTGCACTATAAAGAAATACATAACTATTAAAAAATAAATATTTTTATATAAAATAAAAAGGTCTAATTTATTAAGATTAAGGTAGTAGGGTAGTTCTTCTCATTAAATAAAATTTCGAATCTTGTAAATAGAAAAAAATTATCTCATGAGAGTTTTACCCTGATGGGCGTTTATAACTCAAACTGGATTAGTTATATATGGTCTATCAGGCTTCTGGATTCTATCAATTTGAGGGAGCACTTGAGAAAATATATTATATTGAGAATATCTTCAACCTAACAAATAGATTTAGAATGTTGATAACTTATTATCCATAGCCTCCCAAAGTGGATGAGCTGCCACTAGACCTTACTAGGACCACTTTATTCATTATTTTTTTTATTTGTATGGATCACCAATATTTAGAAGAGACTTGACTAGATCTTTATTTATTTATCATTCTTTTTTCAATGTATAAAATGGGTATATAAATCTCGAAAGGAATAGAAGAGAGAGAAAAATGGGACACGATAAGTTTCACTAATAATAATTGGATATAAGACATCTTGGTCTTATATCGATAACAGTACTGACATGGGAAGAGGCGAAAGCCATGCCTTTTAGGGCTGGCCATGGGCTGGTTTTGGCCGTAACCGGCCAGGTTAAAATTAAATCGAAACCGACCTCGGACCCACAGCCTTTTTGACTTTGCAGGTTTTCTCTCTCTCTTTTTAATTAGAGTAAACAAAAGTAAATATTTATCGTGTGATATAAAATATAAATAAGTTCGTTATGTAAATCACTATTTAAATCTTGAACTTGTAGAGTTGACAGATAATAATTGTAAAACTTTTATATGTGTCAAGAATTTAACTGTAATTTACCCAACAAATTCGTTATATAAATCAAACTTTATTTAATTTTAGTATAAATGAAACCAGTCGGTTCGGAGCCGGACGGAATCGTGATTTTGAACTGGAACCACCCGGTTTCAAATCTTAGATGGTTCAGGGCCGGTTCCAATGGGCCATGGAATCGGAGCCGTCCGGTTCGTGAACCGTGGCCAGGACATTGCCCTTTTTTTTTTTTTTGGATGTCGTCGAAAACAGTCGTGAAGATGGGTCCAAGAAAAAGGTTAAGGCAAGGGCTTAGGGTTTTGATGGCGGATTGAGAGGGAAGTGTGGGTTTGGACACTGGGCCCGACATAAATATGGAAGCATTCGGCCCGACCCAAACCGTGACCCCTCCGTTTGGATCGGAAGGCAAACCGAGGGAAAATCAGACATAATAAAGGAACTCTTGAACTGTCACCTTATTTAAAGGGAAAAAAGCACTGAATTAGTTAAACTGAAGGAGAAATGGGTCACAATACTGTTGGTTATAAAAAAAATTTTAAAAAGCGACACATTTACAATTATTTCGGACTCTACCATTTTTAAAATGCTTTATTAATTCGCATTTTGTTTATAAATAAAGCGTGAATTTCATCCTGCCCTTTGAGTTGTTTGTAGTTTCAAAAGAAATGCGTTTTAATAATGCACTTTTGCCCTGTAGTAAAAATGCATTTCGAAAATATTCTTTATGCATGAAACGATGTTGTTTTTGTGCTTTAACTGTAAACGCATTTTGAATGGGAGCACTAACACGTGCCCAATTGCGTGTATATAAATCTCACATCAAAAAAATAATGAGTTGAAATATGGTTTATAAGAGAACCGATACCACTATTCTATTATTTCTATTAGCTTGAACTTTTGCGATGGACATGATATTAGAGCCAACCGTGTGGGCTCACATCACGCTAGGTCCGAGTGTGAAACTCGTATTCCGTTAAGCCCTAGACCGGAAGAAAAAATGTCCGGCTCGTGGTCAATTGTCCCCTTGTCTAGAGTATGGAAGAAAAATACCCGGCTTGATGTAAGTTATTGAGGGTGAATGTTTAAAGGCACGTGTCAAGTGTGAACATGTTACCACGTGAGGGCGGATGTTGAGATATAAATCTCACATTAAAAAAATAATGAGTTGAAACCTTGTTTATAAGTGGGTGGGTACCACCATCATATCGGCTTAAACTTTTGTGATGAACACGAGTTCAACCACTTATGAGCTTGATGGAAAATTTCGCACTGGTCAACAAATTATCGACACTTTGACGTTCTCCCGAGCCATCTTGTTTCGTGTTATCAATGCTGTAGACAGTATCTTGAATCTGTTAATGCATTTCAGCTGGTTAATGGCAAGCGGTGATATTACACTGCTTGGCATTTGCGTGTAGTTATCCAATTTCTGTGATTCTCTCATGGGAGAATCTTTGTCAAGGGAGCAATCATCAGGGATATTGCTGCGTGGGCGTGCGTGCGGTAGGTGCCTGATGGGGACATCTATGGCATGGAAGACGAGAGCTGCCCCTTGTCACTCCCCTAATTCCATTCATAGAAAGTGAAAAACCATGCGACGGATTTCCAACCCTTCAACAAGTTAAATTCCATGGCATGGTACTAATTAAAATTTTGCCGATTATACTTGATCCTGGAATGAGAATAATCGTACAAATGGATGGTAAGACCCACTTGACATTCTGGACTCCACCATCTATTTAGAGGCCGAAAACCTTACATTGGACTATGCCACTTATCGAGTTCGGTATATCTTTGTTCTTTTGGTTACACGATTTGGGTTCCACCTAAGAGTGTTTAGATGTGTCTCTTTGCCCAGGAGACATGCCATGAACCAAAACATTTGCAGACATTCTCTGACATTCATTGTATCGAAGAAGACATCCAAAAAGACTTTTATTCAACCAGTGCCATCAATACTCCGATGAAATAAGGTAGTGCTGTCTCCAAAAGTTTAACGGCTGGCTCTTTATCCTTCTATATTTGTTTTCCTTTTTCTTCTTATTATTACTGCGACACTACCACGTTGTTAATTGCAAAAAAGAAGGGAAAAAAAAAAGGAATCCCAAGAAATTATCATATTCCAACCCATACATCCAAATTAAACAAAACACAGAGCAAGGATGTTGGGTTACACCGCTGCCCTCCTCAGGATCTCCGATCATCTTCTTCATCCCCAGCCTGTTCTGCACTTGCATCTTGCCCTGATCTTCATCCCCTTAAAAGCTATGGCTTCGCCGATCACCACCGCCGCCACCACTCTCAGTCTCCACCTCACTGACACGTTGTTCCCAATACAAGATAATGCACTACTCGAACTCGAGCCGGAACAACAGTCCTAGCAGTGGTGGCCGCGGCACCAGCCGCCATCCAGTGTACCGTGGGATCCGCCGCCGGAGCACCGGGAAGTGGGTGTCTGAGATCCGGGAGCCTCGGACTCCCAACAGGATATGGCTCGGGACATTCCCCACCCCGGAGATGGCGGCTGTGGCCTATGATGTGGCAGCATTGGCCCTCCGTGGCCGTGACGCTGAGCTCAACTTCCCCGGCTGGGCAGCCACTCTGCCTGTCCCTGCATCATCCTCGGCCCGTGACATCCAGGCAGCGGCGGCCAGTGCAGCCGCCGCCATAGGGGCTGCCGGGGACGCTCTGCTGTCACAGCAGCAAAGGAACGTGGTAGGCCACGAGAGATCCACAGTGGCAAGGCCGCCGGAGTTCATTGACGAGGAGATGATATTCAATATGCCGAGCATGCTGGCGAACATGGCCCAGGCGATGCTTCTGAGCCCTCCGCGATTTGACACCACCGACGATGCTGTGGACGACCCGAGCCTTTGGAAATTCCCCTAGTCGGCTGCTTAATCAACCATATAATCTAAACAATGGCACGTACTTAGTTATCGTCGTCCATAAGGATCATGAACAACGCCTTATTAAATAACGGGCTAGCCATGGACAGTAATCCAACGGGCACGTGGATGGAGACAGATCGGAGTGAAATAAATTCGTGACTAATGTCGTGTGATCTTCTATGCATGGATCGTGTCAGGTCGATCGTACTTGTCGCATGCTTTGTATATATGTAGTATCGTGCATGCCTTGTACGTGTCGTGCATGCAAGATGTCTGTAAAAATGGTTTCTCTACGTATATAATGTGAAATCATTATACTAGACAATTGCCCGCCCTTTACCCGCAAAATGAACAGCAGACACTGACTGCAAGCACATTAACTGAAGTCAAGACTTTGTACTCAGTTGTTAAAGAATGGAGCGCTGGCATAATAAGATGAGTCTCAATCTACGACCAAAAGGTCATGAACTCGATTATTGATAGTAGAGTTACATGTACCCATTTGCTTTCAACTTTCTCGTTTTCTAATTTTAGGCTAATGTACCTTCTTTTAAATTGAAAAGACGGTTAGTACAGTGACATCGCTTTTAATTTGGGATCAAGAGATTTTATATTTTGTTTCACCTCATATTCTCTTTTGTATATTATCCTCTTCTAGATTGAGCTCATCCTTTCTAACAGGGTCGAGAAAAAAAGAGAAGTGAGAAACTCTACTATGGACTGAGCTGAACCGTGGACAAGAATTTGTCGAGAAAAGTTAGGGTTTAGTCTGGATCGAATAGAAGTTTATGAAAGCAGCAAGCTCGGAAATTTCGGTGGTAAGCCTTAGCTTGTTCTTGCTCTTACTTGACATGTCATTCTCAATACACGTACGATCGCAGTTGTTTGAGGCGCATTAAGTGTCATGTCTTAATTTAGGAATTCCATTTGGGTTATTATTGCTTGCCAATGCCATGGTGAATATGGACATTGACATCTCACCCCATACAAATGCGTGTGTTTGAGTTTTTCTGATGGGTTTCATTGAGTTTAAAAGGTATTATTAATTAACGGAAATAGAGATTTAGTATAGCCGGTATCATCATCAATATGAAATTAAGAGGTTTTATATTTTATTTTATATACGGGCACGTTACATTTCTTTATTTTTATATTCCTTCCGTATGTTTTTAAAATGTGAATTTATGCTTGTAATACGTTATGGTTATGATTTTAAATTTGCTTCTGTATTAGGTTGATCGTGATTAGTATGTAATTTATTTTAGGATCCCATGGATCCCACCCACGGAATTTATGCCTAACATTTTAAAAATTACAGAAAATAAAAAATTCAAAAAATCTCAAATTTCTTAATGAGACTGTAGAGTGTACCATGGATTGCACAAAACTGTGTTCCATGATCAGAGATGATTCTAGTAGATTTTGAACCAGTCAACTGCAAGCTACATTCATAAAATAAGCCAATAAATTGGGTCGATGTCTACTAATTGCAATGTATGATCGAGACATGCGGGGGAGGGGAGTTCAATCTAATAACATCGTCCTTCGCTTAAAATAAAAATAATCTGAGTTTTGATTCTCATAAATTTAATCTCCACTCGATTATCGAAAAAAGAATTCCACACCACACTTTAATACAATAAAGATTGTTGATTCAATTCCATGTGCGCAGGTAGATCACCGACATTGAGAAGTTATATAAATATCTGATTAGTTCAGTTCAAATTGAGTTGGTTCACTAAGGTGTACATCTCTCACCACAACGTGAGTTTTTTATTATTCACAAAAATTCAAATTCGATCTTTTTATTTAAAGAAATCAAGTGTTAAATCACTTAAACCAGTACCAACGAAGGTTGGCGCAAGTGGAAGGGGCTTGTGTCGCTTAAGCAGAGGTGCCGGGTTCGAGCCCCTGTGAACGCAGCAGACCTTCTTGGGAGGGGTCCCCGGGAAACCGCCCGACAGTACCCCGAATCCGGATTAGTCGGCCAGCCTTCGGGTACCGGACACCGGGTGGGAAACCAAAAAAAAAAAAAAATCACTTAAACCAGTACAACCCATCAAATACGATTGCTTGTCAAATCCCTGCATTTTGAACCTTGACCGGTCAACTCACCTCTTTTAAAAAATTAAAGATCGGCAAGGTCAACTCTCCCATTTAAATACCCATACAAGCATCCTACATGTACCGGTACACGTATATGTACATGGTCATTCCATCTCCAAACAAGTCATATTGACCAGCCCGAACATCAAGAGAGGCTGCAGGTCAACCGGTTCGCTCATCGACCCGCAAGACCTATTCACAGTCCATATACAGACTGCATCGAACATCAGTCTTCTGGATGGTCCCCAGAAGACAATGGTCATGAAGGAGGCGGCAAGCTAGAGGCTGCTGGGGAGCTGAACATTGAGGCAGTCACGGTCAATGAGGTAGAGGAGCAAGAGATGAAGTTAAGAGGAGGCATTATGATGAATGATCAAGACCAAGACGCTTCGAGAGGAGTGCTAGAGGAAGCTGACTCGGAACCGGTGGTTCGATCTCAAGGGTTGTCAGAAGATGAAAGTGTTTGGAAAGTGACTTACAAGCTAGAGCCAGTTATCGCCCGTCAATGTTTGCAACAATCCCCAGCAGACAGGTCCAGTGAGCTTAGGCTTGACCGGTTCGAGGTACGGATCGTGGAGCTGGTAGAAGAGGCCACTAATAATGTCAAGGATGGCGAAAGTAATAAGAAGGGAGTGCAGAAGTAATTAGATCACGAGACACTGTGCATGTTGAGCTGGTTCTGTATTTCTTTGTTCGCCTTCGACGACTGTAACTCAAGAAAACTTCTGCTACGTGATAAGGCTACTTTCACATTAGATGAACTGATCTGCAACTTTCCCGTGCATCCGCCGTTGAAGCTCCCCTGATCGATGAGTAGTTTTCATTTCATCTGATCTTAAGAGTCATCATTATTCATGTCAAATGCAAAGCTTCAGACTTCTCTGCTAGTAAAAAAAGATGAAGAAAGGGTCAGAAATTTTATGAACGGTGTTCGCAGGAAAACTTCGAATACGATCTGCCAATTGGCTTTGTGGGGGCAATGGCTGCAAGAGAATTATTCAGTACCGTGTCAGTTGACTGAAGAGATGGTCTGCAATGTCTTACAACGAACCAAGGATCCACAGCAGACATTGCAAATCACCTGCAATTTGAACCTTACAGCATCTCCTAGAGAAAAATGAGACAGACAGTTTTCTTGGCTGAAACTAGGTGTACTGAAAGAAAGAAGCTGTGAAATGGTAGTATCCAAGAAATGTAAGATGGTATTAACATTTATACAGACTGTGCTTGGTTCTTGTACATAATGATTGTTTATGTGGACCCTTATCTGCCATGGGATATTGGTTCTTAATTATGGGATGGTCGGTGAACTAGGTCTCGACATTCTGGTAGATTGTCTGTGCAAAACAGACCTACATGTAGCGAATCTTTCGAAAGAAGTGCACGTGGCTGGGAAATAATGAACTGAAAGCTCGAGCATTTACCTCATCAGAAAATTTTATCAAACCTTGCTTATACGGTACCTGGGCACTTATCTGTCGTTGTATCTATTTATTTTTCTCACTTAGACTGCCTTTTTATTTTAAAGAAAAGACCAGAGACTTAACCTCGTAAAGCCAATTTAAGCAACTTTTGTAATGCTGGAACTCATCGAAAATCTGAACAATGATTAAGCTTCTGATTGCAATCAGCCTTAAAGCTTGACCCAAAAAAGAAAATAAAAGAAATTTAAAATCATGACAGTTCACCAACATTAATCTGACAGTTCCCATCCAGAGCTGCAAATATGTTCATATGAAGAAATATTTCATAATTCCATTAGGTATAATATTCTATCTCTGCATTATTAAATTATTCATGAAGTATAGAAAAACTCGGGAAATTCTAAGGTCCAGTTAATATACAGATGAAAAAACCGACTATGAACCGTTCAAGGAGCCGATCCCTACTTCTTCCGTTTCAGTTAATGTTCCATTGACACATCAAATGATCAAAATGTTAAGCTACAAACCACACCAAACCCAACCAAAAGAAAAGCACCCATCTGATTTTGAAGATTAAAAGCAGACAACAAATACCATCAGTTCTATATACAATCACACCACAGCCTAACTTCTCGGTTATCATCCAGAACTAAATCATCGGCATCTCATTGTAGAGACTCTATGCTCTTGCTCAGCTCCTCCAGCTTCTTCATCCTCAACTTCTCGCTTTCGCTCACCAGCTGCAACAAAACCGATCCAACTCAGAAACCCATCAAGACATTGTTCAGGAAACACAGCAGTCATGAATGTTTCATCCGTCCCCTACTCCTGTTCAGGTTTCTGGGTGTTAACAAGTTCATGAATACGAACCTCCATTAACTTGTTGATGAGCTGCACTTTCTCCTTGTTCTTCTCGTTGAAAGCCTCAAGCGCCTCCTTGTACTCTCTTTCCTGAGAGACGTATCACACGCAATCAATTTCACAAAATCCAGTGAAATCTTATGCTACTGATTGGGGGAAATGCTTATCACCTTCTTCTGGCAGATTTGCCCGAGTGGTTTCAGTTCCTTGTTCACTGTATCAATCCTTTTGCGGATCACAGTGACTTCCTTTCCCATCGGATCGGACAAAGTCTCAAGCTCCTACATAAATAAGATCCATCGCAGATTCAATTTCACTTCGGAAGGAGCAAATCATGCCCAGAACTATGAAATCCCTGTCCTTTCACCATCAGCGTGATGGCATCTAGAATGTTTCTCAAGTAAGATCAAGTGAAACCAATGATTGCTACATCTACTTAAACTGTAATAACCTGTTTTAACAATCAATCAATCATGCTGTACAGGAAATTCAACTAAAAACTAAGAAGAAACCCCAAATCCTCAAGAAACAGAGCACCCCACATCACACTCTTGCAGCAAAAAGAGTTTTTATAGGAACTTCCTCGAGGCAGAGGAAAAGTTAAATCCTAGAAAACTGAGCTCAAACCACCTACTGGGCTTAGTAGCAAGTTCCATGGATAAAATTCATGAAATCAACAGCGAAAATCTTAAATCTTCAAGCTTATACGCCTCACAGGCCTGGGCATCTGATGGGATCTAAAGAGATTAGGCCGATTCGATTCTCAAAAACGGAACTTGAATTACCTCTCTGATCAAGGCCAACCGTTT
Organism: Lagerstroemia speciosa; assembly: GCA_037672795.1. Classification (NCBI taxonomy): domain Eukaryota; kingdom Viridiplantae; phylum Streptophyta; class Magnoliopsida; order Myrtales; family Lythraceae; genus Lagerstroemia; species Lagerstroemia speciosa. The sequence goes on along the minus strand of CM075302.1, from coordinate 902,922 downwards.
GGTCTCCTCCTCGACCCGGCTCAGATGAGAGATGACCCGCTCCCGGACGTCCAGCTTCCTCTTCTCGATCTCCTCCTCCTTGGCCCTGAAAGTGGAAAGAGCCGACCTAGACATGTCCTCGTCGTCCACCGAGAGGTGGCTGATGAAGCTGAGGCTGCCGGACAGGTGCTGGCTCAGCTGCTGCCGCGGCGGCTGCGACTGAGGCTGCGGCGGTGGGAGAGGGGGCGGCTGCTGCTGCAGCGGCTGCTCGATAGTATCCATCGATCCCCCTTTACAGCAACCCAGGTTTCCTACTTACTTATTTCCCTCTGTGTCTCTCCGGGTCAATGAAATCTTTCGTTTTCCCTATCAAAGTCTCGAGCTTCTGCTTCGAGGATGAGGTAGAGGCGAGAGAAGAATGCTTGGAAAAACAGGCTGGCGGCTCTAAAGAGAAAGCCACCTAATATCCATTTATTTTTATTTTTATTTTTCATGCAAAGAAATGGAAATTGGGGGAACTAAAAGGACAAAAAATACAGCTGAAATGACCCAACTGCCACCAACTGCTTGTGATGCTGATGGATTTCATTTCCTCTTCTTGTCAAATAATCTCATTTTTCCCCGAGAATTTTGCAAAACGAAATTAATTAGCAACCATGAAAATTTTATTACCACTTCATTTCTCTATTTTACATTTTTTAATTAAAATTCATTTATTTATATTACTTGTTTTCGTGTTAAACTAGTAAAAAAATTAAAATCTTATCAAACGACTTTACACATCTTAATAAATATCTCGGATCATGGAGATTCCAAAATTGTCGGTGACGGACAAGCAATTTGTTTCGGTTTAGTGGGCTGTGCCCTTTACGTATTTTGATCTGAATGGGAGGATTGTGCTGTCATCGTAGTTCGAATTGGTGAATTGCTTAGTAGTAGTGTATCATATTGGTCCATGAGACCTCATCAAGTGAGTCATGACCGTCTAGCCCATCCTTAAAAGTGGTGTGATATTTGTCCCACTTGGGAAATATAGACAAATTGGGAGGGAAATTAGTAGTGGGAGTAGGCAAAAGCGTCTTTTCTCACTCGGCTTTCAGGTTCTCGGAGGAGTGGCTGTCTCAAGCATCATGAGCCTGTCGATGCAATGGATCGTGGAGGACCCTTCAATCCATGAAATTCCATTGTTGTGTACAACTCATGACAACTTCACTTGGTGGGTCAGCGTGACAGAAATTGAATTACTGTGCGTATAAAAAGGTTAAACTTATATCCAATCAGAAAGTTGGGATTTACGCTCTGACATCGAGTTATTTCTCTATTCTCATGAATCTTTCTGATCGAGATGTTTGTTTGAATTCTGCTGTCAACGACCCAACAAAATCTGTTTAATCAACCCGCGTACTCTACCAGACGGGCTGCGAACCCTATGATTGAGAATTGGGAAATTGAATGCTGGTCTTTTATTGGATGAGCACGAGTTGACGCTGAGGTTGTCTTCATATTGTTGTTGTACTGAATAAGACGGCTCACATCGATAGTTTACCAAATGCTAATGAAACTACCCGTTGAAATAAAACCTAACTTTAAAAAAATTAATTTTATACACATTTCCCTATTTATTTCCTTTAATTTTTTTCCCCTTTTTATTTTGCAAATGATCGATTTTTTTTAATCTATATTGGACCCGCACTGAGGGAAACCTCACCCCCATGTGTGACGACAGATGATAAAATCATAATACATGTGTATTTATATTCTTTTCTTATATATAAATTTCATAACTTCAAATTAATTCAAATTAGGGACGACTTAAGTTATAGAATTATAAAACTCCCGCACTTATAAATTATTCATTCATAATATTTAAATTTAAAATTTTAAAAAAATGACAAATCATATCGGTCGATAATTTTTTAATAATTCGGTTTAAAAAAAAAGTGGTGCTCCAGATAATTGAGAAGTAGAATAGACGCAAGAAGTACGGCATTTTGCAGAACATGCCATGCCACCTCTGCTGGACTCTTGAGTACGATACCTTTTCTATCTAACTAAAGTCCATCAGCAATTTATAGAGGTCCTCCTCTTCTGAATCTCTGCCTTTTTTTTTTATGTCATTTGATAATACGAGATCATTAAAAAAAGGATCTTAACTACAATTGATCTAACGTTAAAAAATTAATTTAATTAATAATAATTAAGATAATAGTTTAAGTGACTAGTATTAATTAGTTTATTTATTATAATATAATTAATATTTTTTCATATTACGTGATGATATGAGATTATTTAAGAATTTTTCGAAGATTATTTATTATATGATAACGACAGTAATTAGCTCTATTATTGTGATTACAGCTTTTTGTCCTTTTCTGGGAGGAACAGGAGCGGGGCCGGTGGGGCCCACTCCTTGCGAGCTCGAAATGAAGAAAGCTGACAAGGGAACTCAACGGCTGCGATCGTGACAAGGATCCACCTCCGCCCCAGCGGCCCCCGGGAGGAATCTTACACGGTGGGTTGGGTGGCGGTGGGATTCAGTGATTGTACGATACCCCATCAGGACCGAGCGAAGAGGATGCTGACTGAACCGGCCGGTCTAGGGGACCAGTACACTGTCACCATCGAGGAGTTGTTCTTTTTGATTATTTTTGAATGGACGAGGACGAGCAGTTATGGCTAACCAAAACCGTGGACGAATCCGAATGATACATTCCCGTCAACAATCTCCTCCACAGATTCTTCTCGAGGGATTACGTGGATAGGGGATCGTACGCTGAAAATATCGTGCTCGAGGTGTTACTTGTAAATAACGTCTTTTAAGGAGCGCTTTAACAGTAATGTATCGGAGCAGGTTACCATTTTGGGTTTGACTAAGGGTATGAATGATTTAAAAAAAAAAAAAATTCAGGACGAAAATAGTAAAAATGTAAATTTTCAAATTAAGTGATGGTTTCACTACTGGGCTTTGGTATTGGGAAGCCCATTGGTACCAAAGGCCCAAAATAAGAGCCTGCCTGTCCGAATTCCAAATGGTTTCACAAACAGTGGAAGTAGAATAACGGCCCATAAGGGCCCAACTACCCATATTGGGCCGGCCCATGTTAAGAACAACAAATATAAAGGGTCCAATCCTCTCAATAGCCATCATCTGGGGACAAGATTGTTTGTCGCTTCGACCGCTAAGGGCAGAACCGTCCCCACATTCATAGCCGGGGGGTTAAAATCGTCTTTATTTCCACAAACCGAAGTTTCCTAATAAACCACCACTTGACACTTGATCTTTGGTATCCTTTCCACCATTCCTCTTTTGACATTTTATCAATCGGCTAAGCTGACTTTGAGTATTAGAGAATTGAATCAGACCATGGTACTTGATTCGACTTCCTTGCTTGTCTTGGGAGCCAATAGAACAACCGGGAATCGATGCAGTCCCAAAGATCATCCATCACAGATGCACCCTCAACTGAGAGGCCATCTCATCCGTCCCAACTTATCAGGACCGAGCATTGACTGTATTGGGAGTGCAAGATGATCGACCATCGAGTGTGCAACTCTTGCAGGGTTCAAAAGGGGAATTTGCAACTTTCATACGAGTTGTGGTCGGCCCATAATTATTTCATTATGAAGAAGAGGAAGAATCGACGGAAGGAACCTTTTAAATATTAACATGTGAAATGAGAATCCCATTTTATATGTACATGTCTTGTCCTCGTTTCACATGGTAAAGATTATATAATGTTGCACCTAATACATTAATCTAGAAGGGATACGTCCAAACTTGACGTAGACGGTCTCCTCGTCAACCTCCATTAATATTTAATTCCAATGACATTCCACAAATGCTTCCATTTTTCGAAAATTAGATCAAGTTGTTCATTAAAAATTAAACTACGTCCTCCATTAAAGGCCATCCGGCATTAAAAGAGACTCACATTCTTATCCAGCAAATCACCCTTTAATTTTCATTATCTTTTATTACAGGATGGTCCCTATCGATATCCGTCCATATAAGATGGATTACATTTACCAAGAGACCAGCTCGATAATAGATGCGCTGGCTGCAGACTCCCATGTATCAGTGTTTCCTTAAGTTATTGCTCTATTATAATAATAATAATAATAATAATAATAATAATAATAAAATTAGAAGTTTAAAAAAGGTTGATGGATAAGGCTCCAACTGGTGCATGGGAAGGACACGACACCTCAATTTTTTTTACCAAGAATGGGGGAATTTGCAGGATTACAAGTACACCTATAGACAGCAAACATATGAAGAAGAAAGACAATCATCAAGATGTGAGCTTAGAGCACCTTCTCAAGATGCCACGCATGCAAGCACCCGTGACAGTGGATATCGAATACCGTTGCCGATGATCCGACTTGACGGGAGGTTGTCGGGGCGTACTGTTCCAGTGGACTTGCGAGAGACTGATGGGATCGACGATATCCGCTCTAATGTTATGTTAAACAATAATTATAATAGACTTATGAGATGATGATTCATAATAGTCAACCTAAAAGCGCAGATCCATACGAGAATCCTTATATTTTATCAGCATATGATGCACCTTCTTTACCATGGAGGTGTCGTGCATGCGATGCACATACAATATGTCGATTCTCGTAAGTAAAATTTCTCGTACGCAATTATTCACTTGTACTTTCTACCGGGACTCCTTTATGATAGTAAAAAATGCATATATAATTACAGAGACGGTGAATTTTTTCGTAAACAAAGAAAACGCGTAGATGTCGTGGTCACGGGTTGAAATCTTAGGAAGCAACTTTCAGAATTTTTAGCCAAACAAATTACATATACTAAGATTTACTTTGGAAAATAAAAAGATTCTGCTTGACCCACACGTACGTTACGTTAAATTTGACTGAAACTAAGCTTGGAATATATATACATATATATATATATATATATGAAGAACGTGGGCTCGTGGTCTCTTGCCGGGCCTCCAAGTTCTTTCCACATTTTTATAGTGTTCAAATCTGACGGCTAAGACCACGAACGATAACAAATTGAATTGATGATGGCGAGATCGGTCCGAGAAGAATAAACTCTCGAGATAGGTACTTTTACAAAAATGTTATGATATCATGTAAAATTATTCACTTATACTTATATATAAAAATTCGGCAGCTCATTTCTACACAAAAATCTAATCAATAAGGTGACGGTACCTAATTCTCCTTCGGGTTTATTACTATTCTTTTTTCCACTTTTCACATTACTTTGTTACCTGTGGACTGTAACTAGTATGCATAGATGAGAACCTCGTTGTTTCTACGAAATTTCACGCTGGCACTGCCGTCGCAATTTCATCTTGAAAACAGGGTGTGTCGGACAAAAGTCATACCGTGCTCTTTCCGCACCGACCACGCGATGATTTGTTTGACGTTAATTATTAAGGTTAATTCGAACTCGAGTACGAAAATCTGAAAAAAATTTCTTTTTAATGAATTTTCTCTGTTTATAAAGGTAGAATATAATTTTTTTTATACTTAATATATAAACTAAACAAACTCATGCTGTAAGGCAATGCATGAAAGGATATCCATGCTATGCAAAAAAGAAAATGGAAGAAAGAGATGAATAAATGGATCCGAAATATTCTTACGGAGAAGAACCGAAGTCTCTTGATCTATTGTCGATAAATCATATTGCTGTATCATTTTCCCTCGGTCCAAATTTTCCTTTGTTCTGACCGACTGAAATAGCAAGCCGATCAAACCGTGTGGAAAAATAAAATGACAACAAAAGTTTAAGGAACATATTTTAAGTTATACTTCAATAACTCGAATTTTACCGAACCGAATGTATAACAGATATATTGTATGACAGCGGGGGTGTAAGTAAAAAACCGAAAATTTGTAAAAATCGGCCGAACCTCTACTTGAAAAACCTGATTTATAGGTCTCCGAATAAATTTAAAGCGGTTTTTAAGTTGAAAAAGACCGATAGGAAAATTCGGGCCCCGACCGGAAAAATCCTGTGGGGGTGGCCAAAAGGTATGTTGAATTTATATTTATGTAATAAACCATTTTATTATTAGATTTTACCAATACAAATAATATATTGAATTTTTATTCATATTTATGTTTTTGATCTTCTTATGACACTAAAATATTTGTGATTGGTATTTCTCATTTATGATAATGAATTTTAATTAGTTATTTTTGTATTTGATTTATTATTTTATTAAAAATCGTGATCCAGTTAAAAAACCGAACCGGAAGTGGTCGGTTTTCATAATTTCTAAACATTTCTTGGCATGATTTTTTAACTTGAAAAGGCTGGACCTTCAAAAAGGGACCTGATAATTTTCAAAAAAGTCTGAACTGTCCGTTTACTCTCCTATATGAAAATACTGAACATCTGATATAGTGTAACGAGTTAATAATTGACTTATTCTTTAAATTTTTAATAAAATTTTTAAAAATAAAAAAAATTAATTTAATTAATTCATTACACTATATCATTATTATCATGTGATAACCAGCACAATACTTTCTCCAATCTAACGGACAAAGAACCAGTGGTTTTTTACTCTGACCTCTTTGTCCACATCCACCCTCTCTAGTCTTTTTTCTGTCTTCTAAAAGTCAACTTGGGCTCGGAGCGCGTGGTTCGTCTTCTCCCTCTCCGGCTTTCAAGTGGCACTCTATATAAGTATACTTCACTTGCCTCTGATGATTTGCTCGTCGATCTCTCTCTCTATCAAGTGTTCGTTCAGTTTCAGTCTGTTCATCGTTTCGTGTACTCTGGGGTTCCGCCAATGGAGTTGGGGACTCGGACTCGCCTGTCGAACTTCGACCTCATGGGGAATACCCCAAACACTCCGTTCCTTAACTCGTCCGACGTCCCGTCCGACCTCCACTCTCCCGACAAGCTCGTGGCCGTCTTATGTCCGCTCTCCAATGGGACCGCCGTCAACGAAGTCCACCACCAGCAGCAGCCTGAGTCCGGAGCCGCGGTGAAGCTACAGAAGGTCTACCGCAGTTACCGCACTCGCCGGAGGTTAGCTGACTCTGCCATCGTCGCCGAGGAGCTCTGGTCGGTACATCCAAACTCCGCTGCCCCCACTGTTTCATTTCTTCGTATTTCACACCGCAGTCCCCATAATCATGGTCATATTATGATTTTTCTGAGACGATCAATCTGAAACCTTTGAAGGTGGCAAGCGATTGACTATGCGAGATTGAGCCACAGCACAGTTTCCTTCTTCAATTTCATGAAACCGGAGAGTGCTGCATCGAGGTGGAACAGGATCAGCTTGAATGCTTCCAAGGTGACGCCTTTATGTTCGTTCACCTGTTTTATTTTGAAGTAATAAACGATTTTTTGATTTCACTCTGTTCCTGAAAATGACAATTTGAGCTTGAAGCCTTGAAGCTTACTCCATGAACTGTTTAGATGTTTGCCCATAATATGTTTAGAAACCTTGGACTTGTCTGAACAGGTGGGAAAGGGTTTGTGCAAGGACGCCAAAGCGCAAAAACTGGCCTTTCAGCACTGGATTGAAGCGGTAATCACTTCTCCCAAGACATCCCAGTTGAAAATTTTTCAGTGTTTTCTTCTACCTTATGCCGTGCTGCGATTCTAAACAGTTCATTTGATTCTCTGAATTTCCTTGCGAATAGGTTGATCCGCGCCACCGTTATGGCCACAGCTTGCATCTGTACTATGAGGAGTGGCGTAAAGGAGATGCAGGGCAGCCATTCTTTTACTGGTAAGCAAGTTATTGGGGATCACAAAGATTTTCGAGTTAGTTGTACGAAGGCGGCTTAATTTTCATATGTCAATGCCGTAACTATGGGGAATATTACAATTCATGTTTCATCATGCCCATTTTAGCTCCGTTCTTCTGTTTATCGTTTGGCAATTTAAAGGCTCAGTAGTAAGCCAAATTGTTAAACTTCTTTGAGGTTTCTGTTGCTGAAACAAATATGAATGAAACCCCAAAGAAACGAGGGTGGTGTTTGGAGAATACTTCGTTTCTCGATGAACTGAAACACTTCACATCAGTGCTGTGTGATCTCAAGATATTGGGCTAAGGTTTAATGAGAATGCTCTCTTAGTTCGTGAGTGTATGGTCATTGCAGGTTGGATGTAGGAGACGGGAAGGAACTCGATCTCAAGGAGTGCCCCAGATCAAAGCTTCGGCAGCAGTGCATTAAGTATCTTGGACCTGTCCGTCCCTCTCTTGATAGCTTCAATCTCATATTATTGTATCACGATGTGATGCGTGTTTATATTTGGCCTATTTGTTTCAATCTTGAAACTTACCTGCTCCCTGCACTTATCCTTTCCTTGTTTTATATGTTTAGCAAGAGCGTGAGAGCTACGAGTACCTCGTCCTGGACGGGAAGATCGTCCATAAACAATCTGGAGAGCTTCTCCATACGGCAAAAGGATCTCAAGGCACCAAGTGGATATTTGTGATGAGCACCTCAAAGAAACTATATGCCGGTGAGGTAGGAACTCAGTTGAGCAGAAGTTTTTTATCACGTGTTTATGAATTCATAGAAAGATAACAATGGAACGAGTATATCGTGTTGAAGCTTTGTCTTCTAACATATCTATTTTCCCCCCTTACTTTACAGAAAAAGAAAGGTGCATTCCACCATTCTAGCTTCCTTGCAGGAGGAGCCACATTAGCTGCTGGAAGGCTCGTGGCAGAGCATGGGATTCTTAGGGTACATTAGACAACATCCTTGAACTCTGATGTACTTGCTGCCAATAATTGAAATCCTATTTTGTTTTTTGGATAGATAATATATTACTGAAACAGCCCCGAGATGGTAGATTACTAGTTCGAGATGAATGATAGAAAAAGTAGATTTCTCCTCTGGTGTCTTATGATTCTTGGTGGTTTTGCTTTCCAACAGTCCATCTCTCCATATAGTGGACATTACCGACCGACAGATGACAGACTCGATAGCCTTCTGTCCATCCTGAAGGAAAATGGAGTGAATCTTGAGGAAGTTGAGGTAAAAGTCCTCTTCCATCTCTTCTCTCATTCTGCTTCTCATGTTGTATATTCCTTTACAGTAGTATTGACATCCCCTGCAACTCTTGTGCTCATTGAATCATATGTTCATCGTGTGTAGATTCACAAGGCATCAGAAGATTCTGACACATATGAAGATAGTAATTCAAGTAAAGCTGGGAGCTTAGTCAAAATGTCCGAAACCTCACCAGCCTCGCCTCCTGAAGCTTCTGCTTCAGAGGAGGAGACTCTCTCATCTCCTGAGCAACCGGAAGTTGCCCATCCCGAAGCAAAGGGCAGCTACAAGAGGACACTATCAGGTGGTCTTCAGAGTCCGAGAGCCGAAGTGCCTAAGAATGCCATCCTTCAAAGAATCAACTCCAAGAAGTCGACCAAGTCTTATCAACTTGGTCATCAGCTCACTCTCAAGTGGACGACGGGAGCAGGGCCGAGGATTGGGTGTGTGGCGGACTACCCAATTGAGCTCAGGCAGCAGGCCCTCGAATTTGTCAATCTCTCTCCGAGACCACTGACCCTGCCGAACCTCCAGCTTTGGCCCACAACCCCAAGGACTCCTATTCCTCGTGGGAGAGATTGAGTTCCGCAGCTGTGCAGCAGATGGCTGTCTACGTTCTGTTCGAAACTTTTTGTAGTCTTCTACGCACTTCTCGGGATCACTGGACCTTCAATTAGTGGATGTAATGTAAATATCCAATCAACTCTTTGACATCACTAGTCTATCTGCAATTATGTTACAATTCATCTCGACCAGTTGCATATGATTTTCAGTGCTCTCCACTCAGGTCCCCACTTCAATGGGTGGCACCACTCATGAATTAATAATGAGGGAGCATCTTTTTTGTTAGTGCCATAAGCTTGTTGTGTATCTGAGGCTTTAACGGTGAAGAGAAGGAAAACTTTAAGTCAAAGGCTTGAAGAGGCTCTGTTCTATGACCAATGACTTTTTCAACAAGGAACTTAAGGAAATTAACAAAGTTCACCCCTTTTCAGTGGGCACTGTCCACGTATATCACAATTGGACTTCTGACCACACCTATATGGTCGGCCCACACGATCGATCCGAGCAATATCTCCAAGTGGTTCTTGCTTACGCCATCAACTACCACCTTGAACGTTTTTTTCTGACCCAGTCGGTTGAATATGAGCTTGCTTGGGATCACTTTGACTGAGAGGCTTTCCGGTGGTGTCACAATGGCCATGTATGCGGACTTTCCCAGCCCAGTGTTCGTCACCATCCTATAGAAGACGGCTGACACCTCGTCCGTCCCATTCAGCTGGATACGCAGTGAAGGATAGTTGATACCATCTACCCCATGGGCAGGCTTGAGCGTGGAACAATTGAATTTCATCTTGCCTCCCATTAGCAAACCAACCATGGAGTCGTTGTAGCCCTTGGTACACAGTAGACGGATGTAGGATTTCAAACCTACATCATATATCAAGTCCGGGTCTGCTGCCTTTACAGGATCGATTTGGCCTGATCCCGAGCCCAGTTGGTCGAATGTGTGCTTGATTTTCACCGGGGTGGCTGATGCCGGAAAAAAGAAAATTTAGTATTGTAAAATAGCATCCCTCTTCATGTAAGTATGTGATGCAACTTGATTGCCCACGGTTTAACAAAATAAAAGGTCTTACAAAACTCACCGGGAGTCATTAGAGAGGACCTAATTGCCGCAGGTAACCAATCGGGATGCAAGCTCTTGACATAGGCAGCAGCAGCTGCACCATGAGGGCAAGCCATCAATGTTCCAGATAGAATGTTAAATATGGAACATCGAGTGTCAGTTTGATCCCCAGACACAGATCGGATCTTTGTGTAAGCAGCTAATATGCCCAATCCCGGTGCCAAAATATCAAGCTGAAATGGGAGATTTGAGAAAAAAGAATATATCAGACGTTAATAATGAGAGGCAGCAAATAGTGGAGAGCCAAATCAATCAGTTAAATGGATTTAGCATAAACATCAGGAGTTATGTTCGCTTCACATTTCAAATTCCTTCTTCATTAGATTATCCTCAAGTGTTCTTGGTTCTTTGATGGAAAAAGAGGAAAGAAGAGAGAAACTTGTACCTTGAGAATGTTGGGACTGATTAACTGGGGTCCTCGTGCCGAGAACGACTCCACAAAGGGAGCTGTCACATTGACACTTCTTGTCCCTCGATATAGCCCCGAGGTTCTCTACAGAATGCCCATATTGCCTATCAGGTTCAATAGAAGTAAACCTGTGCATTTGGATTTATATCGAAGGAAGCAAACTTACTTTGAGGAACTGATGTAACGATCAATCTTCATTCCATCCTCTGAGCTTATGATAGCTGCTGGAATTCGAGTGATGATTGCGATATCAGAATGGTTGTCACTTGAGATGATCATCCCAACCCTACCTAACTCCCTGCTTATGTAATCGTTACCGACATTTACGAGACAATGCACAACCTTCTCTTCCACCTAGGCTTCACTTAGTGACTCGTAGTCACAGAAACTGTAAAAGACCACCAAACCATGAGAAATTGATCTCTTGTTTAACAATCATTTCCTTAAGATAATGCTTGTGAATATTGTGTCGTTATGTTTTCGCACCTTGCATTTGCATAACCGGGCTTCGAGGAATTGGCCATGAGGGTACCATTCTTGGGAGGTCGGTCTCCTGAAGAGAATGTGCTCATACCAACACCCTACAAGCGAACACAATCGTTCCTCTCGGTCTTTTCTTGTATTAACATTTCAAAGAAGATGTAGGACATCGATAGTCTTACCGAAAATCTCAAGCTGTTACCAAGTCTAACTGCTACCTTGAATTGTCTGTCGAACGTGCTGGTACCCACCGTCAAGATCCAAGCCGCGACATTCAGAACCGTAAACATGGCAGGGCCATCGTTCCCTGCTGAGCATGTGGTTAAGATCCCAGCCACCATGGCATGAAATGACCCAATAGCAATTGGGTCATTGAAATAGTTGTCGGGTGAGCCACTGATCGAAATGGAGATCAGGCCCACCCCATCGGCTGTAGCCTCATCGAACCTGGCGAGGACATCCATGTCATTACATATCCCCGGCCAGCACACCTTATACATGGCTATGCGTGCTGACGGGATCACACCACCGTGTGTGACACCCTCGGCTAAGCCAAACAAGCTCGCATTGTGGACGGGAACACCAGCAGCAGTTGAGGCTGTGTGTGTGCCGTGGCCTATCTCAACAATGGGGCTCATTTCAATTTTAAGATCTGCGCCGGGCTCCAGGTTGAAATACCTTGCACCGATCACCTTGCTGCATGTACAGTTGTTCAAGTTTTGAGCCAAACTAATCTGAACATTTTCTTGAGCCTTCCTCTAGCACGTTTGAAAATAACACTCAAAATGGAATTAGACTGAATCATTCTCTTGGTCGTTTATCGACAGATAATTTCACTTTGTTCCCTTAAATGGGGATTCGATATATTAAATGAGGTCCTTTCATGCACGTGCTTTTTAAAAATTGAGATACGAAATCAAAATAAATATCTCGAATTACAGATATTTCAATATTGTCAGTGATAGGCAACCAATTTATGTTGGTTTAATGGGTTGTGCCCTTTACGTTATTCGATCTAAACGGGACGATTTCTATTGTCATCGTGGGTGAATGCTTAGTAGTAGTAGTGGGTCATGTTGGTCTAGGAGACCTTATCAAGTGGGTCTTGACCGTTTAACCCATTCTTAAAAGTGATGTGATATTTGTCCCACTTGGAAAATATAGACAAATTGGGAAGGAAATTAGTAGTGGGAGTAGGCAAAAGTGTCTTTTCACGCTCGACTTTTAGGTTTTTGGAGGAGTTACTGTCTCTGAACATCATGAACCTGTCGATGCAATGGGTCGTGGTTCAATCCATGAACTTCCTTTGGAATTCCATTATCGTGTACAAACTCATAATAGCTTCAATGGGCAGGTTGGTGGGTCAAAAATTGAATTCCCGTGCGCATAAAAGTTTAATTTATATTCAATCAAAAAGTTGAAATTTATACCGTTTGTGTATTCTCATAATTTATCTGAACACCAATACTCTGTGAGTCGCGAACACTGTGATTGGGAAATCGAATGTTGGTCTTTTATTGGATGAACAGGACTTGACGCAGAGGTTGTCTTCATATTGTCGTTTTACTGAATAAGACGGCTCATATCGATAGTTTACCAAATGCTAATGAAACTATCTGTTGAAATAAAACCTAACTTCCCTTTTTTTAGGCATTTCTTTCTTTATTTCCTTTACTTTTTTTCCTTTTTATGTTGCAAATGTTTGATTTTTTTATCTATATTGGACCAACTCTTGAGGGAAACCTCACCCACATGTGTGACTGATAGATGATAAAATCATAATACATGTAAATTATATATTTTCTTTTTTCCAGAAATCTAATAACTTTTAACTAATTTATATTCGGATCGAATTAAATTATTAAACGACACAAATTCTTATAAATATAATTTTTTATTTAAGAAAGAGACAATAAATTATATCGGTTAATATTTTTTTAATAATTTGAGGGAAAAGAAGTGATACCACCTTGCGTTCGATTGAAAATATGAATGAATTCATGAGAAAAATAACAAGAACGTAATTTTTCAAATAAGGTGATGGTTTCACTACTGGGCTTTGGTTTTGGGAAGCCCATTGCTACCAAAGGCCCAAAGCAAGAGACTCCCTATGCGAATTGCAAATGGTTTCACAATCAAGGGAAGCCCAGTAAAGGCCCACCAGGGCCGAACCATCCACATTGGCCGGCCCATAAATTTTCCGTTTCACCTTCTTTGATGTACCGGTTGGGTAAAAGTTGTTTGGTTAGAGTAATGTTAGATTATGGAAAGTTGCTAATTTTTTTTTTAATGGAAAGTAAGCTATTGCTGTTTTGGTATATTAAAGTTATTGGAAAAGTAAATGAAAATGTAATATAATAGTATTTAATGTGATAGAAAATAAATATATGTTTACAATAATACTCTCTTCTTAGGGGATAATTTTGTAAATCTGACTAAAACGGCCACACAATCCGGAGAAATTTGACGCATTATCGGTGTGTTTAGATAGGCCCATTGGAAAGTGAGATTTCCACCTTTTCCTCTTGTAATTTGTTTGCACGAAACGAAAAGGGTTTGTTTGCGTCAACTATTCAAAAACTTTTTAATTTATCATGAACTATTTAAAAATTCTTTAATTTACCATAAATTGATTTTTTGGCCTATAAAATCACGAACTATGCTCATTTTCGCTAATTTATCATATCGTTAATTTTATCTGTTAATTATTGATGTGCGCAATTAATTTTACTGATTATACAAATGGAATCTGAAGTAACATCATACGTAGCGTTCACTTGGACATAAAAAATACAAATATCATTAAATTCTCCGTTTTATCACTAGAATTGATATGCAAACAGATATGCAAACTATTTTCGAATTCTCTATTTTATCATGAGAATGAATATGCAAACAAATGTTTCCTATTTTTATGACCAGATGGATGTTATGTGTGATATTACGTCAGATTTTGTTCGCACGATTAGTAAAATCAGTTGTGCATGTCAGCAATCAATAGTCAAGATTAACGACATGGTACGTTAAGGAAACGGAACATAGTTTGTAATTTATTGGACTAAAGAAATAGTTCGTGGTAGATTAGAAAATTCTTAAATAATTTATAATTTTTTTAGACAATTCACCCAAACAAAAACAGCTTGACCGAAAAATTTTCATTGCCTAGGAAATTGCAAATGTTGGAAAGTTGACATCCAAAGTTCCAAACACTATAAAGTTGGGAGCTAAGTGTAAACTTTCCCTACAAAGTCAGATGATTGTATGCCGCTGACGAGACTCCAAGGTCTGCGCGCTGCCGTCGCCGACTTCCATTTTCTTTTTCCTTTTTATTTCTCAGTTTTAATTTTCTACCACTTACTAATTCTGTAACGCCGACGTAGACCCGTTGATGTGCCATTTAACGGTGACACATATGATTACTAATAAATGAAAATAAAAAAAACCAGCCGTGTGACAGATGTAAAGTTGAAATTCAAAGTTTATGACATTGTACGATAAAACGGTACATGATAACAGGGTTAAAAAAATTGATAGATACAGTCTTCATTCTATTTTGCCTCTTCAACAATACTAAATTAGAATGTATTTACATTTCATGCACTGTATGGTCGTGCCTTGAAAATTGAAACTTAGACCGGGCTCTGGCACATGTTTCATCATAATGTTAATTAAAACTAATGGGAAAAAGTGGTACATAGATTTCAGTGATAGACGAGACCTAAGTCCAAACTTAATAGCGCGTGGTTCTGAACAAAGCATAACACGAATTTGTCTATGAGATTGCTTCTTTTAAGACATCACCCACCAATTCACACAGATAATCTCACTATTCATAGTATCCGTTCTTAAGAGAGAGAGAGAGAGAGAGAATTTCTCCCTTACGTATCCCTTTCCCTTTCCCTGTCCTTCTCCAGCTTCCTTTCATGCTTCCCTAACTTAACCCTGCCAGCCAGCCAGCCATTCTCCAACCCACCGTCAAATGGTAATCTATATAATGAACTTGTTGTATATTATATTATGAAGATTTGCTTGTATATAAAGTATCCCAATAAAACACAGCTACGGGTTGTTCATAGGAATTAAAAAAAAAAGAAAAAAGCAAAGAATGCCCTCAAGGAAGCTTCCTCCAGTTCTCCAATGTCATTATCGTATTTGTCAATAGTAGAATATTTTAAAATTAATTAATTTTGATCTGTGTTGGCCCAATTGTATACAGAAGATATCCTGGGCTATACACACAGACACGCACATTAGTTGTATTGTTTTATTTGTTTTCCTCTGAACATTTGACACTTATCTTGGATTTAGCTGTATTGTTCACTTAATTATACGCCAACTTCTTGTGAGTGAACTGATGTTGAAATTTGACGTGTCTCATGTCATGAATTTGAAATTGGCACCTCAAAAAAGTATGGCATTAAAAAGTTTGAACTTAATTATGAACAAAGATATTCTCACATATATACACATATAGCATATGATAATAGCAGCAGGATTATGAGAAAGAAAGTCCGATATACGAGTAAGTTGTTCTTTCGAAATATTTAATTTCATATTTATTTATTCTCATATATATATAGTTTTGTAAGCATCAAACATGTAAATATGTACAGGAGTATTTTCTCTAGGTTTTAAACCTTAATCCTATCAAGTCTCTAAAAGGATTACGGTTGTTGTGACTCCCTTCCTCATTTAATTTATATGAGTTAGTCTGTAATACCTTAGCTTGACTAGAAGTAGAAGATTAGGCTGTCACAATTCCAATTCCCGTTCCCCGTTTATAGAAGTTCAGTCATGAAAATTCATTAGGGCAACTGTCAAGCCTTCTCCTTATATATTTATCACGAGCTGGCTGATCTCTAACTCTCTCAAGCTCTCTCTCTGTCTCTCTCTCCCCTTTATCATCACCATCATCTTCTTCCTTCAAACCTTAGCATTACCAGAGTCCCAATCCATTGCCTTCCATCTCCACTTCTAGACTGCTTCACTATCATGTCGCGGGTCATGTTCCTCTTCTCGATGGGGCTGTTTGTTGCAGCAACACTGGTCCGTGGATCACCACCGAGTGACCCAGCTGCAAGAAAGGTAAGAACATTTGGGCAGACTTTTGTTTCCCTAGCAAAAGATATAACAACTTATGATCGTGTTGAACTTAAAAAGTGACTAGAGATAACCCTCTCGCTTAACCTTAACTCTTGCTTTTCACGTAAATACGCAGGCTTATATTGTGTATATGGGAGACGTGAATGAAGCAAGTATACGAGTGGAGGATCAGCACAACAACCTACTTCTCAATGCCATCGGAGAGTATGAGAAAAATCACATTTTTATCGCTAATTTCTATTCTTGCTGATCATGAAAATTCATCATTTCTTATATCTTGATAACTGATATCTTATTTTTGTATTATTAATTGTTAGT
Source organism: Lagerstroemia speciosa (assembly GCA_037672795.1). NCBI lineage: Eukaryota > Viridiplantae > Streptophyta > Magnoliopsida > Myrtales > Lythraceae > Lagerstroemia > Lagerstroemia speciosa. Next base: position 885,925 of record CM075302.1, on the reverse strand, counting down.
GCTAGTGTAGCAAGAGCCTCCTTGATTCACAGCTACCAGAAGAGCTTCAATGGGTTCGCAGCGAGGTTGTTGCCGCACGAAGTCCAGAGATTGTCTGGTAAATTAAAATGCGTGAGTCCTATCGGTTGCCAAAACAGTTTGATACGGCAGGAAATTCTCAGTGTTTCCTTCATTTCGCAGAGGATGAGAGAGTCGTTTCCGTGTTTCCTAACAAGAAACGGAAGCTTCATACCACGAGATCATGGGATTTCCTCGGAATGTCGCTGCTGCTGCAAAAAAGGAACCTCAAGATGGAGAGAGATTTAATTATCGGTATTCTCGATACAGGTGAGTCCTCTTTGTCCGGTGACCGATACCAAAAATCATCATTACATTGCTCTTTCTAAAGATCCGGTATCATGAATCCGAAAAATTTGAAACTTGTAGGGATTTACATGGGAGCTCCCAGCTTCGATGATCAAGGCTACGGACCTCCCCCGGCAAAATGGAATGGAAGCTGCACCGCAGCGTTTAACTTCACTGGCTGCAACAAGTAAATCTCTTCACCTCAACATGTTAACAACAAATACACAATAAAACAATGTAAGAGCAACTGCTAAGGCGGTAGTACCTTATAACGTCATTGAACCGAAGATGTATTCGACCTAAATATAATTATTAAAATAAATAAAAATTATTAATATATAAATTGTTATTGAAAAAAGTTTTGTTTTGACTTTTGATCTTGATTCTCTTGGTATATCAAGGGAATGTCCTCATTTAAGGAAATCGAACCTGGCATTTAAGGGAGCGGAATGATATAATCTGTTAGGAAACACTCGCAAAAGTGAATGATTCATTCCAATTCTGTTTGAGTGTTACTTTCAAACGGGCTAGTGGAAGGCTCAAGAAAATATCTTCAGATTATTCTGGCTCAAAACTTAAACAACTACTTGCAGCAAGGTGATCGGTGCAAAGTATTTCAACCTGGAACCCACAGAGCTTAAGATGGAAATGAGCCCCATTGATGAGAGTGGCCACGGTACACACACGGCTTCGACTGCTGCTGGTGTTCCTGTCCATAATGCGAGTTTGTTTGGCATAGCTGAGGGTGTTGCACGCGGTGGAGTCCCGTCAGCACGCATAGCCATGTACAAGGTGTGCTGGAGGGTCGGGTGCAATGATATAGACATCCTCGCCGGGTTCGATGAAGCTATTGCTGATGGAGTGGACTTGATCTCGATCTCAATTGGTGGGCCATCCAAGAACTACTTGGATGACCCAATTGCTATTGGTTCATTCCATGCCATGATGGCTGGGATCCTGACCACGTGCTCAGCAGGGAATGATGGCCCTTCTATGTTTACTGTGGAAAATGTTGCCCCTTGGGTCTTGACAGTGGGTGCTAGCAGCATTGATCGACAGTTCAGGGCAACTCTTAAGTTTGGTAATGGTATGAGATCTTCGGTAAGACTCCACATCCACCATCTCCTTTTTAACATGTGATGTTGCGATTATAAATCTTTTAAATTAGAACAAGAAAATAACGGGAATAACAATTCTGTTTGCTTCTAGGGGGTTGCCATCAACACATTCCCTTCAGGAAACCCAATGTTCCCTCTTACAAGCGGTACTCTTGCGGCCAATTTCTCAAAGATCCGTTACGGAAATGCAAGGTGTAAAAGCAAGACACTACAATCTTCCTAAGCATTATCCTAAGGAAATGTTTCTCATGGTCTTATGGTCTTTTGTAGTGTCTGCGACTATGGTGTACTGAGTGCAGCCAAGGTGAAAGGGAAGGTTGTGTATTGTCTGAAAAATGTGGGTCGAGATGATATAATCAAGGATTTAGGTGGGGTTGGGGTAATCACTTCAAGTGACATCTATTCTGATATTGCATTCGTCACCCGAATTCCAGGAGCTACCATCAACTCAAATGATGGAATGAAGATTGATCATTACATTAGTTCCTCAAAGTAAGTTTGTTCCCTTCAATATAAATTCAAAATGCACAAGTTTACTTCTATTGAAACTGATAGGCAATATGAATATTTTGCAGAGGACCTCGGGTGTCTATATCGAGGACAAGAAGTGTCAATGAGACAGCTCCATTCGTGGCTTCGTTCTCAGCACGAGGACCCCAGTTGATCAGTCCAAACATTCTCAAGGTACAATTCCATCTCTTGAACCAAGCATATATGAATATTCAGGGGAATTTGAAATGTGAAGCAAATGTAACTCGTAAAGTTTATGCTAAATCCATTTAACTGATTGTTCTGCTCTCCATCACTATCATTTTCTGCCTCTCACGTATCAAACATTTCATATATCATTTTTCTCAAATCTCCCATTTCAGCCTGATATTTTGGCACCAGGATTGGGCATATTAGCTGCTTACACAAAGATCCGATCTGTGTCTGGGGATCCAACTGATACCCGACGTTCCATATTTAACATTCTATCTGGAACTTCGATGGCTTGCCCTCATGCTGCAGCTGCTGCTGTCTATGTCAAGAGCTTGCATCCCAATTGGTCGCCTGCAGCTGTTAGGTCCGCTCTCATGACTACCGGTGAGCTTTCTAAGACTTCTTTTATTTGGTTAAACATGGGCAATCAAGTTGCATTACTTACATACATGAAGAACTTGGAATGATACTAAACATGAGTGACAAAGGACTTTACTAATTTTTCTTTTGCATTCAGCCACCCCCGTGAAAATCAAGGACAAATTCGACCAACTGGGCTCAGGATCAGGCCAAATCAATCCTATAAAGGCAGCAAATCCGGGATTGATATATGATGTTGGCTTGAAATCCTACCTCCGTCTATTGTGTGCCGAGGGCTACAATGGCACAGTTATTGGTCTGCTCATTGGTGGCAGAACAAAATTCAGTTGTTCCTCCCTCAGGCCTGCCGATGGAGTAGACGGCATCAACTACCCTTCACTTCATATGCAGCTGAATAACACGGACAAGGTGTCAGCAACCTTCTACCGGACTGTGACAAATGTTGGCAATGGAAAATCCATTTACAAAGTGTCTGTGACACCACCAAAAGGCCTCTCTGTTAAAGTGAAGCCGAGCAAACTAATATTCAATCAGCTGGGTCAGAAAATGTCGTTCAAGGTGATAATTGAGGGTGCAAGCAAAAACAATGGCTTCGAGATACTCCTCGGATCGATCGTGTGGACTGACCATGTACATGTGGTCAAGAGTCCAATCTTGATATACACGGGCAAGCAGTGAAATGGGGAAGAACGTTCCTAATTTCCTTGCCAAAAAAGACTCGGTTGTAATAAAAGTAAAGAATGGAAAAGATAGTATTAGCTATGAAGATGTCAGTTGCATGTTGAAGTCCTTAGTAAATGTGGATGGACTTAGGTTTCACTAGTAATGTGATTGGGAGGCTATGAATGAAATCAGCTGTCTTTCTCTTTGAATACTCGTCTACTTTCTTCTCTCTTCCTTGATTGAATTCGTCTTTAAGAGTTTCCACGACCTTTCTCCCCTCTGTTTCTTTTCCTATTCCTCTTGGATTATAACCTCAAGGTAATCCTAATTGATTCACGGATTAGTAAGGTGAGAACCACGGCCAATCCACTTTTCTGCTTTGTCTAAATTCTACTCGGGTAGCATATTTGTTGTCCCTGCAGAGGTAATGGAGGATGAAGCGATGGTGATCTGGGACAGCTTTCATTAGTATACATTCCTTTGTCCTGCTGACTATTTTTCCGATAGAACAGTGCCCTCTCAAACCTTTGACTCAGGGTTTTTCTTTCTCTTCACTGCTGAAGCCTCAAATCCCCAACAAGCTTGTGGCACAAATAAAAAAGGATGACTTGTTCATCATTAATTTAGTAGTGGTTCCACCCATTGAAGTGGGACCTGAGTGGAGAGCACTTAATGTTACATGCAATGGAAGAGATGAACTTGTAACATAATTGCAGAGAGACAAGTAATGTTAAAGAGTAGATTGGATATTTACATTACATCCACTAATTGAAGGTTCTACGCTCCTGAAAAGTACGCAGAAGACTACGAAAAATTTCAAACGGAATGTAGACAGAGCCATTTGCTGCACAGCTGCAGAGCTCAATCTCTCGCGTGACGGATAGGCAACCTTGGCGTTGTGGGCCAAAGCCAGAGGCTTTGTGGGGTCAGTGGAGGTCTCGGAGAGAGATCGACAAACTCTAGGGCCTGCTGCCTCGGCTCAATTGGGTAGTCCGTCACACAACCAATCCTCGGCCCTGCTCCTGTTGTCCACTGGAGAGTGAGCCGATGACCCAGTTGAGAGGACTTGGTGGATTTCTTGGAGTGGATTCTTTGAAAGACTGCGTTCTTAGGCACTTCGGCTGTTGGACTTTGAAGACCACCTGATAGTGTCCTCTTGTAGCCACCATTGGCTTCACGATGGGCAACTTCTGGTTCTTCTGGAGGTGGGACAGTGTCCTTCTCTGAAGCAGAGCGTGAGATTTCAGACACTGAATAAGCTCCCAGCTTTACTTGAATCACTATATTCATACGTGTCTGAATCATCTGATGCCTTGTGAATCTACGACGAGATGAATACAGAATTCAATGAGTACAAGAGTTGCAGGGGATGTGAATATTACTTCTTAAATAGTTCGTTATTTTCTAGGTAAAAAAATAGTTCGTGGTAGATTAAGTAATTCTTGAATAGTTTGTGATTTTTTAGGCAATTCACCCATAAAAAAATTGAGGTGTCCTTCACATGCACACGTCGAATTGAGCCTTATCCATCCCACCTTTCTTATGCTATCCATCCCACCTTTTTAATGCTTCCTTCTATTTTTTTTTATTTAGAGAAACTTCATATCTTCATTCATAATGTAGTAGACAAACGATCACTTGGTTCAATTTGCATCTCCATTTCCTTCTAATATTATTATTGATATCATTATGTAGCAGTAACTTGAGAAATAACTTGTGGGATACAGAAAATTAGGAGGCAACAAGAAAGCTTTCTTATTAATACATGGAAGTCAATTCAGCAAAAAAAGGAAAAAAAAACGAAGAGAAAGAAAGTTGAAGTCTCTAATGAGCGCAGCGCATCTAACATCAAGATCATCTCATGGTAAATGTAATTGATCTGATATGAACGGAAATATCTGACGATCATCTTGCAATCAAAAATAAATAAATCAAAGAGTAATTAAGAATGTGAATCTCTTTACAATAGGATTCCCTCCTGGATCTAGCAGTAGAGTTGGGAGTTGGAACCTCCCAGCTTTAATGGACAACATAACTAATTAATTAGTTAAAAAAATGAAAGAATTTGTATAAAATGGGAATCTCATTTCACATGGTAATATTTAAAAGGCTCCTTCTGTCAATTCTTCCTCCTCTTCATAATGAAATAATTATGGGCCGACCACAACTCGTATGGAAGTTGCAAATTCCCCTTTTGCACCGTGCAAGGGTTGCATACTCATCATCTTGCACTCTAAATACAGTCAACGCTGGGATCCCGGTAAGTTGTAAGGATGAAATAGCCTCTCAGTTGAGGGTGAATCTATGGTGGATCCTTGGGGCTGCATCGATTCTCACTCGTTCTATCAACTCGTGGAACAGACAAGGAAGTTGAATCGGGGTATGTCAGCTCAAGTGCATTCACAGCAGCCAGCCCAAAATAAGTTTGCCGACAACTCCATTTCAATGGTGGTTGTCCGCGAGCACCTTGACTTGAATTGGCCCCATTGTTATTTCCCTTTTCTCTTTAGTTTTCTGCTATGTTGGGATGGTACATTGACTTGTTTGGATGATGATGGTTATGGATGGGAAGGGTAGTTAGTGGAGAGATCTTCTTACCCTTTTCATAACGAAAAATTAATATTATTAAAATAAAATGTCTTATAATCTTCGTTCAGATAGTATTAATATATGGTGGAATAAAAACTCAATACTATTATCAAGATAAGTATGAATAATATAAAAATTTTTTGGTCTGTCATTTTTAGCCCAAAAAAAAAGTCAAAACATTTTAATTTTTAATCAGATCTGGGAATACTGTGCGAGATTGGGTCACATGCTAATAACTTGTAGGAACATGAATATTCTGATAATGGATTCTCACCGCATATTTGAGCAAGAATCAAATACTATTGATAAAATAGAAATCTCACTAACCGGATCTCTGATAGGAACGTGTACGCCCGAATCCCTTTTCTTTTTCTCTCTTCCTTTCTCTCAACTCACTGCACCGGTGATCGGTAATCGGTTGTGCTGAGATTCGATTGATTCCACATAAGCGGGTCAAATCTCCTAAAAGCACAGCTCCATTACGAGCCAGTGTTTTTAAATATGAGTGTTCCTTAACAAGCTAGCGAATCAAAGAAAATTTTATTGACTTTCATATTAGATTATTAGTTGATACGAGATGCCTATGTCCAAGCATGCAAAACATTGATCATCGTTCAATGCTGCTGCTTCTTCTCTAGCCCATTAGCGACAGCGGTCAGGAAATCCGTGAGGGTTAAAAAGTCAGAGTTCGTCAGGGAGAGGTGGAAAGGGTCTAGAGATGGGCTCTTTGATAGCGCTTCTGCGCATTTGGAAAACCATGTGTGGGCACTGTCCAACTGGGAATGCAGCCTGCTGTAATCGTGGTTCTGAAGGGATGCATCGGAATTCTTGATGAGGGATGTCGCATTACCGTAGGCATCGAAGCAAGCGTTGTAGGCGCCTGTAAGACCAGGAACCTCTTCGCGACGGACTACTTCTTTGATATAGAGAAAGGTCGACATGCCCCTGGAGTAGGTGTAAGGGACGGTGACGCTTGCTAGGGTTAAGAGGTCCTTGGCACCCGCTGCGCCGGGGACCAATTTTACGATCTCGAGGCAGCTCTTTGCATTCCGGGTATACTCGCACCGTTCTCCTACCAGGTCATTGGTTGAGAGGGCGGCGACTCTGTCGAAGGACAATGAGCACGGGGCCATTAGTAGAAGAAGCCAGAAGAACAGGAGACGGGGCACGGGAGCCGTTACGAAACAGTGTCCCATTCTCTTCGGACTTTTTTCTTTTCTTCTCTATTGAAACGTGAATTGATGGGAGGAATGAATTTGAGGCAGCAGAAGGTGAAAGAAGCCATTAATTTATAGGCCATGCGAGTCCTCTTGGTGTCATAGAGCCTAATAAGGAAGTGTTCTTATGATATCCAATTTCCTCATTAAAATTGGACATTACAAAATAAAACTGTCGCGTATTAATGTTTCTTTTATTTTCCAATTGTTGAGGAGGCTTCTAGGGCTGAAAGATGATAAAATTCAAGGAAGAGAATTATATATATATATAATATTATATTAGGGGATACAGCAGTTGTAATAATATTTAATGCAATCAAACCAATTAATTAAGGTAGAACATTAGTTGGGGAGGGTTATGCTCGAGAGAGGCGGTAATTTCGTCATTCTCGTAACTTCCAATTTCCTTATTGAAAGTAGACACTACAAATATAACTGTCGTGTATCGATGTTCCCAGGGCATTAATATCTATCAAATATATTATTCCTGATTTATGAGAAAGGCATGTCTGGGAAAAACATTAAAAAAATTTTTAAAAGAAAGTACAAATAGTGGCTATCCTTTGTTTTTTTTTTTAGAAAATAAGAAATTAAAGGTGGTGCTTTAGATAGGTTTCGGCTCATTTTAGGGTTAATTACATCAAAAAGCATGAGATTTGCTTTATTTCTCAAAAAAAGCCAAACGTTTTAAATTTGAAAAATAAAATCATGAGATTTCGTTTTGTTCCCAAATTAAGCCAAACTTTTCAAACTTGAAAAATAAATCATGTAATTTTATTTAATTTTCAAATCAAGCCAAACTCTTCAATTTTAAAAAATAAAAATTATATTTTTTATTTATTAACAAGTTGACTAATATATTAAAATATAAATTGATATTCTTGTGCAATATATTATATTTATTTGTTTATCACGTACTTACAAATAAATAAAATTAGCATGATTTTTATTGAAAAATAATTTAAGAATTTTCTCTTGAATTAAGATTAATATTAGTTATTGAAAAATATAAAGAGAACTTAATATAAGATATTGTCGTAAATTTAAAAAAATTCTAATATACTTTTACCCAACATTATAGAAAAAGTTATAAAAAAATTAGTCACATAAGTATTGAATATCAGGTTAAATGAACTATTTTAATAGTAAAATAATTAATGCGATTTTGATTTTAAAAGATGAATTGTTTGGCTTAAATTGAGAAAAAAAGGAAATTACGAGATTTTTTTAAGATATAAAAGATTTGGTTTAATTTGGGAATAAAATGAAATTATGTGATTTTATTTCTCAAATTTGAAATGTTTGGCTTCTTTTGAGAAATGAAGCAAACCACGTGTTTTTTGATGTAATTTGCCGGCTCATTTTATAATACCTTCTAGGTTTTTTAAAGTTCCATAAAATATTAATTCATCCCCACAAAGTTCAGTAGCTTGCAATAATTTAAGCCAATAAAAGGAATGATGTCCTTTTAACCTTTGTTTAGGATTGCATTTCAACATGATAAAGATAACTAATAACAAGAAGAATTATAGTGCATATAAAAAAATTGAATATCATTGAATATCATTACATATAAGTTTAAACTTTTAAGTTGGTATAAATGCATCCTTTTGTAGGTTACTTTTGGATATATTACTTGATATTAGGAAGCACAATAGAATTAACCGGTTTGTGTTCGAACTGAATCATCCACTAAAATACAAATATTTGAATCTTGAATGTTCCTCCTTCACAATCAACCTTACTTAAAATGAAAGGGGTACTGAACTATCCGAACCAACATTCAATTCAAATGAGCTCAAAGTAGACTACATCTGCTGAGAATCACTTCCTAGTGTTGACAAGATAATTAAGAGAGTTCCTCCCCATCTAAGTATCTATTGATGTAAATTAAGATCAAACTTCTAAACATGTGTACTGAATCACTCCACACGATCAATCCAGAGAGTATATCTGCGTGGTTGTTTTTGCTGACGCCCTCCACTGTCACGTTGAATGACTGTTTCTGACCCGACCGGTCAAATGTTAGTGTGCTCGGGATCACTTTGACACGGAGGCCTTCTGGAGGGGTTACGGTAGCTTTTTAGATAGATTTCCCATGCTCGACATTGGTCACAGTCCAAAAGAAGATGCCCGACACCTTGTTCGTGTTCTTCAATTGGATGTGCATTGAAGGGCAGTCGATGCTGTCTACACCGTGGGCAGGCTTGAGGGTGGAATAACTGAATTTCGTCTTGCCGGCCATGAGCATGCCAACCATGGTGTCATTATGGCCCTCAGTACAGAGGAGACGGATGTAAGATTTCATACCAATGTCATATAGCAGACCTGGATGTATTGCCTTTGTAGGATTTATCTGGCCTGGTCCCGAGCGCAGTCCCTCGAACTTGTTATTGAATTTCACTGGAGTGGCTGATGCAAACAAAAAAGGTTATTATGTAAAATCTATAGTCGGGTTTTTATCATATGCAGATACATTAAATCATCCTTGAAATAAAACTATTTATTCTTTATAACTAATATCGTTCTTCCTGCATGTTTTTAGCGTAACTTGGTACCCATCTTCAACCAAAAAAAAAAAAGTAGTCCCAGAAAACTCACCAGTAGTCATGAGAGCGGACCTGATTGTCGCAGGCGACCAATCGGGATGCAAGCACTTAACACATGTTGCAGCAGCTACAGCATGAGGGCATGCCATTGATGTTCCTGATAGAATGTTGAATCTGGAATGCCGATTATCAGTTGGATCCCCAGTTACAGATGGAATCTTCGAGTAAGCAGCCAATATCCCTAATCCTGGTGCCAAAATGTCGGGCTGAATTAAGAGATTGAGAAAAAGGAAATAACAAATCTTAAGATGTGTGGGAGGTGGAAAAGGATAACGATGTAGAACCAGACAATCACTCAATGTGCAATAGACTTGGCATAAATATTGGGAGTTATGGATGCTTGAGATTTCAAAATTCCTTGTCCCTAAACGTCTCCCTGAATTTTCATATATGTTTGGCTTTTAGATAGATATAGAGGAAAGAAGAGAAGGACTTGTACCTTGAGAATGTTGATCAATTGGGGTACTCTTGCCGAGAACGGTGCCACGAAGGGAGCTATCACATTAACACTTCTTGTTCTTGATGTGGAAACCTGAGGTCCTGTGCAACACATATCCATATTGCCTATTGGGTCAATTCTACCTTAGAAGTAAACTTGTGCATTTTGGTTAAAAATTGCAGGGTTACTTCGAAGAGCTGACGTAATGATCAATCTCCCTTCCATCCTTTGAGCTGACGGTAGTTCCTCGAATTAGAGTGGCCATTGCAATGTCAGACTGGATGTCACTTGAGGTGATGATCCCGATTCCACCTAACTCTCTGATATTCCTGACCCATGTTCTCGAGGAAATACACAACCTTCCCTATCACCTTGGCTGCACTCTGTGTGCCATAGTCACCAACACTACAAAAAACCATCAAAACTACGAGAAACATTTCCGTACGATAATGCTCAAGAAGGTTGTGGTGTCTTATTTCCCACCTTGCATTTTCGTAATGAGTGTTGGAGGACTGGCTGCGAGAGTACCGCTTGTGAGAGGAAATATTCTTTTTCCTGAAGAGAATGTGTTGATGGCAACCCCCTGGAAGAGAATAAAATTGTTCCTCTTGATCTTTTCTTATTCCAGTTAGAAGTTTCATGATCATATATAAAATCACTTTTTTTATTATTATTCTTATTTCAAAGGAGACGGAGGACGTAGATAGTCTTACCGAAGATCTCATACCATTACCAAACCTAGCTGTTGCCTTGAACTGTCGATCGATGCTACAAGCACCCACTGTCAAGACCCATGGAGCAACGTTCTGCACAGTAAACATATCAGGGCCATCATTCCCGGCTGAGCATGTGGTCAGGATCCCCGCCTTCATGGCATGGAATGAACCAATAGCAATTGGGTCATCGAAGTAGTTCTTGGATGGCCCACCAGTTGAGATTGATATCAATCCACTCCATCAGCAATAGCTTCATCGAATCCGGTGAGGATGTCTATGTCATTGCACCCGATCCCCCAGCACACTTTGTACATGGCTATGCGTGCTGAAGGGACCACTCCGCGTGCAGTTCCATTAGCTATGCCATAGAAACTGGCGTTATGGACAGGAACACCAACAGCAGTCGAAGATCTGTGAGTGCCATGGCCGTCCTCATCAGTGGGGCTCAATTCCATGCTATGATCCGTGTCATATAGGTTGAAGTAGTTTGCCCCGTCACCCTGCTACACATAGTGGCTTAATTTTTGGCCTAATTAGTCTAAGAGTTTTTATGGAAAATTGGCAACTAACAGTTCATAAGGTTACTTGCATCTTAGTTTCCTTGACACACTTCTACTATCGTAGGATGCAATCAACTCTACCACTGCTTTTATTCCATACTCATGCCAGAAATTACCAATTCTCAGGGAATGAAGATCTAGAAACCACCAAGAGGGGTTGGGCCGAGTGGTAAGCAGCTCGGTGCCGCTTAAGGAGGTCTCGGGTTCGAGACCTCACGTACGCAGACACCCCTCTTGGGAGCCTCACCCGCCATTGCCAGGCGTGCGACCCGGGGCGACCAACGGATTAGTCAAGTATGGTTGGCTGAAAGATGCCATCTCACCGCTGGTGGGGCCTGCTAGGATACCGTGGCTGGCGACCAAAAAAAAAAAAAAAAAAAAAAAGATCTAGAAACCATTTAACAAATACTTGCATTCTAATGTTAGATCGAATCCTTGCTTTGATCTAGTGATGTTATTCAGTGTTACTGCTTAAGCAATTGCTATTACATCGTTTGTCATATATTTTTTTGTTAGGGATTTGAGGTGAAGAGATATACTTGTTACAACCAGAGAAGTTAAGCGCTGTAATACATTTTCCTTTCCTTTTTGCAGGGGAAGGTCCATAGCCTTGACCATTAAAGCTGGGAGCTCCCATGTAAATCCCTACAAGATTCAAATTCCGTGGGGTTAATGAAATCAAACCTTTAGAAGGAGTAATATAATAACATCTCTGAATTTTGTTATCAGTTACCCCACGAACAGAGCTCACCTGTATCGAGAATACCAGTAATTAAGTCATTCTCCACCTTCAAGTTCTCATTCTGCAGAGACAACGGAATTCCCAGGAAATCCCATGATCTCGTAGTGTGAAGCTTCCGCCTATTGTTGGGAAACACCGACACGACTCTGTCATCCTCTTCAAAATGAACACATGAGAATTTTCCATGATATCAATTGTGTGGCACTATATAGGACTCTTCAAATTTTAACTACCAAAAAGTCTTTGTAGTTCATCGGGCAACAACCTTGCTGCAAATCCATTAAGGCTCTTTCAATAGCTGTGAATTATGGAGCTTCTTGCCATATGTGCACTAACAATTCACCGGTAATACAAAGGTAAGATATTAAGTCATAGTAACTGATAAATTTCCATGATAAACAAGTATTGTTAAAATTGTGATTTCTCATACTCTCCAATGGCATTGAGAAGTAGGTTATTGTGTCCATCCTCCACACTTATACTTGCTTCTGACACATCTTCCATGGTCATGATATAAGCCTGCAAATATATTCGATAGGCTAGGTTTAAGGCTAAGCGAGAGGATTATCTCTGATTGTTTTGAGCTCAAGACGATTATAATGTGTCCTAGGAGCTGAAGTTGCCGGCTGGCAATGTGCTGAATGGCCTGTGTTCTAACTTTCTTGCAGGGTCATCTGGTGATCCCCGGACAACGTGGCTACAAGAAACAAGCCTAACGAGAAAAGGAGCACGCCCGCCGACATGATGTCTTCTGCAAGATTTGGCCGTGGTGGCTCTTTTTTTTTTTTTTTTTGAGTCTTTGAAGGCAGGAACTGAGTGGATGATCACATGGTATAAATACAACACTGGGGGGAGAGAGAACATGCCTGTGTTTGACTGGTACTGCTATTACCACGAAAGAGATGAGCGACATTTTCGCTGCTTCAGACGGAGACTGGGAACTCGGGCACATTTTGGATCATGAAGTTTACTATTCATCCGAGTCCGATCAAATAGAGAATTCATCTTAAAGTTTTCCTTTATCTGTAAAAAAAAAAATACATAATTTTGGACTTAGGTCTCAGTCATCACCGGAATCTAACCATAACTTTTTTTTTTCCTACTTGGTATTTACCAACATCGTGCGTTATTTTGCAATGCACGAACCATTCTAGACCATCGAAGGGTTGCTTGAATTAAAACGTCTAGTAGTATTTATCAATCAATATGGTCTGGCCATTTAAGATGGAAATCGCTAGGTCCTGCAAGACGACATGCGTGATGTTAAAGTATTTGTGTTCTAATTCACGATTGGAAACCCCCAAAACCTAAACTGATCGCCAGGCATATATATTGTATATGTGTATATGTTTGTTTGCGTGCACAATTAGTTTCAAGAGAAGCAAAATTGATTTCAGACCCAAACCTGAAATTCAACTACCACTAGAAAAACAGATTTTTCAAAAACCTTGCCAAAAAGCAGCATCTTGAATCAATGCAACCACGGGACAGAGGCTTCAATGGCTCTGAAGCTTCGCTGTGTTTCACGATCAATGACTAACCAAAGAAGAAGAGAAGAGATATGCTGTATTGTCACGGATGAGTAAATTCTTGCACATATATGCTGATGGGTCCTTGAGGAAGAATAAACCGATCAAACTTGGTTTTGTCCAAGCAATCTTAGACAGTGGTAAAATATGGATTTGATGTGATGGTACCTCTCTTAAAGTGTCTCAGATTCAGTCTCATAAGCGGATTCCTTATACAACACAACTTCAACTCCCGGTCGAAGAATCACTGAATCCAACACAGCTTTACTCGGCAAGATAGATAGAGATTTATCTCCTGATTGTCACAACTCCAGCCTCAAGTTCTAAGGAGTAAGCGTCCTGAGAGAGGAGACACAAGACTAACACTTAAATCGTGCGCTTCTGATTCGCGGCTTTGGAGAGCTTTCCTCGATACTTGGAGATTAAACCCAAGCATGAAACAGAGGAAGTTCAGTGTTACATAGCAAATCAGGTTCGAAACCCGAATGATTAGTTTCTTCCTTTGGTTGATAAACTCTATCTCTCGATTCTTGTTCACTCTTACACTGCTTTGTCTGTCGGATTTCCAATTTTTCCCTTCCATTTCCTCAGTTGTTGGGGGGGGGGGGGGGGGGGGGGGGGTTGGGGGTGGCGCGGCGGTGAGAAATGGGTCAATGTACAGTTATTTTCGAAAATAATTCGTCAAATACGGTTTTCTTAAAAATATTTACCAAACTACTGTTTTTTAACCGCATCTTCAAGATGCGGTTTCGATCAGTTTTTTTTTTTTTATGCAAAACCGCATCTTGAAGATGCGGTTTTGGTCTGGTCAGTTTTTTTCAGGCAACCGTCAATTTTTTTTTTGATTTGATACAAAACCGCCTCTTTAAGACGCGGTTTCCATGGTAAACCCCATCTAGAAACCGTCCCTCTCCTATACCACATTAGATCGGGCACTGCTCGCTACTATAGCTGCTTGTTTTTTTTTTAATTTTTTTACTCAATTATTAAGTTTTGTTCCAACATGGATCAACTAGTGGTTGAAACTTTTTTTACTCAATTATTAAGTTTTGTTCCAGCATGGATCAACTAGTGCTTGAACAGATATCAACCAGCAGCTATAGTAGTGAGCAGTGCCCGATCTAATGTGGTATAGGAGAGGGACGGTTTCTAGATGGGGTTTACCATGGAAACCGCATCTTGAAGAGGCCGTTTTGTATCAAATAAAAAAAAACTGGCGGTTGCCTGAAAAAAAATTGACCAGACCAAAACCGCATCTTCAAGATGCGGTTTTGCATAAAATCGAAAAAAAAAACTGACCGAAACCGCATCTTGAAGATGCGGTTTTGCATAAAATAAAAAAAAAAAAACTGATCGAAACCGCATCTTGAAGATGCGGTTCATTAACTAAACCGCATTTTGAAAACACGGTTAAAAAACGGTAGTTTGGTAAATATTTTCAAGAAAACCGTATTTGATGAATTATTTTCAAAAATAACTGTATATTGACCCATTTCTCGCGCGGCGGTTGGGGAACTATTTATCAATATTTTGTACCTCAGGTTTGATTGAGAACAAAATCTCTTGCCAATTTGTATTTGGCCAGGAAATATGGAACCTCGAGCGGCTCTGCGACTCATACACAAGAAATTTATTGGTTACAAGTGGGTGTTGAGGAGAAGGAAGGATCACTCCGTCAGCTGCAAGCTAGAAATAGTAGTTAGGTTTTGGGTGGTGTCCGCTAATGATTGAGCTAGGACCCATCTGGGTTTGGCTGAGGGGAAGTTTTGCCTTCAAAGTCGGATTCGATGTCAGCAGGACACCGCTACAAATCCCAACAACCGAATCAGTAAAATTCTCTTGCTCTTTCCCATATTCTCGATCTTACAATTTACAAAAGAAACCGGTGTAAGCAGACAGCTTGGAAGTCGATAACCTAAGCTACCACAATACTTGACAGGACAAAACTCATACAAATCCTAGCGTTTTACAGCTGCCTGAATGATAATTTGCTCTCTTGGTAACTCGCCGTAGTATATCATAAACAAAATAAAGGGAACCTCTCTACCTATACTTGAAAGGAGTGATCTTGATGACGAGGCCCGGGAAGACGTCGTCGGGGTCGTGTATATGTGGATTCTCCTCGACAATGTATGGGTCCCCGCACTTTTCGCTGATCGTCTGCAGGGTCTCCCCTTCCCTGACCACATAAATCTCATCGCACAGTCCTCTCGTGCCAGCATACTCCTGACCATGTTGATGTAACCTGATGGTTTGGCTGTCCGGGTAGACCTCGTCGCCCTGCTCGCAGCAGCTCAGCGCCAGCATCAGGGCCAGGAGCAGGGTGCAGTACCACGAAACCCGCTCTGCCAGTACCGTCGATGAAGAAATACCCACCATCGCTGAACCTAGGGATATCGTTCTCGAGTTGTAAGGCTTAGGGTTTCTTGAGGACAAGCCATGTATATATAGGCAGAAGATCATGGGAATTTGTATTGTTCAAGCAATGTTTGATTAGGTAGTTGGAGTGGGTACAGTATGTAGGCGGGAGTTGAAACGGTTCCATCAGCGAGGTAGGAAACTGTCAACGGCAAAGAAAACTTTCATGAACATTAAGACGTAGAGAAAAAGCAATACAATAAAATCAGATAAAGAGCGTTTCACATAGTAATATTATTTTTTCATTGAGTTCAACGTTTATGTACAAAATTTTGTATACCCGTTTGTTCTACTCTCTCTCACATCCCTCTGTACAAGCGATGCGTTTTGTAATCGAAAAAAAAATAGTGAGTTTATTAACTGCTATTATTCAATGGATTTGATCACTCTTTTTTTGTTGGGGAGCGGTTTGACTTATTTGGAGTCCCTTCATCTTGCCTTTCCTTCTATAGAGTTCGATTTTGAACGAATCCATTGATCATTCAAATTTCCAATCCAACCCTCTCCTTCTCTCTCTTTCGTTTTGACTTCTTTATGTCATAATTATGGAGATGATGTCGACCAGAGAGTCAACGCAGCCGCATCAATTTTGGTCGGAGTTGATAGCATTAATATGTTTCTCTTCCACGCCCGAAGGCCTGAACTTGTTTCAGCCCTCCCTTTGGTGAATCAGTAATCTGCATTTCAGGTCGTGATTGCCTTATTGCGCTCGTGTTAGGAATTGTGATTGAGCAGCCGGTTCTAATGGTGAGATTCAAAGTATGAGGGTGGTGAAGAGTTCATGGAGTTTAAGAAAAGCCCACGACAGCCACTCCGATCAACAGTTACTTTGCTTGTAAAGTGGCGTAAATGTCTGATTCATTTGACTAGGCCAAGATGTGATTGTAATCTTATTTCTCCACGTTAAAGAAATGCGCCATGACCCACTTGACTGGGCGTGAAAATCGACTCTGGAGCTAATCCATTTCTTATCTCGTTAATGTTCTGAATTTTAATTTTCTTCCCATCCTGTGGGAATGGGACATGGTCATGTCGAGCCGAGCTACCATGTCAACTGTATTGGTCCGATACCATGTTTCGTTCGACAGAATTTGGAGGCGCACTCGAGGATTCTGCATTTAATCTGAAGACAGTGGAACTTCCAGCCTAGCCGGAATCAGTTTTGTTATTTTGCCAGTGGAGGAAACCAAGGATTTGCAGAACAATTTGAAAGAAGGGTGACTGCATTTTCAGATTTTTGACATTATTTCTTGACAGTGGTCTACAGAAGAATTCATGGTTTCATCAACACTTTCTTGATGTGATCCTTCACTTCCTCCACGTTAACTGTCCAAGCGACCGCAGCAGGAGAGTAGCCTGACCAAGGGTTGCTTGTGTTCCACCTGATCCAACAAGCAAGGAGTGGGGAAAAAACAATCAATATAGTACAGGTCAACTGCTTGAGCTAGATACAGGTGATCCTGATAAATGTTCTGCAATAAGTCAGCTCGAATGTTCATACTTCTTCAGGCCTTGGTCCATCAGTGTGTGGCCGGTACAGATCCCCTGCGTCTCGACCCGGACGACACCTTTTTTGTAGGTGAATAGGTCGGGGCGGACTAGTGCAACGAAGCTCACGGGGTCATGAGGAAAAATCCCTGTAAACAGAAAGTTAGGCACTGGTAGTTGCTTCACTGGTCATGCCAAGAGTTTCCACCAAAGAAGCGATTGCAAGTGAGATTCGTACCATGTACGCCATCAGATTCCACATGCCAATCCCTGTAGGTCTTGCACATTTCCCCGAGAACTTGAGCATTCTTTCCGTTTGATTGTCTCATCTCGAGAAGGTCCTCATCTGCATTGAGATATGGTAATTAGGCAGAAGGATTCTCTAATTACTTCTAACACAGAAGGGTTTTCAGAGGTAGAGGCTCCACCTTTTAATTTGATCTGTGTTGTTATGTTAATTCCTACAACCACAATATCAGCCCCTGATGTGAAGACTATATCTGCTGCCTCAGGATCGCAGTAAATCTGCCGCCAAGAACAATGAGCAAAATAGTACACCCTAATCACATTCCATCAAAAACAGGAGCTGCCATAAGAAGAGCACTTACATTTGCTTCAGCAGCAGGATTCATGTTTCCTAATGCAAAGAAAGCTCCGCCAAGAATGACCAGTTTCTTCACTTTGCTTGCAAAGGACGAGTCCCTTTTAATTGCCTGTCGAAAAGAGAACATCATCCGTGAGTATAAATGTTCAAGCAATGGAAGGTAAGATTCAAGCGAAAAATAAAAGGAGAGAAACAGCTTCACTTACCAAGGCCAAGTTTGTTAGTGGTCCAAGTGCAAGTACAGATACTTCACCAGGGAATTCAGATACTTTTTCTACCAAGAACTCAGCCGCACTTTTCTCAATCTTATTAGTTCTTGGAGGAGGCAAAAATGTGTTTCCCAAACCATCCTTGCCATGAATAAAGTCAGCACCTTCTGGGGTTCCTCCCTATATAAACAGGAGAGAACAATTCAGGCAGCTATTCAAAAGAGGCTAATAATCGAAAGCAGAGATGCACGGGAGAAAACCTTCCAAGCAGTTGAGAGGAACGGGTGGAAAGTTTAATGAGGAGAGAGTAGTGCAGTTAGGTATAAATGACGTCTGATAACTCAGTTTTTCTTAGATTGCTAGATCATTTTGTAAAGGTCAAAGATTAATTAGAAAGATAGCTGAGCATTCTTCTATCCCAAATAAGTAAAATGGAGCGTCCACTGCTTACACAGATTGCTAGCTTGGTTTATCACCCGGTCTGCTCATTTACTTTGCTTGCTTGCAGTTCTTATGAAAGATGATTTGGATCTAAAATAGATAAGGCATATTCAGTATGTACTGGCAGGTATGAAGGAATGAATTCAGATAAGCACGAGCTCATACAAAACTCAATTGCAAACGTATGAAGCAGGCTCAGACAGGATCATTAATGTTTTCATTCGTTTGGCAGCCGAATAAGCATTCCCCGGAGAAACTAATAGACCATGCACAGTACCTTCATGTGATGAGAGTTATTCTATCGGGCAAGTCAAAAACTTCAAGAAGTAAAATGTGTACCTTAAGAGGCTCGGGGCTGCCCTCTGCAACAGGGACACCTGAACGCCCAGCAATCTCACACTATCCTTTTGCACATCGGAAACGGGAATTGATCATGTGATGTTCCCACCGATGTGTTACATAAGTGGATATTTATCTTTGAAAAAGCAGGAATGGAAGCAGCACGTACCAGAATCAAGGCATTGCGAGTGGCTTTCTCAGTAGTTACATTACCGAAAATTGTCGTTAACCCTAACACCTCCACCTCGCTTGTTTGGAATGCCATCAAAATTGCCATGGCATCATCTGCTCGGTTAAAACCAATCAATCAGCATCTCGGGCAATATCAATTTCACCACTGCATCAAACCATGACTGGGCATAATCTTCCCTACCCAAGTAGAAGGGTACATGTACATCATTGTCTCATGTTGAAAGAGAACTAAAGATGAAGCAAAGGATCATGCAACGTGGGATGCTAGACCACTAAAGAAATTTCTTTTAACAGATCGAACGATGACCCATCAAAGGACATGGGATCCGAAGCCAGCCTCCTTTGGAGGGTCGATTGGAAAGAGCTCCGATTGTCCAGTCCCTGCTATTAACTCATTCATAACGGTGAAAGTTGACCATTTTTAGACCAGACCTGCTCAGCTCGATGTGTTATGGCTTCAGCTAATTAAGAGGAGAGAAAATTGAGCAAGATCAACCTTTTTTCTTCGATAATATGATATCAAACCCAGAGACTTTCGAGATCCATTTTACTTTCCAAGGTAACATAAAGCTATCACGGAGAAGAGAAGAGGACAAGCCGAACTGATACGGAGGGGCTCACCAATTCCGGGATCCGTATCGATAATGAGCTTCTGTGGCACACCGAAACCGTAGCCGTTGAGGCCGTCGGGGACAGAACCGCCGTGGGAGTTAGCAGTCACTTGCTCCATCTCTACCGCAGCCAATCGGAAAAAACGAGGATTAGAACAAGATAAAGGAACCAAGAAAGCTCTTCCTTTCTTCTCCGATCGAATAATGAGAGAACGGAATGAACAGCACCCTCTCCAAATTGTATGAATATATATACATAGCTGCTGGAGTGGACCTGTTGGGTCAGAAACGACGGGCGGAGCTGACGCGAAGCTGAGCTGCCCACGACAAGAAAAATGAAAGAAGAAAGACCCGACAGCGGGCTCCGCATGGGCCAATGCAGACCCGACACCTGGCAATGCCCCAGTGGGCGGCGTATCCCTAACGATTCCGGCCTTTTGGGTAGCTCATAGCTGTCCCCTTCCTTGAGTCCCGTGGAGAATTCCCGGAAAAATGTACGTTGCAATGACGTAAGAAGAACGAGTTAATTGAATTATTTTAATTAAAAATTATTATTATTATTTAAATAACTAATATTAATTTATTTATTTATTATATTTTAATTAATATTTTTTTGAAATATGATCTCCTAAAAATTTCTCGTAATGTTTGATCACTTTCCAGCCGACATCTTCCTGTTCACAAATAGCACAGATGCCCTTTGATTCGCAGTCCCCATCTTTTCTTCGGAGTTAACCTTTTTTTCCTCTTTTGTAATTATCGAAATTTCGAGGCATTCTACAATTCTCCACCGCGATTCACAATGATGTCGGGTTTTGATTCTCAATCGACCATTCTTTTTTAACTATTATCGGATTTCGAATATTTTGATTCTTTCTTTGGACAAATAAAACTACAATAATCATAGGCTATTTGAAGGATTCTTTTTCTATTAAATATATTTGTAAATAGAAATTTCTAATTGGGAAAGTTTTATTTCATAAATTTATTAATTTTATTTAAATTTAAATTAATTACAATTTATTAAATTGTTTAATATCACACAATGTATTAAAAAATACGTGCAAGGTCATGCATTGCACATATGCACCTTATTGTTCAAATGACAAAAGAAACATACTTTTGAGTAAAATTATTAAAAGTTTTGAATAACCGGCCTTAAATAAATAATTTATTTCACAAGTGCACCATGATTTTTGTTTAAAATTCTAACTATTACCAAAGTGAACTAGTTGAAGTAATATGACACATATTTCTTGTAAGCAACGTCTCGAGTTCGAGTATGTGAATAGAGAGAATCCACTTTGGAAGAGTTTTACTTTCTCCGTGAACTCTTCCCTCTTAAATTGAATTAATCAAGACTCGTTAGATTCTGAATACCAATAGCTACATCTTTCTTCTTCTTCTTCCTCTTCCTCTTTTTTCTCAAGATGGACTACATCCTCTTACAGGTACATGCTTCATGACTCGGGCTAGATTCACTGAGGTTGTCACCCGGCCGGGCTCGGCCCTAATATCAGTGGTGGTTACGGGAGGATCTGGCTAGCTCCTGGTTTAATACTAACGTCGTCCATGACCATGAATGTGAGGAAGAATCCATCGAAGAAATCGGCATCCGACCTTGCCCAAAAGTCTTGATATATTATTATGAACTAGTTTACACGTGCAAAATGTTCATGTGCATTGTCATTTTAAATGAATTCGATGATTACGTGGATGAATCTAACAAATAACTTGAACCTCGACATTCTAGATAAGATGACATTTGATTCCTCCCCGACACCACCCAGATGTCTAAAGGGCACTTCAGGTTCAGGTATGGTCGATCCTTATAGGCTGCACATCTGGCGAATTCTGGGACTAGGAGTGTGTGCAAACCGGCTGGGGAATGGTCTTCTTTCGACCTGAGTCTTGACTTGAAGCTGCCGAGTTGTTTTTCTGCTAACTGGTTGATCTGTTGCGACTTGCAGCCTTACAAACGTCAAAAAACTAGCTCATACACTGTTTGACTGATATTGAATCCGATGACATCAAAGGCAAAACATCTGAACAGTGTGCTTGTTATGCATTCTTGTTGTTTGAAATCAGGGACAGAGCTCGACCAAAGGTCGACAAGTTCCTTTTGGTTTCACATTCTTTTCAGTTCCTTCAAAAGATTCATCAAATCACTGAGCATATAAGAAACATGATATGCACCTAAGCATTCTTTCACCATCATAACTGAAATGTCATTCTCACTGATTTCATCAGTAGTAACTTCAAAACAAAAACATCTGACAACTAAAAGGCAGAGGCACATGCGCACAGCGTGAGAACAGTTGTGCAAATATACAAAATTATCTATCACAGGGATGAACGCACATTCTGTGGAGATGACACAGCTTACTGAAACAATAGGGTTCGTTTCATCAGAGAATAACTCATCATAAAGATATTGCTCTACAACGAATCACAAGGTGTTGCACAAAGAATTATCCACAAAACATATTACTGAATCCCTTCCTGTGGAGCAACCTTACTCGTATTCAAACTGGATTTCCACTTGGGTGTAATTCCTCATGAGATATATGATTGAGGTGGTAAAGTTTGCCAACATGCGGTACTCATCATCATTCTTGGCCTCTGAGATGACCCCATAAATCACCAGCTTCTTCAATCTCGGACATCTCTCTAGGAACCCAGCTACCCATTCTGAGAAGAGGTTGCTAATGACTGCCCACCCGAGTTCAAGCACAACCACATTCGCGAGAGGGGATGAGCCCTGCAGCCCGTGGTGGAGCACCATTTCCCCGAGCTCATAGCTCAATGACAAGTGACTCAGTTGCGGGAACCATGTAGAGATCGTCTCCAAGTCCATGATCTCAACCTCATCATCAAAGACAACTCCCCAGAGTCGGAGCCTCCTCAGGTTTGTGGATTTTGAGATCATGTGGTAAAACTTAGGCCATATGATGGTGAAGTTGCTAACATCCACAACCTCGAGGTTCTCTGTGTTATCCCCTATATCGAGGTGGAGAACACTCACATCGTCGATCTTGAGGACCCTTAACATTCCCTTCCCGATCAGCTCAAAGTACTCGAGGGTGCAGTCCCTAAGGTTCAATGTCTCAAGGCTGTCAGCCTCGAGAATGAATTTATCCAAGCTTATTGCTTCTATGTGGATGTCTTTTAATGAAGGACTAGTCAACTCCATAGTCAACTGAGATTCGGATAAGACAATATCGGGATTTATGAGGCTCAGCGACTCGATCTTCGGACATATGGTTAACAACAGGCTCAAGTCCAAGGCAGAGATGCTGACATAACTCAATGAGAGTGACCTCAAGCAAGGGAACTTCTGATAGCTAGGCTCCACACCAGAAATGGAGGTGTGGGACAGATGGAGGACTTCCAGCTTCTGCCTCCCACATTTCTCAAGGATATTGATGTTTGGTTTTGTTCTCACATTGTAGTATAGGCGCCGCAGGCTGTCTCGGGTATACATGAGCCAAGCAATTACAGGGGCAGCTGAGAACTCGTCCACATCTTCCATCGAGATGGAGAGGCTCTGGAGTGCTCGAGTCTGGAAAATTGTCTGGGTTATGAGGATCTCAAGCCTGCTCGTGGTAAGGTCATGGTACTCCGGCCAGTCATTGGCGTCAAAAGAAAGGGCACGGAGGTGCTTCCTCCATGCCTCCTGCCACTTCTTGCAGGTCGTGGACGCGATCACCACATCCCTTGCAGCCTTGAGGCGTGAGAGGATATTCCCAATAACTTCGACAGGAAGGTTCTCCATTGTATCTATTGTCTATGAACAACAGGGTGGTGAAATACCAAGATGCAAAGACTGTTGGCAATACAGCAACAACGTTTATCCCATAAAAAGCCCCACAAGACCCGAACTTTTGGGTCGTGATGGGAAAACCTGATTGATATCAGCTAGAGAAAGAGGTTTGTGGGAATACGTCCGTTCTTGTTCCGTGGAATCTCGGTATGTTTCTCGTGAGGACGGCTCATCAAGCATCGACAAAGATTTGCTTTCGAGATGTGATATGAGTGATGGGAAGTACGAGAACGACAAAGGAAGATAGATCGATCAATCGATTCAATGGAAGCTCAACATATAGCACAGGGGTTAAAGCCCAGAATTCGTGCAAATCCGAGCTCTGAGACAGAAAGGGATTGTGACAAAGACAGAGAGGAGACAAATAGACAATAATAGCATTGAAAGGAAGGGTATGGACGGGAAGTTTCTTACCAGCCGGACACAGGAGAGAGGGATGATGATCTTCGACGAAACCAAGGAAGTTCAGACCAGTCTGGCATACCCACCAAGAACCGGAATCCGAGAAGTTACTCAACGACTTCCGAATGAGCAGAAGAAACGAGAGACGGAGTTCGATTCGGTCGACGATCAGAGAAATTGAGTTCCGGGAACAGGTGAGGTGGGCGATTGCCGATTGTGGCCCATGGTGATCGAAGGGGGCATAGGTGGTTTGCCCGGAGACTCTGACCTTTGCTCCGATACGACACACGTGTTGGGAGCTGCTCCACGTGCGAGAGTGCCAGCTCAGATTCCCTCCCTTCAACCCAACAGCAAAATATTCTTTTCCCGAATATTGTTAACATTAGGTAAATGGAAATGGAATATATTGGAAAGGAATAAGTTGGAAAAAGGAAAATTTACTAATATTGAGAGTAAATTGGTATTTTTGCATCTATTCTGAAAATATAATCTCTTATATAATTATATACAAATATTTGAAAATTTTAGTATGTTTTTTGTTTCTATATCTATCCTTAAAATTTAATTTACATGTTAAAATCTACAATATGTATATGTTTTATAAAATCTTTCGAAAAGTAATTTTAATCTCTTTTCCTCAATTTGTATCTACAATCTTAAAAGCAAAATTATTTCATTAATTGTTCAAATTCTCTCTTCTCATTATGTATCCTACAATTTTATCAGCAAAAATCTGTTATATTTTTTAAACAAACATAGCATGCTGATGATAACTAAAAATGCCCTATATAATAATATAAGTTAACGAATTTCGAATGAATTAAATTACATTATATTGTAAATGAACGATCTAATTTCACGAGTCTATTGCAGTATTTCATATTTATTGCTTTTTTTTCCCTTCCATGGATAGCTCGGATGTGCGTCTAGTCACCGTACATGAGAAAAATGATTGAATAAGTATTCTTAATCCCAGCCGTAAGTGGGCTTGGGTTGGAAGAAGTTGGGCTGAAACTGGACCTGTGAAGCCCCTACGGCCCAGAAATTAAACCCTGGGCTGAGAAGGTTTCTCTTTCTAGACCCACGAAAGATTGACGCCCCACCCTCCCAGCTTCCAAAAACCAAAGCCTTAGCAATTTTTTCAGTAGCTCAGCCAGATTTTGGAAGCTGCTCTTCCTTTTTCTGCAGATTTTATTACCTAAGCGGCAGCGACATCCCCAGGGCAGACAAGCGTTGAATGTAGAGAGGGAGAGATAGACGGCCGAGACGGAGGAAGTAGCCCTCATTTCGGCTTTCAGACCCGCAAATGCCTTCGGGCAAAACTACAGCTTCTGAACTGACCCAGGTCTCTCTCACACTGATTCTCTCTCTACTGACCATGCCATTTTGTCCTCCTGTTTTGCTTTCACGAGTTCTTGCCAGTTGCTGCATTTTTTGTGTTGGGTTTATGGTATTTCTTCTGATAACTCATGATTTGGGATTACTGAGCTGAATGTGGTCATTCATCGTTTGTTCTTTTGAGCTATAACTGCTGAAAATTCAATATCTCTACCTGTGTTCTAGGGGACCTAGTGCTGTCTTCTCTGTGCAGAAGATAATTAGGATCCTCACCTCGGTTCTTGACACTCTGTCATTGAATTTGCGGTGCTTGTCAAACAGGTCTTGCAAAGATACATTCAATATAATTGAACTTCCAGGCTGCATTTGTTCAGAGTATTCAGAAGTATTGTACCCATCTTGATCCTCCTGCCACCATTAAGAGATGGTGTCCTGCGCATCAAGAAGTCTCACACCATCTATTTCGGGAAATCCCATAACTGTTCATGGAAGCAGAGTGTGCATGGAAAGTCAATTTCTGAGAATGGGCTATGTGAATAACATAAAGCATAAGAATGGTGTCCACCAGAAATCAGCTTTCCTCCCTATTAAATGCTCTGCAAACTCGCATAGTGTTAGTCCGTATCCGAGCAAGGACCCTTTTCTGAACCTGCACCCTGAAGTTGCCATGCTTAGAGGAGACAGGAGTGAAGTGAGTGAAACACTGAACAAACAAAGCAAGAGTAATTCTGTTGAAAAGGCATCTGAAAGCCTAAGGGACATATCTAACACGAACTACAATGAGGCCAAGATCAAGGTAATTGGCATAGGAGGCGGTGGATCCAATGCAGTTAATCGTATGATAGAGAGTGCGATGAAGGGTGTGGAGTTTTGGATCGTGAATACAGATATTCAAGCCATGAGGATGTCACCGGTCTTTCCTGGGCACCGCCTGCAGATTGGGCAAGAGCTGACTAGAGGTCTCGGTGCAGGGGGGAATCCAGAGATAGGGATGAATGCTGCCAAAGAAAGTAAGGAAGCAATCGAAGAGGCTCTGTTTGGTGCGGACATGGTTTTTGTCACGGTAGGTTTTGTGTTGCTTGCCATATTGGAAGTTCCCGTGATAAACAATCATATTAATTGAAAATAATTCTTTCTCAGTGACTGTTAGTTATAACACTGCTGCTTCAAACTTAAATTTCTGAAATGTCTCCAAGCTCCAATGTGGTCATATACACCCAAGAATATTCACAAAAACATTTGAGTTTTTAAATGTTGTGAATATGCAGTAGATGTTACCTGCTGTGCTTGGCCTTAGACGTCTTGCTGTACCTAATTAAATATTTACCCTGACCCTACGTCCATAGCGCAGCTGAAGTTTGCTGTCATCCACAGTTTTCAATGTAGTTTTTTGTCAGAGGCTACAGAAAGCTCAATCTAGTACACTGTGATCCTCCATTTTTCTTTCAGAACGTAAAATTCGTCTATTTGTCTATTCATCTGTTGAAGGCTGGCATGGGAGGTGGAACAGGAACTGGTGGTTCTCCGGTAATTGCAGGAGTTGCAAAGTCGATGGGCATATTGACTGTTGGTATCGTCACCACTCCATTCTCCTTTGAAGGGAGGAGAAGGGCGGTTCAGGCCCAGGAAGGAATTGCAGCTCTTAGAGACAATGTGGACACTCTTATAGTCATTCCGAATGACAAGCTGTTGACTGCAGTTTCACCATCCACTCCTGTAACAGAGGCATTTAATCTGGCAGATGATATTCTGCGACAAGGTGTTCGGGGCATCTCTGACATAATCACGGTAAAGGCTTCTCTTATGTTTTGGATAAAGAATCCAATTGCCTCTCTCTCCTTTGATAGTATGGCTTACACGTTAGTAGGCCTCTTTGGGTGGGAAAATTGTTCCGGTTTTTCATATTTCCTTTTCTCAAAAAGGGGTATTAATCGTTGTTTGCACGTCTAGAGATGTGTTTGTAAGTGAAGGAATAGAAAATTTGTTTTCCCTAGAAGAATTAGGGAAACCAATTTAGGTGCACTTTTTTGCACTTGACCAGAGAACTGGATTTGTTCCCCAAAGATAAATATAGCCTAGAATCTTAAATTAGTATGAGTATAGCAAATTTTCAACTGCAATACTTTTAGAATGACGTGGGATCCATTTTTTGAAATCGAATTGAATCGTATCAAAATATTGTTCCGAAGGCCACTCAGGGAGCATGCTTTGACAGGCTACTATGCCAACCTTTATATATTTATATATTTATATATTAATAAAGGGAGTTGCATGTTTAGCCTAGGTAATGGGCCCTGGCTAGGCTTAATATGATGACTGCTACCAAGGAATCAATTGTCTTATTCGGGCTTTCTCTGTTTAATCTAAACTTGCTGAACAATTCATCTTCAGATACCAGGCCTGGTCAATGTGGATTTTGCTGATGTGCGAGCTATAATGGCAAATGCTGGTTCTTCCTTGATGGGAATAGGAACTGCAACAGGTGATTTAAGTTTTTAAACTTCGATTTTGATTTCTTGCATTCGAAAGCTCAAAACAGCCGCAATTGATATTTCCTTGAATCTCAGTCAAGAGGATTTTTTTTTTTTAATCCAGCAGCCCTTGACTTGTCCCAGTTTCTCATGTTGTAGCTCCTCCCAATGATTATAAACCTTTACTGCTCAGATTATCATTTGTTGGTTTGCTTTTTCAGGAAGGACCAGGGCAAGAGATGCTGCACTAAATGCAATCCAATCACCGTTACTAGATATTGGTATTGAGAGGGCCACGGGAATTGTCTGGAACATTACTGGTGGCAGTGATATGACCTTATTTGAGGCAATGCACTTGTATAGAATGAATGTCTTTCCATTATTTAATTCCTGAAACCAAATCCGATGAAGTATTTAAAGAATTTCCATATGCCCTGATGGTCTGAAGCTCTCATAGGTTAGCAACAGTTCAAATAAATCAATTTTTTTGTCGCAAAACGCTAGAGATATACATGACAGGCAACAAGGAAGAGTAAAATTTTGTCCAGTTACCTGCTAGGCTTCCTTCTCCAGTTTAGTATTTACTAAGCCACTAATTTATCATGCCTTTTAAGAGTCTCTCTCACTTAGATTTTTTTTATGATGGAACACTTTTGCAGGTCAATGCTGCGGCAGAGGTTATATACGATCTTGTAGATCCAACTGCCAATCTTATATTTGGGGCAGTGATTGATCCATCAATCAGTGGTCAAGTAAGTAACGGGGGTCTCATCCTCTGCCCAAGCATGTCCTAGACTCAAAAAAGATCTGGCCATTTCATCATATGGAGGATAACATTCAGACAAACATTACAATGACTATTGATTTCAAAAGGAAATCTGATGAGATACTATTTTGCCCTAATTGAATAGACTTTCTTTGTCATCTCTAGCGATAACAACTTTCCTTGGGGCTTTAGTCTTCCTCTTTCATTTAGTTTTTAGTTGCACACATGTTTCACCTTATTTTAGTGGCTTATGTTCATGTTCTTGCCGTGTTAAAAAATTTTCCGTTCTTACTAACTTTAATATCTAAGTACCAAAATGCACTTTGGACTGCTGGGCCATTCTTCTTTGGACCCAAGACTTCCAATTGTTCATCCTCTTCAACAGTAATTGTCCCATGATCTTGTTTCTATATCAGGTGAGTATAACCTTAATAGCAACTGGATTCAAGCGTCAGGAGGAAACTGAAGGGCGGTCTCCTCAGGTAGGCTGCCTTCCTCTTTCTCTCTCTGTTTATCTGCATCTTTCTGTCATGTCTTCTAGATCCCTTTAACTGATTGAAGATCAAACCCAGGCGGGTCAAATGGTCCAAGGAGACTATGCAGTTGGAACCAACAGGAGACCTTCCTCTTTCATTGAAGGCAGTTCCGTGGAGATCCCAGAGTTCTTGAAGAAGAAGGGCCGGTTGCGTTATCCCAGAGCTTAATTTTTTGTGATGTTCTAGATCAGGTGTCTTGCTTTCCACAGTCCCTCAAAAAGAAAATCTCTGTGTATACTCTTCCTTTAGGCAGCGGTAGCCTCTAAAACCCAGGTATGTTTGATTAGCCTAACTCGCATAAGTTGGTATTGTCGAATGAGCTATAGCTCTAGAGTTTCTTCCTGTTATATATAAATGAGGGCTGAAAATCCTAAGTTGCCTTAGCTAGCAGAATGCCAATAAGTTTGAATACCCTGTTACCTGTTTGTAGTTGAAGATGCTTGTCTTGTACATACTATATTTGGAAGTGCCAAGTTTGGTTCTTAGGAACTTTTCAAGGTGTTCGGAATGAATCCTGTCCATTCTACTAGTTTGTTAATGCTGAACAGAACTTCCTTTCATCGTATCTGAAAAATACGTTGTCGGCAATTGTAGTACTCTGAGCAGATGGAATATGCCCATGTTTATGACTGTGTCAAACACTCATCGACAATCTCCATGAATGACTTGGGGATTTCAGTTCACCTAAAAACTTGACCTCGCTCACATCACATATGGGACATCTTTCTTAGGGAACAATATTGATTCAGATAATTTGGTGAATTGGCCACGACATTCTAAGGACAGCTGAATGACTCTGTCACCCCATTATCACATCAAATGTTATGTCAGAACATTTTTGCTTGGAACTCAACCACAAGTGGCACATCGATTGAGAAGCTCTACCGACCCACTAGGCAACATGGCTTTACCCGAAAGGAAAGCACAGCATTTCGGACATTGTCGGCGTGCCCCACCGGTTCAGATGCTAAAAATGATTTCACAGCTCTCCTCAGAATGAACGTCAACCTCACAATGTCCCAGATACCCATTGTGTAGAATCGATCATGTACGAGTATGTTATTTGCACATCTACAGTTTAGATAACACATTAATTATACATCGAGAATGAAGGTGATATATTGACCGATATCGCGTAAAAACATTGCTGGAACAAGTTAGTACGGAAAAGCAAGGTGAAGCCGGGCAATGGAATACCGTACACCGTCGAGCAAGACAGGCTTGTCATTTACCATATAGGAGAGCACTTGCTGTTGACGTGTAAACTGACTGCCCACCCAATTCCGAGTCTCTTTATTCCCACACAATATCTCTCCATGTAATCTTCTACATCCCCTCCTACTCTTCCCATTACAAGAAAAAGGATATCAAATCAAAAGAAAGTGGAAGAATGCTTGCTGTTGACCATACAGGAGAGCACTTGCTGTTGACGTGCAAACTGACTGTCCACCCAATTCCGAGTCTCTTTATTCCCACACAATATCTCTCCATGTAATCTTCTACATCCCCTCCTACTCTTCCCATTACAAGAAAAAGGATATCAAATCAAAAGGAAGTGGAAGAATGCTTGCTGTTGACCATACAGGAGAGCACTTGCTGTTGACGTGTAAACTGACTGCCCACCCAATTCCGAGTCTCTTTATTCCCGCACAATATCTCTCCATGTAATCTTCTACATCCCCTCCTACTCTTCCCATTACAAGAAAAAGGATATCAAATCGAAAGGAAGTGGAAGAATACTTGGAAACAACGGGTAACAAAGGAGGAAGAAGTTGAAGCTATCTCCGGTGTACTCGAATCTTATCTGGTTTGTTGATTATCAAAGAACTCTATGAAATGAACTCCCAATGCTCTGAGGAACGCCAATCTGATTCCACGGAGCTGCCGCCAGCAAAACCCGAAGAAGATCCCTGTTGTGGGGAAGAGAGGGCCGGTAGAGATGCGCCCCAGACCTTGTCTGTGTCCACTGATATGCAGAAAGAATTATCTGCAGAGGCTTCACCGGATGATACGACCTCTACTAGTCTGATGGACGGGGACGGTGATGATGTCTTGAAAGAGCACTGGCCGGCATTAGAGGATGGCCATGGCCGTGAGAGGTTGAAGAGGCATAGGACCGAGGTGGCAGGTGAGGTGTGGATTCCGGACTTGTGGGGTCATGAGGATTTGCTCATGGACTGGGTGGACTGCTCTGCTTTCGACTCGCCATCGGTGTTGGGCAAGATCGTGGCAGCTCGGGCGGCCCTTGTCGACGAGGGGAGAAGGGCCAACATGAGCGGATTACAAATAAAGAACAGGTGTTTGAACTTCTATTCTACCTCTTAATCATCCCGCTGGGGAACTGAGATTGTTATGGCCTTTTTTTCTGAACCATTGTGGAGAGGCATAGTATATGGGTTATTTCCCCTCATGTTATACATTTTCTGGTGAAATACTATTTGTGATGAAATGGACGGCCGAAAAATTGCTGGGAAGATGATGTAAGAAATTTAAACTAGATAATAAAGCTAGGATCATACGTGTTGAGTACATTAAAAGATCAATCAATTTACTTTATCGGAAGCGTTCCTGGATCAACTCCGATGGATGTGTGATCGGATCAACCTTGCTTGATTAATCACGAACACGCGGATCTAAGATCTGAAACAATAAACATACAAGTAAAACTGAAAGGATCTTCTAGCTCCTTACCTTCCTAGACAGGATGTCAAGATAGTGACACGGACCCTTTATATAGGCGGAGTTACGGACCTATCAGAATAAAATTTCCTTATATATCCTTCCATCAAAAAGATATTATTTAACCACCAGATATGGAATATCTCACTCAGATACCAAATCGAATATTGTGACACGAGGGTCACCTAATAGGGATATTTATTTCTTTATTCGGATATGAAAATATCCAATAGATGATTCAAGGCTTCAATCAGTGATTCGAATCAGTTTTTTACCCGACTTTTGGAAGCTGCAATTCAGTTTTACATCTGATATAGACTTTGCAGTGAGCTTGGATCGATTCCTAGTGCGTTTCTTATAGAAAATATAAAGAACTTTCGACTCGGTAAGTTTAGATTGTCAGCTTGGTTGAATTTGCAGTTAGGCAGAGGCTGGCAACAGGTAGGAGCAGCCCAATGGAACTGACTGTTAATTAACAAACTCGATCGGGAACAAGTCAAGGAATTTCATCAAAGGGATGAGATGTGGATTACGAGGGCACGATACCGAGTGTAAGGGAGTTGAAATGCTGCCAGGGAAGGGTATGTAAGTATTTGAATATCTGTCATCAAAGTTGGGGCAAGTCTACTACAGTCTGCAGTTATGGACAAAGACATTTTGACCTGAATAAATGTTTTGGCCTAAAATCCTGGGAAGCATCTAGCCATGTTTGGTATCGGGAGAATCAAAGCAGTGTTACTGGTTCCGATTGACAGACCAGGGATCACAAGCCATTTGCCTAGAGACTGTTTTCGAATCCGGGCAGTCGTTTTTCTCAATCACGTGTCCAAGATGAAGATCCAGAAGTAGCATTCATTCCAGGGTTCGGTGCTAATCCTATGAGGTGTCCAAATGAGTCACTATTGTGCCAAAACTATTAAGGAGACTGGAATATTATCAAGCACGGGGTAAATCACAGGAGACTTGTGTGATCGTTTTCCGACATCAGAATGGAAAAGAAGATGAAACCAGATGAGTAATGGAAAATAGCCAGGTCTTGGCCCAGCCAGTGCAGAAAGGCCCAGCTCTCCGGTGCGGCCGGAGAGGGTAAGAGCCAGAGGGGCAACCCATCATCAAGCCTTTCCCCTCATCAGGTCGGGAAAGTCTTCACGGAAGCAACATATCACGTAAAAGTGTTTACGTAATATTGTAAAATGAATTAATAAAATTCAGTTACTTTTTAGTTTGTGATACTAGTAAGCATTACAACGTGATATATCCGTTACACAGAAAATTCTCTCATTCAAGTTGCTTTCCTTGAGACTCTCGAGGCTTTTGGTCAAAATCTTTTCATTTGGTGGTCAATCTATATCAAATCTGGATTAGTTGCGATCTAACGGTCTGTATATCTCTCTATGTTCAATTCTTAAGCCTTTCCATTCATTAAAGATCGAAGTATCTTATCCTAACAATATTTGATTATCTCATTAGCTCGACAAAAAAAAAAGGACTGACGGGTGGGTTAGCAGAAGAGCACATATACGTAAAAGGAAATAGAAGTAAAAAGAAGAATGAAGGGTTACGAGAAATTTATGAGAATTGATGCATTTTTTTTAATTTGAACTATTGGTATTCATAAATCTAACGAGATTTGATTTGATTAATTCAGTTCGAACTAAAAGAGTTCACTAGGGATAAAGCTCTCTCAAAATTTAAATGTACTTTAAATCTTAAGTTGGGGAAAATATTGAGATGGCAATGGGTCGGAGCGGGATGGATTTTTGAAGATCTAGGCCCTTCTGGCACCGAGGACGGGTCGACCCGATTAGTTAAACAATATTTTAGTGTTACATAAAATATAACCAAAATATAGTATAAAATTATATATTTATAATAATATAGTCAAATAAATGTAAAATAATTGGAATTTACATAATTTAACTAAATATAATGATTATTAATCAATTTATTAAGATAATATATTCATAAATTAAATAATATTTAACTTAGAAATATGCAATTGAATTTCATTATTCTACAGGACGGGACAGGTCCGAAGATTGACATACACAGCAGGACGGGTCAGTTTTGCCATCCCCTGGAGGCCGTGCCAAGATGCCATTCTTGTGAGGAGAGGAAGACAGGGCTCGACAATTTTGGAGCAAGCGGATGCTTTTTGGCCCCTTATAAGTGGGTACTATCCTGACCATGGCAGATGTCATCTTTTAGAGGCACAGGGGACAAAAGCAAAATTACAAGCATCTGGGGGGACTTCCCGACAAATAAAAATAATTCATTTGATGGTTTGTTATCCTGTGCATCCACTGAGTGGAGTTACCTTACCTATTCGAAATTTTCCGACCGTTGGGCACGTTGGGTAACGGTTACTGTCTCTCGGGCCTCTGGCCCTCTCCCTTTTCCCTTCCATCCGACCGAACAGAAACGGACACCCAGACAAGGATCCAGCAGAGCCAAAGTGGGTTGAGAGTGAGAGTGAGTGAGACTGAGAAGAGAGAAGCTCAGCTCCGATAGATGGGCTGCGTCTCCTCAAAGCACGTCCGGAAGGAGATCGAGCGAGAGAAGACAGCGACAGCAGCAGCAGCAAATGTGACCCGCCACCACGTCCTGAACCATGTCGTCTCCCTCACTTCAAGCACTTACGGTGCTCTGAAGCTCGACCCTGAGGAAGCAACCACCTCCGTCATCAAGGATCGCCTTGTCCCAGCGCAGAGCAATCGAGTCGCCGCCTCCTGTGAGCGGAGGTCTCCGCCTCGGGAACAGGAGCAGCCTCCTGAGGTCATCAACGCCTGGGAGCTCATGGAAGACCTTGAAGAGGCTGTGCCCAGCTCGAGATCGAACAGGAACAGCCCAAAACCACGAGCTTTATCGACTCCCTTCAAGCTCTTGAGCAACCCCATCGGGTCGCCGAGCACAGGGAGGCGTCAATCGGGTGGAAAGGAGAACAGAGGAAGCTTCACTGGGCCGAAAGTGGTCGGGCCGGTGAAATCGGAGTTCACGCCAAGCAATGCGCTGCTGAAATCGCACAATTCGTGTAAGGCGGCACTGGGGATGAGAATCCCCCCCGTGTGGACCCCGAAGAGGAACAGCTTTGGGAGCGATAATGGGCTGTCGTCGAGGAGAAGCCTTGGCCCGCTGTTCGACCCTGAGCTTGTCGAGTTGTACGAGAAGGAACTCGCCGTGAACCACAATGAGGAGCAGATCAAGAAGATGATAGCTCCTTCACCCAAGATCAAGAAGCTGAGGAGCGGCTCCAAAGAGTCTGCCGACTCGATCCTCTCGAGGTTCAAGAAGAAGTGCCCACCTGGAGGAGAGAACTCGGTGGTGATCTACACGACGACCCTGAGGGGAATAAGGAAGACATTCGAGGACTGCAATGTCGTCAGATCGGTGATTGACTCACACTTGATCCAAGTGTCAGAGAGGGACATCTCGATGGACTCGGGGTTCAAGGAGGAGCTGAGGGGGCTGATGGGGAACAAGGAGGTTAAGGTTCCGCTGGTGTTCGTGAAAGGGAGGATGATCGGCGGAGCAGAGGAGGTGGTGAAGCTCGAGGAGGAGGGAAAACTCGGGATCCTGTTCGACGGGATACCAAGGGCTTCAATGAGTGCTTGTGAAGGGTGCGGAGGGGTCAGGTTTGTGATGTGCATGGACTGCAATGGAAGCTGCAAGGTCTTGGCTGAGGACAGGAAGAAGGTTGTCAAGTGTGGAGAGTGCAACGAGAATGGGCTGATACATTGCCCGCTTTGCAGTTAATCTGTCAATAATTAAACACGTCTGTAGGTTCAGTTTTCGGTCCTGGATCGGTCTGATAGACCCGACCAAACCGTGGCGAGGATAGTTTTCCTGTTCTTTCATTCCCATGTGGGAAGTCCGGGGATGGGTACTAAAGTGGGCTTTAGTCCCAAACTCAGAATCTAGGGATTAGATTGGGATTCTTTGCTGGTTTCTCTAAGGTAGTCCTCTTGTCTTGCTGATGCGCGGAGCATTCTTGGCCGGCTTCTATCTGCTTTTGAAGTGCTCTGACTAACTTGGAAGTATGAAAATAGCAAATTCAGTCTTATTTTGGACACGGGATTGCAATTCAATTCTCACGAGGACAAATTCCCATGCTCTCTTCAAATGACACGGCTTCAGCTATGTTATGCGACCGTGACCTGGGGAATTGGACAACCAACCTTTCCTTTCTCACTTAAGCTAGCTGTGCAAAGTTTCCATCTATGAGAATAGTGGAGGAATTGCAGTGTGTGGCCGGTTCAGATTTGCACAATGCGCCACGAATAATTCTAACAGCTTCATAATCTTCTATCAGTACAAGGAACATGCAGAATCTCATGGCTTCCCTTAGTTCAATAAGGATAGTCGTTCTGTTATTGGAGTACTCTCAAGTTGCTTTTTCTACCAGCAAAAACGCCTTGAATTTTCTGCACACTTCAATTATTAGTTTGGTCGAGCTTCCACTAATTACAACTGCAGCTGCCATGGAAACTGTCATGGACTCGGGATTTGCCGTGTCCTATTTGAAGCAAATTTGCCCGGTTGAAGGGCACGCAGTTGGGTTCTCCTTTAAAAGAAATTGCTGTGATCATATTGGCTAAGGGAGTGTTATTGAGCCATCATCTAAGCTGGAAGTTCTGAATTAACTTCGCGACAAGATTTTCATCTTACACAAGGCTCAATCTTTCACAGCTTGATCTCTGACAGCAACTGCGTATGTCTAACAATGCACAAGGTAAGGGAGAAGACTTGCATAGATCTCAATTGTAGCCATATGTTCTGCCTCCGGAAATAAGGTGGACAGTTCTTCCAAGTGATGGTACTTCTTGTTGGTCTGCTTAGAACTTTGTCTTCAAGATGAGATTCCGTTAGCTGCTACCTCGCAGTTCCACCGAAATATCGGGGCAGTCAATTTCTAGCCCCGAACCCACGGGGACTTGGCCTTGTCGAGGCTGAGTCAGCAAACTGCCTTCTTGATTCTGATCTTCTCTTCCTCCTTGCAGTACCAGGAGGAGCCTGATGGACAGAGGGACGATAATCCAAGAATATGTAACAACACAGTTAATCCCAATATGAAGCTTTGATGGGCAGAGGACATATCTTGAATGTAGAACAGACTCAATATGCAGAGATATGGAATCAAGGAGCACCTTCTGTTCCGCTTTAAGTGCATCCTCAAGATTGCTCAATGCAGGAACTGATCCTCCTTCCATCATTCCCATTAGATTCTTCATCCGAACACGCATTTGGAACAGTTGAGCAACGAGTTGACTCACCTAAATAAAATGTTCATGCCACGTATCGGTAGAGTAGGGACACAACGAACAACATCAAATATTGTACTTGAGCAATTACACTGATTCAGAGAATTTTAATCCGTGGTGGGCTCAGGATATGGATTATAAAAAAACAAAATACAGCACACAGCAGTACCTGCTGCTCTGTTTTTCCCGAATCTTGTGCGATTCTTTTCCTCCTAGCAGGAGATTCAGCAAGCAATTCTGGCTTCTCCCTTTCCTCTACAAAAAAAAAAAAAAAAGAGGGATAAATAAATAAGTAAATAAAATAAAAGGATTGATGAACCTTCAAAACCAACCGTCAACAAGAATCTGAGTTGGAAAGATGATGAAGATGCTGCTCAAAATGAAAATAGTCAATTTAGGACACACTGTCGTGTCCTACCCTGCTCAGAGCACTTGACTTGGTACTCATACATGTCTCAATGTCAATAGAACTTCTGTGTCGCCATAGAGAAGTTTAATTGCCGAAAGTAAATCTTCATGCACATGCGATGTAGTATAACTCAACAGACGAGATAAGGTAGAACAGAACAGAATACCAGGGGTCATTGCTTCAATGATCACCTCCATAACTTTCAAATTTTTCTCTGCTTCTCGAATTCGCGCTGGAGTAACCTGTGTGCGCAGTAAGTACAGGAGCTAACTTTAACATCTATCAAGAAATTACTGAATCAGGACAAACTAATTACAAGAACCGTGAAAATTTCCCAATAAATTTTTTTCCAGGGTAAGAAGATCACATGTGGCTATCAAACACGTTTGAACCACATTCAAGTGTAACCCAATGGAACATTCCAGTGACTTTGCAAGATCATTTCATACCTTCCCCATACCAGGAATCATCCCAATAACACGACTCACAGAACCCATACGTGCAACAGCGCGGGTTTGCTTTAGGAAATCATTGAAGTCGAACTCTGCACTCATTATCTTCTTCTGCAACTCTTCAGCATCTTCTTGACGCATCTGTCCAACCAATCAAGTTAAGATTATATCAAGATAAGCATCTCCATAGTTTTGCATGAAAAGAAGGAAATGGAACTCAGTACCATAGAAGTGTAGTGAAGAGAGGATAGAAATTGCATACACACCACTGCTCCTCTGCAACATTTTGGCCAGCACTTAAAAAACAGACAGAAAGTTCTCTAAAGAACTCACCACTTCCTGTGCCTTCTCCACAAATGACAGAACATCTCCCATTCCTAGTATACGTCCAGCCATGCGATCAGGGTAGAAGGGTTCAAGGTCTTCAAGACGCTCTCCTCGCCCTACTAGTTTAATTGGTTTTCCAGATACCTAAGACATCCATAGTCACTAATCAGTCCATTATATATATTTTTATCATAAAAGGATATCAACAGCCACACAAATTCATTCATTGCAAAAAAAAAAAAAAATTCTTCTGAATTGGGCCCTTCAAGAGAATACTATAGTAAATTATAAAGAAATAGAGACCTCTTTGACACTCAGAGCTGCTCCTCCTCTAGAATCTCCATCTAACTTTGTTAAAATAGCACCAGTGATCCCAATCTCTAGATTGAATGTCGTGACAAGAGCTGTATTTCAATAAATGTGTCATGAAGTTATCATGACAATATCAAAGAATGAACAAATAAATGCAATGCAAACAAAATTTCATAAAAAATGCAATGCAAACAAAGAGACTTCCTAAATGAAAAAGGCAAGTCACACACCTGCAGCTTCTTGGCCAGTCATAGCATCAACAACAAGCAATACTTCTGTTGGATTTATAGCACGCTTTACATCCTTCAACTCATCCATCATTGCTTTATCTATCTGTTTAAAGAACATAAAAGACAAAGGCCAGTAAACAAACTGGGAGTGTTTTGACAATTAATGGGTTTCTGGAATCAGGACACTACCTGACACATCTTTTGG
Source organism: Lagerstroemia speciosa (assembly GCA_037672795.1). Taxonomy (NCBI): domain Eukaryota; kingdom Viridiplantae; phylum Streptophyta; class Magnoliopsida; order Myrtales; family Lythraceae; genus Lagerstroemia; species Lagerstroemia speciosa. The sequence continues at coordinate 846,805 of CM075302.1, read as the reverse complement.
TTAGTCAATATGCCTTTTCAAGTTAAGGTGTAAGAGGCACACCTGAAGTCTACCAGCAGTGTCCACTATGACTACATCTATATTCTGTCTTCTGGCCTCTTGCAGACCTTGTTTTGCAATATCTGCAGGTTTAACCTCAGTTCCTGCTGTATAAACTGGCACACCGACCTGTTACAACGTGCAGGGCATGAAACGTAAAGTGCAATTCATCAAACAGAAATCTAAGCATATAGACTAGTAGAAAATAACATGGTGTCATGACATCCTCAGCAAACAATCCATGCACTTCTATTTTCTTTGATTTGATGCATTTTCCCGTCTTCTCTTCACAAATGTAGTTTCATCATATTCTCATAAGAAGAGAGATTATAGTATCCACATGCATCTTACTTTGCTTCAGAAATTAAGTAAAGTCCAAAACTCTAGGCCCTCAGCCACCCGCATGATCAAAATGTGAAATTTAGGACTTCAAGTAGAAGGAAAATGATAATAAATACCTGTTCACCCAAAATAGAAAGCTGATCAATAGCAGCAGGTCTGTATACATCTCCAGCAACAAGCATACAACTCTTACCCTGCGGTCAATGGAGAGGAACAAGACATTAAAGGTGGTAGTAATAATCAAAATTCAAATTGCCCTCAAAAAGGAGATTAATAAGGTACATATGGATGTTTACCAGTTTCTTCAGGTAAAGGGCCAACTTCGCACAGACAGTAGTCTTCCCTACTCCTTGCAGACCAGCCAATAAAATGACTGTAGGACCAGATTTTGCAAATGCCAGCTCAGAAACCTCTCCACCCATCAATTTGACAAGCTCCTCATGCACTATCTGCAGTTAAAGTTAACCAACGCTCTTATAACTTTCATCAGCAGCCATTAAGAAATTAATCCAGCGAGTTGTCCTTATTTTCCTTTGGCGCATAAGTTCCACACCATGTGTGCATTCATTCTTCAAAAATGCTGTGAGAGTGAGGATTTGTCGGTTTAGCAGAACTAGCCAGCCTTCCAGAGGTGGAAAGCTTTTGGTGGGCTGGTATAGCTTTTGGTATTTCCAAAGGTGAAACTGATACCAGACTATTTCCATATGAAGAGGCAAAAAGAGATACTGATAAACAAACTTGCTAAGTTTCCTCCTCCTCTCTTACTATTCTAGAAGGTTATGAATCCAGAATTTCAAGTCAGAGAATGAAACCAATATCTGATATGGAAGTTTACATTATGGAGGGAAATGGGCTAATAACCTGGGATTTTTACCATTAAGAATTTGGATTAGTTCCTTCTAACTTTATTTTGCAAAAGCGCTACAACCACTTCTAGATAGTGAGACCACTACCTTCACCAACTGCTGATCTGGTTTGACCCCACGAATAAGGCCAACACCAACAGCCTGATCACTGACTGCTTGCACAAATCTTCTCACTACTGGAAGACTTACCTGTTAACATGACAATTAAACTGTCACAACATACTAATGTTAAATGAACGTATAAAAGTTAGTCATTCAAGCAGATGGACTTACATCAGCTTCTAAAAGAGCTCGTCTTATATCTCGCATAGGTTCCACAATGTTTTCTTTGGTCAGAGTTTCTAAAGCACATGAAACCCTCAATAAGTCATAGCCAGGAAAAAGAATTTAAAAAAACAACAAAGATTGATCAGGTTCTACAAACTTTGAAGACTGAAGATACTCGTTGTCCATTAGTACAGTTTCGGAGAAAGTTATGATTTAGGTTCTCAAGTATGAAGGTTTGATCATGCCATAAGCAAGCAACAATTTGCAGATCATGCAAGCAATAACATGCCTCCGGAGAGCAAAAACAGATGACCCGAACAGTGAACACCAGTTCGATCATACCATATAAGAGGAGTGGGAAACTAAAGCAAACCTTCTCCTTTGAGCCTGTTCCAAGCTGATTCCAGGCCGCTCGTCAACTGTCCAAACATCTCTGCTCTCACAAGACCGCGCATATCTCTTCTAATAGGGACACTCTTCGCATTCAGCCATCCCCATATCTCTCTCTGCAAGCAGTAATTTCAGTGGGGAGAAAAAGCAGTGAATAAACCCATCGCGTAATTACTCGCGCCACATTTTCTCAGCTTACTGACAGATAATGAACCAGACCCAGCTCCGTGGATCGGATCCAACCTTGCTGTGCAGAGCTTACCATGAAGAGATCCCTGGAAGAGAGCGAAGAGAAGGTGCTGACACCGGTCCAGGAGGAGCTCAGTTTCGCCAGCTTTCTCGGGCATTTAGAACCGCGGAGGCCGCTGTTCCCGGAGAAAGAATGCGAAGCGACCGTGAGGTGGCGGGAAGCGACCGTTGAAAGGTGAAGGGCCTCCATTGTCGGAGGTGACTGTCTTGAAAATTTTGAGCTTTGCTCAGGGCACTCTCTTCCCCCCGCAATATGTCTCGGCTTTACTTTATCCACTGCGAGCACGAGAATCCGTTGTTCTATCCTCTTTGATGATGTTGGTGCTCCGCGGGGTACAGTATAGCCCGTGTTCCGCAGCCGTGGCCGTCCATCATGCCACGTGTTCTTAATCACCGCCGCATGATATCAGCCCCCTCACCTTATCTGGAAGAGAAGACAGAAGAGAGCACACCTTCTACAAGTCCGTTACGGCAGTTGCTGGACTTCTATAACCAGCAAACACCTTCCACAGAACATTCATCTCTGTTCATATCCAGAATAATTTCCTTATAAACATGCACTCTAGATGATGAATGCCATGCCTGAGAAGACTTCTGTTAATTCGACTGCTATCATTTTGGTGGATATGGAATGAGAAGAAATAGTTGCTCAACTCTTTGAACTTGAAGACATGGTCCGGAGAGGAATCAAAATCCTGCTGGAGCAGCATATGTGTCTGTCTTGGGCAGTTGCAGCCTTACAGGTCTGACTGATAAGGAATTGGAGTATTTCAAGGCGATGATGAAGGAAAAGTATGGTCTGCCACTGGGTAGGAACAGTTATTCCTGCTTGGGTTAGAGTGAGTGAAGCTTCCGACTCATTAGGTTGATGAGAGCAGAGCCTGATATTACAACGTGGCGTTTGGTCTTTCGGGTGTGCAACTTGTTTCCAACATTTCAGCCATGGCATCTGCTGTCGCTGAGACTCCAGGTCAAACAGCTCGATGTTCTATTTTGTTGACAGAAAAACTTTCAATAAATTAAAAAATAAAAACAGAAAACCAGAACATGAGCTGTAAGATTCCTGTGATATCTGCAGGAAAGAACTGGAAAAGCACAATTTTCATGAATACCTGGATAAAATGCTTAATAAACATGGAGGAGAGGGTCGTCTGGTTAGACTTTCAGTGTATGTACCAGAAAGAAACGTTCAAACAAAGAAGAGGAATTACATCCAGGCCAGTTAAATAAAGGAATACGGTGGTTGACACAGAAGGCCATGAAGATGGTTAGAGTGCAGCAGCTGCAGCAACCCAGAAACTGTTGAAACAAAGGTACAAGTAAATGTCACAGACTAGTAGACATTTTCACACTTACTCTATTAACATAGTGAAACCATGAACAGGACAGAGACAGATACCCCAACTTTGGACCCAACTTGTTTTCAAACCTTAATAGTAAAACAGCCATCCTATCATCATCGCCAAGCCTCTGTCAGCTCCACCCTCGAATTTAACCGGCCCAAGATGTTAGTCTTAATCCCTACTCCCTTCTCCGCCACTTGCATCACCAGTTGCCGATCCTTGGCTTTCCTCAGCCCCTTCTTGATATCCAAATCATCCAACTGCCCGGGCTTTCCACTGCAATTGTCTTTTGGGGCTTTCCCGCTTGGCCCTTCCTGAACTTCGTTTACAAAGGAATTTACCTGAGACACGACCTCACAGGAACAATTTTCAACCATAGAGCAGCTCCTGCTTGGGATTATGCTCTCGGTGGAAACTAGGCAGTCCAGGGAGCCGCTCTCTGTGATAAGCTTGCTCTCAGGTGAGTGAGTAGAGGAACCTAAAGCAGGTTTTCCTGGAACATGAACCTGTGCTGGTCCATCTCCATCATCATTATTACTGGCTTCTCTGTCCTGTATAGAGATCGAAGGACCATGGGGCCCACCATCATCCTCAGGACCGAAAACAGAAGGAGGCAATAGTTCGACCACAGAGTCCTCTCTTTCTCTAAGAGTTCTCTCTATGAGAGTCCTGAGGAAGTTCGTTACTTGCACTGCATACATAAGAGCCGTCAGTGGATCAGCCATCTGCAAAAGAGTCACTGGTTGATCAGCACATGAGCAGAGTCGAGGTGAATAATTTCTGATGAGATGCATCCAGAGTAACTAGAAGTTCTGTCAGTTGGATCAAAGAGTTGCCCTGGGACACTTGCTAAGAATCAATTATTTCTATCATGCATGTGCTTTAGCAAGGGCTATTGAAAATGTGATTAACTAATTAAACTGAAAGCTTGCTAGCCTGCAAAATTATCGATCCCAATCCAACGCACTCACTTTGGTCATGTTTGGGGCGAAGACCACAGCAACATTTCGTGCATTCATCTTGTTGAGGTGCTCCATTTGTGCAACATCAGCCATCAGATTTATGGCCCAGCTGAAGAGAGCAGATTCCATCGGTGGAAGGAGCCTCACGAGCCGCATACAGTCCTCTTCTGACTGTGACTGCATTACCTGCTCCGGTGACAAGGAGTCCAGCACGCCTGTGGGAAGTTCTCTAAACCAAGCCTGATAAATAAGAATCACCGACATCAAGATACATTACCTCAGGTAGAGTATGCACAATAACCTTTGGAAAAGCAGAGCCTACCTTTATAAGACCGGCCAAACAGTGCACATCAACACCCTCGGGTATGACTCCGCAGTTCAGTTGGTCCCTGACGTACTCTTCCTGCCCATTATCTGCATTTATTCTGAAAATTCCTTCAGCCTGTAAAGTTTAAATTGCAATTTCAGTCATAGCAATTGAAAAGGAAAAACAACTAATGTGGATTCCTATTTGTGGTCAGATAAATACCCTCAGTCCTCCCCGAGCATACAAATGCCTCTGCATAAGGAGGAGAATCGTGGGCACACTGTTCCCTCGGGAATCAAACGAGATCTGCATCGACTCTGTTGAGACACCAAAGACACTGGTGCTGCAGGAGGATCATCAGAGCCACCATGGAGCTCACATCAGAAAAGGATAAAGTAACTGATGGAAATATCTCATCTTTCTGCCACTATTAACACAAATATGAAGAACTGTCCGAGTTCACAAAGAGACTCGAACTACTAACTGTCGAGACCGCCTTAACCATCCAAAATTATACATTTCCAAAGAACTTGCGAAGATATCATTAACGTTTTATGAAGTGTAAACAAGAAATTGCAAAAGGTTTTTCCCAGAAAGCATACCAGATCCATCAAGTACAACACATTCCATCTACATCGAAACGTATTAGCCATGAAAAAGAATAATTTGGAGACATAACACGACATGCTATTCCCTCTTGTTGTATCTAAATTTTAATTAATCTTTCCTAAAGTTCTAATTAAATAACAACGAAATAAAAATTGGAATTCAAATGATAAGACAAGAATGGATTTTATCATACATATGTTTCTAAAAGAAAAGATAAGCAGAATGACACATTTCATACATAATGAAAAATTACACCCCCCATATGAAGTATCTCAGAGGAAAGGATCAAATCAAGAATCCCAGGGTTTAAGGTGGGGGGAACCTGGCACTGGGAGCTCTCCTGGGTACTTCAGGCTCAAACTCAACAGGAAGGCCGAGGAAGCCATCGTAACGATCAAACGTGACATGGGCAACATGCCTGACATCAGTGGGCACCCCAATGTCCATGGAAGCACGAAATTCCTTGCTCCCGCCACTGAAAGTAGAAGTATCAACAAGGTCGCACCCAATTAAGGACTTCCGTAAAGCAGCCACCAGAAGGGCCAAAAGGGACAGCTGATCCCTCTCCCCGCTGTTTCTGTCGCTTTCTTTCCTAATCCCCTCCGAAACCTCTTCTCCTCCGTCTTCTTCTAGTACGAGGGAATGCTCCAGTTGCTGTCGGTGCAGGTCATCATTGGCACACGGAGAGGATGAGGGGCTTGTGGGTGAAGAGAAGTGGGACGGGGAATGCAATACTTCTGTCATCTTCTCGGTCCAAGACGAGAAAAAAAATCAATTTCTTGACGAAGTCCCGACTTTTAAGTCAGGGGATGTTTGTGGGTGTGAAAGATTTTCCTTGCTATTCCAAACGGGGACAGATTTGGAGTATTGAATATGGGGGAAGGAGTTGGATTGAAGGAACGGGTTTGGTGGGTAAGACGTGACCATCATAACCTTACTTGAGTATTCATTCACCTCCGTATGATTCTCCTCTATTCTTTCCACGTTACCTCTTTCATGGAGGGTTGAAGAGGTAACGCCGATAGAATGAACGACAGCTGCAGGCTGACGGTCGGAGAGCGGGAGGGAGGGGGGAGAGAGACCCGTTCTTTTGCTGAATTTATCGTGTCACCCTTCAACTTTTCTTTTTCGTGTTTTACACCATTTTGTATGTTTATAAATGAAAATCATAATTACTCTTTTCTTAAAATCAATTAATCTTGAATTTAACTTTCATTCCATCTGTTCTTCTTTTCCAACCTGTTCTTCTTTTCCAACCATCCCTTCTAAAGTCACAAATCCCTTCTATTGTAAAAGCCATCCTGCTATTAGGACAGCTAGATCTAGAAGACAAGTGGCTAAAAAAAATGAAATCTGACAGCAGAGATCTTTGTTCGGTATGGGAGTTAACCAGTAACATTCAATGAGGAACATGGAATACTCGATCAAATTACCTTCTAATAGAAGGGCCAAAGAAGCTCATGTACATATACGTGCCCCATGCTACTCGGGTCAGAGCGTAAGCTAGTGATGCTTTCGGCTACTGGATTCTCACCATCTAGGGTGCTCCGATCTGTAGCTGAAACAAAGTGTTCCTCTACCCTGTTTAATGCAACTCTTAAGTCGTACAGAGAGTAGATGGTGTCATAGATAATGTAATGACAATCTGCACTCTCTACTACCAGAAAAGAAAAGTTTTACACACAGAAAATTCCCAGTGAAAGAATACTTCTCAAGCAAGAAAGTAATGAACTCTAGTTTGGTAGTCATAGATGAATATCTCCAATTAACAATCGAGTTGTCATTTGATAGAGGGGCCACTTTATATAGAGTAATGTTCTCTGCAATAACTTGTTAATAGTTACATCCAAAATAATCAAGAAAACTGGCCATAGCATAAGACTGACTTAGCAAGCTATGATATCAGTTAGTTTACTTCACTTGCAATACAAGGATAATTAAGTGATTCAGCACCTTTATCTTAAACAAGATTCAGGCCTCGGGCAGTAGCATTACAACAGCATAGGATACGGTAAGCTAGGATCTGTTCACTGGCTCAAGGGCTTCCACGGTAACCACACTGTTTCCTCGAATCACCTGCCACAGAAAAAAGTAAAAACGTCCACTATGACATCATATCAGGAAATGGTGAATTCCACTTGTTGTGAAATACAAAAGAGAGTATGCGAAGCAAAAGAATCATATAGTAACACAGTATTCTGGTAGACAGAGAAGTATTTACTCAACATACCACCATGCCAATGTCAGTTCTCTCATTCCCATTCACTTCTACTGTGTCCTCAATCACCAGGTTCATAAATTGGTCAAACCCACGGAGTGTTCCCATGACCATCCTATTTGCATTAAGCTTAACTGCAATAAAAACGGCCACTCAATTCAGCTAAAATACCAACCCACTAGAGTGAAGATGATATCTCAAAGGAAGATACATTATATAGACACAACCAACTTCATATTCTTTTCTAGATGGAAAGACAGTTCGAAAATCTCAAACCATCAGCTTAATCAGCTTATTATAAAATAAGATATAAACATGTGATCAAGCATTCACTCTGCAGGACTATCAAATACTAGGAAGACAGGATTGAGGCACAAAAAATTACAAGTTTGGAGCTCGACATATAGAAGAACCCAAATGGAGAACCCCTTCTACATGTGAGTTTAGTGGCCAGCTCATGAGCTTCATCAAATAAGGAAGCTATTATTAAAGTAACCTTTCCAAGATCTCATCCATATTCCATAAGTAACAAAACTCCGCAACAAAAAGCTACGAACACATTTTGCTAGAAGAGGAAGACACTTGCTTAGATAGAAATGATCAATTCTGAGTGTAAGATCCGTGAAAGCTTCCTTTTTTTTTTTTTTTGAACTTCAGTTAAGGCTTCCACAAGATCAGACTTTCTCCACTACAAGGAACCAAGCAAATAAAAATGAAAAATTTACCGATTAAAAGCCTTCTTCCCCCCTTCCCCCAGACTGCAAATTCACTTTAAAAAAGAAAATTTGATTCTCCTTCTCCATCATATCACAGACTTTCACTACCCACCCAGGTCCAAGATTCTTATACTCCTACAGCTACAAAAAAAAAATAATAATAATAACAAAGTTTATATGCCTTGAACATTAACAGAGAGGCTCTTGCAAAGGCACTTCTATGATCAGTATTCCATTTTGCGTATCTGACAATAATAGTTGGCAGAGGGGTTAAGCAGAAAGAGACCAGAGTCAACTACTACAAAGGCAACAGGCCGTCAAACAACTTGAAGCTGGGTAATGGGAAATTATATTTATTCGACAGATAACTTGATACGTTGCCAGTTGCTCATCATAAGGAAACTTACTCTGAAGCTTCTTGTCCATGTATCTGCCGCACCAGAGAAAGCAGACATGGTGTGTCAGTTGTCAGAAAAAGCGAACAAAAGAAAACAGTGAAGCCAGAGAACGAGGACAGATAATCGAGCAAGAAGCAACACTCACTTCTTGAGATCTGGAGGCTGACCGGATCTGCTCATCTCTGCGATGTACCGGACGAGAGAAGCTCCAGAGGGTGGAGACTTTGAGAGGGGTGGAGGGGTTTTTCTGAGACTGGGTTGTCGATTCTCAAAACCCTAACGGGGAGACGATATGCTGGAAGAGATAGACGGTGGGCCGGAGCTGGGTTCTCGGCCCATTGGATCCCTGTATGGGCTTTTAGGTACGAATCGATCGTAAGTTAAGGGAGAAATTTAAAAACAAATAGATAGACAAATAAATAAATAAATAAACAAAGAACATAGATTTATTATTTTCCTTTTTATCGTTATCATCAATTGACCGTACTCCCGGATTTAATATTTTTTTGAAAGAGAAAGTTATCTAAAATTTTATATATTTATAGATTTTTATAAGTGAATTCTAATTTTTCAAAGTGATAAGTCAAATCCTATATATTGCTCTTATTATAACATCAAATCATTTTCATCACCTGTTGTTACTTTAAGCAGCCTTGGCATCGGCGTAGAGCTGATGTGACATTGAGACATGCCAGCTCAAAGTAGTAACATGTGACTGAAATGACTAGATGTTGTAATGCGAACAATATATAGGACTTGATTTATCACTTAAAAATATTTAAAGTTAATTTACACGAATTAACAAATATATAAGGCTCTCAGTATTTTTATTTCCTTTTTTATCAGCACCGGATTTAATAAGTTATTATATCAAAAATGAGGTCCAAGAAGAACCACCCAAAAGAGGAAAAACCATTATTGTTGACTTTTTTCACCTCGAACTATGCCTTTTTAAGCTTGAAAAATGTCATTTACAAAAGTGGAAAGTCAGCACACGACACTATAGAAATGAAAAATCCACCCAAATTAGCCAATTTCAACGGCTCGCCCATCTACTGGCTGACTGCTTGCGTTTGACCGACACCCATAACCTGCACATATAATATCCGTATATGTCTAATGTGTCTTCAGGTGTACCACACTCGGTGTATTAAAGTTCAATGGACTCCGATTATTGCATATTCGAATGAAATCAACAACTTGAAAAGTAAAGATTTTCCGTTCACAATATTTAAATCCGAAATCTATTCAAAGAAATAAACAACTAATCACCTCAACCGTGGAATTTGCCTCTCGGGTTTGGGTCAACTTCCTGCATCACAATCACCCAGACCATGCATTTCTCTCCCTGTCCCCCTCAAGCACACTACTACTTGCGTCTTCTTCCATGATTTTCAAAAAGGTGGAAGGCATGCATCCACGACCATCAGGTCGAATGTAATAGCATGTCCCCCAATTTCTTTCAATACCCTCTTGCACGTTTGTCGTATCTCCGTGGCACGTCCTATGTCCTCCTATACCCGCACTAGGGTTTTCGTGTCTTATCTGGCCTCATCTTGAGGGTCAATTCCGATGTCGATCTCTTTCATTCATCAGATTAATAACTTTTCCTAATTAAACGGAATAATGCAAAAGTTCGTATCAATGATTAATAACTTTTCCTAATTAAACGGAATAACGCAAAAGTTCGGTTTTGATACGACGGATATGAATGGTGTGGGCAGGTTCCAAAAGAAACAGTAAGAATTTGTTGTATCAATCAACCATGCATTTAACACACAGACTGGGTAGATGGCATAAGTTTTATAAATTTATTATATCAAGTCTTAAATATTTTATATGGGTTATATCGATTCTAAAACTTTAACACTAATGACGTCTCCATTCACCTGTGCCACCTATTAGTAAAGGTGATGTGAATCTTAGTAATTTAAATTAAATAAAATTTTCTGGAAAATTAATAATATTTGGCAGATTTCTATTAATCTTTTTTACGGTAAAAAAAAACTCTAGTTAATATAAGTATAGGCTGTCTTTCAAATTTAAAATAAATCGAAAGAATGTCTGAGAAGTTAGAGAGAACCTGGCGGCCCGAAGGTCAAACTCACAAGAATAATATATATTTTATTAATCAATGACTCAACGATTATAACAACAAACTAACATATTTATAGACTAAATAATGAATAGAATAAAAAAATAAAAAATTTAACAAATAATTAAATATCCCAATAACCATATGAACTCTATATTTAAAATATTATTCCATAAAACAATAAAATTAAATCTCAGCATTATCTCAACTCCCATTAATTATATGAGATTCAATCACAAAATATCGTACTATGGATAATAATTTTATGTACTTTTTTGACTGAATTTTCGCCGCACCGGATTCTTTACCTTCCAGTTTTAAGTCGGGTATTATATATTATTGCATTAAATTGTTTAATGATTTTCAGTCGAAATTAAAGTAGATAAGCTCGAGGGTTTTTGGTGCAAATAATTAGTTGTTGAAAAGTCAAATTCTCGCCCCTCCCAGCGGACAACCCATTGGGTTTTTGACTTCTCAAATTTGAAATTAAAATTAAGTGAACGTGTATTAGAGGGTGAGGACTTTTCAGTAATCTTGGACTCGTTGTGATGTATCATAACTTATCCGATACATGTAATTTGTGAGTTATTGCATTTGTCCAGAGGAAGAGGTGTCGTAACTACCGTTAGTCAGACACGGAAGGCGTTCGGATATTCCGGTTACAAAAAATTACTAATCTCTCGCATTCAAAGTACAATTAGTGGTGCCCGCTGGCTCAACTTTTCCAGTAACTGCTGCGATGAAATTTCTATTTCTGGAAACTCGTATCACCGCATCACACAATTCACAGCCCTCCGCCCTAATAATATTAACAAATATTATGCTTGCCAAAGGTTTGAAATTATGGGCTACCTACCAATTTGGAATTGGTCTAATAATTCTCTCACTAAACTCTCAGATAAGTAATCTCATGATCGAATCTCAGGTTGGGAAGGTCGATGAAAATTTTTTCATGGATCCCAACCTGATGACAAATTAGCCTCGAGGTGCGTTTCGGTTGGTTAGAAATACTGTATGGTGCAAATAAAAAAAATTATGGATTCCCTTTTTTAAAACAAAAATTTAAAGGTCGCCAAATTAAACGTCAAAAGTTTATAATCTGGTCGACGACAACCTTAGAATACGGACAAATGCTTTCCCAAAAAAAAAAGTCGTCGGTACCCTTTCAAAAAAATAAATTTGTCAAGGGGGCGGCCCAAGTTGTCGTGAGACATTCTTTCACAAGATTCTTATATATTATAATTAAGTATTATATCATATCTTTTTATTTATTTTTTAGTCATAATTTAAAAATTTATCTATATATTAAATGTTTATTAATTAAATTTACCATATCGTCTCTGAGCTCGGCTCATAAAGAATTACTCCTCTCTTCTACCTGTACTCCATACATATATATATATGTATGTATATATATCATGCACACGCGTACACAATGTATGTCTCGCTGCCGACCCATCACTTCCAAGAAGGTAAGAGGCAATGAGCCCGCAACTCTATTATTGGCATTTCTAGGGTTTCTTTAGCTTACCTCAACTCTCCTTCTAAACCTTTCCCTGGGCACCAGACCTCACAGACATGCTTGGGAAGATTTCCATCAAGAAACTGGCGAAGAGGGTGAAGGCGAAAGGCACGGACTCCGACCACCACCACGAGCTCTTGCTCTCCGGGGAGGCCGATCAGCACCAGGAAGGATCATCTGCAAAGTCATCGACCACCCCGACCGGGTCCTTTGCTGTCTACGTGGGAGAGGAGCGCAAGAGGTTCGTGGTTCCTACGGGGTTCCTGTCTCACCCGCTGTTCAAGATGCTGCTGGAGAAGGCCTACGACGAGTTCGGTTTCGAGCAGAGGAACGGCCTCGTCGTACCCTGCAGCGTCACCACTTTCCAAGAGGTGTTGAACGCTGTGGAGTGCTGCAACGGGAGGTTCGACTTCGGTAACCTAGTCGAGGAGTTCGTTTAGTTCGTGTTCGGTACGTGCGGGGTACGAAGAATCGATTTTGTTCGTATTTTCATAGGTTGAGGTTTTCCAGTGATCTTGTTCATGAATCAGTCCGGCCGTGGATGATCGAGATGGTGTAAAGAAGAAAGATGTAAATGTAAATAGTGGCCATGTTTGTTCTTGATCAGAAATAGGGAAACTGTACATCTCATTTTTGTCTATCAATCAGGCCTTATGTTTGAAGGTTATAGCCAGTCTTCAATCAGGAGTGCATCACAAAAAAAAGGGATAAAGGGACACGACAAGCTCCACCGATAAAATTAATATAGTCAAGTTGAGAATAGTACCATTGTGTTAAACCTCTTTTCCTCGGTCTCCGGTCTTCTTTGATGAACTTTTGAGTTATGTGGTGAAGTGAAATTAAACTGCTCGTGCTGGCTTCTAACAGCTCACTCCTGCGATTGATTATGGAGAGAACATTATTCAAGGTGCATTTCAATGATTTCGAGTCGAAAACTATCTGGCCATTTTCGAAATTACCAAGATTACTAAACTGAATAGTTAATATTGCAAATATTTTCATTGTAAATCAAGGACAATAGAAATCGTTTGTCTTAAATTGTGAATTTGGATAGAAAACGATATGGGTTATCATTTTTAACTAATACTCATGGAACTACCGAATAAGTTAACTAGGGAGAACACACGTGCACACAATGACATTAAATCGCGCTCTGGTACTATAACTGAGTTAAAATTGACATAGTTGTTTGGTTTAAAGTGTTAAATTTATTGTATAATAATATAATTTATCATTTATTATTAAATAAAGGACGAGTACCATTGTACCGTGTCAAATTATTTTCTTAACCTTGGATGAGACGCCAAAAGAAAGGAAAAATTAATCACAACGTGCGGGTCAAGAACCGGTAATAATTCACACATTTTTTTATTGATAAAAAAAATAATTCACATATCTTTTGAGTTAAGTGGGCGATCGTCCCGCATTGACGTAAATTCATGCCCCTTTTTTTTTTATAATAAATCCACTTGCCTCTAAGTGTCCTTATCATGACCTAGTTATGGAGACCATGGCATTATCATCGGGGAGCGGACTGATCAAATTTTAAAAAAAAAAAACATGGAGTGTGTGGTATGTATAAATATAAATAAACTTACTTAGAAAAAGATTATATTGAACACACGTGAATATAACGTTGTTTGCTATACAATTACATAAAATCTTGTTGTATGTTCTTTTCCCTTATTGAAACCCGAAGTACGCTCTCTTTATTAGAGCCTTTTTTCTGCTGTTTAAATGAAAACATATTTTCTTCACACCTGTTAATTTTCCATGCAACTAAAAAAAGGAAAAAAATATATTTAGTTAACTAAGAAAATGAATGGTATGAAGATAAGAAATATATATATATATATATATTGCTTAATTACAATTATGAAACATGTTATGTTCAACTGATGCAAACTTAGTCAACGGAATGATGTTTTCTTGGAAAAACGAATGATCTTTCCATCGCTTCTTACGGCTACACTCTTTCGTGTTTTCAAAATGAATAGCAGATACCGGGTTTACGTCTTGCTAGAAATGTCTCTCATTTTCCAGTACCTAAGGATCGGACAATGCCATGCATAAGTTGGTAAACCCAACCGTCACCCATTACTTTCACCATGTCCCTTCAGTCAAGGTATTCCTGCACCAGCCTGTATCTCTGCATGCTAGAGAGGTCGACCAAGTTATTTTTTGTAGGGCATAAGGAAGTTACCACGATTAGCAATATCGACCATCTGCTCCGAACATTATTAGATTATATAAAAACTTGAATTAAGCTAATAATTTAGAATAAAATATACGTTATAACGTAAAATTATTATCCTTGCTCAGTATCCTAAACCAGTGGTTAACTAGATGTAAATGTAATGTTGTAATATTTGATGTATAGGAATTGGATGTGAGTTTACAATAGTACCTTCCCTTTCGAGATATAGAAAGGGTAAATCTGGGTTTTAACATTTGAATCTCATGTAATTCGAGAGCGCATTCTTTCCTTTTTTTTAACTGTAATCGATTTAGAAGGAAAATGGTTGAGCCGGTAAAATTTAAGGATCCAGTAAAACGAAATTGAGAACCTATTTTCCCATCCAAACATGGTAAAATTGGATTAGTACACCCACTGAGAGTTCGCTGGAACTGCGATGGATTTGTCTTTTTGTTTAATATGATGTGGTGTGACGTGAGTGGTTCATATAGACCTAAATATTTTTTTTAAAAAATACATTACAATATAATAAAATTAGATAAACCTTAATTCGCACGTGGGGATGACGAAGTCTTGTCAAGCCGGAATTGTTGGCCGGATTCCCACACTTTTCATATTGGTCAGCCGACGATTTTCTGGAAGGTGTGAATGCGATTTGGCAGTCTTGAACGATGCCCGGACGTGGACAAGATGCTGGAGGGTGATGCCTCCTGGCAACGCCCTGATAAAACACCCAAAAAATTATCGTAATTAGTAATAATTATGATATTCAAGTGATCGGTATTAATTTTCTATAATCTGATTGGTACTCTTCCATGTAATATGATAGAAGATAAGATTACCGGTACTTTGTGAAATTTAAAGTTTTTGAAAAATGTCGGACATAATTCTTCGAAGTCTTCATTTTAGGAAACCATCAAGTTTCCTGGGAGAGAGTGTTATGCGTAACGAATACAGTACGTAACTGTGCTGATGTGATGTTACGTGTTAATAAAATTCGGTTATTTTTATAATTTTTTAATAAAACCTAAAACAAAAAAATAAACCCTAAAAAGAAAAAAAAATCATAAAATAACTTTATTTGATTGGCTCGTGACACCACGTCAGTATTGTCACGTAACATACCAGTTATATACAAGATTTTCACGTTTCCTAGACCTACCGATGTAGATTAATTAATCTGATTTATTGATTAATATGATTTGACACATCTTTTACCAAAAAAATCTTAATTTTGAGTCTTGTGAAATAAAAATATTAATAATTTTAAGAATTTAACTTGAGGGTCTTGTATTTTTTTTCTTTTTTACCTTAAAAAGGAATCTTATGTTCGAAGATGAATTAATGAACGGCTCTGTCCCCCTCCAATATGAATTAATTAAATTAAATCCACCATTAGATAGCTGGTAGGGCACATTAGGAAAAAGCTGGAGCCATTTCACCAGTTCTCAAGCACCAACTGGTTGAGAAGCATATTATCTTTGATGGACCTTCAATAACTCCATGCACAAGGTAAGCGACTTCAAAGACAGCCCTTGATTGACTTGGTAGTTGGTATCGTCATACCCATACAGTCGAGCTACATGAGCTTAGTGGCAATCTCGAAAGACAAATTCTTGATATTGATTCATAAGAGACAGGGCATCCGAGGAACCGAGCTCGACTCAAGTAATCGATCAACAAGTACCTCAACTGCACCGAGTTTTACTACTACTTCCACCGAAGATATAGGATAAGCAAAGGTGATGTCCCTTGCATAAAATGCAGTCTCGTCTCACTCATCTCCGGAGACGGACTTGTCAGGGTCGATCAGTATCCTCCTCATGTCATCGACCAGCTTCACCATCTGCTCCCTCGAGTGGAGAGGAGATGGGTACACACATGCGCAGTCCAACCGGCCGTCCCTCACTGTGTCAAAGAATGCGATCGAAGGGCCCACGCCGTGCACTGAGGAGCAGCCCATGTAGTCCTCCAGTCCGATCTCCTGCTGCAACGGGCTGGACTTGTCGATGATGGGGTCCTCAAACAAGGAGACGAAGGCCGTCCTCATGGAGGCAGAGGGGGTCAGGCCCGGGTTCTCGATGGCCCTGCACATCAGGAAGTTGAGGTCTCCCATATCGGAGAAGTGCTTGTTGTTGTCCTTAGCACTCGCAAAGGCCGTGTATGTTCTCTCGGCGAGCTCCCACAGCTTCTCTCCGCCGCATATGTCGTGCGAGTTTAGAATGGCCGAGTGGTAGAATCCTGCAAAATCGATTCAAGGAATGCTAATAAATCCATCAACTTATGGTCGAACCAGGTCTCTGCTACAGAGAAAAGAGTTTAATCCCATGTTATCGATCATTCCGCAGCCTAAGATCAGCAGTTCCTTTTACTACCTGAGAGCTCTCATTTGCGCTGAAAATCTCCAAGATCAATCAAAATGCAAGAGCAAGTAGTGCCATTAATGGAATATCCTGAATCGGTATTATCTGACTGGTTAGGTGGATGGGTGCAATGACTATAAAATCGGCTCACCAGCAGATTGGCTGGAAAGCGCTGGGTCGAGAATCGACCGGCAATTGGTGAGCGTGACAACCGCATACTTCTCCCATTTATTAGCGGGAAGGTCCTTGGACGAATGAGCCGCGATCAGAGCTGCAGCTGCTAAGGCCCCACATAGCTTAATCCCTCTCGATTCACATCCCTGGAAAAAAGATATCATCTTTGAGACAATATTAGGTAACAAATCATTTCCGGTTAACCAAGGCAAAGGCTTAAGCTGGCAGAACCAGAAGCAGCCAACGGATGGACAGACAGACGATTGAAACATGATAAGCAATTCGAGAAAACCGACAACTACCGATGTACTGATGCTGATGATAGAAATCGACAGACAATGTGTGATGGATGGGTTCACTCTAATGATGAGGTTAGGTGGCAAGATGACATCTTTACGCCTAAAGCTATACCAAGACTAGGTCAATTGCTTCAAGATAATTGAATCTAACAAGCAGAGAAAGGAAACCAGTGGGGCAATGAATTACTGTCCACCGGGTTCACCTACTAGTCTTCCGGTGACTTACAGCGAGAAGTCTTCGGGTGTCGTCGGAGTCCAACTGCAGCCGCACCACCTGAGAAGCCCTGGGTGAGGCCGGGTCCACGAAGTCGAGGTGGGACATCCTCAACGAGTTCAGCGAGTAGCCCAGCAAGTTCACCCCACGAGCCCAGAAGGGCTTATCTGCTTTCCCGCTCGGAATCAGCTTCTCTATCTCCGCATTCACCCCTTCCTCTTCCCCGCTTTCACCCTTCCCCGCCCTCCGCCCACCAGCAACAGCAGCTCCCTCAGCAGCGCCGCCGCCGCCGCTCGGTCACATGCGGCAGTGTGGGCCCGCAGCACCAGGGCCCACTTGGCCTCCTCGAGGGAGTAGACGCTGGCGTGCAGCAGGTCCCAGTCGCTGTCCGACGAAGGGTCGACATCGCGCCACGCGTTCCTGCTCATCTCGTGCTCGAGGATGAGCTGGAATCGGGGGAGTGCTGGACCCCCGAGCTCCCCTGAGCCTTCGAGGATCTGAGACGTCGATTCCAGGTTGAAGGTGGAGATTGCGAGGTTGGGATTCGGAGGGGTGAGGAAGGAGAAAGAGCCGGTGGTGGCGTCGAAGTGGAGCTTGGAGCGGAGTATGGGGTGGGAGATCTGCAGGCGGTGGAGGGCGGAGAGGAGGAGGGGAGAGTCGAGGGGTTTATTGAGGAGGAGGGCGAGGACGGTGATGCCGGTACCGACGGGGAGGGCCTTGCACCAGCTGTACTCGGTGCCGCCGACCGGTCGCACTTGGGGCTCCGATGCCGGCGGCTGGTCGAGGCTCTGAATCTGATCGCCGGACATCGTGCCTGTGAGAGTGCGGGCTGATCAACGAGAAGGACCAGACTGGCTCAGCTCAATTAATGGGATAAGATTGTATTGGACGGTACGGTGACCCACCATCCCCCGAAATCTCACGTTGGTCCAAAATCACAAATTTGGCTTTACATGCGACAATGATGTTTGAATTTTTTTTAAATATCTAAAAGTCTAATATATTTGAACAAATTTAAATTTGAATAGTATCAATATATTTAAGGATAAAATTTCTTAATTATGAATGATTTCAATCATCGTAACTCCTTAGAGAGATGCGTCCAGCACACTAATCTCTTCGTGCAAAAAAGGATGTGTATCTTAGGCCTAGTGAGAGATGAGTGCACGTATCGCTGACTCGATATTATGGTAAGCTGTTAGAGAGTGATCGGGCATCGGAGTAAGTACCTCCGCAATGATCTCGATGGAAGGGGAAAATGAAACGCCAAGAACATCGGGATGCTAACAACTCGTAGTCATTGGGTTCCTTAATGTAAAAAAGGACGACCAGTGTTTTCTGAGTTAGATATCAGTTTGAAATTTATGATTAAAAAAGAGGCATTAAGTTCCCAATAAAAGGTTGTGCAGAAAAAGCCCCAAATAGCGAAACGGGGTTGACCGCAGGCGTCAGGGCCTATAAGAAAACCTAACTGAGATGCCCGTTGGAAAAGCCAAATAACTTTGGGGCGCGTTGGCTCGAGTAATGATAAAATTTTCTTGAAAATGCATTGAAATTTAATGTTATAGTGTTTGAAATAATATAAAATTAATTGTAAAGTTTGATGGTGTAAGTAAAAAGATCATAAAGTTAATAAAAAAATGTTACATATTTTAAAAGTAAACAGCATAAAATTTTAATTCAAATAATATTAAATTACAGTTAATTTTATAATTAAATATTATATTCTATATTATAAAGTACAGTGTAATATTCCCTTTACATCTAATCAAACACAAACACTACCTTAAATAAAAGGCAAACGGAAAAGTTCGAACAGTTACGTTTGGCGCCGAGTTTGCTCAACGGCTCCACTCTGCAGCGCCGCTGTATTTCTCATGGTCAAGCACCAAAATCCAACCTTTCGTGCTCGAACCGATGCCTGTCTCCGCTGCTTTTCGAATTCCACGGCTATCCTCGCCGAGGATGCTGTCAGTCCTCACCTCCACCACCATCAGACGCTGCCACTGAACCCGGATCCCGGTCTGCAGGCGCACAGACGACTTGAACGTTCTCGTCTTCCTCCCCTGTCGGACCCAAGATCTTGCGTCGCGACCTTGCTGAACTGCAGGGGTGTTTCCCAGATCCGACAGGTCCACACCCAGATAGTCCACAGTGGCATGCTCTTTAATCTCATTGTGGTGAACAAGCTCCTGTACATATACTCCCATCACGGAGCCCTGCACGACGCTCAATCCCTGTTCAACTCGATGATAGAAAAAGACTCTGTTTCTTGGAGCATTATGATCGGTGGTTTTTCCAAATCCGGTGATCGTTCGAACAGTTTCAGAACTTTCAGGGAGCTCATTAGGTCCCGTGCAACCCCGCTTGATAACTTTACGCTGCCTATGGTGATAAGATCTTGTCGGGCTTGTTCTGATTTAAGAACAGGTGGGGCAGTCCATGGGGTTACCGGGAAGAACGGGTTCAACTCGGACCGCTTCGTGTGGGCAGCCCTCGTGGATTTGTATGCGAAATGTGGGGCCTCTAAGACAGCTCGGAAACTGTTCGATGAAATGCCCCAGAGGGACCTTGTCACGTGGACTGTGATGATTGGCTCTTATGCAGAGAAAGAGAATGCAAGCGAAGCTCTGGATCGGTTCGACCAAATGCGAAAGGATGGTATCATGCCAGATAGGATTGCTATGGTGGCAGTTGTCAATGCCTGTGCTAAATTTGGTGCACTCAATAAAGCTAGGGAAGTGCATGATTACCTTATAGAAAACAATTTCTCAATCAACACGATCTTGGGCACTGCTATGGTTGACATGTATGCCAAGTGTGGGAGTGTGGGTGCCGCAACGGAGATTTTCGACAGCATGAAGGATAAGAATGTGATCACCTGGAGTGCCATGATCGCTGCTTATGCCTACCACGGACAAGGTAGGAGAGCATTGGACTTATTCACTAAGATGCTGATAAGTGGCATTCATCCCAATGAGATAACTTTCATGTGGCTCCTTTATGCTTGTAGCCACTCAGGCTTAGTTGAGGATGGACTTCGGGTATTTTCTCGAATGCAGGAGGTTTACAATGTCCAGCCGAATGTTAAGCACTACACTTGTGTGGTTGATATATTTGGCCGAGCTGGGAGGTTTGACGAGGCCTTGAAATTAATCGAAGAAATGGATGTTGAGAAGGATCAAGGTCTGTGGGGGGCTTTGCTTGGGGCATGTAGGATACACAAGAAGATAGAGCTAGCAGAGAAGGCTGCAGAGGCACTTCTTGAGATGGAATCCGACAACCCAGGACACTATGTGCTGCTTTCAAATATATATGCAAATGCAGGCAGGTGGGAGGAGATGGCTCGGGTTCGGCACCTGATGACCCAGAGGAAGCTGAAGAAGCTTCCTGGGTGGACTTGGATTGAAGTGGAAGATAAGGTCCATCGGTTTGGTGCAGGAGATCGGTCCCACCCTCAGGCTGGCAAGATATATTCCATGCTCGAGAGTTTGCAGGAGAGACTGGAGTTGGCAGGGTATGTTCCGGACACAGACTTTGTCCTGCATGATGTAGAAGAGGAAGTTAAGATTGGGATTTTGTCAAATCATAGCGAGAAAATAGCGATCGCCTTCGGGCTGCTAATGACACCCAAAGGGAGCTCCATTAGGATCAGAAAAAATCTGAGGGTCTGCGGGGACTGTCACACTTTCTGCAAGTTCGTGTCAACTGTTGCAGCAAGAGAGATCATAGTCCGAGATTCAAGTCGGTTTCATCACTTCAGGGAAGGCAACTGTTCTTGTGGGGATTACTGGTGATGTAACCTGGAATTTCTGACACCCCTTCCCTTGGACCGGTTGATCTTTTGATGGGACATTAAGAAGATTATTTAGCATACATGAAGGAGTTTTAGTGGCTGAACAGTAAAGGAGATGTCAATCACGAAGCTCATCAACCCCATATATGCTGGAGGTAGAGGAGCAGGATGCTTCAACATCCATATCCCTGCAACTTCCTGGGATTGATGGCTGCTTTTGATCCATGGCCAAGTCCACTCTCTCCCCACTGTGGCTATGGAGGCAACACACCATCTGATGTCAAAAACTTCTGCTATAACACATGGTAATATGTATGTATAGGTTAGAACATTGTTATGATTTGTTGAGATATTCGAAGTAGAAAAATGGCATATAATTCATCCTGTCTTATAGTTGAATTTAACTTCAGTCGAGATCAATGGCATGCGTTTATTTCGACTTGCTCCAGTACATTAATCGTATCCATAGGGGAGCCCAGGTTCTTACCTGTTGTATCGACAGATATTGCCACGGACTATAGCTTGTGTGGTGTTTAACTTAATAATATGTTATGCATGTTTTTTTTCTTCTGTGAAATACGGGATTATACGTATGTTTTGAGCACTTCTAACATGGTTGGTTCGTTTTGTTTCTTGACATTCTTAAGTCGTCTGTGCGCTCTCGTAAAATGAAAGCGAAAAACGTAGTTATGGACCAAGTAAGAGAAGTAGGGGGATCTAAACTGGATTAGATGCGATTGGATAAGATTGGAGAATCCAGTCTTTTTGGGATCTCATTTTCCGGCAAGACACTATCCAAGTAAAAAGGGAGAAATTGTCGCTGCAAACACTGTTAGTTAGTTAGTTTGCCAAAACCTCCCGCTGCCTTGTCTCCTCACCCGCCACTATACATACCATACCTCATACCCTCTTCCATGCCATCACCTCACTCACCTCTTCCTCTCTTCTCTGCAGGCTTACGAGCTCTTTTCAGTCTTCCATTGGCATTGTTTCACTTCGGCCCCATCCATGGATGGATCCAGGAGTCCTGGACTCCCCGCTTTTGCATCACTGGTCTGCTTTCTGCTGGTGATCCCGTGCGCCCTCATCGTTCCGGTGCAGGCGACGCACCAGATCTTCCCCGAGTTTCAGTGCGTCAGTGTACCCAACATTAAGAAAGTTCACCGCACCGGATACCATTTCCAGCCTCCCAAGCACTGGATCAACGGTATGTTAAGAGCTAGCTCGTGATCCCATCTGATCACGTGTCTTTTAACTTCAAGGAGGTTTGCAGGGTAGCTCCGATCCCGATCAGTCTACTCTGCCAATGTTGAATAGAGATGCAAAGTTTTTGGGCTAACCATCACTCCATCTTTAATTTTCTAGGATTGGTTTCATGCAACACGTTACATATTTATGATTGTTTTTGGTTATTCTAAGGATCACCAACTTTGTTGTTATTGTTTCGGGTGGTCGGTCTCGGAATTGATCAAATGGAACACCGACTGCGCAACAGATCCTAATGGTGAGTATGCCATTCCTTGCAGGCCTTCTTAAGTCTCGTTCTCGAATGTTGTAACATATTATTGATAATTGAATTTAATTCGATTAATGCGATTAAACAGGACCGATGTTGTACAAGGGAGTATATCATCTGTTCTACCAGTACAACCCAAAGGGTGCAGTGTGGGGCAACATAATCTGGGCACATTCCGTCTCCAGGGACCTCGTCAACTGGAAGCCCCTGAAGCCGGCCATGTACCCTTCCAAGCCCTTCGACGAGGGTGGCTGCTGGTCGGGTTCGGCCACCATCTTGCCAGGCGATCGGCCCGTTATACTCTACACCGGGCTGGACAAGGATGAGATCGAGATGCAGAACTATGCAATACCATCAGATCCCACGGACCCCTACCTCCGTCGCTGGACCAGGCCCGATGACAACCCGCTCATATACCCGACTAAAGGCATCAATGCCAGTGCCTTCCGTGACCCAACCACCGCCTGGTTCTCCAACGGCCACTGGAAGACAATCATTGGGAGCCGACACCACAACCGTGGGATTGTCTACCTCTACCGGAGCAAGGATTTTTTCCACTGGGTCAAGGCCAAGCACCCCTTCCACACAGTTCAGAACACAGGTGACGTGATTCACATTATTCAGAAGTTGGATTGGATTAACCTTGGCAAACAATATGAAGATTTTGCCATGAAATGGAAGAGTATTACTTGCTTCCCTGGACACTAACTGTGATGAATGAATTAAAAACTTATACTTCGAGTCCATTCGGCGTTGCCATTTTTTGTTCATTCAATCTTCTGAAAGTGAACTGATGACTGTGACAGGGAATTGGGAGTGTCCTGATTTCTTCCCGGTCCTGAGGGAGGGCAAGAACGGAGTGGACACTTCTACAGTCGGGAAGAATGTGAGGCACATCTTGAAGGTCAGCCTGGATCAGACGAGGTACGAGTACTACACCATTGGGACTTACAATCCGAAGACTGACAAGTACATCCCCGACAACACCTCAGTGGATGGATGGGATGGGCTGAGATTGGATTATGGCAACTTCTATGGCTCCAAGACGTTCTACGATCCGAGCAATAACCGGAGAATTCTGTGGGGGTGGGTCAATGAGTCTGATTCCCGAATGAATGATACTTGTAAAGGATGGTCCGGAATCCAGGTAAAAATATATGAATCCATCTTTTGTCTCCTCAAAAGAGATCGTGCACGATGTACAGCAACTAGGAAATTACTTGTTTGCAGAAAAATGACTGAAGGAATTTTACATTCTCGCATTGCTGTTTCTGTCTGATTGTTATAACAATGAAGCATTTTCGTTTAATCCCTGTTGTATTCCTGTTTTCCCCAGGTGATTCCGAGGACTATGTGGCTTGACAGCGATGGAAAACATCTCGTGCATTGGCCTATCGAGGAAATAGAGACCCTGAGAGGCAACAAGGTTGAGGTAGGCAACATCACCCTCAAACAGGGCGAATACGTCGAGGTGAAGGGAATAACAGCAGCTCAAGTAAGTGAATCGATTGAACAATTCAAATTGCCTGATGGGAGAGTGAAAAACATTTGCGGGAAGATAATAAAGGACTCGAAACTTATGTGCAGGCTGATGTGGAGGTTGTCTTCTCATTTTCGAACCTCAGTGTTGCCGACCAATTTAACCCGAGCTGGGGACAAGCTCACAGGATCTGTGCACAGAAGCCTGCAAATGTTCCAGGCGGGCTGGGACCGTTTGGGATCATGACCTTTGCAACTGACGATTTCTACGAGTACACCCCGGTCTTCTTCAGGATCTTCAGGGCCGAGAACAATACGCACAGAGTCATCCTCTGCTCTGATGCCAGGAAGTGAGTCCTCATTCCTTTCTAAGCATAACAGTAGGGGAGTTTTTACATTTTGGAACTCGTTCTAACTTGGAGCTTCCTTCAATTCGGAACACGGGAGAGCAGCTCTTCACATGCAGCAGGTCTGTATAAACCAGCATTCGCCGGGTTTGTGGACGTGGACCTGTCTGACGGCAAGCTTTCTCTAAGGAGCCTGGTAAGTGCCGAACTTCTAGAAACACTCCGTAAAAGTTATCTTGCAAAACCAATTCAGTTGGTGACGTCCCGTGTACCAATGTTCTCTCATAGATCGATCACTCGGTGGTGGAGAGCTTCGGGTCTGGAGGGAGGACTTGCATCACATCCCGAGTCTACCCGGAGAGAGCAATCTATCACAACGCCCACCTCTTCGCCTTCAACAATGGGTCCTCGGCCATCACGGTCGAGAAGCTAACTGCATGGAGCATGAAGAACGCAAACAGGAACATAAAAGGAAGAATTTAGCCCTTGCTTAGTTAGCACCCCTCGTAGGTTAAGGTCGACCTTTTCCTTTCCTCGTTGTGTGTCTGTTGTATGTTTAGTTTAGATGATTTTCTGTCTATGGCTGGGGGGAATGTACGAATCCTCATGTAGCTATAGAAAAGAAAAGAGCGAACCATCTTGTAAATGCAATAAAGTGGATTCTCCATGAGTTTTGAATTGCAATTTTTTTTTCTCGTCTCTCTCGTCTCTCTCTCTCTAAAATGTCCTCTTTTTTTTTGGGCAATCGCGAGGGAGACTGAAAGACCTGCGGAACGACTACGTAGATAACGGGTGTAAAATGTCTACAGAAAATCAATGTGAGTTTGGCTTAGTAGCTCTCTCACTAAATTCATAAATGAGTGATTTCAGGATAAATTTTCAAGTTGGGAGGATAGGCGAGAATTTTTCTAAAAGTTCTGTCCTGATCGCAGATTACTCGATGTGCGTTTCAGCTGACTCGGGATGTTATGTGGTGCAAAAAATAAAAATAAAGAAGGGGAGAAAAGTCCACAGGAAGACTAGTTTGAGATCAATCCAGACTTGCCAAAGTTCATATGCGGAGGCTGAATTTTGGAAAAAGGATACCTGCAAGTGTTGAAAAATGGGAATGGGAAATGACTCCGCGGGTTGAATATGGAAGGCGAGATGCCGATCGTGCAGGTTCGATCTTCATAAGAATGCCATAAAGTCATTGATAAAATCAAAATTATCGAAAAGAGAAGTCGCGTTCGCGAGAAATGAAATGTCCCAAGTAGAGAAGGAATCCATCTTCTAGATGAATGCTTCACCCGACAATGAAGCTGCCACATCTTGTGGAATTTCTCACCCTTCTTTCCGGCGTGCACCATCGGGCATTTGATAATACAACGAATTCCGACTAATTCATGTTCGGCTCGGGTAAATTCATCAATATAAATCTCCTGCAATCGTGAATATTTTCCCTACTTTTAAGACTCGTATCCAGAAAAAGCTTAGCCACCGGGAGAGAGGAGACGCCAAGTTGGTCTAACATTGTGATAATTATATATATATATATATATATGTATATAACAACAGAAAAGTGAAGTAGCACTCCAAGGTTGAATTCGCCTTCCCTTTCTCGAAGATCCAACTTTGTAAAAGGGAAAGTGCTACCAAGTGGTGAAATTCATTGGTGTGGGGCACCACCAACATGCCGTAAGTCGATATTCCATAAGATTTCTTTTATTCACTTAGATACATATTCCTCAATAATGCAGTAGTAACATACGTTTTCGACCCAAACAGAGATTTTAAGTTCGTTTTCCACCCGCTAAACTTCTTGATTACTCATTCTCTCCGGTCATTTTAGCTTGCACTTGAAACATCTCATTAATTTTTCATGAACTCGATCGATAATTATCTGTCACTTTATAGAAAAAAGTATCATATTAATTTTTTATCATTAATAATATTTATTTTTCCAAATTATAACATAATAATTCTTTTACTTGTGTGTCGAATAATTATTGGTGGAATTCACCATCTTCCTCTTTGAATGGGCTGGGCTCGCCTCGAGCATTCTGTAGAGAAATGGGTGAAAGTAGTGTTAATTTTAAAAATATTTCATAAAATAGGATTAGTTCGAAAGTAATTACCAAAATAGTGTTTTTGAACCGCAGGTTGAGGATGCAGTTTATATTTTAATGAACCGTATTTTCAAGATGCAGTTCAATCTTTTTTTTTTTTCTAATAGCAGAACCGCATCTTGAAGATGCGGTTCCATTATTAATATATATATTTTTTTGCTTTTGAAAAGCAGCCGCATGTTAGGGGATTTAGGTTGAATATGTAGTGTGTAATATATAACGAGTTCGTTTCATAAATCTATAATAAATCTTTTATGTGCAAAACTTTTACAAAATTTTAAAAGTAAATTTTACAAGTGTAAATACCTGAATGGTAAATTATATAATAAATTCTGATATATCATATATTAAGTATTAAATATGTTAATACCTCGTGCAAACCTTTCAATTATAACTAAATGTGTGACCCATTAGAATTCGTTACATAAATCACTATTCAGGTATTTACATTTATAAAATTTACTCTTAAAATTTTGTAAAAATTTTACACATGTAAAGATTTTACAGAGATTGACAAAATGAGCTCGTTTTATAATAAAATTTTATAAAAATTTTACACGTGTAAAGATTTTACAGAAATTGACAAAAGGAGCTCGTTTTATAATACATGCGTGAATACCTGAATAGTAATTTATATAACTAATTATGATATATCACATATTGAGTTATAATTGAAAACCTTACGTAAGGTATTAACATATTTAGTACTTAATATATGACATATCAGAATTCGTTGCATAATTCACCATTCAGGTATTTACACTTGTAAAATTTACTCTTAAAATTTTGTAAAAATTTTGCACATAAAAAATTTATTATAGATTTATGAAACGAATTCGTTGTATATTATACACTAAATATTCAACCTAAATCGCCTAACATGCGGCTGCTTTTCAAAAGCAAAAAAATATATATTAATAATGACGATGCGGTTCTGCTATAGAAAGAAAAAAAAAAGACGAAGAAGATTGAACCGTATCTTTAACTTGCGTTTCAAAAACACTAGTTTGATAATTATTTTCGAACTGATCCTATTTCGTAAAATATTTTTAAAATTAACACTACTTTCACTCCTTTCTCGCATTCTGTATTTAAGTCGATAGAACCATGACAGGCTCCACATACAAGATAAAATCTCATTAGGATGTGATAAGAATAAGATCAGCTACAGAGGGCTATACATACAGATATGGCAGCAATCGACGGTCCAACTCCGGCGAGCTATGACCGTTCGAGGGCGGTCAAGGAGTTCGATGAGTCGAAGATGGGCGTGAAGGGCCTGTCGGAGTCCGGCATCACGTCGATCCCCAGATTCTTCATCCACCCTCCGGAGACCCTCTCCGATCTCAGCCCTTGCTCTCAATCATCATCCCTCGGTGCCATACCCGTCATCGACCTCTCAGGCTTTGAATCCGTCACCGACCGGCCGGAGCTCGTTGAGCAGGTTCGGGAAGCCGCCCGGACCTGGGGCTTCTTCCAGGTGGTCAACCACGGCGTGCCGGTCTCTGCCCTGGAAGAGACCATAAACGCCATCAGGGCATTCCACGAGCAGCCATACGAGGCCAAAGCAAAGTACTACAAGCGCGAGGAGGGCCGAGGCGTGATGTTCGCGAGCAACAACGACCTATACCGGACCGAAGCGGCGAGCTGGCACGACTCTCTCCAGGCTTGGATGACGCCGGAGCCTCCGGCCCCGGAGGAGATACCGGAGGTGTGCCGGAGGGAGGTGATCGCATGGGACCGGTACGCGAAGCTGGTGGCGGACAAGGTGATGGAGCTTCTGTCGGAAGGGCTAGGGCTGGAGCCTGGGATGTTCAGGGATCTCACGTTTGCGGATTCCAGGGCTCTCGTCGGGCACTGTTACCCTTACTGTCCTCAGCCGGAGCTGACGCTCGGGATCAAGTCGCATACGGATCCCGGGATCATCACGGTGTTGCTGCAGAATCGAGTTCCGGGATTGCAGGTGAAGCGCGGGGACGGGTGGATCGATGTCGATCCGGTTCCGGGAGGGTTGATCGTCAACGTAGGAGACTTCCTCCAGGTAAATCAAACTTACATGATTGGATTTACCAGATTGTTCATCTCATAGGTTGTGTGGCACTTCGATTCCCTGCTTAAGATTTGTGAGTTTGAATTTTACCAAGAGAGTACCTTACTCTTCACCGAATCGACTCAACTAGATGCTGAATTAATTTCACCACGAAATTGGTAGGAAAAGATCAAGTTTCAACAATGGCCTACCGGCAAACCTTTTTAAATAATTAAGGATAACATAATACGATTCCGAGATACGATTTTCTAGCTCAGTAATGTAATAGTGTGGTGCACAAATACTATATTGAGCAGCCATGGACTACAGCTCAAACCCATGGCAAATGGCACAGTTACACCTAGGAATGATAATTTGACCCAAGCTCGCGAAACCCGGGATTTGGATCCGCCGGCCGACCCGGCCGCACTGCCCTTATCACAATTATATAATTATATTTTTAAGAATAAATTTACTTAAAGTTTATTTAACCGTAGTACTATTATAAATATGCAAATTTTATATTATATTTTATATAACAGATTTTATTTTCTTATAAACGGGGTCGACCCGTGCCCTGCCCTAACCCATGAAGGGTGCAGGGTAGGTCCGGTATCCAAATACTGCCGTCCTGTTGCTGTCCCTACTTACACCAAATTAATACTGTACTGAGGATAATCTTCCCGTGATACAGGGATTTGATAACTCATAAATTCGATTCTTATCATACTCCCTTTTACACCATTGGAACCGAAAAAGATGGACTTCCTGTCTCTTTGACTCTGTTCACGTTACACCAATGCATGCATGCAGATAGTCTCCAATGGCGAGTACAACAGCGTGCAGCACCGAGTGCTGGCTAACGGCAGGAAGGAGCCGAGGATCTCCATCGTCGAGTTCTTCAACCTGGCCAAGTGGAAGGAATCGGGACGCTACGGGCCTCTGCCGGAGCTTGTTTCCCCCGACAGGCCGGCCGTCTACAGGGACTTCACGGAGCAAGAGTTCCTGCAGAATTTCTACGGCAAGGGCATCGACAGCAAATCTCTGATTGACAAGATCAGAGTATGATCAGATGCACACATACACCGTGCCACATCATATCATGAGTTACTCAGTTTCCGTTGTCTTAATTTGACCGTTAAGTGTATTCCGAGTGCTACTCTCAACGGGTCTCCGGCCCATCTATAATATAACTAAAGTTAGTGAGAGGAAGTGATGAACAATAATAACAGAGGCAACTCTCAAGATCCAGCATTTGAACGACATGTCTTATTGCTGACGTTCAACCAGGCTGCAAATAGTATCAGATCACAGAATAATCACGGTACAGACCACGGAATTACTGAGATACCACTACAGAATCCAGTATTGTGATCGGAGGCAAAGCACATTGACATGTGCATCATATCAATCCGGATCCTGGAGGTTAATCAACATCAGAAGACTTCTTTCAGCATTAGTTCAGGAGCTATAAGGAGCATCGGAGATCAAATGAGGAAAATAGAAGATAAATCTCTAGAACACGGGAATAAAGATTGTCTCCTTAGATTTTCGACTTCCTCATGACCAAAATGGCAAGTCTAAAGAGCACAACAAGCTGGATGTATATAACTGAGATTAAGCATTGAATCTAATGCAAAATTATCAGCCAAAACAAGCTCCAAAGTTGAACTAGAGACTGGGAGCAATCACAGCCTCCTTCCCCTTCTACCACCCTTTCTACGAGTGCTGTCCGTTGGAATTGGCGTCACATCCTCTGCAATACCAGCAGCACGTGAGCAAGTAAGAAAACTAGAGCACCAGTTCGATTGACAATGGAGAAGAAAAATAAATTACTCTGGCAGATTAGTAATTATTGGGTCAAAAGAGTTCATTAGAGACTATCATCTCTTCCATTTCTGTGAGCCGTTGATACCATTAAACCGGTAACTAATGAAAAGGGGAAAGGAAGAGCTGTAAGGAGAAGCAGCAGACCGATGCGGCCAATCTTCATGCCAGAACGGGCAAGAGCCCTGAGAGCTGACTGGGCACCAGGTCCAGGTGTCTTGGTCTTGTTCCCTCCGGTTGCCCGAAGCTTAATATGAAGAGCCGTTATGCCAAGCTCCTGTGATGTAGCGTGAATTGATTGAGCACATGGTAAGAAATAAACATCTTGGGGAAAAAAGAAAAGGACCTAAAACCAAATTGTTAAAGAGTATCCAAGCAAATAAAACCTTGCAGCGCTGAGCAACATCTTGTGCAGCAAGCATGGCTGCATAGGGTGATGATTCATCCCTATCAGCCTTCACCTTCATCCCACCTGGACATGTACATCTCGATTTCATCAGTATGGCGAACAAGCAACAGCGCCACCAATCATAAGAGACAGATTAAAAAGGAGAAATAAGTCTAGAATACCGACAGGACCATGAATTCGCAATGGTAAACAGTCAATTTCTATTCTATCACAGATAAAGAATAATCATCAAAAGAAACCATTGCAACAACAGTGCAGCAAGAAGATGAACAACTACCCAAGTCTAGAATTACACTACAATGCTCCGACACATAAATACAACTCCAAACTAACTTTGGGTATATCATATCAAGAACCAGCCATCAGAACATATGAAGAAATTCATACCGGTAATGCGAACCATTGTCTCTCTTCCAGACAAATCAGTCACGTGCTGCAATTCAGGAGCACCGTACGTCAGTAATGGGAAGGGGACATCCTAATGGAAGTGATATAATGCCTCGCAGATCGATGCTTACGATGAATGTGTCATTGAACGAGGCGAATATGTGGGCCACCCCGAAGACGTGCTCTCCCTCACGCACGGCGGGTCCAAGGGTGACGTTCTCCTCCTTGGGCTCTCTGACCTTTCTCTTCGACTGCGAATACCCACGAACGAAAGATAAAGAGCACAGAATAGCAGACCAGGGTAACCCCCTAAAAATCGTGCCTTTGATTAAAAAAAAAACGGAATTCGGTATAAATTTTGATCGTGGAGAAGAGTAGTTTATGTATAGTCAGAAACCTTTTCCCTGCAAGCAAATTGCTGCGCAATGGCTCGATCGAAAGCATGATTAACAGAAGAACTATCAACAGTCTACTGAGTAGAGAAAACAGAGCAATCAGTGCAAGACTAGTTACCATTCTGGAATTGAAGCAGCCGGCAAAGAGGGAGTAGAGGCTCTGAGAAGTGAAGCTGCGCTTCTGAAACCGGAGGGCAGAGCGAGGCAAAAGCGGCTAACTATGAATTTATAGCTAGGGTTGGAAGGGATGACTTCCGGGCAATCCAAACGACGCCGTATAGACACGCCAAGCGACGCCGTAATGGACCTTACGAACGACGCCGTTTTATTTTTTTTTTGGGGAAGGGAAAAAGAAAAAATTTCGATTGACAGCTGTGGGATTTGAACCCACGCCCTTTCGGACCAGAGCCTAAATCTGGCGCCTTAGACCACTCGGCCAAACTGTCCATTTGATGGCAGACATCGTCTATTTTATATATAGTCTTTTTATGGATGTGGAGTGTTTACTATCATAAAACCCCATAGGCGAGGATTGCAGGGATGGGTCCTTCGCTATGGAAAACAACTTGTCAATCTGAAAAGATTGGAAAGTCGATTTGCTGGACAAATTTGGGAAGCCCGATTTCCTTCTCCATAATCATGTTATTTCAACCGCGCATAGGATGCTCATGAGACACGGTGAAAATAAACTCACTGTTCAGAAAATGCCTCTATTTGTACATGTAACAATGACAACGTAAAAGCACATAAACAGTGAAAAGACCAAGACAACACCAGAATACAAAACCTCGAAATCCTTTCTATTCTTGTTGCTCTTGGAGGCAGAGAAAGCCATCCCGATTCACTATACCAATCCCTGCCCAGATTCACAGGTCTTGGACTAATCTTCACCATGTATTTCAAGGGAGCGAGCAGGCTTCGAGTTTGGGAAGGAGACTCCTCCAAGCGTCCGCAATGTTGTTCGCCAGACGAGCCTGTCCCTTTGCAAAATCATGGAAAGCGACCCCCATGTCCAATGTCTTCTGCTCTTGGAAGCGAACAATCTCCTCATTCATCCGTTTTACCATCAACTCGAATCTCCTTGTTGCTTCCTCACTTGCTTCCTTCAGCTGCAGGGAACTCATCATTTTATCAACCAAAACTTCAAGAAAGGAATAGAAGAATACAAGCAGAAAGGCTTACCTCCTTATATTCATTCTCTGCTTCTCTCATTTTATCAGAACGAGTCAGCATAAGCTTATCGCTGCCAATTGAAAATCAGAAACACAGGCTAATGAGTTCAATGATTCTTCTCTTAGGGGAGGAAAAAGAGATAAATATTAAACAAAAGGAAAAAGGTTGAAGCTTACAGATTTATCTCCTTCAGTTTCATAGTTTCAGCTAGTTCGCATTGCTGCCTGAATGCATTGGCACGTTCTGCTATTGTGGCCTGTTCAAATATACATGTAGTAGGAGGATTAATAGAAGAAGCAGTAAAGCACAGGCCGTGAACAAGGATCAACTGGCTTGGTACATAATGCAATTTCTCTTAATAAAGACTATATATCCAAGAAGCACACCTTGATAGATTGGACTGAACGCACATAATCCTTCAAGGGTTCTTCAAAGTTCATCAAGAGCTGGTGAGCCTGCATGATTAACACAAAGGAGCAATGAGGCAACAGAACAAAATTGATAAATCTGTCATTCTGAAGAACTGAAATTTTCAACAACTTGGTACCTCCTTCTGTAGCCTAACAGAAACTAGCTCTGACTTTGCCCCGAGCTCTGAAAAACCCCTGCCAAGAGAATCCCCTTCACAAGCTCCCAGTAATTTCATGGCCTTCCCAAAATCAGAGAGAGATTTCCCGAGCTCTGCATTTAAAGCAGCAGAAAGGTTGGTACTCAAAGGGTAAGCCTTGAAGTGAAAACATAAAAGAGAAGCGAATTGAAATAGGGCAGAAACAAGTAATTAATTATTCATTACCCCTGTGCCGTTTCACAAGACGGTAAGCATGCTTCTGGGCTTCAGCCAGGTGGGTTTCAAGCTCAAAGACATAGTGCTTCAGCTTCTCATATTCAGGACTTGACTCTTCCACTGGCTTTTCCTTTCCAAGTACAACATTGCTCACTTTGGATTGAACATCCTGACAAATACAGCAACCACTTTAAAAGGGTATCAAAAGTAACAACACTTATCTCAAAAATGTTAATCCAGAGGTAATGTTATAGTTCTTTCTGGTAATTGCTTAAGAATAGGTTTTCAGATCATGCACTCTTAACAACTACAAATAAGCGCTGCAGAGGATTAGCAATTGATCCAGCAGAGCATAAAACCAATACTAATTGACAGCTCTTTGATCATTAAACTAACAACCTGTACTAATTACCTTGAAAATCTGCATGAAGTCAGCAGGCTTCTTAAAAATGCCAGTCTCATGGGCTCTTAACCTCTCCATTACCTAAAAGAGAACCAACACAAAAGTCGTTTAATAAAATGTTGAACCTCCTCAAACTTTCCATGCATAGTGAACAGACTAAGTGGACGATATTAGATGGTGGCAGGTCATGACATAAGTTTGTACTACCTCTTCATCAACTTGCAAGAAGGTTCTTAAATCTTCACTTTGTCGAAGCTCGTGATGAGACGCAATCCGATTGAGAAATATATCCAAAGCCTGACGCCTCATTTCAATAAATTCAGCAGTAAACCTGAACTTTTCTGGGGAAAAAAAGACTTTCCATTACCTTTATGAAGCTATTAAATTTTAAAAAAATTTCTATTCTGATTACATTTCAAGTCTAATAGTCCATAAATAAATTCCAGCGAATGCAGGTGCAAGACAGCACAGCCTCCTTGTGAAACATTTAAATCTGTAATTAGTTTATCCCAATATTTTATGCACTATGTCAGATCCTTATTTCCTAATTTGCTCCACTACAACTCTATAAAATGGAAGTGTCAATGAGATATTATATAGATTCATTTGTTTTCCCAAGGGTGAAGTAGATCATCCTAGTAGCACCACTACAGCTGCACTCCCTAGATCAGACATCATGAGCAAAGAAGTTTCTCTGATTAGTTACCAACAGCATTCTTCTCAGGCAAAGGAGGAACGAAAATGCCTTTGTACTTCTCAGAGAGACGATCATGCAACCAAACAAAATCACTATATCGACGAATGACAATCTTCTCTGGTCCTTGGTACTCAGGCAAGTTAGTCTGCAACAAGTTCAATGAGAGATGGTACAATATGGTGAGATGAGATTCTAGAATGATAGTAAATATCTTTGAAATTGAAACAGATCACAGCAAATAACCAAATCTTGAGCTGTGGTATTTTCCAACTGGCGAAGCAAGGCATACTAGTACAAACACCAGGTGATGTGAGGATATGCCCACAAAAGCAAACATCCTTATAATTTGTAACAATTTTAGATATTATGGAAGAAAACATTGAAGTGATACTTCCATAGTTTTTGCTACAACATGTTTTCAAGAACTTGTAGCTCTCCAATCCCTTTTTGGCTAAAAGCCTAGCTCTGAAACACAATGCATCTGAAAGTGCATATGTTCAGAGAGTTATGCCACGAGATATTGCATAAGCAGGATGACTTATTCCAAGCACAAATTAATAGTAGACAATTGAATGGTATAACTCGGATTAAGATTCACAATCATGGGCAGCCATAGAATTGTCCAACCTAAAAGGCAAGCCCATTTTGGACAAGAAGGAACATTCATATAGTAAGAGACATTGCCAATAAGAATACCGAGGCGTTTTGCACAATGTTAGACTTCAGCCCCAGGATATAATGAAAAGAATGATTGCCTCTAAGACACACTAATCAAGTTGCTTCCTATATTATCTGAAGAAGAAACTGCTTGTGGTGCTATTGTCATCTTTGCCAAGCCAATCAATCTTCCTAGGTAGCTAAGTACAAGTAATGGTGCCGAAATTCCACACACCCAGCTCAATCATCAATTAGAATAACCTGAATACGTGCAGGGGCCGCAATCCTATCTCAGTGATTTGACCGGAGCAAAGCCAAAGGAAGCCGACACAGGACAGTACCTTAGTGATGACACGATAGGAGATATAGGCCTGAACGCCATTCCCGAGCTTCACGGGATCGATGACGGAGACCGAGAGGAAGGGCTGCGAGGAAGGAGATCTGGGGCTCTGCGAGTACCCCGAGAGGCTCCGCGGCGGCTGCTGATGCTCCATCTTCGCGAGAATATGAATCCAAGAGAGCGAATTTGGGGCCCCGTGAATCTCCTCGAAGTCAGAATGTCAAAGAATTAGTCAGAGGATTGCAGGATCGGGGAATCAATCGGAGCAGGGTCTTCAGTCGGAGGACGAAGGAAGGAGGCGTCCGTTTGCTGTTTTCCTCCGCTGCTGGGAACAGTCCCCGGCGGTCGTCGGAGTGAGAAAATTCATTTTAATGGAAAGTATTGCTATATTAATCCAATTAATAATATACTGAGCCGGCAATCATAGTATTTGAGGATAAATGTTTGAAATCCGAATTTACTACTTATTTTCAATTTTAATATATTTTTTAGAAAATTTAAATCCATCAGACGTGAAAAATCTGGTAGAAATTCCACCGGGTAATTGGGCCCGGTCCGGAAACGGTTTAGCCCATGGCCCAAACGATGCCCTGCCCACCGTTTCGTCCCAATTATCAAGCATTCATGGCCTACGTTAATAATTAATTACACGTAGACCCGTTCTATGTATGAAATTATTAAATATGTCATTGATTATTGAATTATATATTTTTATATATTTTATAATTTTGCATTAAATTTTATAACATTTTTAATTTTTAATATAAAATTTGTAATTAAAAAAAAAAGAGTGTGTCATTTGGTGATACATTTTGACCCCGTTTTATCAATTATTTTGGTTTAATTTTCAAGAGTAGTTTTGAAATCTCAAAAGTGATATGAAAATTACCTCCCTTCTCCAATATAATAACAGATAAATAATAATTTGATCATCTACTGACTTAAATGTTTGTCGATATAATCAACGCGTCCGAATCTTAGAACAACTAAAATTTTTGCACGCATCTCGTGAATTTTCACAGGCCCGTTCCCTCGGCATGACTCTTTCGGCAATCAAACGCGTATATCTTGATCTCAGATCGAGTCTTGATTTACGGAAGGCCAAATCATTGGCAAATCATTGAACTAGACCGAACCATCGGATCGAGTCCCGGATGCAATAAATTTCTGTCCTTGTAACGATGCTTTCGGGACATCCACAAGTTGAGAAGTGTCCGTTCGGTTACTTCGCATCTCTATGCTGTGACGAGTCTAAAAAACCTAGAAGATGCGCTACAACAGCAAACTCTAAGCTTGAGGAGGCCCGACCCCGGTAGGAGCATGTGGAATCCTTGCTCTCACAGGATCGAGACGCGCCATAATCCCTTATAATCCGTGATTTACTGCAATTTTCTCGACTCTGATGGCTGTAGTGTTGAAGTAAAAATAGAGAGAGGAGTCTCAATTGTACTCTCGGGACTTTACATCTATCCCTATCCTTATTATCTGCAATATGATCGATTTATTCGTGAACGCAAAATGTCTCTGTCATGACCAGGAGAATTTGTCGGAGAGGCCCAGCGATGAAACTTACAAATCCTGGCGCACATGCAGAGGAAGTCGTCGCACGACTTCTACGAAAATGAGGTTCTTGTCGCACGCCTATCTCCCGCTCCTAACTACCAGTCGTTAACCCCATGCACGTCATGTCATCAGTCTGCATGACGGAGGCCGGTGTCCTTAGTCTCTACTATTGCTAGTCCTTCGATTTAACGTGAAATTCAGAATCTCGACACTTGGCACGACATTCTGTGCCTCATGCCCCGAGGCCCGATGGACTGACTGACTTTTACATTCACAGCGCTCGCAAAAGAGTGCATTCATCACGTGTCAATGACAGGCCTGAACGGACACCGATTCTGCTTAAAAGGGGGTGCACGATCACTTAATTTGACCTCTCGTGGCAATCTGAATCGCCCGAGCCCAGCTCCCGAGGATGGTTGTCTGACCTCTCGCGAGGTTTTGCTTTAACTCTCATCTACTCAAAGGAGGAGGTATTTTTGGTAAAGCGGGTGCCGACTGCCAAGGTGATCGTAACAGGTCCATCTCTATCATGGGAGATCACTGTACGTAGTACGTGTCTTATGTGATATGATATCGCTAATCAATTAAATCAAGTCAAATAGTCAGAAGATTATTATAAAATCTAAAAAAAATTAATTCAAAATAATTTAATTTAATTATTAATATTATTATATAAATATTATCATTTGATATCTCCTAAATATAGGAGTTTCTCCGATAATGGGCCATGGCGGATCAATAATGAATGCCCCGAGAAAATTATTGGCCCCGATGGGCGAATAGCATGCCCTCCCACTGCCCCGGTAGGGCAGTAGGCCCGTGTCTTTTTGGGGTTGCGTGCACCAGCTTTATGGTGCACTTGGCGCGTGAGTCACGCTCTCCGTCCCTACATGAGTCCTGGAGCTCGACTGTGCCAACCCAGTCAAGCACTCCGTTGACGTCAATTGACTTTCTCCCGACTGTCGTCTTTTTCACGTAATAATAAATTAATTAAATTACTTTATTTAATATTATAATTAATTTAAATTTCATCTGATTAATCCTTATTAATCCTTACGATCACGTAAGTTCGCTTTAAATTACTCCTGCACAATTTGTCATTTAAAAAGCTGGCCTTTCTCTGATGAATGACTTTGAAATAGCTATAGTGCTTGCACAGATGCTACCCTATGCAAGCCCTAAGCTAATTCAGCGCATCTTCAAAATGACAATGCTGTCAAGACCGACAGCTACTAATCAGCAATCTCCAAATGTAAGTCTAATTGTATTTTTTTTATTATTTATTCAAAAAATTATCAACTATCTAATAATTTTCAAATCTACTATGAACTATTCTTTTCTCAGAATACATAAATTATTCAAAAATTTCCTAATGCATTATAAACTATTTTTTATCTAAAAAATCACAAATTATATTCTATTTTCCAATCTATTACACTGTTAATTTTGAAAATTAATTGTTAACGTATACCGTTAATTTTATTAATTGTACAAACGAAGTCTGATATAGCATCACATGTGTTGTCCATCTGATCATAAAAACAAGGAACATCCGTTTGCACATCTGTTTGTACGTCCATCCTCGTGATAAAATGGAGAATTCAACAATAGTTCTTGATTTTTTAGATCAGACGGATGTCATGTGTGATATCATGTCAGACTCCGTTTGCACCGTCAACAAAAAGTTCGTGGCAGCTTATGGAATTCTTGGATAGTTCATGGAATTCTTGGATAGTTCATGATTTTTTAGACAAATAACCCTATTTTTTAATGTAATCTCATGATATCCAGAAATTCAACGGGATCCGATTGATCTAATTCGAGTATTGGTGGTCCATTGGATTCATGTGAATCAAATAAAAAATTATCGGTCACAACTTTAGACTTAAGTCAATATAAAAAAAGAATTTCAAGAACAGATTCTTGTTGTAAAGTAATAATTAAAAATAAAAAATTCCTACAACTTTTTAGTTTTAATTTGTTTCCTTTACAACTACAAATAATACCAAAAAAGAGAAAAAAAAAAAAAAGGTCGGAGACCCTGCTAGAGCTAGACTCTATGGTTCTAACAATGGAAATTCCATTCAATTTCTCATCCTCCATTTGAAATTTATCGAGAAAAATGCCGAAGACTAACAGCATATTAATCGAAAAACAAGATTAAATGCAGCCCTCGATTTAAAAGGAAAAAAAAAAGAAAAAAAGACATGCTCTAAGTATGCAAATAGATTCATAAAATGTCTCTTTTTTTCCCCTTCTTGCAATTGGTTGTTGTTTATTTCCTGGTCGACAAGGCTTTTGCTTTTAATTCAAGTTAAATTAACCAAGACTGCCCGTGTTGAATTGGCAGACTTCCTGGTCAGACAACGGTGTTAAGAATTAGAGCAGAAGACGGTTTGCAAGTAAAACTTCTGAACCTTCTCTGAAGCAAGAAAGGGGT
This sequence comes from Lagerstroemia speciosa, assembly GCA_037672795.1. Classification (NCBI taxonomy): domain Eukaryota; kingdom Viridiplantae; phylum Streptophyta; class Magnoliopsida; order Myrtales; family Lythraceae; genus Lagerstroemia; species Lagerstroemia speciosa. The sequence goes on along the minus strand of CM075302.1, from coordinate 806,885 downwards.
TAGTTTGAAGTTCACCCTAATTTTCACATTGGTCCACCTAATGCCATTTAATATTATATATATATATATAATTTCGTTAGAATTAATTAAAAATATTGGGAATATAAAAAAAAAATTTTATACTTTTTAATTGAACAAGAAGCTATTGTACCTCAATAAATTCAGTGTCAAGCTTCAGGTCAGTTTCTAAGCGTAGATATTCAAGGTCGTGATTGATATAGGCTTATATGTCTCCACGTGAGCATATCGGTGTTGAAAATTGCAATTGGACGTAAGAGTCAAGTGTTCCGCGTATAAGTTCAAACCATTGATTGAGTATGAGTCAAGATTTCTTAGGAATTAAGTGGAAATTTAACATGTATGTCCAATGGAGTTTGAAGTTGCTTCAATAATTTATTCCAAAGACTAACCTTATTGAATTACCACGTGATTTTTTATCCGTTAATTAATACTCTCCTCGCACTTGAATTACTTTAATTTTGGAGGTTCATATGCATGCGCGGTGTATCGAACTTGTTAACATAATTTGAGATGATCATAACTGTAAAATTGACTGATTATTATTAAATAATAGTATGATTCATTTTTACTAATTAATAATATATATATAAACAAAAAAGTATTCCTATTCAGAATTATTGGAATATTATTGATTCAAAGGGATGTACTATGATGCAGCTACCATGAAGATTTCCCTCTTAAAAAGGTGCTTAATATTTTTTAGACAAAATGAAAAACAAATATCTTCCTCCTAACATGCTTCCTCCTTGCACAGGCCACTTAAAATTACCCATTTTCAAGTGTAAATTCAATTTTTATTAGTGAAATTATTTTTCGTATCTTTATTTTTCTCTTCTATATATTATTTTTAAGTTCACGATACTTTTTTATGATTTAAAAAAATTTAATTTTGAAAAGGAGATATGGTGTACCACATTCATCGTTAAAATTAAGAGATTTATAACACGGTTCTCGTTTGCAGTTCTCACAGCTTCCTCGTATTTCGGGCCTTGGATTTTTCTCTCTTTTTTTTATATGCAATGGGAATAAAAGGCACATCTTGAATTTTATTGACGAGAATCGAAAATAAGGGAATCTCACCGCGGAAAATCCTTTTTTCTCTGCTTCGGATTTTTTCTCCCGATTTGTGAAAGTCTCAGAAAAAAGGAAAAAAGAAGACACGTGGCAGGGTGTAGAGCGTAATGAAACTTTGTCTTTTGGTAAAAGTTTTTTTCTGCAATTTGCCCAGTGCCCCACACTGGCTTGGAAGTTTCAGGGCAAAACTATCTGAGATTCTCAATTGTTTCTCTCCCCCTTTCATCATTCATCAGTCTTCTCTGTCTTTCACTCGAAATTCCCTTCCGTCTCATGGGCCATAGCACGATATATGTATATATATATATATATGTGTGTGTGTAAATATGTACTTTGAATATATAAATATAGAATGATCACACGTAGAAGACCACAGCTTCTTATTGCCCTAAGCATAAGCACACGCAACCCTAACTGCATACAGATTGTCTCGAACCTAAGCGGAGAAGAGAGCGAAGAGTACTTTTATGGAGGATCTGCCGCCGGGATTTCGGTTTTACCCGACAGAAGAAGAGTTGGTTCACTTCTATCTGCGTAAGAAGCTGGATGGAATGAGGGCGGACTTGAACCATCTCATCGACAGGATCATCCCGACCTTGGACATCTACGAGTCCAATCCATGGGACCTCCCGCGTAAGAGTCCTTGTTTCAATCCCTGCATCGATCGGTCGCTTCCCTTTATTATTATTATATTTTATTAAGCCATGTGTCGTTACGTTTTGTTGCTGTGCCCTTGGTCCAGAGTTTTCGGGAGAGGTGTGCCGAGGAGATCCCGAGCAGTGGTTCTTCTTCATCCCGAGAAAGGAGAACGAGGTTCGGGGAGGAAGGCCCAACCGGCTCACAACTTTTGGGTACTGGAAGGCGACCGGATCCCCAGGATATGTCTACTCTTCCAGCAACCGGATCGTAGGGTTTAAGAGGACCATGGTGTTCTACAACGGAAGGGCTCCCAATGGCGTCAAAACCGAGTGGAAGATGAACGAGTATATGGTCCTCGAAGGAGGCTGCGACCATGATCCAGCATCCAGCAATTCATCGATAATTTCACATGTAAGGGCACGACTGAACATGTTATATACATGCACACATAAATATGTGTGCGTGTATCAACTGAAAGATGCTCCAACCTTCATAACACATATAAGGAGAGATTCTCATAAACCTAACGTATCACGTTATCTTTGAACTCGGTTGATGGTTATTTTACACATTGATAGAAAGTATCGCAGTACATTTTTCATTGATTAATGATATTTTCTTTTAAAATTGGTGTGAAACTATACGTGATTAGACAATTATTGATCGAGTTTATCACATCATCCGTAAACTCGATAAACCTATGGATTTTCTCCATATGTAAGTGACAAACTAGCTTACTTATAATTCTGAGGGGCGATCACATAGTTCGTGATATAATAGTTTAGAATTCATTGTTATACAGTTGATTGAGTTGAAGGTGATGAGGGGTTTGGATCTCTTCTATGCTTTTCATGCTTGAACTTGTAAAACTGCAGTTTCTTAAATTATACTAAACTTTTGATGGCGATATGTGTGTGAGGTTAGTATTAAACGTTGATTGTTCAGTGCATCTCCTATTTCATGGTCGAAAACGTAATATACTAATACAATTTTTTTTTTTGCTTATAAAAAGGAAACACTAAGAGGTAGAAATTTGCTGGTTTTGTGCCTTTTATGCATAATTTTCGGTTAGAAAGAGTCCTACATACGATAATCATAGTATTTTCTGCTTCATCACTAACCGATATTCATCGTCACCGTGATCGATTGCAGCAGCCAAGGCAAGAGTACAGTCTGTGCCGAGTGTACAAGAAATCGAAGACCCTGCGGGCGTTCGACCGGAGGCCGATTGCAGACGGAGGACGATCAAACTACCATTCGGGACAGGTGTTTGCCGGAGATCTCAATTGCGAGGATACCGCAGCAATACCATCAGATCGCGATAATCGTCATCGGTACCATGAGACTATGACATGTACTTACACCGTTAATCCTCCGCAGGAGGTGCAGAGACCGGTACCGATCGATTCTTCATCGCCGGACAGTTCCTCATCCTTCGGAGACATCAGCCATGGAGATCGAGTGGCTGACGATGAGGCTATGTTACCCATGGAAGGCATGGATCCGTTGTGGGAATGGATTAACGCTTGAATCGGTTTCTCGATGGACGATGCTAACCGAGCTAGCAGCTGACCGATAATCATCTGCAAATTGGAGTACGTGTAGTTAAGTTAATTTTCGAGGCTTCCCGGACAAGAAGAATAGCACGGTAGCCTCACGTTCTATGGTGTCTTAGGGTTATTTGATCAGGAGAAAGGCAAATAAATGTGCAGATCCCTTCTGATGGCGATTAACCTTTATTTTGTTCTAATATCATGTCGATAATAAACTACTTTCTCAACAAGAATTCAAGTTTGAATCTTATAAATAGAGAAAATTAATATTGGGAGAGTTTTACTCTCTTAGTGGGTCTACTGAACTTCTGAATATAAGATATCTAGAAGTTGAGTCTCTTCGCCATATAGCTAAATATACAAACCTAGCAGTAGTGCATGAGACTCAAATATATTGCTTCGAATGAGAGAATCGTGCCCGATCCAATTTCTCGAAGAATGAGTTATCAATTGGTTCATCTTTACCCTTGTCAATCGACTTGGTTGAATATGTAATCTTGGTTGATGATGCTGGGTTTTGGCAATTGAATAGAGAGAATGTTGAGGTATGACAAACTAATCCATGCGCATTGGTCTCTTTCTTGTCTTTCTTCTCATCGCCCCGGTATTCAGAAACCAATTGACTCGACTAATACAGGTTCGGGATAATTCAATCTATTAGATAATAAAACTTTCATGATAATTAATTTTTTCTATTCATACGATTCGAACTCACATTACTTTTAAAAAATATGGGATCGAATTATTCGACCAAACACAAGAGAACCAACATCGTTTCTTTATACGAGGAAATCATCATGCTGATCGTTTTGCCTTTTTGAGGCTTTATGGGATGAATGGACCACTAAATAAATCTGGCTTGACATCGTGGGACAGGTTAGCAACAACTCCTCAAGCCAGTCTCCCCCCCGTCAGACTCCACTATACAACTAGACGAATTATATAATGTACTTGACATTGTTACCTCGTACAGTATATAAATAGTTCACACATCAAGCAGCTTCCAATTCCATCACCAACCTTTGACTCCAATCCTTCTCCAACTCGTCCCAACTCATCGCGAGCTCCACCAGCTTCAAAGTGCTCGACGGTTGACACCCGACTAGCTGGTTTTTTCAAATCCAGCTCTGAAAATGAAGAGCGGAGACTCGACCGCCGTTGACGTCCCTGAGGCAGCCGGCCGTTCCTCTTCCTCCAAGGGGAAATTAGCGCCGGTGGTGGTAGCAGCAGCACCGCCTGCAAGAGGGCAGAAGGCGATCGCGATATTTGACTTGATTTTCAGGATATGTGCTATTGTGGCCGCTCTGGCGGCGGCTGCAGCAATGGCAAACGGCCAAGAGACCTTGCCCTTCTTCACCCAATTCTTCCAGTTTCAAGCCCAGTACAATGACATCCCGACATTTGTGTAAGTTCAAACTTCCCATATTTCGATTTACACGAGACATCGACCGGGGTCAGACTTTCCTTTTTTCGCTTGACGGTTGCAGGTTTTTCACGATCGCGATGGCCATAGTGGGTGGCTACCTGGTCCTTTCGCTCCCTTTCTCTATATTGTGCATCATTCGTCCTCGAGCAATGGGACCGAGGTTCCTCCTCCTCGTCTTGGACTTGGTATGAGATGTGATCGGTTAAACTCACCTCCCACGTAGATTGGTAAGATCATAGTTAAGTGACCTGTCTCATTCTACGGACTGACTGCAGATGGCGCTGACTCTAGCCACGGGAGCCGGCGCAGCAGCAGCAGACATAATCTACCTGGCCCACAACGGCAACCAGAACGCGAACTGGCTGCCGATCTGCCAGCAGTTTGGCAATTACTGCCAGAATGCCAGTGGAGCAGTGATCGGGTCTTTTGTCGCGGCGGTGCTGCTTATGATAACGGTGGTGCTAGCTGCCATGGCTCTTCGAAGAGTCTGATCGAGCAACCGGTGCTCAAGAATTATGCCTCTGTCGTGTGTCGCGGTCTACGTGCAATTGTACTCTGTGATGTCTGTATCTGCGTCTGATATTTACGTTGTGCGTGCTGGAAAACAAATGGTGTCCTTGTATACGGAAGTGATTGAAATGAATACACGGTTTGGAAGAAAAGTGATCTCTCATTAGATGTGCAAAGAACCGAAACAAATTGATTAAAAATGGTTCGATACCTCTTTCTCTTGTAGTAAAACTCGAATTTGAGTTAAAAAATCTTGGACATTTAGACACATATAAATACAGATTCTACTATTTTATCAGCCAGATAAGATTTGATTTTTAGAATTTGGAAGGAATCTTCATGGGGTGGGGATACCTTGAAGACTAAGCCATCGAATTTCTATAATCTAACCCTAAAAATTTTAATTAAAAGGAAAAAAAAAGAAAAATGCTGATGTTGATATAGTAATTCTTTTATTAGATCCTCAAATGAATGATCACAGAATTGATTTCTAGGTTTGGAGGGTTGATAAGAATTTTCATAGGGATTTCGATCCGAACGCACATTATGGCCCAAGATATTGCATGATGCAAACAAAAAAAAAACTGTCATTCTAAAAATTTCATTTAAAAGAAAAAAAAAAGAAAAATCCTAAAAAAATGTTGCCAACCGGAAATTTTCCGGTCGGGTTCCTGAGCCGGCTGCTTTGACTGGGCAGTCCTGAAAGTTCACGTCGTCAATTCTCTTGCTTCGCTCTTTGGAGACATACAGTCTCGAGAGAGGAGAGAGAAACTCCGCCTCGCGACGCCCTTCACCGCCACCTCGTCCCAATAACCTCACCGCCGAGAGAATTCATAGCAGTGAAGGATTCTCGACGGCTGGGAAAATGTCTCAGTCCGGGAAATTGATGCCGAATCTGGACCAGAACAGCACCAGGCAGCTCAACCTTACCGTGCTCCAGCGGGTCGATCCGAATATCGAAGAGATCCTGATAACCGCCGCTCACGTCGCTTTCTATGAGTTCAACATCGAGAGCAACCAGTGGGTGAGTTCGCTCCTCCTCTGCGATTACTTTGATCGATCGACTGGTTACTGCGTTGGGCTGAGTTACGAGTTCGGCTATCAGTCATCTTGCATATCTGCTAAATCCAGTGAAATTGAGCAATTGTGGATCCACAGTAGTGAGCCGCTGATGGTAGTGATGTGGCGGACATTTAATTTGGAAGGATCACTTAGTAAGCTCAAGCAGAATCACTTCTATTCAGTGCATGCCTCTGGCTGCGGGTTAATCGGGGAATATCTTTTACAATTCGGATACATTTGATCTCTTTCTCTCGTGTGCTCTGCTTCTTCTTTCAGTTATGATGCACTACATTTTTTATTTAATGTCGTGTGTTTGCAGAGTCGCAAGGATGTTGAAGGTTCTTTGTTCGTCGTTAAGAGGTAAGGTTGAAATGTCTTGTGCTGCTAGGTGGCTGTATTTTCAGCTGTTTGATAAAAATCCTTCTATTGTTTCTAGGAATGCTCAGCCTCGGTTCCAGTTCATTGTGATGAACCGGCGGAGTACAGGTTAGGGCCTTCTTATCTTCAATTCCAGTCAAGTTCAATTCACATTTTCCTCATGAGAGTGCTTTGAGATTGTCAGCCGGTACATATTAGGACTAGAGAATATGATGCAAAATGTGCTAATGTGATAATATGTACATTTTTTAGTTCCTTTCTTCATCAGTTAATTTGTTATTGTTGGTATTTTCTGCAAGTAAATTGATGGGAATTAGTCATGCACTATTGCCAGGCCTAAGCACCAATATATTATATACATTTTTTCCTTATGTTTTCATATTTTTAGCAGAAAATTTGGTGGAGAATCTTTTGGGAGATTTTGAGTATGAAGTTCAAGTTCCTTATCTGTTATACCGGAATGCTTCACAAGAAGTTAATGGCATTTGGTTCTACAATTCCCATGAATGTGAGGAAGTTGCAAATCTTTTTAGCAGGTATATCATTAATTTGTTTCCACATTAGACTTTGAGGGGTTACTATGACCTTTAGCTGACAGAGAACACTTCTCTTCAGGAAAACGTAGAAGCAAAAAGAGGAAAAAAAGTTAGTTCCGAGCATTTATACTCGAATTTTTGTTTTTGAATGGTAGAGATATCATATTTCATTAATCAACTAAGGAAGAGCCATAGTGGTGGTTATCGAACAAGCATGCGAGTGAATCCTGTGGTTTGGGTAAGATAGATTGAGACAGGCATTTTAGTTAGGTTTGCCAGATCCTTATCACACAAAATTAATTCACACTTTTGTTTGGACTTGGAAAATTCATTTAGGATAATCTAATGATTCTTATAAATGTTGTGTTCTCATATATTGATCTTGATATTGTCTTCTTTTTCCAGGATTTTGAACACATTCTTGAAGGCCCCAAATGGAAGAGGAACCTCAGGCAAAAGGTAATGATAAATTTAATGTTTGAGTATTGAAAAGGTAAAACCACATTGTAATAAATTCAATCTTCTATTTTCTTAGTTTTGGATTTTTCTCTAATTTTATTGAATGTCAAATGCTTTAATACCTTAAGATCCCTTTTTTTGAGATTACAAAATGTACTCTTCACGAATTTCTCTGCGTGAGGAAATAGAAACATTCCATGAAACGGAGTTCGTACATCTCAAGATATGTTATACCTTGGATGAATGGGCAAGCTGGATTTTGGTGTTTCTCATGCTTTCTACTAAAAACTTGACTAATTTTGATATAGTATTTTCGGCCTGATTAACCATTTTAACACATTATGTGGATTTAGAGAAGAATATCCCATCCTATTTGCCCCATACTTCTCTCTTCTTCTTTTACCTTATTTTTTTTTCATTTGGCTCGATATGATGCAGTTTTTCAGATTATGTGATGTAGCATAGGTATTTGGTAGTAGCCATTTTCTCATTCGCATTTTCGCACAGAAAGATCATTGATGTGACTTGAGTCTCCAGCTTGACCTTTCAAGCATGAAACTTATTTTTCGTCAATATTATCCTGATCTTTATATGGTGTAGTGAGTTTGAGGAGCTGGAATCTGCCCCAAACATGATAATCATGGATGAACCACTAGAGCCTTCATCGACTGTTTCTGCCAATGATGCTCCTGAGGATTCATCATTCATGAATTTCTTTAGTGTACGTAATTTTTCAAATTGATTCTTGCATTACAATTTTTTTTTTAAAATTATGTACTTATTTTTGCAGAGACAGATTTTTGTCTTGACTTGTTTTTGCGACCTGTTGGAAATGATCTGCACATTTTATGGTGTTTGAAATCTCCTCTTTTGCTATTTCATATGATAATCTTGGAGAGTTCTCCCTGAATCCAATTTGACATCTTCTTTTTGCAGAATTTTTATCTATGAACATGCACTTCCTTTGCTCTTCTTTTCTCCTCTGCTCACCTGAGAGTTTCAATAATGTTGCTGCAGGCGGCCTTAAATGTCGGAAATAATCCTCCAAATACAGCAAACTCAAGAACACCCCTTAAACCTTCAGCAACAATCCCAATATTTCCCAATACATCAACTGTTCCTTCTGCTTCACCACCATATCCTGAAGTATCATCCTATTCGATTCCATCTTCTATCAATTCAGTGACTCGTTTTGATTCTTCAGATTCTATCAGCAGCAAGAACCTGGTGACCAATCTCATAAAGCCCTCTTCATTCTTGGCAGCTCCACCTACAACATCTTCTCTAATTATGCCCCCAATCCCTTCAGCCACCCCTGCAGCTACTTTCCATCCTCCTCTGTTGAGCTTGCAACGACCGTATGGCACTCCATTGCTTCAACCTTTCCCACCACCCACTCCATCCCCATCTCTCACTCCTAGCCCGTCTCCTCCTGCTGACGTGCCCATCATTAACAGGGACAGAATTCGTGATGCGCTTCTTAAGCTTGTTCAGGTATTTCTCTGGTTGCATATACCTTTCAGTTCCATTTTTCATTTTTAAAATCATATTTGTTTTGTTTTGTTTAGATTCTTTAACTAGTCATTATATTTAAAGGTATCACCACTCAATGCCATGGCCGTACACCAACACTAATGCTTATCAATATCGATACTCTTTTCTGATTTCAAATAAGTATAAATCCTCGTTATCCCTTTGAAAGGCATTCATGTTGGATACTTAGGATTTTATGCTGCCCACAGGCCTAGGTCAGTGGCTATAAATATGGTTGATGGTCTCTATGGTATGTACGGATGTCCTTGAATAAGGTAATTTATACTCGAGCGACTACAGTGTGCTCCCTAAATTAAGGAGATATAACTACTGATCCTCATACTTTCGAATTAAAATGGTATTTACAAAACTGATAAAGATTCGTGCCCGTGATTTCCCAATTATCTGCCATATTATTCCAAAATAGTTAATATCTCATTGTTTGCCCGCACAAGTCATGATACAGTCTTTGCCTGTTTCCCCATTAGATTTCAACCGAGAGTATTTCTGGAGGTCATTGCCATTCTAGAGATTGCCTCCCTCAAGATTTTGCTTACAAAGCTCGAGTCCCTTTCCTATCTTCTTTCTTATAGAAAGGTTCAACTTCCTTTGGAATGTGTTATATTGGTCACAGTGATGACAGCTTTTTGTTTTCTTCTGTGACAGGATGACCAATTCATCGACATGTTTTACAAAGCATTGCTGAAGGTGCGCCATTCATGAGGAAGTAATTAAACCAGAGTCAGATTGTAATGCGGTAGCAATCCTGTATATAAATCTCTTCTGGTCTTGCTCTTACTCCGTGCTCCGCAATTATCGGACCTCTCCTATCTGAGTTCCATCTGTATCTTTCTCTCCTCTGCTCGGGAAGACTTGAAAAGGGTGTGACTGACTTTTTTTTTTCTTTTTTTGGCCGTCGGCAGGACCGATTATGTAACAGTTACAAATCTTTTGTGCTTGAGTTTAGTGTTAGTCATGTTCGTGATTAGAAGCTATGGAGGATTCCACAGTTGAGTCCCAGGAGCTGAATGTTCAGTGTGATGATACTTCAGCAGTTCCTTCTCGGGCAATGACAGGAATCCTATCGGACTTGTTGGAAGTAATTGTGCGATATCTAAACTGATTTAAGGATTGGAGACAACAGAGGCAAACTCCAAAGAACTGGCCGAGGAATTGGCCTGAACGAGCCTCTCCCTCCCTCCTCTTTTTTGTGCTCATCTAAAGCTGAGAAGCGTTACAGACCGTGCTTATGAGAGGTAAACAGGCGACATCCGGTGCTTGGCTATCGTTGCAAGCCCTCGAACGGCTAAATCTTGCGTAGAAGGATCGGGTATGACCAGTGGGAATTCATGTCTGCTGGCAAATGGCATGGTCGAGCATCCCTTGTAAGCTCGCTCTGCCAGAGGAGATATGACCTGGTTATAGGTTCTTCTATAATTCTTTCATTCATCTTCACCATCATTCCTCTGAAACTGTTTGGGATAACAGTAACAGTGGACTCGGTAAGACTTACATGGCATGTCATTTCGGCTGTATCATTTGTTGACATGAACTCCGATGTATCCAAAACTTACTGGAAGATAGATAACCTTAACCAAATACAAGTATTCAAGGACTGCAGATATCAAAGAGGCTGTTGCCATTGCAACATCAGCATATAAGTCTGGCACATGGGGCAAGTCCACCGATCCCGGGTTCAGAATGATTCCTATTCCAGCTTGCAGAGCCGGCAAGACCTTCCAGCAGAGCTGCCAGACTATCAGATGCTAAACAACTTAACCAATGGCCCGGGCGCAGGCTGACTATGCCTCGCTTATGAATGACAGACTTGAAGAAGAATCTCTCGAGGGCTCGATTCATATTCGTAGGATCCTATGGCAGAATTATGCCATTTCTCCTCTTCTGGACTATCCACTGGTAACACATCTCCTTTCCTAACACCGAACCTTTTCTTCCTCTCCATTCCGCAACGTGGACGAGATGCAGATGAGTTTTACAGCTTCCAAGAGCCGATCCCATTTCATCCATCCATGTGCGCTAAAGATGGCATTAGTGTTTTTATCTGATGAAGAGAAGCTGCGTAAGCATAACCCTAGAAGAATATTCCTCGTGTTTGGTCGAGTGGATTCCTGGGTAATGTACTTGTTGTCGCTATTCGATCGAGCAGCAACCTGGTACCCAAAAAAGAAAAAAAATGGAGATTAATGATATAAAATGAATTTTATAAGATAAATTGTCATTTGCTCTGTTCTATTCTTTTCAATTTAAGCGCCTCGAGGGTGACATTTTGACAAACTGGATAAAGACAAAAACTGCTAGGCCCCCTTGATCGCAAGAGTCCAAGGGTCCAACAAGAGGCCGGCTAGTGTTGTTAGCCGGGCCGGGCCGGTTCGGACAGGTTTCGGTCCGGGTCGAGACGGTTCATGAACCGGGTCAGCCGGGCCAGACCCGGAACGGGAAGTAAACGGTCCGGTCCGGTCGGGGTTGAAGGTTCGGGCCTAGATGAACCGGCCCGGAACCGTCATGCAGACGGGCCGGTTTGAACAGGCAATATTTATTTATTTATTTTTATTTTTTTGAATTTTTATGTATTATTTAGAATTTTATGTATTATTTTAAAATAAAAATGAAAGATTTTATTATTAAAATTCAAACCCAAGTTTATTATTTAAAAGTCAAGAATCTTAACACTAGACTAATCATATTTTATTTATATTTTTATATTCACTATTATATAACTAATTTGATTAAGGTACGTTTCATTTATACCATTTTTAAATAAACTTAAATTATTTATTTTTAAATAAAATTAAAAGATTATATTATAGGTATATATGGTGTATTTATAGTATTTTATATGTGATCGATATTTATAATATTTTACATGTGATATAAGTTAAATAATAATGAAAAAAAGAGAGGGAGACGTTGAGGCTTTTGGGGGGTGGGGCCCACATGGGCAAATTGAATTCACAGTTGACTTTTTAATTTTTGTTGGAGGGTGGGGCCCACATTGACAGTGGCTTTCAATCGCGTCGCAATCTCTTTTTTTTTTTTTTTTTGTGTACCGGTCCGGGCAGGTTCCGGGCCAGTCACGGTTCAGGGCAGAAAACGGGTCGGTCCTGTTCCGGTTCAACTGGTCGATTTTGTCGACCCAACCTGTAACCAGGTCTCAACCCGTAGAGGGCGGGCCGGTTACAGTTCACAACCGGTCCGGTCCGGTTCCGGTCCGAACCGGCCCGATTAACAACACTGCCGGCCCTGTAAAAAAGGACAAAAATGGTCGACGCCATGCTCCTATAAAAAAGGACAGAAATGGTCGACGCCATGCTCCTAGTTAACCCTGCACATGTATTTGATATATATATATATATATATATATATATATATCTATCATTATCGTCTCCTTGCTTCCCTTCACTTTCTTCTTGCCCAAGTTCTTTCCCTTCCATCTTCTCCAGCCATTGGCAATGGCGGGCCTTTCTCTTATCTCATCCGTCGCCCGAAGGTCAGTATCTCTACAATAATATATTACTGACTTAATACGACATAGTAAATCCCCAAGTCTCTCAAGATTCCTTTGTTTTTCCTTTTGTGTGTGTTGATCCGATGTTGCAAACGTTGACTAACCCGATAGGCTAGAACGCAAGGTCGCACTGATCACCGGAGGAGCCAGCGGGATCGGCGAGTGCACTGCCCGGGTCTTCGCAAGCCACGGAGCCAAGGTCGTGATTGCCGACATCCAGGACGAGCTTGGGCATTCCGTCTGCAAGTCCATCGGCCCATCGAGCGCTTCCTACGTCCGGTGCGATGTCACAGACGAGGACCAGGTCAGGAGCGCTGTCCAGGAGGCGGTCTCGGCTCACGGCAAGCTCGACATCATGTTCAACAATGCCGGGATTGCTGACGAGAACAAGGCCCGGATCATCGACAATGAGAAGTCCGACTTTGAGCGCGTGCTCCGGGTCAACGTGACCGGGGTGTTTCTCGGGATCAAGCACGCGGCACAGGCCATGATCCCAGCCCGGTCCGGCTGCATTCTCTCGACAGCCAGCGTCAGCTCTGGCCTCGGCGGGGCTGCCTCCCACGCATACACGTGCTCAAAGCACGCGGTGGTCGGCCTCACGAGGAACGTGGCAGTCGAGCTCGGCAAGTTCGGGATCAGGGTCAACTGCCTGTCGCCGTACGCCCTGGCAACCCCTCTGGCAACCCCTCTGGCAACCTCGTTCGTTGGGATGGACGACGAGGGGCTGGAAGAGCTGATGAGGTCGCTGGCTAACCTGAAGAGGGTGACGCTGAAGGCGGAGGATGTGGCCAATGCGGCCTTGTACTTGGCCAGCGAGGAGGGGAGGTACATCAGTGGACATAACCTCTTCATTGACGGGGGATTCAGCATTGTCAACCCATCTTTCAACATGTTCCAGTACCCAGAAGATGGTGCTTGATGTTCCTTCAAATTTAAAGTTGAATTTCCTGTAATTCCCCCCACGTTAGTTTGCTGTATTTTATTCGAAGAACATCTATCATCGAAGCACGACTCGATTTGTGACGTTATTCCTGAAAGCTAATTCACCCGTGTCTGCTTGATTCCCGATTATTTCCTTGCATGATAGAGATCTCCGGGAAACAGAGTTCTTACGATGTGAGACAGTAAACTTTTAACGGCTATCTCGGGCATCGGATCCGCAACAAATTCTCCTTCCCAGTGCTGATTACTGCGGTGCCCGAGCTCCCAAGGTAGCTCAAAAGCCTGCTTGTCAGTAGTTCATATGAAACTTCACCCAAGGACTACGCTTGTGAGGGCAAATCAAACTTACGAACTCGTGAACTACTTGCAAAGGGTGTGCATATTTACTGGATTGCCATTAGAATGTTATCTTTTCCTTTTGAAAACTCCAGTCCACAATCCACCATTACAGAGCTATTATTGCAACGCACGGGCATGAGTAATGCTATTGTCTCTGTCATGGGAAGCGAAGTCAGACTACGCGTACGAGAGGACTCATTAGTCATTATCCGATGACGAGGCTGCAGTGGCAAGTGCACAAATTGAGAAAGTGTTGAACACTGAGAGAATCCACAATTTCCGACAGAATCTAGTGAAGAAGCTGAAGAATCACATTTCAGATTTTGCTGCCTGATGATTAGCAAGCAGCACGGGTGGATTAGTCAATGATAATCAAGTCGATGAGGGAAACAAGCAAGCCACCAGGGCTATGGCTCCAGCAAAGAGTGAGACCAGGGTCAATAGTATCTCCCCGTTGAGGGATAAATCCCACATCAGATATTGGACAATGACGAAAGATCCAAAAGCATGCAAGAGCCCTACATTCATAAGTGCTCTTTCTTGCTTCAACGTGAGATTTAAATTATGTGGAAGACTATGAATGAGTTCAAGCCTTTCTAAAATTCATACATGCAGGGAAACTTCTCGGCTATGTACATGCAGCAGTAAAGGATAATACAAGCAAGAAAATGTTTCTATCAAGCTACCAGCCGAAGTAGATAGTCCACATAAATTAGTGCGTACTGCTGAAAAGCACGAAGGCTACCAACGCACGATCGCATGGCATATATTTAGGTAAGCCATGAAAAACTCATAATGATTGGCAAGCTGTGGATCACTCGCTGGAATTTGCGAGACCGACCATGTTGAGCATATGCCTATCTTCTTTGAACCTCTCCAGTATGGTACCTTTAACAGCTTCATGCTTTTCCTGCTCCGTCCTTTGAACAACTTCCCAGCACTCTATCACTTCAGGGGAAATTCGACTGGTCCGTGAAAGGCAGGGGCTGCCAAAGGTGGTGCACTCAAAGGTCTGCCCTTGGTCGAAGCCTGCTGAGATGAAGAGCCCAAAGTGGTTCACTCTTCCACCGAACCCAATGCCATTTGGAATCTCCTCTGAACTGAAGTTCACAGCACACTGGAAGTAAAGAGTTATCATGTGATCCATCAATATTGCACTCAATGGAAGTTCTGTTTGTGCTTCCATAATAAAGTATAATCTTTTTAGGATCCTATCAAATAGGATTATGCATCTTAGAACTGGAATATTTAATGAAAAATATACAATCAATTTTTAGAAGAAAAGGAGTCTGGAAACGGAGGTTTTTAACTTGGAAACCTGCTCATACCGCATTCAGAACATGAAGAGACTTACCCACTGCAGGTTCCTATTTGCTCCGGTAGGCCTGTATATAGATGCTTTTGGATATAGCTTGAAAATAAAGGATTTCATGTCTCCATAGAAATCACCGTGCCTCTCCCATGGCTGAGAGGCATAACCTCCATATACGTGACCTTCTTTATCTTTGATGATCAAGATTGTTTTCCCGTGCTTGTTACTGCAGTTTAAAGTAAACTGCCACAATTCCATATCAAAGTACACGAGGAAACTTTAAAAATTTACATGGATGAAACAAGATGATTTCCACCAGATTGCTTTATACGAAAAGTGAATTACTTTATGTTACCCAAAAATGTGCTGAAACTCAGTCCATTGTAAGAACTGTGGTATAAAAGCTTCCATTCCTCTGTTTCTTGCTCAGCAAGTGCTCCCCCAATATGCCAAGCATATTCTTTCTTCAATATGATCATATTGCTGTCAACATTATCTCCATGTAACAGGCGAGGCACCTGAGAACCTGGTTTTCCTGGGAAAAGAAAGAGCACAAAATCAATAGAGTGCAAGCAATGTCTTCAGATATTACAAATTTTTTGAAAATACTGTGAACAGACAATGAAACCGTAACTCCAAATTTGATCCAAATACGCAAAATGAATATGAATGCAGATTTTCACTAAAAACTGAGAGCACAACAATGTGGAGAAGAAAAGTAGAAGATGGCAGTCCTCTAGGTTTCTACACAAGTAACATAGCCTCCAGCAAAGAGGCACTTGGAGTGCAAGCCGATTTAAATAAAGCATGCTAGGATCTCCGTAATGAACAAATATTCTGGATCTAGACACTTAGTTTAAGCAGCCTGGTCTTCCTAAAGAGACAAAAGGAAAATGGTTGACCAGCACTACTAATGACAGGTTAAGTGACAGACACTGGGGAACACATGGTTCTCACATAATTCAGTGAAAAATACATCAAAATGCAAACTGGGGAACACATGGTTCTCACATAATTCAGTGAAAAATACATCAAAATGCAAACTGGATGACAAACAGATAACCTGGATCAGGAGGCACCAATAAGCTCCCGAGAAATTTCCTTGCTGATGGTATTACTGCAAACCAAATCCTCAAATCCGCTAAAGACATACTCTCTTCATCGTGTCCTTCAATACTCCTTGAAAATTTTGCATTATCAATGAATATGCGAACAATGTCATGACTTCCACTGGAATAATCTTCAGATAACTTTTTATCAAATAAATCTTCAAATATTGTGATCAATACAGATTCCAGATCAGACCTGCAAATGAATACGACTACCATAATTACACATGAATGCAAGTTTGGAAAGTTTCAAAATTTCTTGTGCATGGCATCCCCGGAAATAATAAATATCAAACACCAGCAACTCCAACTGCAACAACCACTCTCCGTGTCAAACTACAAACATATCACTCCGCTCCTTGCTGCTCAACCACATGAAGAGCAAAGCTAAGGTTTTGCTGGACAAATTATCTGACAGCAGATAGACGACACATGAAATTTCAATTCCAGTGCCGTACCTCCCAAGGATGCCATCATCATTTACATCTAGAAACTGATAAATGAACTCATCAATCTCCTCTGTGGTGCCCTTCTCATAAGTGGCCTGAACATGCAAGTGAAAGCAAACAACAAAAAGCATCATACATTGAGAAGCCCCAACATTAGACATTGGAGGAAGTGGATACATCCTAGAGTTCACATAACTGAAAATATAGGATCTTGCATCAAGTAATGGCGATGGAATGCAGAATCCTCACTTTAGCAATGACGAGGTCCTCGAAAGTGAGCTTCTGATCTTTGCGCTTTTGAGTGATCAAATCGAACACCCTTTCACCTAGAGGGCCATGGAGTTGAAAATATGTCTAGGATAGAACCGAACCGACTCTCAGAACGATCCAAATTTAATTCTACGGAATACAAATAACAAAAGGAAGAAGAGGGAGAGAGACCTGGAAGACGGGCAGAGTGATGCAATGACATCCGCTTTGAGATTGCTCGGCCAGGGAATCGAACAGTGATCTGAGGTCTTCCAGTTCCTTCTGAGTAAATGCTCTGCAACAATTGCGTCATCTTCAATTGACAAAGCATGCGTGCTCGAGAGACGTTACAGGACGGGGAGAAGGAGACCTGGAGGCGGAAGAGAAGCGAGGATCTGCCGGAGGCGACTGAGAGTTTCCCATAGCTGTCTTGCCGAGCTCGAATGATTCCGATTCCTCTATGCCGGTCTGATTTGCAGGTCGGAGAAGCCGGTAATGGAGGTCCGCGGGATGTTTGGGTATCAACCGTAAAAACTGAAAAGTTTAGGGGGCTATCACAAAATTGATTTAAATAAAAAGCGATGAAAAATTTGTCAAAAATATATTTTTTAATGAGTTTTATTTCTTACCTCCTAAAAATTGATATTTAAACAAGTAAAATTCATTTATTCCTTGCTTTTTGATAAATAGAAAATAACTTTATCAAAATCAAATTCTCAGGGGCCTTTTTGAAAAATAAAAGATTAGTTCCATAGACTGGTGTGAAAATGATAAGCCGGCGAGCAGAACAGTTGTGTTGAAAGGGTCGTTTTATACTGACTGCTTCGCCGACGGCCGAACGTTCCTCTCCGACCCACACGAACGTCAACGAGAAACGGAAATCCGGCCGCGTCGATTGCTGGTTTTGAGCTTTCCGATCAGCTCTCAAATCGCGAACCTCCTTTCAGTCTCAAAAGCAGCTTTCTCTTGGTAACGAATCCTTCTAGGTTTGTTCTTGTCCTGCTGTTTAACGAGAGAATGCTGGGTAATTGCTCAAGATTTCGAGTGAAGAAAGAGCTTGATTATTTCTTTGTCCGCGATTTGCTCTCCTCGAGTGGCAAGATCCTTTGCTTGAGATTTGTGGGTTTTGATTAGCTGAACGAATACTTAAGCTCAATAGTAGCTTTTGGTTACTTCTAGCAGCTCGTGGAAACTGAATTAGCCACTGTGATCTTTCTGTCGACTTAAAATTAAATGGGTGGGGCTTACATTTAGCTGCAAGGGTGACCGTTTCTTTTCTTTGTGGTTTACTGGGGGGAGGTGTTGATAGGAATTTGAAATAGACCAGTCAAAACACATGGAGAATACTTCATTTTAGCTTGAATTCTAGTACTCTCGGTGGGTAGGATGTTCTTCTCTGGTTCTCTGGTTTCCCGAGGATGCCGTTGTGTTACTTATAATTTGCTGTGTTGCATTTTTCTCCAGTTGAGTAGCAGGCTATAAGAGTGGCAGCTTCCTGGAAATGACGAGACCGTGGCTGCTTGTTTTTCTTCTCCTGCTGATCGTGTTCACATCGCAGTTCGAGTGGAAGCAACAATTTGGAAATGAGGTTGAACAAGGTTCAAATGCTTCTCAGAAAGAGCAACGTGTTTTTAAGAGGGAGGAAGCTGTGAAAGAAAAGGTTTACGTTTTTTCATATGCAATCTCTTTTTCTACATTTTGGCTATTGGCTGTTCTAACTTCTATCCTCCTGCTTGGTCACTGTGAGTGATAAAGAAACATTCTTGAATCAGCTTACAAGTGTCTGGATCTGTGCATAGTTTCCATCCATGATTAAAAGTTGCCCTTCGCCACTTCCCGGCCTGCAGGGTTATGTTTATTGTGAAAAAGTTGGTTTGGTTTTGTTGACAACGGTGTGATGATTCAGCTAATCTTGTTAATCTATTGGTGCTTAATCTTCTGCAGATTATCCTCTCCCAAGAAAAGAATATTCAGAAGCTTAATGAGCTTGTTCGAAATCTTCGTGAGCAGTTGCTGCAGTGCAGAGGCGAAACTGAAGTCAATGGCAGCAGTAGCCCTTTGACAGAAATTCTCACTGAGTTCGACCGGCATCCTATTCTTGAGGACTAGTCTTAAACTATAGAGATGATCATATTCAGCACGGTGATATCTGTAGGTAAGAATGATTATGTTCCCTTTCTGTTGAAGTGTTCTGTTTTGTGAGGTAGCAGCTTTATATAATGTTCAGTTGCTGTAATCATTGCTGCTGCTTATACTCTGAAATGATTTGAGAAAATGCTGTCAAATGTGTAAGATTGAATGCAGTTCTCAAGAAAAGAGTTGGCCCAGTGCTTTAGTTTCTTTTGTCTTATCCAGGTGAGAGATTGAATATGTAATCTTGCAAAAGCTTCTTTTCCCTGTCAATCTTTGTTTATCTGAGCAAACTCAAGAGATAACTGCTGCTGTTGATGCTTCACAGCTTTAAGCTTAACGATAAGAAGTACCTAAAAATGAGAATGAGCAGTGGTTCTGGCGTAGATACATTTAATTCAGAAGATTCTTTTCTTATATTAATAACGTTTATGCAGACTGGAAGTGGAACTTTGATTGCCATAAGAGTGCAGAATTGTCTGGGTGTAGGATGGTGCTATCTGACTGAACCTGCTGTTAACTGTTTGATACAAGTTGCTGCTGCTGATTCTCAGTCTTGTTGACTATAGCTTTCCTTGTCGATCAATAATCTCATGAAAATCAAATGATGTCTAGTATGAAAAACGACAAATTAAGCCACTCCATGATACATGGACATGCTGTTTTTTTACTCTTGGCTATGTAATTGAAATTGTTTCTTTTAGTTAGTTTATTGTTTAGTTAAAAATTTCTTACTTTTATTTGTCACCAAGGTAAAGCTCTCTGAACTACCGACTCTCCAGTATGCACTGGAAATCTTAATGATGATTCCTGCCACAGAATTACCACATCTTAGATATTCAACGACTAATAGATTGTAGCTTTCGTTCAGTATCTTTCCTGTACTGGTCCCATCAAGGAGAGGATGATGGAGCACATCATCCGATCCCCGTACAGGTAGACAATGTAAGTTTGTTTTCCACCACTTTCTATTGACTCAAGGCACATTTATCGCAAACTTATGTGATGTAAAGTTCGCAAACCATATATTAGAGGGCCACGCAGGAGTAATGACAGATTTATACTTGTAGTTCCTTGGTCTTTGTCATCATATGTGGAAATGAATTTCTTGTTCAGTTGGATCATAATAAATGGATGACATGGTGGTAGATCCAAATTAGATGGAAACTAAGCCTTAGTGGGGTGGTCCTGTTACTATCTCGAGCAAATCGTAAGGTCCTCCTTCGGCTGCAGTAAAAAAAAAAAAAAGAGTTCCTGAAGTTCACAGCTTCTCAGTTCTTATGAAAAATGCAGAAGCTCTGCTACTTCCTTCTCTGTAAAGAAAATCTGCCTGTCTGCAAAGGGAACTTCATCTGCTATCTTTCTGGTAAGTTTCTTCCTGCTTCTTGCACTGTATACTTACTCACCGATCTGTCCCATCTATTTGATGAGATTGCTGCACCTATTGTTTTACAAAGCTTATCTATACAAAGCTTGTGCAGAATGCCTCGTATCAAACCAAATTGGACGGAACCTTGAATTTTCCGATACCGAATGTTGTCAGATGCCTTGGATTGAATTAATGGCGTTGAAGTATCCCATGGGAAAGTGCAACCACATGGATTTCAACCTTCTGAGTTGTTTGCTTATTAAAAAAAAAAACCGCTAAGTCATTTAATTGCCCTCTCAGATTTGCTTTCACAAGAACGGGTAAAGAGAGTTTGTATAAACTAAAAAATCGGTTCTATCTTCATTTCTTCTTTTCCTTTTGTGGTCTCTTCCACTCTGGCAACAAACAACCCTTCGCATACTACACCTGTATTCAGAAATTTAATGAACTCTTTTAAATTTAAGTTCAAACTCGGTTGTCGACCCACCAAGAAGGGTAAGACGCCCTAAGTGGATCTCTCCTTTACAAGAGCCGAATTCGAGATTTTGGGTTGTCGACCCACCAAGAAGAGTAAGACGCCCTAAGTGGATCTCTCCTTTACAAGAGCTGAATTCAAGATTTTTACTTAAAAGCAAGGGATATTAAACAACTTCGGCCAATTAATATTGTTACCTTCACTGTGTAGTTCTTAATGGCTCTCTCGACTACCATGCCATCACGCCCCCTCCCGGGGTAGTTCTAGCTTTAGCTGGTGAAAAGTTGTCAAATGAAATGCAGTACACCGCGCATTATCCGCATCTAGCAGATTTTTAGGTGATCGTTTCTCACGACTTACTATGTAACAGAAGAGCCGCGATCGTGGATGGATGGATGGATGGATGGGTTAGTCGATGGGACAACGCCCCACCTTTGCGGCTCTCGCCAAAGCTCCGTGAAACCGACATTGGTCGGGGGCTCGGATCAAGGTCATAGATGCTACAACTCCGTGCAGTGTCAAAATGAATTCGCAGCCGTATTCTCCTTATCTTTAATTGTGGAGATTTGGAGTAACAATTTGAAACAGATTAGGTGGCTAATCAATCCCTTTTGCTCAGATACTCGTGCATATGTGTCTCCATAAATGCTGACTTTGCAGTGCTACAACAATTCAATCAGGGGAAGGTTGAGAGGGTTGAATTCAGGTTTCGTCATTTGGAGTATAAAGGAATTAATGGCGAGCCACCTATTTTTTTTTTTTTTTAAATATCATTACTAATTACAACATTCATAATCTTACATATATTTTTTCGTGCACAAATGGAGCATACATATCTAGAAAGAATAAAAGGAAGAAAGAAAAATAGGCACGAGAAATCCCACGTGTAAGTATTGAACTTGAGACTTGTTGGTAATAAGTCAGGGATGGTACCGCTAGATCAGACACCCATTCCACGACATTGTTTATTTATTTATTTATTGCTTTTTTTTTTTGGGTTTACTATCATTTATTTATTTAATCGAATGGGGGTGGGACTTGAATGCTTCTACGGATCCATGACAAATTGAATTCGATAATATTTGTGGGGATTAAAGAGTTTACGACCTGCACATCACATCAATGTCGAATTTAAATCACGTTAATTAGAGGTGTAAATGCGATCAACGACTCATCGTCCATGCTGAATATTTATGGTAGAGCTGTAAATTCACTCACTGCACAGTTAATTCATCAACTGCTCCACCATAGAAAGAATTTCCTTTTCCTTTTTAGTCCACCCGATATCTAGAAATTACACGGACGTGACTGGTTTGGGTTCATGTTGGACTGGTTCACAAGTGATACAATCCTGATCGGTAAGACTGCATGTATAACCTTGTATGTTCCTCCGTAATCGGGAAGAGATAGAAATAGGTAGATCAATATGATTTATTTATGTACGTATTTACGTGTGAATATAGGTGTACCATAGCATGCGCACGCGCACACATATATATATATATATATATATATATATATTAAACCTTCAAGAATTGCCAACTTGTGTGACTTTAATGCCACGGTCAATGAGGCCATTAAGGCAAAGTTAGCAAACCTTGGAATTGGGCATCACATATAATTAGCGTTCTTGCTCTTATTTTTCTTCCACGCCCAAAACATTGACTTCGTGAAATTCAACAATCTTTCCATGTCAACCGGACCATAATGACACGGCGTTAGTCCAAAGTTTTTCTTTTTCGGTATCTGTTATCTGATATTCAGAAATTCAACGACTGATTTAGGCTCGAATCTAATACATGAACCGATTATCTCAAAATTGATATTACAAGTATGCGTAGACGTGGCATTTGAAATTTAATCTCGTCCTCTTCTTCTTCTGATTCGTTGCTCATGCCAAGAGATTTTTCTTAATTATCCGTACGATTACGTGCTTAGGACGAGATTAAGGCTGGCTGCGTGGTAATGTTATTAAACGTGTCCGACAGCTCATATTAATGTCCACTAAGTACGCACGTTCCGATTTCATTGTAAGCACGTTAATCTTTTTCTTTCTCCTTTTTTTCCCCTGGTCCCTCGTGTCTTCGTGCCAATTATCTGAGCACGTGATCCACCACTAGATTGAGTCGATTCGTGCAAGAATTATTATAACTCGACGTTTATTTAACTTTCAGAAAAACGAACGCGTGGGTAGTGCCAGCCCGTCTTAACTAATTCAAATTCAAGTCCGGTTAATCCACTGGGTAAAGGGTACTGTCCACTCTAGCAGTGGCGCGGTGATTCATCCCTCACGGTTTTATCCTGCAAAAGACGTCTCTCGAGAGATGAGATGCACATATGACTTCCTTCCCGAAACAGAAAGTCGTAAAAACAAAAAAGAAAAACCTAGCTATCTTATTTAATGTATAGGTACATGTATTTATTTATACATATAAGTCAGCGTATCCGCAGGCCATAGAAAATACATCTAGGAGAGCTAGCAAAGGTCCAAACATCGTACCTTAAAAAAAAAAAAAAAAAAGACATATGATAGCAGAGGGGACGTGCTTGCAAGTAACTGACCGGCAGACACTCATCATATCCATACGTGCATGCAACACTTATTTTCAATTCATGCAAAATCGGGTTCTCGAATCTCGAATTAGAGTTAATGGATCTTAGATTCGATTCTCGTCATTAAGACCTTCCGTATTGTTTATTCTACTCGCACTTCTATTTCCTTTCGGGTCTCGTTTAAAAGCTATTAAAAAAATCCTTCTGGGTAATTATGGTTAATAATCATGTATCTAATACGCTCGAATTCGTGCGAAAAGATTCAGCTAAGTTCGTCCTGATCTACAGGGAAAGTCACGGACCTTATCAAAAACCCAAAAAAAAAGAGAGTAAAAATTGTAAAATTTTGATTGGTAGAAGAAGTTGTTAGAATGCGAGTGAAGTGGCTATCACTTTAATTAGAAGGAGCAGAGATGAGAAGATCGATATTTATGAAGTCAACTGTATGAAATTGTTACGATAAGACCTTGTCGGTATACTTTCGGCTGAAACAGGATGAGACTGTCGGGATTACAAGGTCAAGACGTTCGAATATTATCAGTATTATTAGCTGATCTTATAAGAGGCTAAACCCGTTTTGACCTTAAATTGTTAGGAGGTTGTACACAGTTCTCTTATAAACTCAATATCTGTGTCAATGTGAGTTTAACACCTCTCTCACGCATACATTGTTCAAGGGCACATCACCCTAACTCTAGTACTATATTTAATTGTTGTGAGCGGACCTTACGGACATGGTATCGGCTACGTACGTCGGGATTGTGAGGCTTGTAACACATGTCACATGGGATAATTCTCTTTTAATAAAAAGGACTCTCGGAATAAATGAGGGTAGGGGAAGTTGTTCTCACAGGTAAGAGTCGAATTTAAAATTCCTTAATCTCAAATTGGTGTTGAGAAGTCAATCTCATATCGGATAAATAAATAATTGAAACATGATTTATAAGAGAGCGTATACTACCATCCTATCAGTTTTGACTTTTGGGATGGACATGTGCCCGACTTCTTGTGGACCAGATGAAAATTTCACATGGTATCAGTGTCAACCGTGTGGGTTTACACTGCACTAGGTCTTAGTGTGGAACTCGAGGTCCGTTAAGCCCGAGACTGGAAGAAAAAAGCGTCCAGCTCGTGGTCAATAGTTACCCCGTCGTCGGAGTATGAAAGAAAATGTCCTGCTAAATGTCAGTTGTTGAGGGTGAGTATTTTGTAAGAGAGCGAGTACCATCATCCTATCAGCTTTTATTTTTAGGATGAACATGAGTCCAATTTCTTGTGGGCAGGACAGAAATTTCACGATCGGGGACCATAATAACACATTGATAGAAGGTTATCTTTCTCCACGTTGATTATTAATTATGAGAAAATTGCAGTGTAACGTTGTGCACGATCACTACCTGACCGTATTTATGGAAAAATAAAAAAAAATGACTCCCTCCCTGTCCTGTTCGACAAAAATCATGAAAATATAATATTCTATTTAGTCGTATTTAATTCGTGCACGTCAAAGTCATGCATTAATTACATGGTAGAATAGTTTAATGATTAATTAGGGCACGGTCGTGGAGGATTACTTGAGGTGGGTTGCACATTTAAAGCCCCCTTATGGCCGTCTCATGAATTCCCACCTCCCTGGGGTTTCTCTTCTATTTGCTAATAAAATTATCAGTCATTTAATTATGGGCTGAGTTTGATTTTTTTTTTTCCCACAATAATATCATATAAACGACCATCCAAAAAATAAATATTAATACAGTGATATTATTATTAAATTATAAATAAGAAATTTTTTATTTAAATATATATATAACTGGTCACCTTTATAATGAAAAATAAATCGCCCTTTTTATTTTGTTACTTCATTTGAAAAAGCTTAATTATATTTGGAGAAAAATAAAAGGGAGGCGGATATTCAATAAAATACTTGAACATTCCCGGTCTCGTACCGATAGATTTGAAGCAGCGACATCGTTCTTACTCTAAAATAAAAAAATTTTAACTGAATTCTTATCGACGCGACTCGCTGTATTAATTTCCTCCTACCCACAATTCAATTCAATTCAATTCAAACTCTCTTCCCTCTCCGGTATCGACGTCTCGGAGCATGGAAACCCCAAAATATTTACGTAAGTTTACGAGAACATCGTATTGATTCTTCGCGTCCGCCCTCGTATTTTCTCCGGTCTAACCCTAGCACATCGTTGTCGCATGCATTAATCATGAATTCAACCCAACACACTCGAGACAGAAGATATCTCAACTACATAATATGACACGCTGATTGAATTGAATTGAATTGAATTTAGGTTTAGTTTCCGAGCTGTTGGAGAAGTCGTGAGAAGGTTTTCCAGTGAGAGGGTGGGGAGGGAGGAGGGTTGAGTAGGAGAGACTTCTTTGCCTTTCTTTGGTTGCCATTAAATAACATCGGTGTTTTCCATTAAAACATGTAGGTGAGGCTGAGCTTTTAAATCACTGTTCTCAGCCTTAAAAGCTGCTGCTGGTGTTTTCCATTTTCCATTTTCATGCAGAGGAAAAATGAGAAAAAGAGGGAGTCATATTTTTCCTCTTTTGAACACTACGTTGGAATTCCCTTTTTCCAACGGTAGATTTGAAATAATGATATCGTCCTTAATCTAATCTAAGGTGAAGATATTTTAATTAAATTTTTTATCGATGCGACTTGCTCTGTTAATTTCCTCGTGCCCAGAATTCAATTCAATCTCTCTGGATACACCCTATACTCTCCACCTCTATTCCCCCACCAATTAAATTAAATTAAGCTTAACCAAAACCCATCACTCCCCATCTTCCTCTTCATTTCCCTTGTGTATATATATAATGGTTCCACGGGTCCAATTCAACCAACACCACCAAGACCTTCCTCTTGTTGTTGATGGTCCATCGCCCTCTAGTGGTTCTTGCGACTACGGTCCGGTTCTAGCCTGACCAACCCCGCTGCCCCGATCACTCTCGATCACGGCCCTCCTCCCAATTGGAAGAGCCCTCTTAGAAATTCCTCGATCTTAAGGTAATTGAATCGATTCAGACATGTATGATCATGGATCGACGGTTCGGCTTAATTCGATTCGATGTTTCTATGGTTTTCACCAGGAAGACAGGTGAGGATGAGCCGAAGGGGCGGTGCCGGACTGAAGCTAGACCTGAAGCTGAACCTGTCCCCGCCACGGGCCTACAACCTGAGAGCGGGCGCGAACCTCAGCCCTACCCAATCGGAGTCTGCAGCCACCAACTCTCCGTTGAGCTCTTGCTTGTCGTCCGAGATCAACTTGATGGACCACCACCACCACAACTCGAGCAGCAGCAGCCCGGAGGCGACCTCGATGGTGCTGGTGGGCTGCCCGCGCTGCCTCATGTACGTCATGCTCTCCGAGGTCGACCCCAGGTGCCCCAAGTGCAAGAGCTCTGTCCTGCTCGACTTCCTACACGAGACCGGCAACAGCAACAGCAACAAGAAGAAGGGCAGCCGGGGCAGGGATAGGAGCTGAATGAATTTACCATCTTACTCCTCTTGCCTGGGGAAGTCAGTTAAAAAGGTTGTCGTGTCGGTTAATTTCTGTTGGTCTCCCCCCTCTTGCTGCTCTGTTTCTCTCCTATGGGCAGTGCTATGCGTGCAGCATTTTTGGGTCGAACCCCACGTGCCCTTTATCCCGATGATGACCGAGAGGATCAAAGCAAAAAAAAAAAAAAGCATATATATGTGTGTGTGTTGTGATGGAAGGTGAATTTAGCAGAAGAAAGTGAAGCGCCATAGCACTGCATAATTTTGCTCTGTTTCTATTCTAGTCATGGAACCATGCATGAGCAAGGCTAGATTTAATGGATAAGATTTGGTGGAAATCAAACATCTTCCTGTCATTCTTTCTTTTCTGCCTTGTTTGACACCTGGCACATAGAGCGCACCGCTTGAAATCCAGAACTCGATGAGTTATCACTGAGTCATGTTCAAATCAAATACACCCGCTAAGTGTAAAGTTCTCATACATTATCTCTAACATCAAAACTCGAATATATATATAGATATATTATATCTATAATTGTACATTTTTTTTCCTAATAGATTTGAGACGACACCAACAAGATCCTAGGGCTGACTAGGGAGGCCCAATATTTTCAGTTCAGGTCGTAGAATTCCTTCTAGTTGTCACTTTCTATACTTGCTACTTCGATAAAAGTTTATCAGTCCAACAGCTTCCGCATGTCTCTCGGGAAATTGGAACCGATCTCGATCATTGTAAAGCCTCCACAACACGAGATAAGAGAACGGTGAAATGCCGATGTCGAATTCTCCCTCTGAACAGGTGCACGTGAAGTGACCGATGCAACACAAGCAAATGAAGTCCAACATTTCCGGTTTCGGAAACGACAGGAAGTGCACGAAGGACAAGTCAAAACAAGTCTGATCAAACGCATCACAATCACGGGGTCAAGTCAGAATATAGGTGGAGAAGAGGGGGTGATTTGGTAAAAGAAGGAAAGATCGAATGGAAGAGGGAAGACCATTAAAATGGGGAATAAATGCTAGGGAGGGAGTAATTGAGAGGGTTGAGAATTATGAGGGGCAATTTAGTCAGATTATAGATACAATAAATACTAGTTGCATTTCCTCGTTATCCAAAAGTTTAATAAGTCCTAACCATGCAGATTTGACTTAGTCAGTTTATCAATTAAGAAAACTCCTCAAATTACAAATTTTCTTTATTTACAAATTTAAAAAATAAGACCTGCTTAAGGGGAAGAATGATCGGACGTATGTGACTGTGAATGGGTAAAGGAAGCATCACGATAGGAATTGAGCCCAAATCCTCTTCGTTTCAAGTTGAGATTGAAGTTGCTGCACCAAACATCCTTTGTCGGGTTGAGTTATTTACTCAATATCTATTTCGTTTTTAGCTAATTTCTCAGTTCTTGAACCGTGCCTAGACCGGAACATGATCATCCCAGGAAAAACCAAACCACAGGAACGGGTCCGTGTTTCACTTTCTACAGACGGCATCAGATGCCGATTCTCGGAAGCTCCAAGGGTTAAGTTTTCTTCTGACGGTAGAACAGGGACAGTGTCGTAAGGACAGTACAGTAACCATGTCACTTGCTGTTTTTACTATCGTAGATGGATCGGGAAGTAAAGCTGCTGCGCCGTGTTGCATGTTTAAAAAATGATCGATCGATCTTATCAGTTGATGTTGTTCAGTTGGCACAGATACTGGGACGTAGCCGTGCTGTTTTGTTTGATAAGATAAACCAGATACGGTAGAAAGTCACCGCTTATTCAGTTTTAGAACATGGCGGTTTCGGCTGCAAAATTAGATATGTCCGGTCGCTGAAATGCTGAAACGTTACCGTAACATTTCGGAACTGATTTGTGTTCCAAGCAGGAGTTCTCCTACTGCAAAAAGCACCCGTCTGGTCAGCCGAACACGATCAATCCCATGTTTACTTTAGATGTCAAGGAATCCATGTTTACAAAGTACAAGCGAATTCTCTTCTCATTGCAAGTGAGATGGACCTATTAAATTTTCGAGAGTTTTAGGCTTATTTCCACCTAAAGTCTAAGCTGATAGATAATAATACAAAATTCTATTATAAACTCAATTTTCTTTTCCAATTTAATTGATGTGAGATTTTAATCTCAACCAGACCGACCAAAAATGTTTCGGCTTTCAAAGAATCGAAACACATCCGTTTCTGTGATGCTTCGGCATTACCGGAGATGGGCCAGTTTCCTCTGGGAGAGCTGCATGTGAAATTGTATGCCCACCACTGGTTTCAGGCACCACCTACGAACAATCCAAGAACACAAGTCATGGTCGCAGCTCGAAGCTGAGGATAAGAGGGTCCCAACATACCACAGTTGGGACTCTATCCCCTTCTCTCTCTCTCTGTCACTATTTCACAGCACGATGGGTTCGACACGGTGCAGCCAACTCGTTCATCTGTCCCAAGAGGTTGCGAAGTACAAGTTAAAAACATTGCGGTTGATGAGCTGGGGCAATAGGAAATTTCTAAGGTTGCCAGGTCAGGTGCAGCAGAAGCTCCCTTTGACAAGGTTGTTCTGTTAATGGAAGCAGACATTCTCAAGGACAAGGATACCCAGCAGGAAGCCATTCTATGTAAAACTTGCACATGCTCTGCCATGTTTTCTTGTTCTGTTGCTCTACAAATGGCTACGAAACTCCCGAGCCTCCAAGGACCACTCTCTTTCTCCTTGTGTACTTCAGAATCAGGTAACAGTAGCATTAGTTTTGAAATGACTCGAAATTGCACTCGTAAGTTCACAGTAGTTCTCATTCGTGGAGCCAACTTGCACTCGAACTTGCCAAGGGGACTTCTCATGGATCCCGAATTCGTTGTTTACGGGACTCAAACACCGCATAAACCTGTGGATCCGGTTAGTTTGGGCTTCGAGCTGTCTGCTCCTTCGACCGGACCCCAGGAGGGCTAGGCTAGGCTATCAGGACCACCGCTCTCGAGCTGTACATCGAAGATAATGTTCGACATATTAAATGCCGTGTCTGAGACACGAATTGATTTGAGTTCGTGTTTTTAAGTGATGTGGGCAGGGCCGGGGGGGTCAAAATTGTACAATCAGATTACTGTCGCTCGATCAAGGCCACAGAGAAGGTCACTCCTGATGCTTTGGAGACCTCGAATGGATCCAAACATGTCATTGAACTGAGAAAACAACCGGTCGATGACCATCTCACCATTCCTCCGTCGATCCCGGCCCCCCTTCCGTTGGCAAAGAGAATATCACCTCCAGCCTTCGTTTTCATCACGGGTTTTATCCGATACCCGATCTTTCTTGCCAGCTCTCCACAACATCCTTGTAATAGCAACAAATGCTATATAAATGAGGAAAGAACTGAATTCAATGGACGAGCGGGGCTATCCAACGTCTCTTTCTTTCTAGAGCTTGCTCTCTGTCACTGTTTACTCTGTCCTTACTAAATACCGGACCGCATTGGTCGGTCATTCGTATTTTGAACGCCTCTCGGATGACAACCCAACATCGTAAGATCCGATGAGGAAGAATACATTCACGAGTTCGACTCGATCCACATAGCGTAGCATGATGGGAAGGCTCGTTCAACAGGTATCGTCTATTTTGGACACTTCTAGTACGATTTTGCTCATCATAATATGATGGGCCCGAAATTCGTGTATGAAAAGCCCCGTAAGATGTACTGCCTGCTTTGAACACTGCTCTCTCATCAAGAGGTGCCTTTTAAATGACAAAAAACTATTCTGACAGTACTCAAAGCGAACAATACCTCTTACGTTCCATGCGTGAACTCTGAACTCATCATGTTACTGTAGCTCAGACTCGTCGACCTCCTGAATTTCCTTCCTTATAAAGATCAATTCCAACCCTCGTAGATATGGCAAACTACGACCCTTACGAGTCCTTTGATAAAAATAAAGTGCTCCCAATCTTTTTTATCGGAAGCACGAGATGGGATAAGATCACTGAAAAATACAATGTGTTAGATCCTATCAGTCATATTAGAGGACTATAATAGATTTATAAGATAACTGGATACCACCGCCTGATAGTTTAGGTTTTGAGTGGAAATAAACTCGGTTTCTTGCAAAGTCTATTATCAAAAATACAATATATATGTGAGCCTGACCACACTACAATTACTGACACAAACTCGGATCTGTCTCCGGTAGTCGCCTCACGACGTAAATTCGCAAACCCGATACTCTCCTCTAAACTTAAGTCGCCTACTTTGTTAACGGTTCGCTTACAACAATACTACGGAATTCAACACAATGCATCGTTGCACAAGGTTGTTCGTCCCCCCACATGCACCCATGTGCTGATGTGGCCTTTTGTATCCTTTCAGTGGCGACTTGATCGCCCCCTTCATATCATGTCTATTAATGTGCTCAACTTCGAATTTCAGCCCCTGGGTTTCCCCACTAAAATACGGAATCCATGTCGTGAAGAAAAGGAAAAGAAGGAAAGAAAATCAGAAACCAGATGCCAGGCCCTGCTGGGGTTCTGAATTTCTGATGTTGTCGGCATCAGTTTAAGGTTTTCTACCTCGCATATTCGCGTGCAAAAGTAAAAAAATAATAAACGAGAATCAGGCGGACCGACATTGCTTACCGTTTGAAACTCGCTGAAAACACCTCTAGTTATAACAAAGGATAGATTCCCGTTGAACAACCGACTGAGTACATCTGGTGGTTGGACTGGATAATGCAATTTGAGGAGGCAAACTTTTCGCGTTATATATCCTGCATCTCAGAGTCGCATCTTCATGCTGCGAAATCTCGAACCTCCAACTTGCCAATTCCGCGATCCTCCAGCATCGAACATCTCGACCGAGAGAACTTTCAACTGGGTTGTATGTATCGATGCGACAAACAAAAATTCCTGCAGAAGATGCATAGGCAGAGCACGTACTGTTTTCCCTTCACGCGGGCACATAATTCATGCAAGTTCAAATGAGGTGGAGGAGGGGAAGCGTTTAGAGAGACTGTGTGTTAGGTGGTGGATTGAATGTGGGAGAAAATTAATGCGGCATTAAAGGATATCGATCTCCAGGACCGTATTGTACTGTGGGCGCCCTAATAAATAAACTGCAAATGATCGACGAGTTGAACGCTCGAAAGATCTCAATAACTACGCGAGCTACGAACCCAGACGATTAATGAAATGTGGCACGTCAATTATCAATTCAGACGATCTACACACTTGACCGTGAGAGTGCTCCAAGCCCTCAAGCCCCTCGCTGAAAAATGTACATGGTTGACATTAAGACACGGATTTTAATAACGATCTCCAATTCGATTCGGCAGTGCAACTCGTGGTTTAAAGATGTCGAGGAATAAATCTCACGTCGAACGGGCAATGAATTGAAGCCTAGAATATAAGAGAACTGACATATTATTGTCGGATAATTACAGTGAAGGTCTTATATATTTGACCTCTTTAGAAGTTAATTTCTATAAATTTAAAAATAACTAATTCAGTTTTATAAAATTATTTTATTGATGTGAAATTTAAGCCGTTAACAAAATATTTAACGGAATAATAATAATTTAGATTGAAAATATAAATAAATTGATATTTTAATAATTTTTAAATTTATATGACTTAACTGTTAAAAATATGAAATATGTAATACGTATGGTGTCATTTTTCCATACCATTACATATAAATTTAATATTTTATGTGAATATAAATCTAATTTCTTATCAACTCCGTTCTCACGTAGAACACAAATTTAGACAACAATATTTAAATATAGGAGGACCCAGCTTGTCCCCGCCCACCTCGTCGTCCCGGAAAACCATCGCCTCACCCCCCCTACCATCTCATCTCTCCCACCCCTCCCCCTCCTCTCTCTCAGTGTCACGACTCCATTAATGTCCGCTTCTCTTTAGAACGACATAAGAAAGACCAAGAATCCATTATTTCATCCTCAATATTCACTCTGGAAGGAGGAGGATGAAGCTCCTGCCCCTCTCCAAAAACGGCCCGACGACGACAACGAGGAGGACGAGACCGACAATCCTAATGCGGTCATCTTCTTGGCCTTGGAAAGCTTACTGCCACCAGCCAAAGACCCTTTCATTCCGCGGGGGCGAGGACCTCTTCCGCTCCGTGAACTCCGCCTACCTCGAGCCCCCTGAGGAGGAGGAGGAGAAAGGGTACGAGGGCGGGAATAATGACGATTCCATCGAGACCGTGATCCGTGGGGCGAGGTCAGAATGTCGTGGCCGTCTCTTCTTCGAGCCTGCGGGAGAGACGAGCTCGGTCCTGGTCGTGGAGTCGGACGATGGGGCGAGTGAGGAGGAGCAGCACGCCCGGGAAGAGCCGGGGGATGATGGGGTGGCCGTGTGCGTGGTGGAGTCGAGGAACCCGTACAGGGACTTCAGGATGTCGATGGAGGAGATGGCGGAGGCCCACGCGCTGCGGGGCAACTGGGATTCACTCGAGGAACTCCTCCGCTGTTACTTGCGGGTCAACGACCGGACCAACCACGCATACATCTACGGTGCGTTCGTTGACTTGCTGCTCAGCTCCGACCGCCGGCGGACGAGACCTTCCACCGACTGTTCCAGCTGCAGCTGTAACCGCAACAAGAACGTTGGCAGCGGCGGCGCTGGCAGCGTCAACCCTCCCTCAACATCTTCGCCATGCTCGCCGCTGTCGTTCTACGCATCCTCTTCCTCGTGCTGCTCGTCCTCCAACTCCCTCTCAACCACGCCGTGCTGCATTTCGACCATCGGAGAGGCTGAGGATAGTAGCAGTAGCAGCGGCAGCGTCACCGTCACCATCGAGCAGCGGCAGCAACGCCAGCCTTTGTCATTAAAAGCTGCGGTGGAGCAGGACAGGCCGGAAGGCGACGAGAGTTCCTCGTCGTCGGTGGCGTCTTCTTCTTCGGATGTCTAAGATTAGCGGAAATTAATGTGTCCGTATGTATGTAATGTTTCTTGTCTAGCAGATCGAGAGTTAAATGACAATGAAAGATTTTGGTGAAAATCTGAACATGACTAATTAATTTCTCTGATTTATTTCTTCGCTGCTTCTTTTTACCACATTTTCCAAACTATTTTTCGTAGCCTAGGTAGGAAAACCCGACGTTCCGGACCAATTCACCTCAAAATTTATCGGGTTTCTTGGTATTTTGAATATGAAGTCATCGAAATGGAAACAAAAGCAAGAGAAAACCCTTCAATGTCAATGAATGTTAGATTTCACATTTACACACAACCTCGACTGTTCGTAGCTTGCATTGAATTCAGTTTCCTACTTGACAGGTAGATATGTATATACGCGTGCATGAAGATTGAACACCAAGTGCTGCTATAATAAAGAGCAGCTGCGACTCTAATACTCTCATCCTGTGATCCAAAAATTATGAGTTCGATCTCATTCGTGAAACTTTCCGTACCCATTTTACCCCCTCTTTCTTATAACATTTCTATGTCTATGTGCCACGTATATCATCACATGACAGTTCTTATATGGTTATAGGGTTGCACGAAAGACTAGCTTGTGGTAGTACCGAAAGTTTACTATAATAAAAGAAAAAACAGATAATATGGAATAATATGAGCTGGTTCAAGCATGTTCATCTTTCCATCTGCATAAATAAGGTATCGGTCTGGTTCGAAATTAAATTAGTCTGTTGGCTTAGGATGTAAAATGGTTTGGTTTTTCACTTTTCATTACAAAAGAGAATAGAGAATTAAAAGAGAGTAAGAGGAAGAGAAGAATAAAACAATATGGGAAAGTGAGAATAAAAAGAATATTATGTTTTTGGTAAAAGAATAAGGATATCTTAGTTTTCATCCCAAAAAAAATTTTTAATTTTATATTAAATTTAAAATTATTGATTTTAGTGTAACGTTGGTAAGAATTATTCGGCAAAAGTTTTGTGATCCGGGGAGCAATTTTCCGGCATTAAACTGTACGCAACCTCCGCGGGCCAAAATTGGTGAAGGCTTTTTTTTTTTTTTACTATACTTTATTCCCTAATCAGCTGAAGTGAATCTCGAGACTAATTGGTGATTGGGACGGGATTCCTAGAAAAGTTTTCATCGACTCTACCAATCCGAAGATCGATCTTATAACCACTCATTTGTAAATTTAGCGAATGAACCACTTCACAAACATGAAGTCGGTGGCGAAGGCATTGCTTCAACGGCATTAGAGAATTTATTGCACGCTTTGCTACTGCATTTTAGTCAGGAAAAAATCAATTGGATCCAGTGATTGGATGGACGCATCCCCTTCACCCAATCACCAGCGGCCACGTGGACGCTGCCTGCTGATCTCAGCCGTCGAATTTGAAATTCACGTAGTCACTGTCGAGCGAAAAACAACAATCTCAACTGAGTCACGGTTGATCAGTTGCTGCCATTCAATATCTCTTTATTTTCAAATAACGTATTAAATTCATATTTTATAAATCAAGGAAAAAAAAAACCTATCTTATTCATCTTACTTTTGAATATCAGATAATGCACACAGTAAGACAAGAGAACTGTTTATATGAACGACTGGTTTGATCATCGATGCTACACTCGATTCAGAATCAAGATATCACGAGTTAAATTTTTATTACCAAATTGATTGTGTCGATGTGTTGCCATATTTCTTTTACCATCTTAGATTCATAAGCATTTTTTATAATCGAAAAAATAACTAATTATTCGTAAAAAAAAAGAGTTTTTCCTTTTTTTTTTTGTCGTAGAGCTTTATTGAAAAGATAAAGAAATTTGGTAAGAGTGGTCCTTCTCCTTCCTCTCCATCGCACATTTTGCTAGCATGCCATTCATTAACTGCAGAACTGTTATCATCTATCACCCTCACAGATATTCACAAAAAAAAAAAAGCTGCAATTAATTAAAACACAAAAGTTTTCACTGATAATTACACGCTCCTATGGTTCATCGTCGAGCATTTGGCAGCCGTCGTTTGTGTTCTTGCAGGTGCCGTCGAGCAACATTTCAAATGAAATGCTTGTCGATTTTTTTTCCTTTAAAAAAAAAGCATACGTAATTACATATGGCAGAAAATTGTATCACAAAAATTATATAATTATTACTAATTATTTAATTTGATTGGTGAGAAAATCATTTTCAATGCACGATACTCGAGAACATGTAATTGCATGTGTATATATATATGTACACACACACTATTTTGAATTTTTTTCTCTGTCAGAAACTCGTAACGTATACATGTATCTGTTTGCATGCATGTGTGTCTATATATATATATATATATATATGGATGCATGAATGTATTATATTATATTATCTATATCTATATTCTTAATATGTAAAAATAGGGTTACAATCAACTTAACTCATCACGTGACAACTTCCTATGAAGTTCTTTGTTTTGTTATTATTTAAATTGTTATATCGTACAAACCTTCAACGCTATTGTCTTATGCTTTTTATGTCTTTTTATTTTTATTTTCTATACAATAAGATCGAGTAAAGTCTTTTATTTTCTACAGAAACCTAAAAATCAGTTTCACTTTCCATACTGCACGATCTATGCTAGAGGTATCCCTACTCTTTACATCATTATATATTTTCTTCACTATTATTTTATTTTAATAAATTATAAATATTTATACGCTTAATAATCTATACCCACTATGAATTACGAATTTTACGTTTTAAAGGCGAGCTAGGGCCGGCTAGTGAGATTCCTTCTTGCCAGAGCGACGAAGCTTCTAATCCTCGTGCCACATTGCCTTCTCGATACCCATATTAATAATATTTTTTTTAAGTAACAACCACGAATATTAACTTCTTGAATGATTTGACTTTTTTTCTTTTAAATATATCAAATCTAAATTTTGTGAATAAAAAAATAATCAATTTAGGGAGCATTATTCTCCGGTCATTCTATTCATCTCGAATCTCGATTAATTAAGATTTATCAAATTATGAATATAATGGTGCATGTTAAAAAAAAAAAAAAAACGGCCACGCTAGTTGGATTAGGTTCTGCATTATTGATTTTAAGCCCCTTTTTATTATAACCCGGTAAGGTGATTCGTTCATTGATTCCTATTGCCGTTAGTTGCGTTATCGTGTCGGGAGCAATACTTATATATATATATATATATAATAACTTATCAAAAAAATATTATATACATAATAGCATGTGCCTGCATGCATACAAACGTACAAGTTGACATGGGTTAATACTCGATTCTCTTAACTACGCTTAGCACATGCTCTCGAAACCCGCCCTCGACGATACTGTCTGCCAGGTGGACGTGCTTCTTCGGTGCTCGAACTATGAAACTAATTTTGGTGGTTGACGTTGCATTCCTTCATATGTATTTTCTCCGTCAAGTAATTAATTAAAACAAATAGGGAACATCTAATCTGCAGGCTTGAACTTGTCGTGAAACATGAGAGAAGTCCAACGTATTAAGTAATACAACATTAAAAACTACGGAAATATTATTTTTTAAAAAAACAAATTAATCAATCGCCTTGAAACCAAGAAAAATTGCGCAAAATTATCGTGCGGACGAATAACACACCATGGAATTTAGAGTCGGATCGGTCGATTGAATTTCACTTCGCACCTGCCCAGATGTCCGATCTTCGAGTGTTGCACGGGCACGACGCACAGAACTTGACGAGCCCCACAATGCCTTTACACATTTTAATTATGTGTTCACATTGATAGATGACAAATTCAACTTCAAAAAGCCTCGATTCATTCAGATTTGAGTCGAGTCGATTTGCTAGAGATTTCACCGATTACAGAACATGAATCGTCACCTTATTCAAGGGAAAGAGTATCGGAATTTTATATTTTGCTTTATTTCTTAAAAAAAATTGATGATAGGAGCAAATACTCGATATTAAATAAGATGGAATCGGTCACCGATATTCACGGTGGAGTTAATTTGATGACCATAAAAAATATTCCCATGGGCACGTTGCTACTTTCCTAGTCTGACACATCAATTTGTATTACATGTAGAGATAGAATAATAATAGGATGAGCCAGCTTCGATGGGCCACCTTTACACTGTAATTTAAAGTGCCAGTAATTCGAACTGAACGCCACTTGTACAGACCATTAAATTTCTGAATATCAGTGGTACATATATTAGAAAGTACAAATGTACTCAATCATCATCATCGCACCTCCTCCTTGTTCTCTTTCTTTTTTTTTTTCCTTCTTGTTTACAAAAGAACCTAAAAATTGATCCTAAGACCTCTTATTCTTAGATGAGGATAATGTCTATTTCACCGAGCCCTCTTTCTCTCTCTTCATATCCGGTTAAGCTGTTTAGGGCCGAGCCCAAGTCCATGTTATGGGCCCATCAATTTTATAGGGACAACCATGAGGCTGAGCCCATTTTGTTCAAGGCCCAACTTGGTTGCAGAGACAAATAACTATAATCATCAAAATTGCCGGTCATCTACACAAGATATGAGAAATTCTAAAATGTTATGCTTGAGTTGGGTCACACGAGTATGAAATGCACGTGACTGTCGAAGGTAATCAAATGATTATACGTACTGAAAGCTCGGGTTCCCTCGGTTTCTGACTGTGTAGTGATGGCCATATATTTGGTGGGATATATAGAGGACGAATGATCATACTAAGCGGCTGATGGGTCAGCATGTCCTCCTTTAATTAGGGAACCTGAACCCTTTTTCCAGCAACAAATCTAACTCCCTTGGCCTCCTCCTCCTCCTGGATAGTCTATCCATGTCCAGAGCAAAAACCTTATCGGAAACATCTCCTTTTCCTTTGTTTCCCATTTTTCATCCACAAATTCTACTTTAATAGATCGTGGACGGTCAGAAGATTATGCAACAGCCGCGGTTTTCCACTTTCTTGCAGAGCTGTTCTTTCAGCATAAATCATGATCAGAGAGATTGAAGAGAAACTGAATTTATAAACAAAGAACACATATATATATATATATATATATCAAAATGTGTACACAATGCTTGATTTTGCATATCAAAATGTAACAACTCATAGGACAGAAGGGAGACCAAATATACAAGGTAGCTGGTCCCTGTCACCGCATGCATGTCCCGCATCTTCTTTTAATATCTACTTTTTAAGTAACACATGCATGGATATGTCTTATTATCCCTTCGTTCTATTGTCCGATCTTTATGAAACACCTCACATACTTTGCGACACCGGACTCCCTTCCCTTATGGTGTGACAGAAACGCGACATGGTCATCCCACATTAAAGGTGGCACCAACGAGTTCTCTAATTCCAAGTAGTAAGGGTCACAGACTGTTCAATGTCAATCATTAAGACTGCAAAGGGTCTGTTATAGCATATCCGCTTAGGGATGATTACCAAGGCTGCGAAATGGGGCTACAGCTTTTGCCCTACCAAGCACTTGCTCATGTGGTTTTAAATGAAAGGCCCCAAATTTGGTATAACAGAACTACTGTCGACTTAAAATTAAGAGATTCTGTTTTTAATATTGAAGGCACTATATGGGAGGAAGTCTTCTGTGTAACAAGACTCACTAATATCAACCGATAAAATTCAACTATCTTTAAGATTTTTTTATAAAATTTCTAAAAAATAAATTTTCAAATAACTTAATATTATTGATCGATTTTATCATGTAACTACTGTCACGTTTTGATATTATTATGTACGGGACTTTCTCCTCAGATATGGACTGTGTATGGAGTAATGTTACGAGTAATTAAGGATGTGAAGATTCCTTTAAAGACTTATTTGACCAGCACTTGAACTTGGAGCCCACATTCAATTCTCTCTTAATTCACAAGACAGCTCTATTTCATTTTTTTTATTTGGCAGTAATTGCATAGATCTATTACTTATAATAATAATAATAATAATAATAATAATAATAATAATAATAATTTGGCATAAAGCCATCAGAGCTCCCTCAGGCAATATTATATAATTATATACATTAGCTTAGAGTGGATTTTTCCTTCGGATTTAGCAGCTCCAAATACTAACAGTTTATTTGGAATATTAATATGGTGATTTAATATAAACCTATAAAAAGAAATGAAAAAGAGAGAAAATAAAAGACGTAGAGAATTTCACCGATAAAAATCGATCATTAGATTATTATTCACTCATCGAGATCGATACAGACCGTATAAGACCTCATTTTGGTAAATAATAATTTCTTATGGATGTTACAATTAACAACAGATTAATTAACCATTTTCATTTATTTAGAAGCTTCTCAACCTGACATAGCACAGTAGTCATTGATTTTTTTTTTCATAGAGATGTGAAGCCTTGACTCTTGACTACATAGTCTCTTGTTTTTCTCCCCGGGCCTTTCTTTCGTTGTAGCAAGGAAATTTTTTTTAAAATAATCCAACAAAGAAAATAATTTATGTGAAAGTTTTTTTTATATAAAAAAGACATGTAAATCGAGAATGCAAACGTGGAAATAAGAATAAAGATGTATAAGAAGATTTCTTTATAAAAATTTGACCTAAGATTTCTCGACAACATATTTTATGAAAATAACTTCCTTAAATAGATCTCTATTCATTTTACAGTGTTCAGTTGGTAGAAAAATGATCAACCAAAGGTGATTAGTTCCAACAAATGAATATTCTATTTCAAAAAAATAATTATGCGAAATTAATGTAATTATTTTATGAAAAAATAGAGCATTTATAGGGCCGGCATCTCAATTTTGTAGGTTTATCTTTGAGACACTCCTAGGTTTTTCTTTTCTTCTAAGATGAAAGCTCCTAGGGTTTTGGATCTCGCGAATATATATCTCATTGAATATCACATATCTTTCTTTTTTTTTTTTTGCACTACTGGTATTCAAGAGTCAAGTAAGTCATGACTAATAACACAGTTGGTCCATTTAGAAGGGCAAAACTCTCTCGATCATGAATTCTTTCTATTTATAAAACTCGATCACCGGATCTTATTATTTAAAGGAGGAAAGTGTCGAACCATATCAACTAACAATGTTAATATTGAAATAAATTTTTTCAGTAAAAATAAAACTATCATAATTAATATATTCAATTTTTCAATGATGATAAAATTATCATTAATGCATGGGAGGAGTAATTTGCATGCATATGTGATTCTAGTTTTTCACAGGTATGTCTGCAGTCATCCGATGCAGTTCATGTTGGTCTGATAAAACCAAAAGCTAAATATGGGTGTTGCAGAGCAGGGTGATGATGATGATCCCTTTATCTATAAAAGCAGCTCAGCTCCCTCTATCCTTCTTCATCATCATGCCCTAGATTCCCATTTAGATGTAAACGTATATATATACACACATACACGTACATGTATACTTATATATATTTCTTTCAGAGAGGAAAAAAAATTATGGGACAGTATGGTGAAAGCATGTCATGTAGCCTGCACCAGATATGTTCAACACCCACCTGTTCAGAGGTTTCACCTCCACCATAAAAACTGAAAATTTTCTTTATTGACGGGCGAATGATATTTGCAGACACAGGAAGAGGAATCACTGTTTCTCATCACAGTTTGTGTTTGTGTGTATAAAAGGGGTAAGCAAAACCCTATTATAAGTCCCAATTGATCACTAGATGTGATTAAAATTACGAATCTATCTCACCGTTTATCGTAAAAAAATATGAATATATAAGAATGTAACAGACATTTGATTATAATCCTTAATTCGTACGTGTTATGAGCTAATTATAAGATTGGTTCTTCTTTGCTGGGCAATTGTTCCGACCGCCGACCATACGATGTTGAGAAATTAACATTATGAATTGGAGTGAATTAGATGTGCATGGTCCACCACCAAATTTAAACGATACAAAGAGCGACAAGACCCTACCCACATTAAAATTTTTCCATTGATTTAACCAAAACGGACAACTGTCCCTCACTGAAACATTAGTAGTAATTGTGTGTGTGTGTGTGTGGGACTTTGACCAAAGCCAACACCCTTGGGCCCTCCCCCTTTCGAGGCTTAGACCATTGCCACTTGCATTTGCTTTGCTTCCTCATAATTGCTAAGGAAAAAAAAGAAATCATTACTATATCAGTTAGTGTCAGCCACGCCCATGACAAATTCCCGGATTATAAACTAGTTTGAGTGAATCGATATTCCCTCTCTTTAAATAATATTTCATGTTCAAATTTTATTATGAAAAAAAATCTTATAATTAGAACCTTTTAGAGTTATGACACTCATTCCGTAAGACATGCCTTTATCTTTTTTTGATAAAGTAAAATACATATTCATTGTCGAACATAACCATATGCGGTACAAGGAAAATAATCAAACATACAAAAACCATTCTGATTAGAGTGTAATCCTAGTTGACCAAGCTTGTGGGCATCCCAGTTCATCACCCTGGGTATCCATGCACATTGCCATTGTTCAAAATTTGACAAGAGATGAGCTATATCTAAAATGGTCGCTCTTATAAGATAGACCTTTGTCACTTCAGCGAAAAAGACGATCCAAGTTTGCACATTCATAAGCGTTCTTCATCTTTTGATCTACATAATTTTTTGACTGAAATCGAATGAAAACACAGTAAAATCCTAACTACTGAATAGAACTTTAACCCGTCAGAAAAACCCAAGACTTCTCTTCCAAACAATTACACAAATGTATCATAAATACACGGGTAATTAACAAAGTACTGTACTAAGCACATAAAAAGGGATTTGGTGCAGCGACTTCACCTTCAATATAAAACTAAGAAGAATTCACCCTAACTCTTTATTGTCGACTTCCTCTGTGAATTCCACGGACATCAAAAAACAACCGGAAAAAAAAAGTACAGACTCTACTCTACCACACACATCGGCCTTCTTCCCAAGACTTGGTGTCTGCATGGAACTCTGACACACACACAAACACAAACACAAAATGTGGGCAGGAATGTTAAAAGCAACTAAGTTAATCACGATCGATATCGATGCAGACGTCATTACAGTGCTGCTCCGATTCAACTCTCCCATGAAGACTTGTAGCAGTAGCCGTAGTAGGGTTTATTAAAGTTATAGTCTGCCGGAGAAGATGTGCGATGATAGGGATTATCGACGACGGAAGCTGGCGACCTGACGGAGAAAACCCCGTTCCAGATCTCGGTGAAGGCGCGGACGATGACGCCGTGGTAGTAGGGGCTGTTGAGCTGCAGGAAGCAGTTGAGGAGCTCCCTCATGTCGTCCTTGGAGTAAATCCCGTTCTCGAGGATCATCTGGAGCATCGAGTGGCGGAAGTCCAGGTAGGGGTCGTCGGAGTCCTTCTCCACTGCGATGCCCTCGTCATCTATCCTGCCAAAGCCTTTCACGGGCTTGGCCGGAGCCTTGAGGGCCGACTCGGCGTCGAGGAGGTGGCGGAGGGAGTAGTAGTTGATCCCATCGTCGTTGGAAGAGGCTCGGCGGTAGAGGGAGGAGGAGGAGGCG
The DNA here is from genome assembly GCA_037672795.1 of Lagerstroemia speciosa. Taxonomy (NCBI): domain Eukaryota; kingdom Viridiplantae; phylum Streptophyta; class Magnoliopsida; order Myrtales; family Lythraceae; genus Lagerstroemia; species Lagerstroemia speciosa. Next base: position 763,304 of record CM075302.1, on the reverse strand, counting down.
GAGGATGAGGAGGAGGTGAGTTTGCGCTTGGGGTGGAGGAAGCTGAAGAGCTTCGTGGATTTTCTGCAGCTGCAGCCAGTGTCCACCGTCACCGAGCTCAGGAGGAGCTTCCTCTTGTTGCTGCCGCCAGACATTTTCCTCTTCACAGACGCAGAGAGATCAGGGAGTGACAGCTTCTTCGAGTTTGAGTTGAGAATTGAAGTGAGGGAGTATATGTATATGGGGAGTGGAGATTCTTCTTCAATTGCAAGGGAGGAAGGAAGTATACATGGACGATTCATTCGTAATCTCGATTAATGATTATTAAATATATATATATTTATAAAAAAAATTATATTCATTTTAAAAATAATGATATGACATATTTTATTATAATATTAAATAACTACTAGTCAAATTCACTGTCGTGATTCACTCTATCCGGCTAAAAATTTCTCACGATATATAAGAAAGACTAAGGATGATTTGACTTGTCGGAGGCCATTTGTGTTTGGGCGTTAAATCAACATGATAAGTAGCCAATACGTTAGCCTCTTCTTGCTGGCTATAAATTCTCCCATGTGGGCTCATTCGGGGGGCGAAAGTCTTGGGTGTGACGGGTGCATGATAATATTGACGTGATATCATGAGTAAATAAGGTCCAGTTATTTTTATGATATTTTTAATAAAATCTAAAGGAAATAAAATAGATTTTAAAAATGTCTTGATTTAATTGTCTCATGATACTATACCAGTACTATGACGTGGTGTATCCGTTACATACAAGACTCTGTCCATGTGTGGGTCGATTTTATTAAACAATTTGAGACTAAACGGAAATTTCTATTTCTATTTCTAAACAAGTTTAGGCTAGTCTTATATCGTTAATGGATAAGTACAAAACACGATCTCTCCATGTATTGCATAAATAAGAAGCTTCTACGATTCATCATTGCAGTAACTACATCACAGTAAATTATTCGAATCAAATAAAAAAACCGAACGATTCGTAATTATTTTTCTTACTGGCACGATCACGGTAAAATTTTTCAATATAGATATAGTCATTGTAAGAGGGAGGAGGCCAGGACATTAATCCACGTGGATGCTGCCGTGGAAAGGCTGTCATTCTCTTGCCTCTATAAAGAAATATCATACTGATAGAAAAAAAGGAAAAGAAAATGTACAATACAACATGTAATACAGAAGAATTTTCAGAACCAGCCGAGAAGCTCAGAGTGACTGATTCTGAATGATCTTGGGATTGTTATGTTCTTCTGGCATCTGATCTTGATCCAGTTGATCTGCTAGAACCAGCAGAACCGGTGGTTGAAATCATGGCGCCTATGAATTCTTACATTTGCTCCGCTTGACCATCTCATTCGGAGGAGATCAACTTCGAAACCACATGTGCGAACGGTCGGGGATTCGAGTTCCAATTTGTTTGCAAAACAAGCTGACAGGATGGATAGACTTGGAAACAAGCTGGTTCCTTCAAGTTGGGCCCTATTGATAAATCTGATGTTTCCATTGAAGAGACCAGAAGATCTTAACAACCCTTAAAGAGGACACAGTTTTGCTACATAATGTTCATGGTAAAGCGTAAGACAGGCCGTTCTCTCTTAAATCATTGATCACAGGGCATTACAAACCAAAATTCTTTGTTTCGGTTACCTTGTGATTATGTGAAACACTGTGGGGACAGACGATGAACGATGTCTGATCACAAGTTATTTCATCTTGTCATCATCTGTCAACAATCAAGTTTATCTGACTTACCGGATCAAACCCCGTCACCGAGGGCTCGAGGCCGTAAAGAACATGTTCTGCATAGTGTGATACTGTAAAATGATGCGTGAAATAATCAACTGGATGATACCTGTATTCATTTTCTTGTCTTTCTGACAGTTCTTATTCCATTCTATGACTTTTCCTCTAATTTTGAATTTCTACCAAGGAATCAGATTGTTCTTAAACCCAAGTTGTTCCCAAAGAATCTCCGGATCACACCCCATCAGAAGGCATACATTGCGTCTCCTCTGTTTCTGTAATTAGTATCCTCTTGCTTTTTCTTCTTTTTCTGATCAGCTGTATCCTTTCCGTTTCTCTGCCCATTTCAGTCTACTGCTCGATTCCGTCAGAGGACTGTCCGTTCGGCCTAGACATTGGGCTCTCTCTTGGCCCCCCCGGTGGCGCTATCTGGGCTCCTTGAACGAGAGGATCGAGAATGTTGGGGGACTTCATCACTAGATTCCTCTTGTACGCCACCGACCATCTCTGTTTTACTTTGATTCTGAATTCGCCTTGTGCAATGGGAAGATTTGGCTCTTGATGTTTATTATGCTGTGTGTGTTTCCGGGGAGCAGGATGGTGTTCGGGTACGCGTACCCGGCATTCCAGTGCTTCAAGACGGTAGAGAAAGGCCCGGTTGAGATCGAAGAACTCCGGTTCTGGTGCCAGTACTGGTAAGAGGAGCAAAGCTCTCGACAGAGAACATCACATCCCGGTTTCTTTGAATCATGAAACCGATTTTTCATTCATTCCTAGGAGGACACGGCATGTTTTTCCATCAGGCTTCCACGGATGTTCATGTTCCACATTTACTTATCAAATCCATTGCTACAGACATCAGTTGTTTTATCATCTTTTCTACAGGATAATTGTGGCGATGGTGACGATCCTGGAGAGAATCACGGACAATCTCATTTCATGGTAAGAATCTCATTTCATAAGCTCAGTATACTTCACATATCCTATACCACACCGGCTCGTGTGCAGGTTTCCAATGTACAGCGAACTCAAACTGGCATTCATTCTGTACTTGTGGCACCCGAAAACTAAGGTAACCAACTACAAATGTTGTCAGAGTTCAGAAAAGACCAAATATTGTGCTCTACACGAAGAATGAAAAATCACCGATTTCACAGGGAACCGTGCATGTGTACTACACCGTGCTGCATCCCTTTGTAGCGCAGCACGAGAACAATATCGATAGGAAGCTTCAGGAGTGGAGAGCCAGGGCTTGGGATTTGGCTATCTTCCACTGGCAGAACTGGCGGGTGTTGGGGCAGACCGCGCTTGTCCAGCTTCTTGAGTTCTTGGCCGAGAGTTCAAGCAAGGTATAAAACTTTGACAATTACGCTACTGGCAGCCATAGCTCCTCTGCCCAATTCTTTGATGTTCCCTTGCAACCAAGTCATAACTCTGAGCTCAAACCCTCTCCATAGACTACAAGACACACCAGCATTGTAGTTTAACATAGAATCCATCAAAGTATTATAAGTGTCGAAGATGAAGTTTGGCATATAGGAATGAAAAAGAGAGCAATGGAATCATTGGCATATGAGAAGAGGCATCTATTTTCCATTCCATTTTATCACAAAGAGATGGACAGGGGAGAGACGTTACATGTTAGAACAGAAAGCCTGATGCAGCCAGAAAACAGACTCTTCAATCCGAAATAAAGAATACTGTGTGACTGGTCATATGTGCAACAAACAAGGCTTCAATCCCAGGTTGTATTTTCACTGATTCAATGAAGTGAATAAACTAGTACCTTGCTCACCAAACCTTGCAGGACTCAAGCAATCAGAGAAGTTCATCGTCTCCCTCAACCTCCATAAACCGAGCAATGTCAGAGACTCCAAAACCAGAAAACGTGCAAGTTCGTCACACGGATGGCCAAGCAGAGAATGTGTACGTTGAAGACGAGACACCACCAACCCGTGAACCAAGAAGTGAGATAAGATCACCAGAAGCTGCAGCTGCTGGTGAATCCCCATTAGATGAAAAGACCCAAAGTCCCTGCCTTAGGGGCTAGGCGCACTAAACCTGAAAACTAATATTCTATCTATAAAAGCCCGAAACATTGTACATATGCCCAATAAAACTATTCCCTCTATCTCTTTCCCTTCATCCTCGTATCAATGCAAACGTTGAATACATCTGTTGGTTCTTTCTACTATCTTGTCTCTCCACTGATTGATCCTTTCTCAACTTTCTCCCATGGAAAGCATCATTTCTTCACTTCTCCTGAGCAGGAAGAAATAGAATGGATGCAACATTTGAAATAAGAACCAGCACACTGATCAAAGGGCTCTTTATCCGAAAAAGGTCGAGCCGATGCGCAGGACGCCAAGAGCCCATCTTTGCTTAACTAGAAATATGATGAAATTGACGCCTTTCGAGTTATATGAGGTTGGTGTTACCGAGCTACCAGGAGAAACAGAGAAGGCATCGGAGTATCCGATTGAGAGCCTTGGCTATGAAGGGGATGAGGTGCTGGCCGATGAAGTTGAGGCAGGAGCTGACTGGGGAGCAGAGGCGGAGCCAGAGTTGTTGGAGGAAGCTGGGCCCGGCCGATCCGGGAGACGCCGACATAGGCCGGAGGTAGGCCCAGGCCGCCTGCTTCACGAGACGGTTGCGTATGGAGATCTCGAAGCCCGACCTGCCAGAGGCCGGGGACGCCCCGGTGGGGGAGTTGATGGTGCCGGAGGAGAACTGTGGGAGGAGGTCCCTGAGGGATGTGTAGCTAAGGGACGGCGGCAGCGATTCCCTGGGGAGCGAGGCAGCCAAGGAGGACTCGGTGAGAAAGAAGTCGAGCGGCTGATCTGGTGGGACTGCGGGTGGAGAGCCGTTGGGGGAGGTGGAGGGGACGGAGACGGAGAGATTGGCGGGTACTGCAACGTACGTACAGACCGAGCTGCGGTGGCGGAGGGCCGTCTGTGGCGGCGAGAGCGGGCTCGTACTGGCGGCGGCTACTACAGCATCGCCGTCCATTGTGGGAGGGCTGAGGATTCGGATCAAACTCTGGAGCTCAGCGAGCAAAAGAAAGCAAAGTGGGGAGAGCCGTCGCCTTTAACCAGCGCGTTTGACTGGGGCCCACTTGAATAATTTAATCAGTACGCGCCCGGCGCATATAATCCCAGCAGAAGATTGGAGGGCCGGTCCACTTCTCTGACGCCCGGTATCGCACGTGCTCCCCGGCACTTGCAGCACTGCTCCCACGCGTCGGGTCCCTACTTTTATCTAGTAGAGGTAAAACATTGCACAGCTTATCCAAAAAAAAAAAAAGTAGAATATTCCACAGGCCATCCTCTACGTTCGGATTCTTATCACCTGGACCCAGTAGTTCACGTTATTCACACAAAAGCCCTTCATTTTATTCACCCTTTTCACCAAATCAATACGGAATATGCAAAAAGAAGAAGAAAAATAGAGACGTAAACTAATTTTTGGGCTTTCGTGGAAAATAAGGTGGGAAATACGATTCGCGACAGGAGTATCCCTGAATGTCCAAACATCGCCTTCACTCTCTTTCTAGCACGTGGAGTTAAATTTATTAATTTTATGTGGAAGAAGATGGGCGGGCCTCCTCTCATATGGCCTGTCTGCGGCCAAACAGCTTTTTATTCCGTGCTAACCACCACCTATCACCCTTAATCATTGTGGATCTTATCCTTTTGCAACATTTAAAACTGTATCAGACATCAGCAGCAAGAGAATCAAAGATGAGGTCGTCCCGGTCGCCCCAACAACGATGTCCAGCAAATGGGAAAGAGAATCCAACCGGTCCGAATTAAATGTTGGATCCCTTGAGTCTAAATCAAGAATGATAATGGTACTAGACCTGGCAGGTTTGTTTTTCTCATTACCGTTACGGAGCTGGTTAGGGGTCCCATCCCAATCTAGTTGGCTGGCCTGACACGAATGTCTTGGCTTACCCCACCCTGTCCATCTGAAACGAGACCTTACAGTAAAAGAGCAGAAAGAACGAATGAACGCAGACATCGCCTATTGACAGTTTTCTTGCTCTTTAACCAAACATCGAAGGTGAATACATTACGCACAGACAAAAAAGCTAGCTGGCTTGTCCTTTAGCTTGGGGCCATGGGACCATCCTTTCAATCTTAGGCCACTCTTTTCCACCATACGCCAAAATAAAGGACAAGCTTCTCGAATTCTCTGCCGATATATTTCGTCATCAGCAGCATCTACATCATGTTTGCTACGATAAATCACCAGCATACCGACTATAATACAAATGCATGCTTGTTACAGGGGAATGAAAATGCCATACAAGGCATGTAACATTCTCTTTTCATTTTGCTGTATCAAACATGACATAATCTGAGTTGATTTTGTTGGAGCTTTCATCCTATTAAGAGTGCAAAACATCACTCGAGATGCATCCATTTGTCCAAGACTAATAGTTGTTCCACTAATTCAAACTTTACTTATGCAGCTCAGTGTATGGCGATTTCTTAATGAATGGTAAAGGCCAATGAAATAAATGTAATGGACATGGCACCTAGAGAATGCATCTTGGCAACGTTACCTGGAGCTGTCAATAGCTTGGGTTCGCCTCAAGCTCGAAAAAATTTGCCTGCTATAAGACTTTCCATAAGTTGGATCATGCCATGTTCTTCCCTCTATCAGAATGATTGCCTGTATTTTTATCTGTACCCTGTGATTATGAATGTGTTGCAGATTAGCCAGGTACCTTGATACCAGGAGCTCTTCTCATCAACTTCTCGAACTTCCATACGAGTCTCCACCACCGATAAAATGCGGCAAGTGACCCCAGCAGCTTTGGTCAAAGAATGCACTTCGGCCGACTTATTATGTCACCTTTTAGAAGAGTTATCTGAGTTCAATTGAAGTTCAGCAGGTTTTGATGGCTGAGTTTGAGGCCTCAGAGTGCCCACGTCTTCCATCAGAAAATCTGGTTGGAGCATATCCATCCCATTCCACTCGACACCGGCTAGAAGAGTTAAAGAATTCCAGCATTTACAGAACTAGAGCATGTGCAATAGGCATGAAATTACAACTTGAAAACGAACTGAAAGAGTTTAGGCAAAGGATGAGCAACATTCCCAGTAGGATACAATCTGTTCTCCACATATCTGTGATGCTAACATCAGCATCTGACAGCAGCCAGTAATCTGCATCGTTCTGTATAAGTGGCAAAATAACACACTTCAGAATATAGGGTACTTGCCAAATGATAAGTCCAAAGGGAGATAAGTAAAGTTCAATCAGACCTCAAGTAATGAGAACAAAACTTACATCGACATCTGAAGGAATGATTTTCATGATTCCCCCTGCAAGTTCATTTGAAGTGTTTGCAAAGGATGTTAGATATGGGTGATCTTGAAATTCAGTGGTTTCCTCGTTCTTGCTTGCTGTATAGTGTTTCTTTCCAACTGTATTTGCATTTGACCCAGTGCTGGAAGCAAATGGGAGGCTTGAGGGTGGCTCCACATTGTTCATCTCTTCAAACTTCTCTTCAAATTGGCTGGCAGATACAAATGAGACATTAGGGAATGAAAAATGCGTTGGGAGAAAAAAACCTTACTAAGATATGTTTCCGAGATAACAACAAATTGTATATTTTTGAATAATAGAGTTTCTTCATGTTTACTCCTCATACCTGACAAGGTAGACATCAATTGGACCCATTGAGCTTCTGAGGATAATCCTGTATCTCCTTTGTGGGTAGTCAACAGCCTGATGCATACATCAGCCTTGAGGTTATGCATCTCTTTCTCTGCTTTTTTCCCTTTTTTCTTTTGTAAATCAAGGTTATTGATTTCAGAAAGGAAGTGAGGTGCTTAAAACTATTTATTCCTTCTCCTACCTCATCAGGATCCGGGACTTCGAGTGTGGTTCCATGTGGAGCTTTAATTGCGATCAAGGTCTCATTCTGCTTCAATAAAAACAATAGATATCCTCATAATAAAGATATGAGGTTATGACTTGAGCAGAACCAAATAAGATGAGACACAAACTGACCTGGAAGCATGGAAGGCTTTTAATGTCTTCTTCGGTCACAAAAAGCCATCTGTAAGCAAATACTTCATACGTATAAGCACCAACTTACTCTATAAACCAATCTAAAAGCTTCCCTTACTTTTGATTGTTTTCATCTTCACTCAAATCCCGCAACCTTTCCTGCATTTCTCTGCACAAGTACTAAAGCATCAGCATCTCACTTGTCTCAGTGGAGCAAGATTTCTAGATCAATCAATGTAGTTGTACGGTAACCTTATCCGATCATCCAATGCCTGTTCTTCCATAGAGAGTTTTTCAATTTCTGACTGCAAAATGAAGAAAGGTGAAGTCGGTCAGAGGCAAAAGACTCATCTGTCCAATATATGTAAATTTCTTGAACAATCTAACCCAGCAAAAGCTACATTACCAACAAAATCATGGCAACCTTATGATAAGCTAGAAGACCCAAAAATGAAGTAAACCTGAATCCATTTGATCCTTTTTAACATAAAGTCTCTTAATTCAGCTCAAGTTAGATTAAAAATCTTCACCTTCATCAAAGAAGCATCAGCGCACAATTCTTCCTTCCCAGAGGCATCGAACCCCCTAATTTTTAAGCACAGGAGTAAAGACTATATAAATGAAAGGTGATTCAGTTATACAAAACAAAGTTGAAGTCATAGATATGTAGGAAATAGAAAAATCATACTTCCAACAAATTCTGTTCTTTATTTTCTTCTCGATGAGACCTATCCCTTCCAAGACATTTGTTATGTCATATATCCGCCTTTTCTGCACCTGCACGCATTAGTAGAAGTCCTCATTCAGCATAATGTTATATGAATACCAACACATGCCATCCAATGCAACCAAGTTTTAAAAGCCAAAGTGCACCATCCAGTGCAATCAAATTACCTTCAATGTTTCTGCTGCTACATTCAAGTCAAGAATATCATCTTTTCCTTGCTTTAGGAGATTGATGAACTTTTTCGTCAAAAGACCTGAAAGGTTATGACCCTTTAAGAGATTGATGAACATTTTTTTTCCAAAAAACACGGAAGGTATGACACATTAAAATCCTACTTCCATAAGACAACTGATATTTATACTGACATTCTAGACTTACCTAAGGAGCTGTCATACCGGCAATTGCCTGTTGGACTCAAGGTAGAAGGTGATCCTGCAAATTGACAGTTCAACTATTCTTAGAATTGGAGAACATATTACAAAAGAGTTTGGATTGACACTGGCCTCATGTACATGAAATGCTAGCTACGTAAAACAGTATCCTTTGCTGTGGAGGGTCAGACTTCGGAAATAAATAAGCTGAAACAAGTACTGTTCAGAACTAACCATTATTTGAGACCGGTGTTTGAGGTGCAGATTTGTTGCCCCTGGTGCCCTTTGACCTGTTGTATGCCCCAGTGCCTTTTGCCGACACGGGTGTCTGGAAGGGACTGTTAACTAGGCTGGAAGGTCCAGGACTGTTAGTCCACATGCTACTCAGAGTATCATTATCTTCTGGTCCACCCTTTCGTTTCAACTGCTGCAAATAAAATATGATTAGCAACATGCTCATTCAACATCCCACAGGCAATAGTTCAACCACAATGCCAATAAAAATGCACCAGAAGTACACACTTTCAGTTAAATATTATATTCTTTGGTTATGTACATTCCTTGAGCTCTTGGTTCTACACTAGATGATCCCTGGCTAACTCAGTGAGTAGTAAACATTCTTTTTTGACATTTGCTGCAAACCAGCTTGCTGTATATAATTAATATTGTTGATACTCAGCATATTCTCCCCTTGGAATTCGACCAATTATGCTTTGTGAGGGAAGAAACCGGCAAGCATGGAGGCACATTACGGAACCCATAACCTCATTACAAAAGTAAGGCTGAAATTTCCAAATCCACTTACAATGTGATACAAGAAAAATATGTGTCAATTAAGAAAAACATACTGCAGAGAACCAATTCTGAGGTAATATCACTATATCAAGGCATCTTTTAGTAGAAATTGTTTTTCACTGTGGTGCAGTTGACCTTGCAATTAGAGTTGGAGTGAGTGAGGCAAATAGAGAGAGATTTCTTAACTAATGTGAGCAAATTAGCGGGAAGAAAGAATGCCGAATTTTTGAAGGAAAATGCAACAGAATCGTATCCTAGTTCCAGATCGTTTCTCATAGCAACTCCAAATTTATTTAGATGAAAGAACAGTAGATCTTCAAGGTAGAATATGGAAGTACTCTGCACTAAGCCTTATTGCTCCAGTTCTGCTAAGTATTTCCAATTAGATGACACGGGAAACCAATCTCATGTAGACTCTGTCGGAAAGGAACCAGTTGATCCACCCAAGAACAGGTCGATCTACACGGATGGAAGACGCGAAGTATCAAGTGAAGACCTACGGGAGATCTAAAGGCAATAGCCTCGGCTTCATGATCCGGAGCTACCACCCCGCGGATGTCAGCACCGGGGGAAGAGGAGAAATGGTGATAGTCATTGGTAGGGACGAAGGGGGGCTTGGTGGTGGAGAAGGCGAGGTGGCGCTTCGGCGGCAGGACGATCCGAGCAGAGGAGGCGGCCGGGGGCGGCGAGGGTGGAAGGTTGTGAGCTCGAGCGCCGCCGGACATTGGTGGCTAGTGGATTCACGGGGTTTCACCGATCCGAGGGGGCAACAAGCGCCAGAGGCGGAAGCTGGAGGAGGCTGTGAGGCTTGAGAAAGAAAGGGGAGAGAGAGAGAGAGAGAGAGAGGAGTTTGGTGGTAAGGAAGACTAGGAGTAGGGCTTTTTAGAGAGAGAGAGTGGGAGGGTTTGCAATGGAGAGGGAAAGTGAGCAGGAAACGAGGGAGGAGGGAATTTTAGTTTCGGATAGGTGTGGAGGGAAGAGCAGCGGAAAGTGTTCTATCCTTTTGAGTATTTTCATTTATGCCCCAATACTTTTTACTTATTGCGATGAGGTCCCCTTAGTTGTACATTATGTTCAGTCAGCCCTACCAGACATTAGACTAGACACCCTCCTCCTTCGTCACGCTGCCCATTTTATCTGAGTTTTCAAGTGCCGAGCCAGAAGTTTCATGTCAAAATCGCATTATTTGCCCGATCATCATTTAAATTAGTCTATTCAGTAATTATTCCAAGGTGATTGCTCTGAGTCTAATTCACATCCAACACGTTAGTTTCATTAGTTGTGGTCAGCTGAGTCATACCCAGCTCGATATACATGTTGAGCGACTGAGAACTTTCAACCAGAGAAACAGGAAAAAGAGTTGTGCCGTAAGAAAAGTTCACGGGGTGGAGATGAAATTAATGGGCAGGTCGGGGCAAATGGCTAAACAGTGAAAAGGACAGGCAGAGGAAGACAAAGCAATGAAACAATGCGAAAATGGAGGGGGGGAGTCCTCTCCCTCCCCGTCTGTGCTATAACGGTTCCTATTTGTTCCTGCGAACTGCAAGTGTTCATCTCCCACGTGTCATCAAAAGTAAAACCCCGTGGATCGGATCCCATGCACCCAAATTAACGACGGTTGTTCACGGTTGAATATAAAAATTCGAAGAAATTGAGTGTCATTCGAGCCGCATACGAGCCAAGGCGGCCTCTGTTTGGCCACGTCGACATCCACGTCATATTTCAGTATGGGAACTTAGCGGTAAGATTAATATGATGACAAAATGATATATGTTTGGGTCAATATATTGACTTGTTGATGACAGCACAAAATTTCGGGATTAATGCGGCTGTTTACTGAATGTTCCTTTTTACCAATTCGAAACTTTTCCAAAACTTTTTGTAGAATTGGTGCAGTTTCCTGTAATTTAATCAACAAATGGTATTATCACACCCGAGAGATACTTATACAAGTTTAACTTATCACATTATTTATCAATTTATTAATAAATATTTAATACATTATTTATACTAATTATATTTATATCTTAATTGTAATTTAAAATATTTATCGACTAAATTTACCAATTCACTACCACTCAACCAAAAACCTTCGTTGTTTCGCACCAGGCTCTCTCACCAAACTCCCATCCCATTTCTGTCGTCGCTCATCAGGCATCCTGCCATTGTTGAACGGTCACCGAGCTCCGAGGTCGAGCTCGTTCCGATAAGGAGATGGCCTGCTCAGCCGCCTTTGCAGCCCTCTTGTCCCCAAACTCCGTCACTTTCCATAAACCCACTTCCCCAACAATGATGACTTCCTTCTCTCAATCCCTGACAGTCCCCAGCTCCTTCAGCGGCCTCCGCAGGCCCTTCCTTTCTTCCCGGGCCCCGCAGTCCACTTCTCTCTCCCGCAGCTCAAATTCAACCCGTAGGGTCGTTGTTAAAGCCTCGGTTAGTGGCCTTAGTTTCCTTGATTTCGGCTTTCTTCATTTTCTTCTCAGTGATGATTCCGGGTTTCTCTCGCACAGGATGCTGTTTCCATCTGAAATTAGCTTAATGGACCTTGTAGGGTACCAATTTCTGCTAATTGATCCTCGCCCACATGATTAAATACAATAGCTGCAAGCCTTTACTTCCGCTGCTTCACTGTTACCTATCTAGTTTGGCTTTATCCCCTTTGATTACTCTTCCTTGAAGTGATCATAATCGTTTTGTGGTGGACTATGAAATGCCTCTATAAGTATTTAAACATGGACTTCAGTATCAATTTGGATGTGGATACTTGTACTGTCCGCCATTGTTCTTTGTGGGAGATACAATGAGATAACAGTAGAGCTCACTTGCTGATGGTGATTCCTTGTTCAATGGGAAATCCACAGCTTTATGTCTTCTAATGATATCTATTTGCTATTATGGCTGTAAACAGAGCCTAATCGAATCCATTTTCTGTTCCATGGAATTTATCATCCGTATGGAACTTCTTTTTTTGGTCCTCCACAGTGCTGTGATAGATCACACCCTAATTATAAAGTCATTATGTGGTTGACTTGCCGTGTGTTTCATGTACAGAGTGAAGTTCCACTTGTTGGCAACAAGGCACCAGACTTTGAGGCAGAAGCTGTTTTTGATCAGGAGTTCATCCAGGTAGGTTGTGGATATCAAATTGTGCATTCATGTGTATCCTCGCTTATATTTAGTATCCTACCTATAATTGAGCTGGTTGGATCCCCCTGATGTTTAGGATGATGCTATTTGCATCTTATTTATCAATTGCTTCTCTAGGTATATTTGAGGTTTACTTTTGGTGAAAGTTGTTTGTATGTTGGGATGACATTGGGATGAGGTTTCTATTATCGGCCTTTCATGACATGACTGACCTTTTCTCTTGTCAGGTCAAACTCTCTGAGTACATTGGGAAGAAATATGTGATTCTCTTCTTCTACCCATTGGACTTTACTTTCGTCTGTCCCACAGGTTTGGTTGAAGTTAATCCAGCAGAGGAAACTAAATATGTAGTACTTAACATTACTGTTGTTGATAACTGAATCCATGCTATTTGATTTTCACCCTTCTTGTAGAGATAACTGCTTTTAGTGACCGATATGGGGAGTTTGAGAAGATGAACACAGAAATTTTGGGAGTTTCAGTTGATAGTGTGGTAGGATTTTCTCCATCCCTTTACATTTTTCTTTTCAAACTTTTAAGTGCACCAACCACGAGTTAACTTTTCCCGATTTTGTTTCTGTAGATTGTTAGGGTCATTCTCTCTGGCAATTGAAGCTAAATGCTCAATAGTTGCAAGATTGAGTCATTATACGATACGTGTCTGCTTTTGACGTTATCTGTCTTGTATCGAAGCTTTAGATTACCCGTTTCTCATCGTGAATTCTGTAATTCAGCATCTTTTCTTATTATTGCATTAGCAATCATATTTCCTTACTAAAGAGAAATTGTTCCTATTGCTTGTACCTCACTCAAGTAGGTGGTGAAGAAAAAAGTGTGAGAATGAGTTGAGAGATGCCTAGGAAATGTTTGGGCACCAAATTGTGTCAAAAGCACTTGGTTCATTAAGCAAGTTTCGAGCCACTTAATGAATTAAGTTATGTATCTCTTGATTGATGCTCTTGATTTCTCCCCATTCTTTGTCCACCCTAGACACAATGATCTGTTCATTGCCAAAAGTTCATTTTTCTTGTGGCAACTCAATACTGTCCTCAAATGCAGAATTTTTCTGACACACTCATTGTATTATCTTCTGTAGTTTTCTCACCTTGCTTGGGTTCAGACAGACAGAAAGTCAGGTGGCCTTGGCGATCTGAAATACCCTCTTATATCTGACGTCACAAAATCCATATCCAAGTCTTACGGAGTGCTGATCCCAGATCAGGTATGATAAATTAGTTCACTAGCTAGGATCTCAGACCTGATGGCAATTCTCAATGTGTATTGCCAACTGATTGGATGACTAACTGAGCCAATCATCAAGAAGTTCTCTTTAAATTGGTCCCCGGTGTCATGATGACCTGGGCTTAACAAATATTTTAGTTTCGCAGGGAATTGCTTTGAGGGGACTTTTTGTTATTGACAAGGAGGGGATCATTCAGCACTCCACAATCAACAATCTCGCAATTGGTCGGAGCGTTGATGAGACAATGAGAACACTGCAGGTAACTCTCTCTCTCTCCCTCCCTCTCTCTCTCTCTCTCTCTCACTCACAGAACTGGAATTGAATTATTTGAAAGACAGTGTTTTTCTCATATTCTGCCATTAAGTTTTTTGCTTAGCATAAGTATGTGAAGCTCAACATCAGGGGCTGGATCTATAATTGGGTTTGCAGGCTTTGCAATATGTGCAGGAGAACCCAGATGAAGTCTGCCCAGCCGGATGGAAGCCTGGGGATAAGTCCATGAAGCCCGACCCAAAGCTCAGCAAAGAGTACTTTGCTGCCATATAGGAATTTGCAGAGCACAGCAACCTTGGATCCGGTTTCATGCCTTAGTGTATGGTAGGTGTACAAGATCTTCATTTCTGGTGTCTCATCGTTTTTATCTTATCATGTGTGTCTCATAACTTTTATCTATCATGAGTTTGACTAGGTTTTCTGGGAATAAAATAAATACGCGGGACTGCATTACAATTTTCTCCCGTGTTCACATATCGGTATGGTGAATGCACACTTTGACTCAAGATATATTCTCATTTGTTCCCATCTTATAAAATAACTGTAGCCCAGAGAGCATTTATGTACTTGGAACCAAGAAGAGGGAGTCGGGGTATTGCCTTTCGGCGGCTCTACCTGCCTTCACTTCAGCATTTCAAATTCTTTGCCACATTTGTTAAAAAAGAAAAGCAGAAACTTTATATGCGGTAAGTTGCATACCCTTACCCGATGATGAGCCAATTAGCCCTTCAGTTTCTTGTATCGGAGCACCGGACCGGTCCTCTTATTGCTAGGGCAAGATTAGGTGTATTTCTGTGTCATAAACATGACAGAATTGTATAAAGCACCCGAGGCCAAGCATGCGGATTTTACAGTATGCTCGACAGGCAGGGTGGGTTGGGGTGGGGTGGGCGCCGATGGTGGGTGTTCGGTCTCGGAGGCTTGTCGGGACCCACTTAGGAACCGAATACCGGTTGGGTGGGTACAGATGCGTGTGGCCCACCGTGGCCCCACTGCAACCAGAGGTGCACCCACTTTGCGGCCTCCCCTCTCAACGGCTAAGTGGACTTTCCTTGCCTTTTTAACTTTCTTCCTTCCCGACTTAAAGGTTTCACAAAAATCGAACTTGATTCCCCTCTTTTTAAAGAAATTCTCGTGTGTCTCGCTTTACTACCCGACACGATAAAATACCGATCAACTTGCAGCAAATGAATAAATAGGTGTTAATCACTTGAATAACGACCAATTCACGTCAAGTTATTATCAAAATAGGATTATTTGAGATTTCATTCTTCAGATAATTCTGTCTTGATCATTTACTTATTGATTAAGTTTGTAAAAGGCCTAAAAGTTTCGCCTTCCATGTCCCTTTCATTTAACGGTCGTGATCTCATCTGATCTGATGCGAGCAAACTACAATAAAACAAAACAAACCCTTCAACGTTTATTCATATCTCGACCACTCAACCTCTTGCATTCTTATTTCAATCCCTCGCTTGTCCCAGTGCCGAAACTTGGAAGCTCAATGGCACCTCTTCGTGTCCTCTTCGCCATCTTCCTCTTCTTCCCCCTCCTCTCAGCCTCAGCTTCTTCTTCCCCCTCCTCCTCCAATCCCAACTCCGCCATAACCCTCTCCCTCAGACCTCTCACAGCCCGCCACCCGCCCACCTCCGACCGATGGGAGGCTGTCTCAACCCTTGCCTCATCGTCCCTTGCCCGTGCCCACCACCTAAAGAGGCCCAAAAAGGCCAACTCTTCATTCGCTGCCTCCGCCCACCCAGTCAACCTCCCGCTCTCCCCCCACAGTTACGGCGGCTACACCGTAGACCTCAGCTTCGGGACTCCCCCACGGACTCTGACCTTCGTAATGGATACCGGGAGCAGCCTCGTCTGGTCCCCCTGCACTTCCCACTACAAGTGCTCCCGGTGTAACTTCCCCACCGTGGACCCCACCAAGGTTCCGGCATTCATCCCCAGAGCCTCATCGTCCGCTAAGCTCATCGGCTGCCGGAATCCCAAGTGCCAGTGGATTTTCGGCCCGGAGGTCGTCTCCCAGTGTCCGGCCTGCGGGCCCGCCGCCTCGAAGAACTGCTCCCAGGCCTGCCCGGTGTACATTATCCAGTACGGCTCTGGCAGCACCGGCGGGCTCCTGCTATCGGAGACACTCGCCCTTCCAGGCCACACGGTGCCGAACTTCCTCCTGGGGTGCTCCATCTTCTCGTCCGCTCAGCCCGCTGGAATTGCCGGGTTCGGCCGGAGCTTGGAGTCTCTCCCAGCCCAGCTAGGCGTCAGGAAGTTCTCCTACTGCCTCCTCTCGCGCAATTTCGACGATACGAGTGAGACCAGCGACCTCGTCCTCGACATGGGCTCCGGCCCGAAATCTAGCGGGCTGAGCTACACGCCCTTCCGGGAGAATCCGGGCCACACAGGCTCGGCCGCGTTTTCCGAGTACTACTACATCGGACTGAGGAAGATCATTGTCGGAGCCAAGGCCGTGAAGGTTCCGTACAGGTACCTCGTGCCGGGATCCGACGGGGACGGAGGTACGATCGTGGACTCGGGCTCGACCTTCACGTTCATGGAGCGGCCGGTCTTCGAGGCCGTGGCGGAGGAGTTTGAGAGGCAGATGGGAAATTACAGCAGGGCCAAGGATGTTGAACGCCGGTCCGGGCTCAGCCCGTGCTACGATGTGTCGGGGCGGGGCGCCGTCGATTTGCCCGAATTGGCTTTCCATTTCAAGGGCGGGGCGGAGATGGCGCTGCCGGTGGAGAACTACTTCGCGCTGCTGAAGTCGGGGGTAATCTGCCTGACGATCGTGACGGACAGTGTGCTAGGCCCGGCGGTGAGCGGCGGCCCTGCGATCATCCTCGGGAACTTCCAGCAGCAGAACTACTACGTGGAGTACGATCTAGAGAACAACCGGTTTGGGTTTAGGAGGCAGAGCTGCAAGTGAGCGGACGACCCAGTTCGCTCAATCTCGGAACTGGTGGAGTGGAAAAAGGAAATCTGTTCCCGTTGGGAGGTTAGGACAGCGGCGGAGCTGGCAGAGGGCTACGGCACGCGGTGGCGGCGCCGTTAATCTGTCGGAATCAAGGAAATTTTCATTTTATTATTAATAAATTTTTTCCTGGGACGATAACAAGAACACGGATGAACTTGTTAAACCAGACTACTAGTGCAGTCGTGTATGAATGAAATTAATAAAGAGAACTTCTTTTCTTTTTTTGTTTTCGAATTTTGTTACATTTATTAATTGATGCCATGTCCTAGTCTAAACGCAACAGGACAGGTTCATTTAAACCGGTCTCCATTTACATCTCTAACACTGTCCTCGTAGAGATGTCATTCCACGACCCCAAATCGATGATGAAAAGTATCTAGAAGCCAGCGAAAGTGAATCTCGATTATGATATCATCGAAAGTTCTCAGCTCGAACATGTTAGAGTGAGTAAGACACAAACTTCACCATAATGCAATCATAATTGGTGGAAAGTCTCATCCCACTCGATTTTTTTGGGTAATGATGGCAAAGAGAACATAGCCCTAAATTTGAACATGCTCTCAGCATCAACACGGGTTGGTTAAAATGTTTCAAGACTCTCTCTCTCGATTCTCGAATATGAGTCCTGTCAGTGAAGACAATTCTTGATTGCGACAGTTTCATTCCTTAACGAACCGACTATGCCCGATTTCTAATCGGAAAGAAGGATCCTTTTAACAAAAGATAACAATAATAACAACCTAGCTTGACAGAGAAGGAGAATGCTTAAAAGAGTGGAAGATGCTGATTGATGATGGGGCTGGTGGTGGCTTTTGGGTTCCAAAGGAATCATAAGTGGAAGCTTTGGAGGAAGTCATGTGAATGAATGGATAACAACAAAAGAAGTGAGTCATCCCTCCACATGGTTCATGCCCCATGGTCTCGAGAATTTAAGGAGCTCTTTGTCTAGTCCTGTGGGCTTCATTTTTCTTATTCTTTGTCGGGAAGGCTCACTTCATCGGTCGATCAGTCACGTACCATGAACGTCCCGTAAGCTCGTGAATAATAAGTTAACTACATATATTATCGTATAGCAGAATAGACAGCCGTGCATTTTTTAATAAAAAAATGATTTGGATTTGTTGTATTATTATGGAATCTCCTGCTCCACTGACCGCCCATGGATCCAGCAAATGGCGGTAGGAGGGGTTGGGGTGGGGTCGTAGTAGCACAGCTGCCAGTGCTTAATCATCTGTCCTTTTAGTCGGCTTATCGATTCAGTGGCTAAAAATGGAGATTTACAATGATATCATTATCGAATCGATATTAGAGAGTCTACATTTGATTCTTTGGTTACCTTTGTTTCTTTCTTTGTTCTGTCTCCTTTTAAATCGTTGGACAATCTCTCTGTAGTCGAAAACGGGCTTTACGTTTGCTAGTTTGCTCAAATATGTTTTATTTATGTGCACCTAATTCATGTACGTAGAGGGGTCCCCTACTAGAGAAAGACTTCAGTGAAACGGTCATAACATGTCAGTATTGCTTATGTGATATATTCATATAATAAGAATTCACCATTTATATATTATTTCTAATTATACTTCACTATTTATTAGGTTTTTAAATTTTTTTTTACTATTTAAATATTATATTCAATCAGAATTCACTATTTATTTAATATTTTTAAATATTTTTTAAAGATTTTTGGGATTTAATAACCATAATTATATAATTATTGATTACATACTAAGTTGTGATTGGACGAATATATCATGTGAGTAATGCTAATGTGGTATGACCGCTCCATCGAAAACTTTCTCCCCCTACTGACCATTTTTTCAGCAATTAATATGAAACTTCTATCTATACTTGAGTCTTACACTTTATTCTTCTAGAAGGGAAAACAAAAAGGCAAAAACAAACCTTTTTTTTTAAGGAATAATGTACTCCTATAGACTCATGGCTCTTAACATAAAAGAAAAATCGACTGAATTCACAGATGACGTGATGAGTTGATCAAGTTCTCTTCATTGTGGAAACATCCATGGCAGCTTGACTGTTCATCCGGCCCATTAGTTTCATTTATTGGACCAGGGGTGCCTCGACTGGGCCTCATTGTGAAGATCAAAAGCCCATTAGAAGCCCAAGTCCATACCCATGAAATTGGACAGAGAGTGCACCTGCAAGAGAGAACCATATCATATGTGATCAATTTTGACAGCCCACCTAACCTGACTAAGACATTTTACTTATCTCGGGCCCGTTACTTGTATAATAATAACGACGAGTTTATCCTTTCCGAATTCCTGACCCATAAAATACCTTAAAAAGTCAATGCGTTCGGGTAAGTTCAGGCACGAGCACGTCTCCCTCCACAAGTATATCTCAAGCCCCCCAACATCATCCCTGAGCTCACATCGGAGTAGTACTGCTTTCCTTTTCTTCTTCCTAACTGGGTCTACGACAAGTATAGTTTTATTCGAAAATTCCGGACCCAAATTTACTAACTATCGATGTAAACGAGTCAGCCGACACCGAGACACCGTGTAATCATGATCTTCTTTATGTGCGAGGCAAGAAAGAAGAACTTTCGGGGAGGCTCACTCTTTCTTTGATCAGTACCAAGTTGTCTTGGACTCTCCATCACCTTCCCCACATAGGGAGGGAGGGAGGGAGGGACCATTTGGTTTTTGGTAGGCGAAATTGCACTTTCCAGAAAGATGAACCTTCCCTTTTTCCTTTTTTTTTTTTTAATCGCACGACAATTATGATCTTGACTATGCAGTCGTAAGATGCTCTCAAAAGTGGGCCAGCCACTGAAAAATGACCTAGAAACTTGCACGGGTCAAGCGCGAAACGGTTCATTAAGAATACATTAGAAAAAGAGATGTTTCATGAACCACGGCAACTAACTTACATCGAGCATGAAGCCCGCGTTTGCATAACCTGTGCAAGCACAATTGGTCTCAATTCACTTACACACACAAACAGTGGGAAAGAAAGATTAGAGAAGGGACCATCATCATTTGCCTTCCAAACACCCTTTCCATCGACCCATCATGGGTAGGCTTAAATTGTTGGTGAGTTGATGTCTTGAAAAGGACATTTTCATTTACTTCCACAAAGGGCAGGCGGCCCACCTCTTGACATCCCATCACCTCACACGCGTTATCCACGGACACTCACTCACTCACTCCCAATCAATAATTCATCATTCATACAGAAGTACCATCCCAGAACATTCATCTCCCCAAAAATAAAATGATAAGATTCGTTCCTCTCGATTGGACACGGACGATTCGAAATTTAAAGGATATTCGGCATCTTATACGTCAATATTGATGATATACTTGTAAAACGTTATTACACTTCTTTCGATTACATAATTAAAAAGAGGAAAAGAAGAAGTGTGAAACTTGTACCGGGTCGTGATTTTACCTATTTGTCCCCTTTCATCTCCTCCGCTCATTCCCAAACATCACCAGACCACCATGTGTTATACAAATGTGTACAGGTTCCGAGGACTTAATTGCACGTATATCTAAAGTTCGACGCCAGATCCGAGAAGAACACGAAAAGATGTGGGAAAATATTGGACAAAGATTAAAAAGGGTGGGGGAGGGAGATGGCGTACGCCGACGGCGTGGGGTGGGTTACTGGCTGGACCTGTCAGACGGTAACGCTGCAGCGCTGGACGAGCTGGTACTTGACGACGTTATTTCCGACGTAGACGCCGGTGCTCCTGCTGCCGAAGGTGATGATGGCCGGGCACCGGACGTAGAGGTGGTAGCGGCCGGTGATGAATGTGCTGATCTTCCACCGGACCCGGCCGTCGATCTTTATGAGCAGGTAGACGGTGCCCACGGACTGGTCCTGGGCCAGGGCCAACGAGTTGTACGGCGCCACCGGCACGTTGGTCCCGTATATGAAGGGCGACCACACGTCGACCTCCTTATGGCCCTATCAAATACCAAAGGCAAACAAAGTTACTCAAAATTTACTCTAAATTTATCGGGGATAGTACTTCAATTTCCTCACGTGGCAACATATGTTTCTCAAACTTACCAACGGCCCTTAATATTGGAGTAACATGAGTGAAGTTTTATCTTTCGTGCTCGATTCACATATTATAATTAGGACATTTTTTCCACTCATGAGCTGAATTTCACGAGTTTTACACTCTGTTTCAACAGTTAATGAGCAGGACATTTTCCTTCCGATCTCGGGACGGATGAGATCTAACTCCGATTCCATGTAAAAATTATTGGATCTGTATTAATCTAAAAGCTTATACTTATATATCAAGTTTTAATCTATGAACATGAGATTTTACTGACAGAAGCAAAACATGTTACTATGGCCAGCGAGGACGAATGCATGATGGTTACCTGATAGTTAGGCTGGATGCGGGTGCGGAGGGTGATCTGCTGGCCGTGGTACGTGGCGTAGACGTCGAGCCGATCGTAGTAGATGCCCATCTTGTCGTTAGGGTTCCGGGAGGAGATGGTGACCTGGAAGTTCGACGTCAGGAAGTTCGGTACGGAGGCGTTGAAGGCATACACGGTGACGTCCTGCAGCACGAATCGCGGCTTCTGCGGCCGGAGGATGGCCCACACCAGCAGGATCGTCACCAGAAGTATGAAGTTGAAGATCAGCAGTCCGCCGACTATCCGCCGGAACACCCTCTTCCGATAGAACCGGTGCTTCCCGCAGTCCTTATCCTTCACCGACATAACTTTGGAAATTCTCGATGCTGCTTCTCAGTTACTCCTTCTTGTTTCTCTCTCCCTCTCTCTCTCTCTCGGAGGCGGCAGAGTGGCCTTCTGCGGTGGCTGGCTCTCCTTATGGGATTGGTTGGGAGGGTGAGGTTTGGTGGAGATCAGTTGTCTAATATAGGCGAGGAGAAGAAATGAGCGAGCGAGTGGGGAAAAGGTAAGACAGAGGAGATAACTTTAGGGGCCCCTCTACTCCCCGCCTTTAATTTCTAGTGCCACACGGTGCCGTATTATGAACGCATTTCAACCCAAGCTAATTACATTGATTTCAAGGATGCAATCTTAAAACAGTAGTACGTGATTTCGATTCATAAATTAGAAGTTCTGAATTCGATCTTTACCATGAGAGTTATGTGCAACTTAATCTTCGCCGATTACTTGTTCGAAATTGAATAATGTGGGCATTTATATGTACTTGTTCGACACGAATCATGACAAGATCGTATCATTCTCAAGGTATATAAAGAGTTTTACGTGATCACTATCGAGCCCTTTCGATTGCAACCATGTTCTCATTTCATCCACGAAAGTAGAGTGGGAAAAAGGGTTTTTACCGTTCTAATTGAAGAAAAGGATAGAAAGAGCCCGCCAAGATAGACTAACCGAAAAAAAGGGGTAAACTTGTCTCGATCGTGAATTTTTTTTTATTATTTACAACAATTATTCGGAGTGGGTGAGCTATAAGGGACCGTAGTGGAAGAAGCATGTGCCTTTATGTAAAATGGGATTATTTATGTGACACGTGGCAAGAGACGATTGGATATCTGGGATTAATTCTCCACCGTTGCACATGAGAAATTCCCCGGCCCTTGAGGTGCGTCTGTAGGCCCGCAATCATCAAACGTGTGAAGCACGCAGAGGCCGCCCTCAACTCTGCCCAGATCCAAACCACTCCTACCTCGACTCCTTGTTTTTCTTCAGCCCTTTTTTTCATTTTTAATATTTTTCCTCTTTTATTGTATAATAATTTTTTTTGTTTTCCAGTCGGACTCATGCAGGTTCCAGAATATCCTCGCAATCCTCGCAATATGGGACACGACGAAAAGGCAAAAAGGATTTTAAAAAAAATAAATTCTAACTCTCAGATAAATATATAATCGAATACTCGGAATTTTGAAATAAAAAGTTCACGCCCTTTTCTCGCGGGGAAAAAAAGGCCTATAAAGCTAATAACTTTTCGAAGCAACCGATGAAAAAGGTCTATTTCTATTCCACTGCTTTTTAAATTGCCTAGTAACAAAATTTCACACATACCCTTAAAGTTTCGTAATAAAGTCGGATCAGCCTACTAAAAGATAAAATTATTTTAATATAAATTTTTTTTATTTACAAATATTCGAACTCGAGACATCTGTTCAATTGGACCAAATACCGAATAACTTGAACCATCGCATGTGGTAATATATGAATTTCTGGGAAGTTTATGTTCGCCTGTCTTCTCAGTCTTGATATGTGTCGGCAACATTGACCATATGGACTTCTGTTTCCACAACTCAACCACTCAATTATGAGTCCGGGAGCCCTGAAAATAAATAGAGAGCGGCGGTTTCTTACTACAATTAATTTTAAAAAAATTAAGAATTTTTTAATTCGATTATTATTAACAAGATTTTTTAATTTCTTTATTCTTTTTTATTCTTTTTTAATGCATTTTTAGACCCGCACTGCATTCGTAATATACTTACGCCGTGAAATTCCGAAAGCAAAACCCTTATGGAATGCAAAAAAAAAAAGGAGAAAAAGAAAAAAAACGAGATCAAGAGGAATATCCATGAAACCTTGCATAAGAAGCAAGCAGCCTTGGAAACATGAGTTCGTGGGAGAATTCAAAGCTTGCATGATCAATCACAGAGAGTGAGGATGAAGCGTCTTCTACGGCATCCCCCTCTCGATTAACGTTGTTGGTTGTTTTTTTTTTTTTTAATTATCTTATTATGTCTTAATTTAGGGGAAAAAAAAGGTTGCGCCAATGGACGCCATCGCGCTGATACGCTGACGTTTCACCAAACATTATGTAAATTAATTTCTCCCACGCAATCAAACGAGAGAGTCTGTCTGCATCGTGTACCGTTCATTTCAGTACAGCTAAGCAAGCCGGGACTCCTACCCGATAATTCAGCATTTTCTACATTTTTCAATACTATATTATCATATCCAAATGTGTCGGTATGCATTGATCGAGACGATTCGATACGTCGTTTTCTTAAACACGAGAGTTTTATTTCTTAATCAGTAAATTAATCAAAATTTATTATTAATTAATTATAATTCATTAAATATTCAAATATTATATTAAAAAAAAGGGTTATTAGGTCGAACGTTGCTTCTACATTCAAGTAGGTGCATGTGACTGCACATACTTTTGTCCACATAAATGAATTATTATATAATTAAAATGCTTGTCCCTTTCCCAATGTACGAATATGAATTATTCTCGACGACTAATCCTCGGTCAATTTGTCGATTTTCTTCCTCTTTTTTTTCATATTCTTCTCCAGATACATTAGTTCAATAATTTTCGGAATATAGATTATCTATCGTAAAAGGCAAAAAGAATTTTAAAAAAAAGGGTAGGATGAGAGCAGAGGGATAGGAGAAGTTATTTCGACCAAAATCGAACTCGGGATGTAAACGAAGCTACATCGATCATCGTTTCTCGAATTTAATTTTCTCAGTGACCGATATGTTACGAGTTAAAGGTGGGTGTACAGTTAAAGGCAAGCCGCTAAAAGTGACACAGTAGGGTGGAACAATCCATTCCTTCCCCGTCCTGCACGTCGGATTGTCAAAGTTGACAGTGTACGAACGAAGAAATTGGGACACAGGGCATGAGGTGGGCTCGAGTTTCAGCCTACCCCGTCTAGTGAAGCCAAAGATTTAATCAACTGATCTATGGCTAGCATCTTCGAGAGTAGAGAATGGACAGTTTCATCTCTGCCCACACTCCGTACGTCACCAACATCATCCTCGAACTTCACAAACCCTGCAGAGCTTGCCACGCATCAACGCATTTACATGTGTGTGCGTTTTTTTCCTGACACTTCCTTTCACAGTGTGTCAGATTTTCCGTATTCATATAAATTAAAAATTTCATGTACTTGGAACATGTTGTCGTGTCGAGAGGACTTCGTGTACATTTTTGTCGTCGTTCCTTCAAAATTTTGCTCCCTCGATCGTTCAAATCTTCTGACCCTCCCTCGTTGCAACCGTTGAGAACAAATGAACATATCCAATGTTTCTTCCCGATGATTTACTGAAATTTCAGTTCGAAACTTATTAATAAGAGAAAATGTCGTAATTAAATTAATCTCATCTCTTAGTAGACCGTTCCAGTTGAAAAACATATTCATATTTCGAACGTTGAATGGTAAAGACCGATATAATAAGACATCAAAGGAGATAAAAGTATAAAGGTGGATGTCGATCATATACATATATAAAGCAAAATGTAATTGTCGTTCGGCGGATAGCCCCACCATGATATTTCCACTATGGGAGAAAGAGAGAATCTCTTCTTGGCAGAAGGCTCCAAGCACAGCGCACCAGAGAAATCAGTCAGGGGGAAGGGTTCATCGTCCATGGGAATGATAGGAAGGAAGAATCTTCGGGTATCAAAACTCCATTATTGCTACCAGAGATGAAGCAAGTGAAGAACTTCTTTAAAGTGAAACCAATCATCAACCTGTTGATTAGTTACCTTTCACACGAAGAAATAAAACCATTCATACAGGATGATCGTGATCAGTTGTCTCCTCTTTCTTTCTTCTCTTGAGCAGGAAAAATGGAAAGGGAAAAAGAGAAGATTGATCGGAAATTCACAAAGCTCACAGGGGCGGGAGAAGTAGAGGAATAAAGAGGTGCATTAAATTTAACAGATAAGAATTACATCCATAATCTTTCGATCGAGGACGATGCTTGTTGCATCAGAATCCGACACATCATATGCGTGAGCCATGTCGTCTCTTACATGGATACGAGTCGAGAAATTACCTCTCTCTCTCTCGGACCATGTAAATATGCACGTATAATTTATTTTGAGTGAAAAAAAGGATTTAATACAGTTCATATCGACACGGTTTTATAACTGAGAAAAAGTGCACGTGTTAAATGAAAAGTGTAAATGCGATCAACAAATTAAATGTAGATAAGGATCATGTGTGGAAATTTCCCTTTCAGCCCTAATCATGCACATCTGTCCATATGCTTACTTAACTATACGCAGTCATTTCAAGAATATGTATGGAAATCCATTTTCATTTTTGTTGGGTATACGGAAATTTCTTTTGAGAGATTATTGTAACTAGGGGTGTTCATGGTTCGGTTCGGTTCGGGTGATATAGCAGTCAAACTGTAACTATTTAAGGAAGAAAAAATCGAATTGTTTAAAACAAATTCAAACAATTTGGGTAATATAGGGACTGAATCGTAACCATTTGAGGAAGAAAAAAATCGAATTGTTAAAAACCGATTTGAATGATTCGGTTAACTGGTTTTTTAAATAAATAAATAAAATTCACAATAAAAATACAATTGGTCAGGTTCGGTTCGGAAATTAACCGAACTGAACCGTAAAAATTTAAGTTAAACATACATTTTTGTTTAGAATTTTATATTTTAAGTTTATTTTTATTTTATTTAATTATTAATTAGAAAGCGGTTCGGTTCGGTTAACCGCAGTTTATTGAACAAATGATACAAGTAATTAACCGAACCTCTTCTCGACAAAAAACGGAACCGTTAACGAAGCGGTTTGAACAATTTGATAATTTTTTGTTCGCTTCAATTCGGTTTGGTGATTTTTTTTTTTAAACAGCCCTAATTGTAACCGTCATTATTGATAAGTCTCTCAATGTTTTTGCTCGTGACGTACGTCGGGGCCCGATGGAGAACCAGTGGTCACGACAACAATTGTACATATATAATATATATTTTGCATGTATTTTCCAGCCTTTGCTTCTTTTTTTTCCGTCTTGCACGGTATGAATTTTCCATGAATTCATTCATAGTCTGAGAATTTCTTGTGCTGGGCCGGGAAACCTGTGTTTCTTCCTGGTCTAAGTATTGTCAAAACTATGTGCGGCCCAGTTAATTAGGGAGTCCCGACAAGGCATCTCGAGAGTGAAATGATTTGTTACAGGGACGTCATCCTCAACATTGATCGATCGAGAGATTTTCAGATTTGATTCTTATCTCTTTCTCCATTTTTTTAAGTTTATGAGCTTTTGATAATTAAAAAAAAATCTATCTCGCAAACAACATCTTATATAAATGATCAAATAATGGATGTTCCTCTGAGAAGCCTAAATCCTCCATCACGTATCGATATACTGATCATCCACATTGACAGGACTTTTATTTTTAAAAATGTTTCTTAAAAAAATGAAATAAATTAGTGATGTTCAAATGCAGAATTAACAAAAAAAGAAAATAAAAAAAAACATCGTTTATATTGAACATATAAATTATGACGTAAATTGGGGCACATTGAAAACAAGTATTCCCCCGAAAATACATAAACGAAGATTCCCATTTCTTCTTCGTCCTTTTTTTTTTTTCCTGAAATTGATCAGTCCAGGCACAGGAAGGAAAACCTTTGCAACTTCGGGTCCGTAAGTAGAGTTAACAGACATGATATTTGGAAGCCGACATATGTGAAAAACTATACGGACTTTAATTAAGCGCATAAATTTTTAGTAAATCAATCCATGTACACATGAATTTTCACATGAGTTCGTCACGATGAGTTGACTTTTATATATTGATACATATTATTAAGAGGAAGAGAACAAAAATTTCAACATTTTTGACATTCAAACATACGAAAAGAATCTTTCGCTTTCACTAATTTCAACTCTCATGGCTCTGAGTTTAGCATTTTCCAGAACAGAACTTAATTATTAGACATTCTGCCTCTGTAGCCAAGTCC
Organism: Lagerstroemia speciosa; assembly: GCA_037672795.1. Taxonomy (NCBI): domain Eukaryota; kingdom Viridiplantae; phylum Streptophyta; class Magnoliopsida; order Myrtales; family Lythraceae; genus Lagerstroemia; species Lagerstroemia speciosa. Next base: position 735,315 of record CM075302.1, on the reverse strand, counting down.
CTACATCATCGTCATCCTCGAAACTGTCATGCCTTTTAACCCTTGCATACATTACTCGTGGTATATACGAGCACTCCCTAGGGTTATCACCAATTGCTAGGGTTCCGGTATTGGACCCAGCCGCGAACTCGACCTTGATATCTCTGCAGGAAACTGGGAGTCTGCTGTAGCATGCACCGAGCAGTACCGAACCAGCGTGAATTCCCTGACCAACCTTAACCCTAGCCCCAAGCTCACCGACCCACCCTTCCTCTCCTTCTCGATGTCATCCACCACCCACCTCTGGGGCGGATTCTTGTTACTCGTGGAGCTCTTCATGATTATCGTCTTGTTTGATTTCGTGTCCTTGGTGAGTGGCCCCTTCGAGCCATACGCAAGCAAGTCCACGGGGTCTTTGTGATAGATGCCGCTCAAGATCTCACCAAACTGTGCTTTGAACATCCTATTAGGATTGTCGATGGTCACCTTGGCTTCCCAGGTGGCTTCCAGGATGCCGTCAGAGATATTGAACGTCGTGGCAGATCAGAAATACGCCAGGCTGATGACGGGCTCATTCAGTTTTGTAATGGCATCCGCCATGAAGTTCAAAATTGGAACAAAAAAAAGGCTCCATGGCCGCACAGAGTCCAACAACGACTCAAGCATGCGTTGACTACTATTTCATACGACATGCAGAACAAAGAAGGTGTCTCTTACGGTGAGTTACGTTATTGTTAGATCACGATCCGCCATGTAGCTTTCAAGAGTTGTTGGGATTTCTGATTGGGCGGAACAACGAAGGTAGGGCGGATTCCCGAAGGCATTTTTTTTTCTTTTTTCATTTTTTAAAGAATGAAGTTTGATCGTACATGGGTTGGCCAACTCTTTCGAGTTTTTTTTGTTACAGTGGACATGAAATTTGAAGTCGAGAGATGCTAAAAATATGGCCTTTAATAGCGTAATTTTTAGAAAAGACATCCACTCACACATGAATTCCCCATAATGAGTGGACTTTTATCTCACGACAAATCTTATTAAGAGGACGAGGGTAAAAACTTCAACAATTTTAACATTTCAAGCATTCGTTTAAGCATACCAAAAGATTCTTTCATTTTTTCTACTTTCAACTTGAATAAAATAGTTAAAATATTATGAATGAAGAGAGAATAATTACTCGATATTAATAACCGGCCGATCTCTCTTTCTATCTATTGCATTTGTTTTAGGAATATGAGAAATCCCCATAATACATACATGCAATGACTCCGAATTTCGCTTTATTTGTTAATAAGAATTCCTTAAATCTGGTGCCTTAGATTGTTAGTTAGGGAAGTTGCCTTTTTCTTGAAGTCCGCTGTCTGAGTCTTATCGGGAAGTTGGGGGAGTCTCAATCTTATGAACCATCGGGTCGAGCCCCATGGTCAATCGAACGGTGCTGAGATTATAATATTTTGGTCGAGTAATTATAAGCTTGTTTAGGTAGGAGGTACAGAATTTTAACATCAACGTCCCCATTCCATCCAAACCAGTCAGTCAAATGGTCACTCCATTCTTATTATAAGCTAATCCCAATTAGGGCAAAAAAAAAAAAAGAGTTTATCACAGCAGCATTGTCCTCAATCTCCATATAGAAGTTTAAGATTCGATTCCCATTTTTTTTTACACATTTTAAATTAATGAATCTCTTTCAATATCAAAAGATCATCTATCTTGTAGAGAATGTTTATAAAGTATATTATATAACAAATGTTCCTCTAAAGAGGAGAACCCGAGATCCTCCATCACGTATCAATGTACCGGCTCTCCGCGGTAATGGGATTTTTTTAAAAGTATATAGATATTATTATAAATAGAGGATGAAATATATTAATGACGTTCAAATGTAAATTACAAGAATGAAAGAGGAAATAAAGGGGGAGATCATCTATATATTGAACATATCAACCACCATATATAACTAGAGCATTCCTTAGGCTTGTCGGCATTTGCTAGGGTTCCGACTGTGGACCCGGCCGGGAACACCACCTTGATATCTCTGCAGTAAACGGTTGTAGTCACGGGGTTGTCCGAAAAAATGATCCCGTCATGAAATCACCCAATAACCTTTACCGACCCACCGTTCCTCTCCTCCTCCATGTCGTCCACCACCCACCTCCGCAGCGGATCCTTGGTACTCACCGAGCTCTTGATGATTAGCATCGTGTTTGATTTTCTGTTCAAGAAGAAATGCCCTTTCAACCCGTGCGCCAGCATGTTCATGGGTTCTGTGTAGTAAATATCCACGTTTCTATCCCACTTACGTAGGCCTTATACTTTGCATTTGGATTTTTCACGATGATGTCTGCTTTCCAAGTGGCATCGAGGATGCCCTCGGAGATGTTGAATTTTGGGGCTTTTAATGAGGCCAGGAGGATGATGGCATCCTCCGGCTCTCTGAGGAAGCTCTCTGTGACCGAGAAGACAGAGCACTGCAATGGCGGCGAGGACTACCCTCATGATGAGGTCTAACGATGAAACCGTTTCGGATGGGAGGGACGGCAGTCCATGCGGCAGCTGGAGATGGCCTTCCAAGGATTTTGAATAAGCCGCATCCATCAGCAGATCTGAGCAGTTCTCGACATCAGAATGTGTTATATCGATTGTTGTCGACAGCGAATGAGGGCATGTTTGTTCTAATTATGGCTCTCAACGCTGTGAGGAGAGAGTAATATAGAAAGATAGGAGAAAGGAGAAGGGTTGTTGGATGAGGAGCGATTTAAATACTGAAAATAATGCACGGAACAAAGAGATTGTTAGAATTGTTGGAAAGTTTTCTTTCTTTCACTAATTTGAGCAAGGAAGAGGTTAACAAGGTAGATCATGAGATGAGTTGCGTTCGACGATTTTGATTCACTTCGAGGATGTTTGCAGTTAAAAACTGTATTTTTGCCGAAATAAAGCTGTTGAAGTTGGGACTACTTGTAGGAAAACTATAATAACAAGATGTTTTACACGTTTAATTTGCAACGTCAGTTTTAGTGTGGTCTTATTTGGTTTTCGAGCCGTTTTGCCTTCGATTATTCTCATCAGCAGCAGTAGGAGGAGGAGGTTATTCATGGAAAGATTCTTCAACCGGCCAGTGATGAGTAGTACTTCTTCAGCCTCGAGGAGTTCGTGTCCCCTCCAGCCGTCTCCAGCTTCTCCCTGAACCAGTGGGCCTTCGCGATCCTCATCTTCCTTCCTGACTGACTTTATTTACCCATGGTCTCCAGCTGGTTCTAGTCAGGCAATGGCTGGGCCAGACCGGCGGCGGCCAGGATCAGAGGACCAGAGGTCCACTCCTCTTCAGTTCAGTTCGGGTGCCATTGACTTTGCAGGCTCGGGCGTCGTCCTCATGCTAGGAAGGATTGCCGGGCCAGCTTCTGCGTGGTTCTGATCAAAGGTGCACACAACGGACGATTTAACGCGCTTGTCGCTCCGTGGTCGTGCACGGCCATAGCTCGGCACTGATGGTTTGTGTTGAGGGGAGGATGGATAGAAATTTGTAGGATGATGTATGTGAAGTGTTTAAAAGGAATGGGAATCAGATGATTGATGAGAAGAGATTGAGAAAAGAAGATAGGAGGAGAAAGGAACCTGTATTTTTTAGAGCATTTCATATATAATGGGGTACATCACCTATTTATAATAGAATGTGAAAATTTCTATAAACCTACTTCTAAAGACTTACATCTAAATATTCTATAGATTGAGAACTCTAGAAATATTTCCTACTATTCACAATGTTCTAGAATACTCTACCATCACAAATATTGAAAGTTCTAGAATTATCACACATATTCTAATAATACTTTCTAAAATTATGCACCACAATAATCAATGGGCACTTTCCTGCTTTGGGTCCGATTCAATCCGGGTTCTTTCCTCATCCTCACTATACTGAAGGCCTAGGGTGCTAGCCTTTTCAAGAAATACACATGGCAATTTCCTTTGAGAGATCGAGATTTCCTCTCCATCGACACGCAAACAGTCTCAAGATTCTAACCAGTACCGATTGCCGAGCCCCGACGGCGAAAGAGGACCGCTGGTTACGACAAACAATTGTGCACGTATTATACGTTTTGCATGTACTTTCATTATTTTTTTCGTTAACGGAACACAATACGGAGTTTCCATGAATTCATTCATAATCTGGAAACCTATGTTTCTCACTGGTCTGGATGTCGTCGAAACTGTTATATGGCGTGTCCGATTGCACTTTACAGAAAACTGAATTCTGAGTTGCCCAAGTAAAGGCTTATTTTCTTAACTAATAATAATAATAAATGCCAGAAATGATCGCTCGCCATAGATTGCGAGGGAAGTTGCCTTTTCCTTGAAATCCGGTGTCGAATCTTGTTGGGAAGTTTGGGGAAGTCTCAGCCTTGCGATTTCACCGAACCCTGCATTGATAACTTGGTCGAACGATACCGAAATGAATATTTTGGTCGACAGATTTTTATAGGAGGTGTAGGATTTCATTATCAACCTCATTCTATTGAACAAGTCAGATATCAAAATAGTCATTCTCAATTCTTGTAAGCTAATCCAACTTAGATATCTAACGATATCTATATCTCAAGAGAAAAATGATATATATCACGGTGGTGATATTCTCGACCTCGATCAAGAGAATCTATAGAGCTCAACTCTTTCTCCTAAATCCTCCAACGTATCAATATGCGGACCAATCACACTGACAGAATTTCTTTTAAACAAAGAAAAAAAATCTTAAAAAGAAGATTACATAAATTAATAATATTCATATGCGGAATGAAAAGGAAATTTACCACCACCATCTATTAAAAGTATAAATCACGGTGCGTGGAGGGAACATTCCCTAGGCTTGTCCCCGGTTGCTAGGGTTCCGGTCGTGGACCCGGCCTCGAACACCACCTTGATATCCCCGCAGGAAACGTCTGTGTCTCTGATCTGGTGTGCCCTCCACGTCCATAGTGACCCCGTAGTGAATACTGACACCAACCTTATCTCTAGCCCCAGGCTCACCGACCCACCATTCCTCTCCTTCTCCATGTCGTCCACCACCCACCTCTGCGGCTGATGATCCGGCCCCTTACTCATCGACCTCTTCATGACTATCGTCGTGTTTGATTTCTTGCCCATGGTGAATGGCTCCCTCGACTCACGTGCTAACGAGTGCACATGTTCCCTGTAGTACACGCACATCTCCATCTCCAGTAAGTCTGCCATAAAATTTTTGTTTGGATTCACAACGTTGACGCTGGCTTCCCAGGTGGCCTCCAGGATGCCGTCAGTGATGTTGAAGTTATTAGCCGAGAACGAGACCAGGTGGACTGTGAGCTCCTTCGGCTTTATGAAGGTATAACTGATCATGTTAATGAAGTACCAGATAAGAATGAGGAGCGCGAAGACCGCGATGACTAGCGCCATGAAGTAGTCGAATAAGATCTTCCCTGATGGGCGGAACGATGATCCATGTGGCGGCAACGGCGGGGGATGGCCTTCCAAGGGTCTCGAAGCTGCATCTGTCTGCGGATTCGAGCCGTTCTCGATATCCGAATGTTTCTGAGATTGATTGGGATTGATAATGGAAGACGACATGGTCGGTTGATTAGCTCTGTAAACTCAGATTCGTATAGAGAAGAGGGGAGGAGAGTGCTGTTGAGAGAATTCAAACAATGAGGAGGATGGGGAGAGATTTAAATATTGAAAATTTATAGAAGAATGAGGGAGATTGTTGCTGCTGATTGCGTTGAGGAACAGAAGGATGAGGAGTTGTTCCAAAAAAACAATTGGTTTGATAACTGAAATCGATAATTGTTACAATTGTACACACGTATAAAATAACATCAGTCCCATGGTTTGCTTTTCTTGACAAATTATTGTTTCTAACTACGAACTTCCTCAAACAAATCAAAGTCATGGGAAGCAACACATTCCATCTGTTTTAGAATTTCTTACTTATCGAAATTAGTAAAACAGGCTTACATCTTCTTTGATTGCCTTCAAATGGCAGAGACATCAGCACCTCACGAACCTCTCAACCCTTTTAACCTCTGCAGGCATTAACGCCATTTACATGTGTGTTTTCGACACCATTTTTATTTTCCAGACTTTTCGATATTCCACTCATTTAAAATATTTCATGAACCTTGAACATGTTGGGTCTGGTTCATGTGGTGCAGCAAGACACGTGTCGGGAAACTTGACTTTTACATTTTGTTTTCAATTCCTTCTTAATCTTGCTCCCTTAATTCATTCTAATTTTCTGAACAAATGAAGAGATTGAATACTTCTTTCATTAATTAAAATTTCGGTATGAATCTTATCAATAAAAAAAAGAGTTCAATTATTTCGACCTCTTATTTAATGGACTTTTCCGGTTTGAAAATAGATTAGCTGTGGTAAATTTCTCGGATATTGAAGATGCGAATTCATATCATATATTAAATCTATATATTATTTTTAGAAACAACTTGGTTCACTGACCATCAAATTTAAAATTTTTATAATTTGATTTTTATTAGCAGAATTTTTTCTAATTTTTTTTAAACCTGTGAGTTTTATTGATAACTATAGAGTGGTTACATTATGTGAAATGAGTATCTATAATCGACAATTGTATATAGAAAAGCCTCATGCATGGAAATTTATACACGTTAGTCCATATGCTTACTTAACTGCATGATTTCAAGAATACGTATGGAAATTTCCTTTGAGTGATCGAGATTTCTTCTCTATTAACACGTGAACGGACCCAAGATCCTAACTAGTAATCGTTTCCACGTACATACAATTGATATAGTCGTTGTTCTCGATAAGTTTTTTGATCTCTTTGCTCATACTCCCAGGTCGTGCCAAGCCCCGACGAAGAACTAGTGGTCACGACAGCAATTGTACACAGAATTTCAACATCAATACCATTCTATTCAAACCGGTCATTAAACTTCGGTGTTCGACTCCCATCTCTTTCTCTTTTAAGTTTAGAGCTTGCATTTACAATAGTATCCAAAAAAAGGATTTTCCTTTAAATAGCAGAAACTCTCCACTCATAGGACTTTTTTTAAAGATATTCTTTTGGAAAAAAAAAAAGAGAAGAGGAAGGATGAAATAAATTAACCTCGTTCAAATGCAAAACAAAAAAGCAAATAAAAAGAGAGAACATCTATTGAAAAATATTGATCACGATGCATAAAGAGAGCACTCCCTAGGCTTGTCGCCAGTCGCTAGGGTTCCGGCCGTGGAGCCGGCCGCGAACACCACCTTCACATCTCCGCATAAAACCTGTAAATGCTCGAGGAGCACCGTGGACGACGACTCTGTCTTGAATATTCCCACCAACCTTATCCCGAGCCCGAAGGTCACCGAGCCACCCTTCCTCTCCTTCTCGATCTCATCCACCACCCATCTCCTGGGCTGCTGGTGGTTTATCATCGAGCTCCTCAGGGTTACCGTCGTGTTCGACTTCGTGTCCATGGAGATGGGCCTCTCCAAGCTATACGCCAAGTAGTCCCCGGGTTCCTTGTAGTACACGTAGCTCTGGATCCGGTCAAAGTATGCCCTGAGTTTCTCGTTCGGGTTTTCGACGACCACTTCTGCTTCCCAGGTTGCCATGAGGACCGCGTCGGAGACATTGAAATCGGTGACGGAGAACGTGGCCAGCCGGAAGATGGGCTCCTGCGGCCGTACGATGATATAAGTTAGGATGCTAAATATGGCCGAGATGATGAAGAGGATTATAATGGCAGCGAGGATGCCGCGGATGAAGCCGAACACCACCATTCCCGACTGGCGGACAGGCGGCCCGTGCTGTGGCAAGTAAGCCTGGTTCGGGTAGTAACCTCCGTGCGGGTGGTGCGGGGCCGGTGGCATTGCACTGCCATAATTATGGTACGGTCTGTAATTGTGGGGATATGGAGGAGGCGGGTGGCCCGGCGCGAACCCGACAATGGGCGGGTAACCCATAGAGTGGGGGTTGTGGCAGTTTTGTGGGGCGTAATGGGGGTGGCTGGCCATGGCCAGGGGTGGAGGTTGCTGGTGGCCTTCGAAAGATCTCGAAGCTGCCTCCGTCTGCGGGTTCGAGTCGGTCTCAGTACTCGAATTCGAATGTTTCTTAGAGTGGTCGGGTTCGATTGAAGAAGATGCCATCATGATTGCCGGTTGGCTTTCTCCCCCTCTAAACTGATGTTCAGATAGAGAGGGAGGAAGGTTGAGAATTGAGCCAGAGAAGGATGAGTGATTCAAGGAATTGAAATTGCAGGAGGAGAGATCTTGTGAGAATTGTTGACAAATGTGTATTACTATTTTAAGTGAGAAGTGAGGACAGGTGGAATGGGTTGTCTCCGATGATTTTGATTCCGCCTAAGGATGCTCTGTAGTCAAAAACAGTATTTGCCAAGAAAAGTTGCTCCATTGAAGTTGGGACAAACTTCTTAAGATGTTTTATACGTTTGCAGTTGTACTGATTATCGATTTTATTGACAAGTTGTACATAATCAAGTTATTGCAGGTCGATGTTCGGGCGGATATAGATATCAAACCAATCGATATAACCATTTCTTAATTTTTTTTTTAATGGTTAAATGTTCATGGTGTTCTTGAGGGATTGTGTTAGATGGGCCACCAGAAATTCTAGAGCTTGCATCGATTGTTAGCCTTAGAGCAGCACCCGTGCTTGGGTTGCATCAATTGTTAGCCCTAGAACTCGTATCGATTGTTAACCTTGGGGCCAGAATCGGCAATCGATGTATTTTTTAGCCCAACCGTGGTTAGATCGAGATGAATCTGTACTCGAGCCTCATTGAGCTTTCCCAGCACCATCTGTCAAGTTGTTTGTAGTCATAAGTTGACATCCAGCTTATCGAATATGTACTCGATCCGGATAAAGCCGAGCATTGAACTCAGAGTTTTAGTTGGCCGAGTCGGTTTAATGGCATTCGGTACTAGTACATGATAGCAGAGTTAGCCTGATCCATTCATAATGAAAGTAGTACAAGCACAGACAGATCAATACAATATAGTATTTTATGAACATGGTCATACATAATTCCACTCATCTCTTATTGCAGCAAACAACGTTAAGAATTCAACCGACACATCCTCTGATGTGAATTAAATGCAGTACAGCTGAGGGAGAACCACTGGAGATGACGATCACTGGAGAAAACATAGCTCGAACAAAATTCGATGGACTGTGAAAACTTTGTCCAGGATTACCGCTTCGGCTCGCCCCAGGTCTTGCCCTCGAAGAACTCGTTCAGCATTCGTTCTAGATCCTCGGCAGAGTACCTGATGTACTTCTGCGGATTCTTCCCATTCTCTATGAGTGGCCTAAAACACAGAAAGTCGACTTCAGCACAAGGGAGAAAAAGAACAGAATGATTTTACGACTTAGAGAGTGAGTTATCTCTGTTTTGTTTGGAGAGACTTGCCCCCAGCGTTTGATGAAAGATCTATAAGCAGGTAAGACGACTTCTGCAACAGCGAGTCTTAGGGATTCCCTCAGCTCGCTGTCCGGGACTGTCCACTGAGACTGTCTCTGATGGAGCTCCTCGAAGTTGGCGTTGAACGTCTTAAATCTATCCTTCACCATTGCTCTCGAGAGACTGCCGCTTCCACTTCCATCTGCGCCTCCTTGCACGGTGAGGCACTGCAGAATCTGCACCTCCAAATTTTACAATAAGATGATGCCCCATATGAATTCTGACGGACCAGAGGCAACTGGTGTAGTCAAATCCAAGCAGTTTATTTAACATTTTGACAATGTGTCAAGAGTCCAGGCTTGAATCTTGGTCATTGTTCATTTGCCACCATTCAATTAAATTCCTCGTAATGAGGTATAATCATTCCCGATGAAACACAGTAATAGCTTGGTTGGATATTTACAACTGAATTTTAAGTGCTTAATCAAAAGTACTTAGACAAGATCTGCTAATACCTTTGCCCAAGATATCCTCTTATATTGGTTCGCATGCTGCTGTACAATTCTCCGGTGGATTTGCACCCAGTCATCCCCCAGCAAGTCCTTTGCCTCGGACCTGCAAATTTAGGGTTTGTCAGATGGGGGCTATGATACGGCGGGTAGATTGTATCAGTTATGAATCAACGCACCTCCGTATAGATCTTACAATATAGTGAATATTATTCATGAGAAACAGTTGAGTCAATGCAGGATCCTTGTATTGCTTAGACTTCCCATCGAGGTTATTTTGAAGGGCAGTCATGATTCTTGTAGTTAGAGATGCCAATTGAGCTTCGGGTTCGCTTCCATCGAACTCCTCAAAGAGTTGCTTCAATGTTGACTGATAGCTGCAAGCATTTACTGTTAAAAAAACAGCGAGAGGGAAGAAACAATAGGGATAAAATGTTGCGACCATTAGGAGAAGGGAAAATTAAGAGACAGTAAAGCAAGAATCACTCACTCGAATAAGAACTTTACGTAATTTATCACATAGCTGGTCAGAGGATGAACAGTTCCATCAAGAACGGTAGTTTTTGTGGCATCCTTCTCAACTGCTTCCTCAAAATCACCAAATGTTTCTTGGGCCGTCTGTGCAAGCCGCTTGGTCAAGTTTAAAGCTGACTCCCGCATTTCGGTGCAGTGTTTGGATGCAAAAAGCGTAGCAATCTGCCCCAAAAGACAATATCAGCACCAGCAGCCTAAAAATGAGGACATAGGATAGGAAAAGGCATGAATTGGATGGTCATCATGTACAAAGATTTATAAGAACATTCAGATGCTGTTTCATAGTTGGATCTGTGAAATTTATCCTGAAATTTCATAGAATGGAAAAGAGAGGCCAAAGTGGTCATAAGATGACTTCTCTTGCAAATGAAAATGCATCTATGATAACTTGATGAAATTACATGTCATACCTCTGGCTGCAATTCTCTCATTATCTCATACATATCAAGAAGGACGAACAATTTTTCGGGTGACCTTTTGCTCTTGGCGATGGCCTCTCCAAAACTTAGGAGAATAGCAACACAGTTCATAGTTACATCAGCAAAACATTGTTCTCTAAGGGAATCCGACCCTTCAAATATTTGGTCACAGATTTTTTTCTCCCCAGTGAAAAGAAGTTTGACCTGTTTCAAATGAAATAAAACCAATCATGGCCGCAAGAATTGCAGGTTACTACAGAGCAGGATTATGCATGAATACGCACAGCAATGCGCATATAGTGAATCCAATTTCCAATTTTAGCCTCTAAAACCTCCCATTGCATTCTCTGCACATCATCCTTGTTGAGCTTCTCAACGCCCAGCTTCCGAAGACTCTGTTCCAGAGCTGGAGAACGAATGTCCCTTAAGGGGAAAAAAAAAGGCACATTGTAATCAGTTATGTGCTGAAAAACTGAAACATATAGAAGATGAATAGGTGAAATTAGCAAAGGTGAGAAATACAGGCAAAGGCTATGGCATATTCATTTTAGGTAAGAAAGACACATCCCAACTCATTTCATATTTCAGTCCAAAATTTTGTGCCATAATTTGTGCAACTAAGTGGAGGTAAAATGAAGATCACCCATAGATTGTGAAAAGCTGCTGCTGGTGTCCAGCTTGGATCATCTGTTGGGCCAAATCATGCAACAGTGGGAGGACCCTTGGTGGTATAAGAGTTGGAATGGTGTAAACTGCCTTCTCTAAGCTTTTAGCTGGTTGCTCAGATTGATTCTTTCCCCCAGAATCATCTTTGTTCCCAGACGATGCTGACGAAGGTCGTAGATTGTTGGGAAGGCAATCGAAAAGACGATCAGGTTCAACAGGCTTGCTGAAGATGAAACCAAAGCAAATTTAGTAGATGAATGGTAGTACTAAAAACATAGCATCTCAATCTCCCTGCGAGCATCCAGGAACAGAGAATCTTTTCCTCCTATGAAAGTAAAACAGCGAACAAGAACCAGTAGATGATGAACCTGTAATTGGTCAAAATCTGCCTGAACTCGTCTTCAAGCTTTGATATAGCTTTTGCGAGTAAGTTATTGGCATGGTTAAGCAACCCATGACCGCTCTTGAACCCCTTGTTGTTGCTGAAGAAGTTGATGTTGCTTCTCAGCTGATTGATCGCTTCCAGGTAGCTCTCTAGGTCCTCATGCGGCCCCCTCAGTATCTTAGCCTCTGCCTAAATCATGCAAAGATCCAACTCCGTATTTAATCCAGCATAAGCTTTGGGCATTAAGAATCATGTTTCAAAGCTCAGAGTGGCAGAAAATAGTTGGCATTGACCACAAGAAGCCATTATTCACAAAGATTATCAACAGATCAGCTGTCTTCTCTCCATTTAGTGGGCTTTATCCTGAACCTCAGCAGTGATCATCCCAGCATATGGCCTCACCATTGAAACAGGAGAATTTTTCGTTCACTATGCTCTTAGAACACAGTATTATATAATGTACGTTGGTGATGGAATTTAAAAAACCAGCCATAGGATTTCGATCAATTAAAAAATGTCAAAGATGTCAGCTTTCAAGTTGCTCAGTTGCATAATCCAGTCCACTATTGATCAAATCAGGACAAGATGAAGATACACTGTCAAAGAGATTATGGGGTCAAAGTGGAGCACAAGAATAAATGCAATGACCTCAAAGCATCGCAACACATTCATCAGGTGCTACAGTGATCACGAAGAAAGTGAAATGAACCTTGCGAGTGAGATCGAACTGCTCCAGAATATCTTCTGTCACCTTCAGCGTCTTATCGATGTTCTCGTGAGCCCTTCTAATGGAATGCGTCCGAATCTAATTCAGAAACCAGAGGACAACCAAAATGAAAGACCTTAAACTCACGCATTGGCTGCATCCAATCGACACTCCCCCGATCGAGATGTTAATCGATATCACAGGGGACGGGACACTAGAAGGTTCAAGGGAGCTGATTGGTGGTAAGATCATAGTCAGGCAGAGGGTGGGAACCTGAGTGGGGCGCATGGCGGTCTCGAGAGCGGAGAGGCGGTGGTCGAAGGAGCCGAGAATGGAGACCATGCTGTCGGTGATGGTCTGGCTCTTCTGCAGCGACTCCCTTATGGATGCGGCTCTCGCCTTCAGGTTCTCCATCGTCTGCGGGACTCCCATCGTCCTCTGTCAGAGGAACTTCCTCCACCCTCACGGTCACGAACACGGACGAGATGAATGCGAGCTATACGATGAATGCTAGCGTGAAACCCAAGAATGAGCTCTGATCTGCCGTCAATGGTCCCTGCGTCTGTCAAATTTCTGAGATTTTCTGGTGATTTCTCATCCTGATCCCGTCCGACATTGAAACTGCATGCAGAACAGCGGGAAAGATTCGTCAGCTGGTAAGAGAAGCAATCGACCCTCCTAGGTGGGTGACGTACGGGAACCACTGCCACGTGGCGGAGTGGGACCCGTTCTACTCTCTCCTTCACCGGAGTTCTCGTCCCGGACCATGGCTGCCACGTCATACAAACGCATGGACCACAGGTGGTCCTATAATTAGAGAATTGAGTCAAAATAGAGTATTTTTTGAAAATAATTCCTGAAAAATGGTTCATTTGAAAATAATTACGAAACTAGTGTTTTAAAACCGCATCTTAAAGATGCGGTTTTAAAACTCAATGAATCGCATCTTCAAGATGCGGTTCTATTTATGTTTTGCTGGGAACCGCATCTTGAAGATGCGGCTCCCACTTTTTTTTTTCTTTTTCTGAAACAGCTGAACAGCGGGGAGAAGATTGGAGAGAGAATATTTTTTAAATATTTAATGTGTAATATATAATGAATTCGTTTTAAAAATTTATATCAGATCTTTATATATATAAAATTTTAAGAGTAAATTTTATAAGTATGAATACTTAAATGATAATTTATACAACGAATTTTTATATATCATAATATCTACTAAAGATTTCAATAAGTTGAAATCTTTCGTGTAACTTTTCAACGTATAACACATATAAATTCGTTGTATAAATTACTATTTATATATAATACTTATAAAATTTAATATTAAAATTTTAAAAAAATTTACACATGTAAAAATCTGATAAAGATTTATAAATGAGCTCGTTATATATTACACATTAATTTTACTACGAGCTTGTTTTGTAAATCTTTGTCAAATATTTACATGTGTAAAATTTTTGTAAAATTTTAATAGTAAATTTTATAAGTATTAATATGTAAATAGTAATTTATATAACGAATTTTTATGTGTTATACGTTGAAAAGTTACGTCAAAGTCTTCCGCTTATTGAAATCTTTAGTAGGTATTATGATATATAAGAATTCGTTATATAAATTATCATTTAAGTATTCATACTTATAAAATTAACTCTTAAAATTTTATATATATAAAAATATGATATAAATTTTTAAAACGAATTCGTTATATATCACACATTAAATATTTAAATATTTAAATAATATTCTCTCTGCAATCTTCTCTCCGCTGTTCCACTGTTGCGAAAAAAAAAAAGTGGGAGCCGCATCTTCAAGATGCGGTTTCCAGTAAAATATAAATAGAACCGCATCTTGAAGATGCGGATCATTGAGTTTTAAAACCGCATCTTCAAGATGTGGTTTTAAATCACTAGTTTCGTAATTATTTTCAAATGAACCATTTTTCACGAATTATTTTTAAAAAATACCCTATTTTGACTCAATTCTCCCTATAATTATGCGAATTTTTGTCAAAATAATTTCTTTTTTCCCCCTTGAAAAAAAAGTTTGTATAAATGAAGAACTCCTCGACACGAATTTATAAGGTTAATCCACAAATATTGAGATGCATATAAATTATTTAATTTTTCTTTTGTTTATGATACAAAAAATTAAATTGCTTAGATATTTTTTTTCCACTCCTGACCATATTTTTAAATTAAAAATGTCCCCTTAAAATATTTTATAACTGAAAAAAACTTTGAATTTGAGATTCGTAAATGTACCCAAAAAAAATCTAGTACTGGTGTTTACCAAGATTCGGTCTTCCGTGTGTTATTTGGTATATACTGAGAAGAAATAAAATGACGGTAATGACCCGTAATAATGATATAATTGAGAAGATGCTAATGTACTGCTATTTGTGATTATAGGAATCATTGGTTTGACATCTATGCATAGAGGAAGATGCGACAGTTTCAACGTCATTTTCCTGCTGAAAGGTGAGCCCTTTTAGTTTGCTTGGGGAATGAGGAAGCTTTGAAGGTGTTTGAGGAGATGTCACGATCCCTCTTTAGTGAATGTGCATGTGACTTGGACCCGACGAGAAAGAATGTGGAAGAATTATATCATCCCCGTTCCAGGGGTGGTTTTGGTCTCTTTGGAGACATCCGAGGATACGGGCGCAAGAATGACATGCCACAAATCAAGGGACGGTTTTGGTTTTGACACGATACTGAACGCCTCGAGCTCATGAGAGGTTCTTCTCCGATATGCTTCTGCCATGATCACGATCGTGCAGTCTCAAAAAAGATCGGAGGTACTCAAATATAAGTACATCGTTGTGCTGGCAAGTTTAAGCCCGGCTGTGGATTTGACTGGTTCTGTACTGGTTTTGACCGGTTCTTTTCGGGCCGGTTCCAGTTCTTGGCTAGGCGCCAGGGATCTTCGTCATGCAGTTTGAGTAGGGCTTGTGAGCAAGGCCACTGGGCCGAAAACCTTCCGCTCCATGTGTTTTCTTAGGGAGGTCCAGGAGACTCACATACCCAGGCTGGTAAAATTCTTTGTCGAGAAAATTTGTGATGGCAAGTCTCGTACTTTAGGAGCCAACCTTCTTGAACTTGTATTAGTCAGCTCTTAAAAGATATTAGCGAATCCACCAGCCCAAATTCTAACTAATTCAATGGGCACCTCCCTAATGGGATCCGAAGGTGTACTGGCATTGTAGTCCAGAGCCTTCAAAGTTCGGCCGGGCAAGAACAAAAGTTCCTATTATTCACCAAGTAGAATCTCCAAAGACTCAGGTGTCAAGTCCTCGTTGCAATGAATGAGCCATGCCGGTTTCCATAATCGACCGTTCCGAATAGCCGAAAAACATATGGAATGTGACCACAACAATTGGCATTATAGACATGGAAAGCGGTAACGGTAAAAATGTGACCGTAACAATCGAAGCCCTGCAAATCCTCAGATTATTTATTATCACTTGTTTATCATACGAGATAGCGACAAGGATAAAACCATAACGTCACAATGTAATATTTATGTGCACCGATGAGATAGGTTAACTTTCTATCCTTCCTTCTGGTATTACTCTTTTGATTCGGATACGAGCAATAGCGAGATGGATGGAATGAAATTACCTTTTCATCCTTCAATTCTACCCTTTTTACATATCCATTCCCGCTCGCACCTTTGACAGAATATTCCCTCATCCATTCGACCGTTGCCGTGTACAAAACGTGGCCAACTATCCTGCCATTTCTGCACCTGCAAAATAACCGACAACAACTGACAACCAGCTTCACAATGCATATTGGCATTTTAAGGAAGTCACTAATGTACAATCACCCCTGTCCTTACCATCCTGGCACCCTAGGCAATGGTGTCTTGTACATGGTAATCACGAACGGTCAAGGACCCAAAATCGGAAGGTATGAAGACAAGAAAACATGGCAGGCCAGTCATGGTCTTGAAGAGGATATCAACATGCAAAACATAAGAGTCAAACGTGCCATACAAGTCAAGGACTATCAGAAATGTCCAATTTTGGCATCCACAGCGTAGTGCATTCTTCAACATAAAGAAGATGTCCAATTTTGCTTGTATGCACAATACTCCATTACTTACCTTCCATCCAATAGAAGATGCAGGAGGAACAAGATGGCGCCAGAATGACAGGGCTGGAGCCAGAGGATTCAATTACGAGAAAATGGTAAACACATCAGTGGTTGACATAGAAGGGAAGTCGTTTACAGATGACTATGAACTCCTCGGATGGAAAATGTTGAACAGATACAGAAGAAATATCAGTACCACACTCCGCAAACCAAGTCCAAGTAATTCTTGACGCCGTCGTTTCGAATTGCCCTTGAACTTTCACCTGTCTGTCGTGATTCATAACAGCAGGAAAAAAAATTGGAATAACATATCAAAAGCATAAAAAGCAGCTGTAACATGAATTTTCATGTCAGCAGAAATGGAACTGCGTTCCCCCTTCAATTGCAGCAGATACTGTGAGATTTTCTCGAGTGGTTCAAAAGTTTCAGTGTTATATTTTCTTCGCAAGTGACCAAAGCAAGACGTTCCGCGCATTAATCGGGTAAACAAATTACCTTCGACCACTTATATCATTGCAAACCATTAAAAAACCGATTTCCTGTAACATAAATAGCTCGACTAGCACAATTTCACTCTTGAACTTGATATTCATGGTAAACAATTTCGAAAAGTACTCCATAAAAGTTAACAATCGGTGAAGCGTCACAGCGACGCAACTGTAAAAAGGTTTTTCAGGCGTTAGTTATTAAGGGTAACAAGGAATTATATTTCTAGAGTAGTTTTCACAATATGAACTAATTACGGGAAAAATTGAGAATGTGACTCCGTTAGACTCAGTTTTCATTGCAATCTTATCTAATGGGAAAATGTGACACAAGTTGCGGAAGTAATGTATTAGGCAATTCGCCGATCAACAAAATAGGCAATCTATCGATCGAAGCTCTTAAAAAACGATTTAAAGTGCGGATTGGATTTTGAACTTGAAAGATTCTATTATGTCAAGTACCCCCCACGGAAAATCCTATGACGCTTAATTCAAACTTGATTGCAAATGGAAGGCAAAAGTATTACCATAGATATCACCTTAAGCTGGCAGTGAAGTTCCTTCCTTACAAGCTGCAGAACTATGACAATGTTTGAACCATAAACTTCTTGCTAATGAAATATAGATTTCTAATAAGCTGGACCTTACCTCTCCTTAAAGAATTTTACATTTTACCTTGATGTAAAACGCAGCCCTTCTACTATAAATAATCCTTCAAGTTTGCCATTGGAGAACACAAACCAAGCACCACACAAACATGACGAGAAAGAAAGTTAAGCTGGGGTGGATTGTGAGTGATAGTGCTAGAAGAGCCAGCCTCAAGAAAAGGAGGACCGGCTTGCTGAAAAAAGTGAGTGAATTGTGTATCCTCTGTGGTGTTGTTGCCTGTGTGATTGTATACAGTGCGAATGAGCTTGAACCTGTCTTCTTTCCACCTTCACGCTCTGAGGTGGAAGAAATTCTCCTGAGGTTCGAGCAAGTTCCAGAGATGGAGAAGAACAGGAAAATGATGAACCAAGAGTCGTACACTAAAGAAAGAGTGGCCAAGCACCAGGACCAGCTGGCGAAGAACTTGAAGAAGAACCGAGAGATGGAGATGAACCATTTCTTGCACCAGATCCACCGGGCGGCCAAACCTTACAACGAGTTCGTGCATACTGACCTACATGGTTTGCGCTTCTACATAGAAGAGAGATGGAGGGAGTGCCGAAGAAGGATGCAGTTCTTTAATCAGGCTATCGGTGAACCACTTCCGCATCCACCAGCCCATATGCCAGCTGGAGGCGAGGAAATGGTGCGAGCAAGCGAGCATGGAGATGTGCAACTGGATCAATGGATGGATGATATAATGAAGAATGATGAGAATGTCGTGCAAAGTAGCAGCATTGATAAAGGCAAGGCCGTGGTGTATGCACATGGTGAAAGTTCCGCCCAGGGGTATGCACGCGGTGAAAGTTCCAGCCATCCAGGTGGAATGGTCTCATCTTACGGGCAATGGGGATGGAGCAACCAGGGAAATGAAGCAGCCCTATTTCAGGGAGAGAGTTCCTCCCAGGTGCATGCACACAATGAAAGTTCCATCCACGCAGGCGGAATGGCCGCACCTTACGATCACAGGGGAACTAGCACCCAGGTAAATGAAGCAGCCCCATTTCATGGAAACCTGGGAGATCAAACTGGCGTTCTCAACTTCGGACTGCCTCAGTGGGCCAGTGACACTACCTATGGGCAAGGCATTTGGCCAGCATACGCTGGGGCTGAAGGCACTGCTGGCAGTTCTGTGTTGGGCCCACACCACAGCAATGCCGAAGCTGTTGGCTTTGGATATAGCAACGTATTTCCTCATGGAGGGACTGGAGGTGGTAGTAGCCAATATGTCATACAGGAGAATGTCTGGAACACCGGAGGCGTGGACACTGGACATGATTTCCCGCTCCCACATCCAGATGTCAGAGGTAGCAACTGGATAAGTAGCACAAATCCACATGCTCAGAATATTGAAGGTGGTGAGAGTGGACATGCTATGATGCCTCCTCATGGAGCCATTCAAGGAAGAAATGAAGAGTATGACTGGATGCAACGAGATTGGAATTTCAAGGCCGGTAACACTGGTCAAAGTACGTTGTTCCCGGATCCTTATGGATTAGCTGGAAGTGGTAGTGGTTTTTATGACATGAGCCAGTATTACTGGAACATCGGAGGCATCAGTAGTAACTACGGCACGATGTTTCCCCAAGGAGATGCAACAGTTGGAGGCATCGGTAGTAACTACAGCACGATGTTTCCCCAAGGAGATGCAACAGTTGGAGGCATCGGCAGTAACTACAGCACGATGTTTCCCCAAGGAGATGCAGCAGTCGGAGGCATCGGCAGTAACTACAGCACGATGTTTCCCCAAGGAGGTGCAGCAGTCGGAGGCATTGGCAGTAACTACAGCACAATGTTTCCCCAAGGAGATGCAGCAGCCAATGATGATGTATATGGCCTAAACTTGCACCAGGGAAATATTGAAGGCACTGGCAGTGGACTTGGGACCGAACTTCCTCAAGGAGAGAGCGGTGGATACAGAGAGGATTTGCAAGGGAATGTCGGCGGCATGATCGCTGGGCAACAAGGTATCACACTTGACATTCTTGGAGATAGCGGAGACAATAACTTTTCTACAATACAGCTTCCCGAGGATCCCATGAATGTCGAAGAACCACCACCTGATCCGTGGGCACGATATTATCCTGCTGAAGGCTCTCCCCAAGCGAGAGATGTTGACCAAAAACCAGAGGAGGACAAAGATGGAGGAAATAATTCCTGATCCTAAATTGGAATGTCTCTTACACCGTCCATGAAGGGTTTTCAGTGTTAATTTTAGTTTCATTATGTTTGGTTCATGCACCAACTAAGTTTCCTTGATTGAAATACCAATTAGATAAACTTGGACGTGTGCATGGATTAAAAATGGGTCATGTCTACTGTTGAACAGGGGTCATAGGTCATGTCTCATTTTCTTTTATTTTAGGTCTGATTTAAGTTTGATCTGGGCATCATTCTCTGAATTGTAACTTAGATCTGAACATGCTTTAATATGTGTCATGTCCATGGATTAAAAATGGGCTGGTGTCTACTCTTTGATTGATGTCATAAGTCATGTCTCATTTTCTTTTATTTAAGGTTTGGTTTAGGAGTCGTACTCAACATCCTTTAATATGTATCACGTCCTCTCATTTCTTCAGATGTGGTTCATATTTTTCTATTTTCTCTTGTTGCAAATCCTTCGGGCTAGCTTAAGGCTTAAAATCTGAAAAACATTTTGACATTATCCTAAAATCTGAAAAGAAAGACACTAATTCTAGAACAACCAACCAACAACAATCCGCTTGTTCAATGCTTTCTAAAAGCGTAGCAACACTAACTAACTTATGTATTACCGGTGAATTTCTTTGTATCAGCTATTGATGCCATCAACATTATATTTTCTTCTACTTCTGTTTTCATGCTAAAAGGACTGAGATATAAAAGTACTGCTTAGATACAAATTCTTCAGCTTTTCATCAAAACAGGTTAACAAAAAGCAGTAGCCCATCTGCATTCCCAAGGTTTTTACTTTATCTTTTTCCCTCTTTATGATAATTGAAATGTCCTTACTTCCACGCTATTCTGATTTCTAACTAAAAATTCTACCAAGCCTTTTATCTTTGCTTCGCTATTCACTCCTTATAGCTCGAATGACAATTTATTGCCATCGAGTCTTAGGGACTTGCCCTAAATCTTTTTAAGAATATTAGATGAGGCTATCAGTTGCAAACACAATTTATAAAGAAGCTAATGCATATAGTAAAAATTATATATAAAATCGAAGACTTTGTTTTATCGAGATATTAAAGTTTCTTTTCTGCTGATTCCTATTCCTCCTCTGGTTAATATGCAACAGATAATTCTCCTTGAAGAATACAATAGAGTTCTTATAACTACTAACCCTTTCTACCCAAAGTTTTGTGCAACAGTATCTCGCTAATGAATAACTTGACATGAAATCATTATAGAGCCATATGCAAGTGAAAATTTTTAGTACATTTTGTGGTTGAACAGAGGAAATTTCAAGTAGATGACTTAGTGAGCCTCAAATTTATATATATTGACAGAAATTATCCTAAATGTCCATCTATTTTACAAAAGATCAAGCATGCGTAATCTAAACTTCCTCAGATACGTGAAGAGAATACTTGTCATACTGGCAAGTGAGAGAATCTCTCAAATTTGAATAAAGGTCATAGAGAGAGCAATGGCAAAGGTTCTACACTTGCTACGAGGAATTGAAAACTGAAAGAAGCTTGCCTGTCCCAGAGAATACCGATTGTATGCCAAGGCTGCATACTGAGCCCACACGGTCTCCACCATCAAAGTTCTGATTGCAAAATCCAGCTTATCGAGGCAGACAAAGTTTGAGGTTGAGGTTCCTGCATGACCCGAACAAGAAGCACAGCCATCTCTTTTTGAGTACAAATTCTGTAGCCTGTCCTTCTTAAAACCCTCGTTGGCCAACGAGGTGTACATACTGCAAAGCAGTTAACCAAAAACAAAAGAAAGTTGGAAGAGACTATAAAAGTTATCCACTTTCAAAGCCGGTAACAGGATATGTGGTGTTGCCAACAAGAGCAGGATTAGACCACACAGCATATCCTTTTTACCAGCAAATGCGTCCATATAGCCACGATAATTGTCCTGTTAATGATTGTGTGATGTTGGGCATGATACTACTAAGGAAGCGGAACGAGTTGACGAGTTACACAAATCTTGAGATGGCACTTTCATGAAAGCTTCCAATGATTTATAAAAAGAATAAACATCTGAACACAAAAGGAAATTTTCTGGGACTCCTAGATAGGAAAAATTCTTTTACAGCATCCAGAAATAGTTTCCAGCATCCAAAATACTACCAACTGAAAGTCCATCAAAATTATTCTACTGATAGAGCACTCAAAATAAAGTTGGTGACTGCACAGCTACCTGTACTGCCATCTACCAAATCTCCGATTGCGAAACTCCGGAAGGCCTCCAATTCACTAATCGTAGGACACAAAATCCCAAGGTTCGCCGCATTCATGGCGGGGAAATCTCAGTACTCGACTATAATCAAGAGCCTACGCCGCATAAGGTAACTTCTACAGAGAAGCACAAGCCAGAATCCTTCTCGAACAAGCATTCAATAGCATAAGTTCATTAACATTCCCGATTCCATGCCTTGTCAAATTAAGCAACGATCAAAATATACGGAAACTTTAGAGAGAAAGAGAGCGAACTCATGCACTAACAGGTGAGAAGCATGAAATGTTGTAAGTGAGCAGCAAAATCTCGTCTATTTCCGGCCTTGAAGCCGCGACGAGGATGGCCTGCCGTCGCCGGGAGACAGCCGGCTGATGCCGTTGAAGGACTTGCGTTAAGCAAAGCGATTCCATTTTTTCTATACACGTTTTTCTTTAATTTAATTTTATAGCCTCATTTTTTTCCTCTTTTTTATGAAATTTATTTATTTTTCTAAAAAAAGATAATTTTTATTATTAATCTTTTACATTTTTATTATTTTCATCATAAACATTTATTTTTATCATTCGCATCATCAATCTTTTGAGTTTTTATCGTTTTGTCGTACCATTACTTTTTCTATCCAAAAAATATTGCATCCAAAAAAAGAATATTTCATTAAAAATTATTTTTCAATAAAAAAAATTTAAAAAAAATAAAAAGTATCTATAGGATTTTGTTGATGGCAATATTTCCTTAAAAATTAAGACACATTTCCTATTTAAAATTAATTGATAATTATTATTATTATAAAATCATGACTTATTAGAAATCAGTTCTAATTTTCGCAGGAGCACCTATCAGTGATTAATATTTCCTCTCATGAACGAAATATACTTTTTTGAAAAATATTTTTGTTAAAAAATAATTTCTGGAAGGAAAAAGTAGCGATAGGATTAAAGCGATACAAATTTAAAAAGTTGAGAACGAGAATGATAAAAAATAAAGATTTATGACGAAAATGGTAAAAACGCTAAACGTTGAGAATAAAAAGTGTCTTTTTTCCTTCTTTTTTGGAAACTTAATTTTGTTCAGGAATACAATTGTCGATGGAGAAATGAGCGGACACGGCAGTTCATCGACCGTTAGGGAATGCCAGTGGACATTAGCGTGAAGACCTTCCCCCTCGTTAAACATCCGGTGGGATTATAAGAAGAGATCGGATAAATACCTAATAAAAATTTTAAGTTGATAAATTGATCTGAAGAAAGTCGTCGGCCCTTAAAATAAGATGCCATGATATAGTTGTCATCGTAATCATAGTCACTTGTCTAAAAAAATCTTAGATGATATAAAAAAAATATTCAATTTAATAATATTTTAGTTACTAGTGATTGTAATAATTATTTGAGTGGTAATAATGCATTACGCGTCTATTCAATTATTACAATTTAATCAGTGTCTTATCATGTCGTATCATGTTACTTGATGAGATAAGATTTTAAAAAATTTTGATTGTGTACAGTACCAACGTGTGATATGATACTTTTGCCGTTGAAAAGGATTTAAAAAAAAAAAAAAAAGAGTTCACATGCATTTGCATGACTTAAGGCCAAGTGCACAACTTCCATTAATTAAAGCTCTCACCGGTTTAACCTGTTCACCTATCTCACCTCCCCCCTTCCCCGTTGACTTTGTTTTTTTATTTTTTTAATAAATCTTAACTCCCCAAAATAATATTAATACCCTTTTTTCTTCGGATGGCAACCTCCTCCTCCTCCGCCTCAAACCATGGCGGGCCGAACCAGTAGTCTCCCCCTCGCTCTTTCCCTCTCTCTCTCCTTTTGCCCGAACCAACGTCCCCTTCGGAGATGAACGATTCGACCTACTTACACGGCGGCTCTGGCAGCTTCCTCGGAGGGGACAACCTCGGAGGCTTCGGGTACGGGATCAGCGTCTCGGTCGGGATCATCCTCCTCATCACCACCATCACCCTAGCCTCCTACTACTGCACCCGGGCTGAAGCGGAAGCCGCGGCTCAGCAGCCGAACGCGGCGGGGGGGCGGAGGGGGGCCGCTGGCAGGCCGCTGCCCCAGGGGGCGGCGGTCGTGGACGTGGGGCTCGACGAGGAGACCATCAAGAGCTACCCCAAGCTGCTGTACTCGGAGGCGAAGCTGGAGAAGTCGTCGGATTCCTCCACGGCCATGTGCTGCTCCATCTGCCTCGCCGACTACAAGGGCAGCGACGTCCTCCGGGAGCTGCCAGAGTGCGGCCACCTCTTCCACCGCAGGTGCATAGACCCCTGGCTCCGCCTCCACTCCACCTGCCCCGTCTGCCGGACGTCTCCGATCCCGACTCCTCTGTCCACTCCCCTGGCCGAGGTTGTCCCTCTGGCCACCAGGAGAGACTGAAGAACGAGCTAATTAGTTGGCATTGTAACCATATTTACTTGTGGTTCCTATAGAGAAAAAGAAAAGGAGTCTTTCTTTCCTCCAAAGTTTGCCCGCTTTTCCTGTAACATTTCATGTTCATGCAGTAATCATCACTATAAGCTTAGAGGTTTTCGATTTTCTTCGGATGAATTCGACGGTATTCGCCGAACATGTCATCTATATGTGTCATCAGTACGATGATCAGAGCGCCCTGAAGGCCCTTGAGCTGAATTGGTTTGTACGGAGGCGCAATACTCAAACAGTTGAAGCCCATTTTCGGCCCATAATTAAGATTAGGCTATCGGCCCACGAAATGCTTGTCCCTAACAAGAATGGTCATCATTCCTCTTGAGCTGATCCGTTGCTTGAATTGGTACAACAGAGGAAGAGATGAAAGTGCGACTTGTCATGGATTGTAAGGAATAATCCCGGTTATCCCAGTTCATCAACCTCACATTATCGGACGGGTCGGATCAGTTTCGATTCCGGTATGCACAATTGATGCAGAGAATGGCGGGCTCTCCTGTCAAGAAGGTTCCATTATAATGAAAGGGAGGGAATTAAAGGCACTTTTGCATGCTTTTTACAAAAGGGGAATTATTGTAATGGCCACACCTTGTCTCCCTCCATAGCGGGGTAGACGGTTAGCTTTTGGGACATAAGGCCATGGCTGCAGTAACAACACTGCTAGTCCAAAGACCACCAGCATCAACATCGAACCTGGCTTGCACCGGTTGCTGCTCGATCATGCCGTCGCTCTGGTTAGAGAACCGATCGTCTGATCTCATCATGCCTTGACCTTTCTCTGTAATTACATATCCTCGCTCCATGTCTCATATTCCCGGCGTATAAGGCAATGTCATGATTTCCAATAAATGGGTCCGATCGATGTGAGCCAGTTTTTGCAATCCCTATGAGGAGGTGGACATGGCAACTGCCATCCCATATCCTTTGTATGATCATTCACAGCTTTTAGAAAAGAAAGCAATTTCAACTTTTTTCCTTAGTCTCCTCACCTTTCAACTAACTCAACAAATGTCAATTAGTCCAAAGAGAAACAGCCACTAGCCATTTCACTTCCATCCCTTCTCCCTTTCATCAGTGAGTGACCACTGAAACATTATCTGATCACATCCTAGAGATAGACTGAGAAGCCGGCCATGAAAGCCATGAAGGGAAGGTTCCTGAAGAAGCTGAACATCCTCTCGACGATAAAGAGGGGCCGAGCTCTCGACGACAAGATCCCGACCCGCAACGATGGCGTCCCTGACTTATCGCATGGAGTCAAGGGCCTCGAGGATGATCGCTATGATGACGATGCCTCGTCCTCTGTGGAGTCGGTACATGGCTTCGAGGATGCAAACTTATCGGCTCCCGAGAGCTTGGAGCTCTCACTCTCGGACGAAGAAGTTTCAACTGATTCCGAGGCCTGCAGCCCCAAGGAGGTCAACCGCCCTAGGAATGCGGTCTTGGTCGTGTTCTACTCCACAAGCCTGAGAGGGATCCGGAAGACGTTTGACGACTGCAGCCGCGTCCGGTTCCTGCTAAGGAGCCTGAGGGTGAGGTTCGAGGAGAAGGACGTCTCGATGCACCGGGATTACCGAGACGAGCTGTGGAAGCTCTCAGGCGGGGAGAGGGCAGTTCCCCCAAAGCTCTTCATTCGGGGAAGGCTCGTCGGAGGTGCGGACGAGGTTATCGGGCTGCATGAGCAAGGAGAGCTCAAGGAGCTTCTCCAAGGCCTCCCTCTCGACTCCTCCACCGCCTCTTGCGAACAATGCGGGAATTTCCGGTTTGTCATCTGCTCGAGTTGCAGCGGGAGTTGCAGGATCATTGTGGACACCGGGAAGAGGATCGAGTGCACCGAGTGTAACGAGAATGGTCTCGTGAGGTGCCCGATTTGCTGATGAGCAAGATGGACTTCATCCAGTTGCAGATGACCCGAATCCAAGAAACACTTGTCCGTTGTGTGTTCTTAGGACGTTTAGAACCTAACTTTGTCGACTAAATTTTGAAATCCAAAGCTCTCCCGCATTGGTATGATCTAGATATATGTAAGTAAGTTTCAGCATTAATGATGACTGAACTATTCCTTTTCGTTAGTTCGACTGTATTTCGATGGAACAATGTTCCGGGCGCTTCCGACTCTAGCTCGCATCATGTCTCCGGAACTCTTGAGCAGATGATATGCCTGTCTCCGGCCAGGATACAATCCGATGATGAGCCGAGCAAACTTCTTGACGAGGAAGTTAACACACATACAGTTAAAATGAAGACGGGGAGAAAAGTAATGAGGGAAAGGAGAGAATCAAAGGCATCCATCCATAGGATTCCCCTCCGAGCGAACTTTTACAGTGCCAGACTTTCTATCTGCCCTTATAGGAGCAATCACTATATGTTGGATGAGTCTTACTGTGATTCCATCAGCGATGCGTGGTCTAACCATAGGGTCATTTTCATAAACAAATCCGTACGTCTTCATCACGAAGCAAGGTTGCTTGCCCACTGTACATTCCATGTGGACTAACTACTAGCCTTCGAACTCATAGGCCGAGACCAAGGTTGATTTTTTCTCGAAATTGGATTGAACATGTCTCGATGCCTCAGGAACAGCTTTAGGATTAGGTTTCTATATTTGTAGGGACTCAAGTTGTCTGCTAGAAGAGAATTTCTTTCCTGATAAAATTTGGTGGACCTAGTCCCAATCATGCCTCCATGTTAGGTTTCTTCATCCATGGGCTCGGTCCCCTCTTTCTTTTCTGGGTTCATGAATCAGCCAATTTGGACAGCATTTATCCATTGAAATCAATCAAAATCTCGACTGCCGTGAAGAAAACAGAACACCGACCCTTGCGGGTTTGTTGAGACTAGTTCGGGGTCTCGTAAATCATATTGAAAGTTTTCCCTGCTCAAATCCGGACTTCTTGAATCCGCGTCGAGAAATACCGGGCACCAAAGGTTTCCAGATTCGAGAGGATTGTTCTGGATCTAGATGGTGACTTGTGCCTCCACATTATCCGAAAAACAGGGAAAGGTATAACAAAACAGTCACGGCTTGTTTTATCAGAATGGAATCTCGGACGCGGAGGAACTGAGGACGGTAACAGGGAATCTCATGGGAACTCTGAAGCTGCAGGCTCTCCCATTCAAGAAAGGGACACACAGATACCAAAAATATCTTACAGCTTACACGACAGGACACAGTATCGTGGGAAAGGATGGTACGGTTTTGCCGAATTCCTCGAGGTTAGAGACTCTCGAGCTTCAGTTCCACGGTTTATCCGAAAGATGAGCTACACAATATGAAAAGGAGGTCGACTTGCATTAGATAAATGTGAAATCAGAAAGTGTTTCATCAACGAGGGCCTGAGCTCGACCAAGTCTCCGATAAACCGGTCATTCGGAATCTTGGATTAGCTTCTCTCTCGTTTTGTGTTAGCCCACCTTGACATTACACACGCTCACCTCATAACGAAACAGAACATGTCAGTAGCTACCCCTCTGTACAATTTATAGGTGCTTGAAAGTTACCTATGCCGCTTCCACCTCAATAGTCGCAGCATCCTCGACGATTTCCTTTGTGACTTCGGTCTCGGTCATTGGAGCAACCACAGCCTGATGCGATATTCCTGTGTAGTGGAATTCGATCTGAAGCCTGTGATGGAGGGGAGCTGAAGCCATTTTCAGGCCCTTCTTCATATCTGCTTCAAGTTCCCTTATGGGAATTGCTGCCAAGAAGCTCTTTATGTACTCCTTGCATGAATCCTTTCCTCGGCATGCAATCTCTAGTTCCTCCTCTTTACTCTCCTTGTGCGATACATCCTCAGGACTCGCCTCCTTGGGGCTTCTGTTGGGTTCCCCTGAGATTGTGGTTTTGTCATCAGATGATGTCTCAGTCTTCGGCATCTTGCTGATTGTTGTGTTCTCGTCAAATTTGAGGATATAAGCTTGGTTGCATCCCTCATAGAGCCTCTCCCCAAGTGTGTCGATTATATAGTAAGCTTCCGCCTCAACCTTGAGGATGAAAAAGTGGTCATTCCAGCTGACAATATAAATATGAGGCTCTCCGTTACTAGAGCACTGTGATCCCAATCGGCTGATCTCGTCCCAGATTTCGTCAAACGACATAGCCCCTTGAAGAAGTCGAAACCCTCCTCATCGATCCCATCGGGGTGGAAGAACCCGATGAACGACTTGCCAGGTAGAACAGAGAGGGGGCGTATCTTGGCTTGGAGAACAGTCTCAAGATCAAAGTGCTTGTCTGGGAATCTTTCCTGATAACTTTCAACCTCGCAGAGATTCCTCCACTCAAGTGACCCGTCTCTGATCAGACTGTCAAACTGAGACTTTATGGGTATTAACTCTCGGTTCAATTGGAACCAGTTGGCAATAACAGCCACAAGAGCAGTGCAAGCACTCTCGCCAGCAGCGCTTTCACTCCTCTGATCGATGGAGGCAAAGAATACTGGAGCCCGAAGCTTCATATGCCCATCCCGACTTATCAGCTCCTTCTGTTCCCAACAGCCAATCACAAAACCGTCGTCTCCAAATTCAGACACAGAGGACTGGTTTACAGATGAATCCTGGTCCATCTTCTGCCACTGCCAATAAGAAAAAACTCCCATTAGTCAAGGTGATAAATGTTCGCTTCCATCTGATAGAAAGGCCAGCTGACAATACTTCTAGCAAAATTGTGAGAAGAACACTGATTTCAAATAAAATATGAAAAGAATGAGGGTTTTATTGGCCTGTCAAAACGAGTTTCGCTTGTCTATTCTTGAAAAATCAAGGGTAATAAGAGCAGAACACAATTTTATAAGAAACTACCATTTTCTTACCCCGAAAGCGAGAGACTCATCAGAGCTAAGTTGACGCCGATCGAAATCAATGTCATCTCCCCCTTCTTCAGCATAAGCCTTCTTCAGCAGCGGCTCTCCTCTAGCTCTAGGGGACCTGAAACTGAGCTTGCGCTTCCTCCACGACAATATCCCACGTTTTGGGCTATTCGGCTGTGCCTGCTGAGAAACCAAAGTAACAGGATCCTGGTTTTGCGATGAGCTTCCCACATCAGACCTGCGGTAACTATAATAAACCCAGTCCTCGTCTTTGCCACCAATCCTTCTGTTTGAGTAGAATGAGCCCCCAACATGATTTGCGTAAGCGAGGGTGCCATAACTAAAGGACTTCCTCGCAGAGGAGCTCTCCTTTCCTTCTTCAGACTCTCCTACCTCAGAGTCGTCTTGGGAGTCGATGTCATAAGGGTAATTATACTCACCGTCCTCGCTCTTACCTGAGTATCGACCCTCGCTTGAGTCTTCCTCATGGCAGTCCCTTTTTGCCCTTCTAACAGAGACTTGCTCCGTAAAGATCTTCACCCTTCGAAGACCAGCTTTTAGAGCAGATAGCTCATCCTTTTCAGCTACAGCTGGTTCTCCTCTGCTCGAGGAATCAGGCATAGGAACGATTGCCCTTCGGTCTGGGTCCACGGTCTCCTGAGAGGTTCTGAGCTCTGCTAAGCTCAAAGACAACTGCAAGATTTGAATAAAGAATCCAGTTAAAAAAACTCTAGCTTTGCAGTTGAGGAAAACGTTGCCATGAAAATGAGAAGAGAAGAAGTAAAATAACATACGCAGAGCGATGGAGAAGAATCCAATGAACCACCCTGGTTAGTAAGAGGGACGGTCAATTCACATTCCTTCCGTCCTGCAGAAGTGAAATCTGCAAGATTTATTGATGCAGTACCCATAACTGGAACCTTGTTCTTTGTGCCTTGGTCAGTGCCCTGGAGCAAAAACAAGAACAGCCATGGCAAAGTCTACTTAGCAAGCTTTTTGGTAACTCCTGACAGTTCTGTTAAAAGGAGGACTCAAACCACATGCACTGTGGAATCATGTACAGAGAGCAAAGAGAGCGGTCTCAACAGGATCATATATTTCCCATGTTGTAAACAGTACTGGCAAGAATTTTGTCAAGATATAACATCAGAAACATTAAGTCAACTCAATCAGTTTAGCTTTAGCATCGCAATCAATCCAAATGCGTTTCACAGCCCTTTCATTCACAATAACCAACAGAGCAATGCCGCCTAAGGAATTAGGAAGATGAACATTTTCAAAAGCCTCTAAACTCAAATACTACATAGGCGTGCTAGCAAGTAAATTTTGGATTTCAGGAGCTTCTTGGATGATCAGTCAACGCCTCAAACGAGGAAGGCAACATAGTTTCGCCTCAACAAGTCAATATAAAATCTCCAAAATCATCTATGCCATATCAAACTAAAACATCCTCGGAGACTGATCGATAAACATCCTAGTCCCACGACGGAGGATACCACAATTAGCCATCTGAAACCCTTTTAACGGGGTGAAAATTACACAAAACAGAGAGCTTGGCACATTAACTAACCAGAACAATGAAAAAAAGAGCAAGAACGCTATGAAGAGACCGCACAGAGAGAGAGAGAGAGAGAGAGAGCCTCACATTGAAGACAGTGAAAGCGATCTCCCAAGGATGGAAGACATTCTCCTTGTAGGCCGACAGTGTGCAGAGGCTCACAAACTCCTCGTCCCACAGCACGACGCCGTCTCCACCGAACTCCTCCTCCCTAGTGAAGTTCCTCTTCACAGAGGTCCGCCTCAGGGAGCTCATCAGGGCCACCTTCGGCCCCTTCCATCGGACCTCAACGGCGACCTTCCCCGTCGGAGTTCCCTCCGGAGCCGGATCGCACCCCTCCAGCCTCCTCACCACCAGCCTCACCTCGTACTTCTTCGGTGTCAGGGGCGGCGGCCAGGGGCGCCACCTCATCATCTTGACAACCATTCCCCTCGGCAATTGGATGAACCGGAAAGCACAGACTCCGCAGAATCAGAAAAGAAACAGAGAAAATCCTCCCAGCGACAGCGTCAGATGCGAGAAGGGGGTGTGTTTGTATGCTCCGATCGCATTGGAGTTTCCGAAGAAAACAAAGGAACAGCTGTTGATTGAGCGAAGTTATTGAGGAGGTTTTGTCTCAGAGAGAGAGAGAGAGAGAGAGAGAGAGAGGAATCTGCCGTTATTTTGTTGAGGGATAGAGGGAATGGCATTTATCTGCCAGACCGTCTAGAGAGAGAGAGAGAGAGAGAGAGAGAAGGGAGGGAGACGGGGATGTTTGGTGATGGAGTTAACACTAACCCGAATCAGGGTTAAGACTTATCAAGGCTAAGCATGACTGCAATATGCGCGCACCCGGTGCACATGTGTAGCACGAACCACCCGCGCTTAACTACCGAGGGCCTACTTGCACCGGGAGCACCATTAACGGAGAGTCAAATAGCGGCGTGGGAACGTGGGAGCTGACTTCCGCGTTCGGCCTACGGGTCCGACAGAAAAATTTTTTAGGTCAGCGTACTAATAATGTAATGTGAGAAAATATTAATTAAAATATAATAAATTAATATTAATTATTAAATAATTATTATAATTAATATAAATTAACATAATTTCATCGATTTTTTGTCGCCACGTTATCTTGAGATTGGACCATTGAAGATCTTATCTCCGGACAAGATCGGCTCGAGGTCACTTGACCACGTTGTTTCCTTTTCTTCGGAGTGGGTGAAATCTTGGATGATGACTCTGCATTAATCTCGTCCCTTGCTTCCATTCTAAGGATGCAGCCAGGAAGGATCTCAGAAACTTTAAACGAAACTGGAGCTCCGAGCTACCGATTCTTGGGTTGACACTGTCGATAATGGTAGCTATAGATTTGAAATCGTTCTGCCCGAGCTGTCCGAGTCGGGAGCATGGCATTGTATTGCTAGGTTGAATCTGCGTTTGAATTAATATGGTAACTGTATCAAGGAAAACAGATGACCTTTTCTTCTGATGAATTTGATTTATTGCCTTCTATCTACGCTTCCATCCAATTTTGTTCAATTCTATCCAGATTGCCGATTTCCAGTTGTAATTTGGATTGGATCCCTTGAATTAATTTTGACC
This sequence comes from Lagerstroemia speciosa, assembly GCA_037672795.1. Taxonomy (NCBI): domain Eukaryota; kingdom Viridiplantae; phylum Streptophyta; class Magnoliopsida; order Myrtales; family Lythraceae; genus Lagerstroemia; species Lagerstroemia speciosa. The sequence continues at coordinate 702,691 of CM075302.1, read as the reverse complement.
GTTGAATGGACTGACAAATTGATTCGATGCAGTTTTATTTTTTCCTATTATGAAAAGAAATTTATAGGAAAGCGTATGAGAGAAAAAAAATTTAAAGGAATACAGTGAGTACTATTAATAAGAAATGAAATTAAAAATTTTAATATTTAATTAATGACGTTGTAAACAATTACTTAATAATTATCCATTGCTAACCCTTTTTTTCCCTCTGTTTTTTCATCATGGAAATTATTTAGATTTGTATGCAAGAGAAAGTCTTTAATGAAGTTGTCATGTAACGTAAGTGATGCTGATATAATATATCTATCCAATCAGAATTCACTATATATATATATGTTCAATTAGGGATCACTATTTATTAGGATTTTTAAACAGTTTTTACCGTCTATATATTTTTTTCAATTATGGTTCACCATTTGTTATGATTTTTTATTTTTTAAAATATCTTTTATAATTTAATAACTATAATTGTATAATTATTGATTACATATTAAATTCTAGTCGGACGGATATACCACATTAACCGCTCAACTGAAGACTTTCTCTGTACGCAGAGGAAGATGAATTAAAAAAAAAAAGTTATCTCTTTCAAGTATGATTGTTAACAAGATTCGAATAAGAGATTTTATGTCAGATAAAAAATGGTCATTTTATGTATTTTTTTATATGAAATCTATCGCATAATAATTCAACGTCTTAAATAAAAAGAAAATAAAACTGTCCAATTAAGATTATGTAGAAGTTAATTGTAGTCGATGCTTGCGATGCAATATTGATATTTACGTGTCCTAATGAACATCGTTTAAGCTAGTGAGATTTGATCTTTAAGAAAGTACAATTCAAGCAATTTTCATTTCCATAGAAAGTTTGTTTCGGTTGCTGTCGACGAGTAAAGACCGTAAAGAGGACAGAGTCGTACACTTCTTAAAACATTTGTGTCTCTCACCCGAGGATCACTCACTAGCTTTCAGAGAGATAAGACAATAAAGAGTAGATTCTGTTAAAGAAATCTACAAGATTCTGTTAAGTATAATTAAAGTAAATCAATATTTGCCGGTCCCGAGCCAATAATAACATAATTGTAACAAGATCTCTTTCTTTCAATAGTAATCAAACTGGGCTAATCAGTAGTAGGGAGCGTAATAACAGCGACTAACCGATAACTCCTTATATATAATATTAAACTTATCAATCGAGTCGTAATTAACAGACACGTCATACATTAAATAAACATGAAAATTAATTTAAAAAAAAATACCGATACTTCGTGTGATGTGTGTGAATGCAATCATCACCGTCATCATCATCACCATCCTCTCCTTTTTTTCCCTTTTTCTCTCCTCCCCACAAACAGCCCATCATAATAATCAACAACAATGACAAGTCAACCTTGAAAATAATCAAAATTCCAACCAAATATTTGGTCCATTAATCCATTATACTTGTGAATAAAACTTTTTTTTTAAATAATTCTAACTCGTAATGTAAAATAATAAGAATTATAATAAATGAGAACACGAATATTATAATCGCATAAATACTTACCATATTTATTATTGGTTAAAAATTATTAGTAATTTATCGTTCTCATTACGAAATGAGACCGTATAAGATTTTCGGGACACGCATCACCTTTTTCTTCCTCCTCCTTCCTTCCTCCCTTCCTTCCTTTATAAAGTAAGTGATGGCTTTTGGGTGGGGGAAGGTAGTGGCACCTTTGACTCCGCATGTGCACCACATTTCCCACCTCGGAGAGTTAGAAATGTATTCGTCACGTGTCATTTTGCTTAAAAGCATGGGTTGGTATATGCGGCTTTGTCTGGCTTGTGCGCTAGCTAGTCGTCGAGAAGCGGAAATGGTATCAATATCGGGGATGCTCTTTTCTTCTTCTTCTTCTTCTTTTTTCCCCAATTAGATCTCCTTATTCGACCTGTAATGGACAATATATCTTATTCAAATGGATCGGAGCGGATGCATTAAATATTAAATAAATCAAAAATTCGACTCAAAAAATATATTGGAGGATATTTTTTAAGCATGTTTTTTGTCACATGTTGATAATAGATAGCGCGATAAGGATAATTATTTATTTTTCACTATTTCGTAAGCTATTTTTTAAAAAGTTTATGCGTTACGCGATAGAAATATATGAATATATTTGAATTTATTATTAGCAATAAAATAATATTATCGTTTTTTCCGGAAATGTTTCTCCGCGTGTTAGTTGTTTGACTGAACTATTATTGTCATCATTTACAAAGTCGCGTTTTTTGTTGTTGAATTCATCAAGTCAAGGACTGATTTTCTTTTTTCTTTTATTATTTTATTCTTGCAATAAAGAAGGAGAGGAAAAAAGAAACGAACAACAGCGTTGACTTCTTGGAGAGGTTAAGGTTCGTGCCTCGATCTGTCCACAGTATAACAAAATCCGGCGAGCCTCTTAACAATTTGCATCAAATGTCAATGAATACGTATACTTTCCGTGTAATAAAATAGTTCAATGAATTTAAAAAGAAATAAAATAAAATGATAAAAAATTTAACGATGAAATTTAAACCGGAGATTTTTCACTCCAAGTCGCAAGTGATACAACTGCATTAACCTTATTATTAATATATTGATACAATAGATATCATTTTTCTAATAACAGCTTTTAATTAATTTCGAACTAATGAGCAAGGATGACTCAGCAACAGTTCCTTAAGAAAGACTCATACATACATACATATATATACATACATATTTATATTTCAAAAACAAAATCATGTATTACGGAATAATCTAAAAAAAATAGCAACACGGGTTCGACGGGTTCTGCTATTTCTTTCCCTTAATTAACGTTTCGTGCTCGAATCTTATAAATAATAAAAATTCATAATTAAAAAAAAACTTACCCTTAATCAATTGATTTATTCGAGTTTGAATTAGTAAGACGTATTATGTTTACGGAGTGTGATGGGTTTTCTTCGATTACCGGATATGCATACACGTGGATGGGTATATCGTATATGTCAGCATGCATGCACGCACCCAGGGGCGACTTCAGGATGTGGATTGCAGTTCAGTTCACAGGAATGTTAATCATTCGTGCTACGGAATCAATATTAATTTTTTTTCCATTTAGATTTTAATAATAGTACATAAATTAACACATAATACCACAATTAAAAATCTTAATTGGCCACTTTATTTGACACCTCTATTTGGATGGACATTAAAGGTAGAAAAACGAGGAAAATGGGAGAGAGATGAATTTTTCAATCACATTCGGGTAATTATTTATGTCTTTTTTCTTTTCCTCACACGAAATTGTGACTGAATAGGTGAAGGATTTAAAAAAATAAATGAAAATATGATTCTCAATTAAAAAAAAAAAAGAAACCCAAATACAACGATGATATCGATAATCAACTTAAAATTTTTTTCACCGCATTTTCCTTCTAATTATTAAATAAATTTTAGTAAGCTTATGACATCTAAACATTCAAAGCTTCAAAGTCTCTTAACTTCGATGAAAGCAACCAGACAACTAGCACGATGGTGTAGATGAGATCGGCCAATTACAAGCTCGAACGAACATAGCCCTTTCGAAGAAAAATCGTGTCCATTTCATACGCACGTCGGGACAAATCTTTCACACATGTAGAAGTGGACTTGATGTGTGGTTTCACACACTTTTCTCCTCTTGGCCTTCCACGCATTTGGTGGAATGAAAGCCACGGGCTGTGGAAATTTCTCCGTGGAAGAGCGTTGGAAAGGGGCATGGGGATGGATGGAAGAGCGGAGAGAATCGATGTGGAAAATTATCTATCACTTTTTCCGGATAAATCCATCGGGTCTTCATGTCGAAACCGGATCGAAAGATTTCTACCTCCATCAGCATTAACCTTTGGTATTTCACAGTAATGTTAAGAGGAAAATCATACTGTTCAATCAAATAACTGTTCCGGTAGAGAATGGTTAAACGCCTCCTACAATAAGAGGTAATGCCCATATCGATAACTTGCCATCTTGCCAACTTCTAGAGGGATTTTTATGCTAACTAAATTCGTCATGTCATCTGCAGACTCGATCAATAATTATTTAACGTATAAATAAAAAATATTACACTTTTTATTAATATATTATTCAACCATTATATCCACCATGGGTCTCACTCACTGAGCAATCTCTCCTTCCACCTTCCCCGGGTGGAGATACCACGACCGGCCGCTGCCTTCTCCGATAATTGACACGCGGGGGCCGCATGACTGCAAAAGGGAAAGGGAAAACAAGACAGAGTAGAAAAATGGGAAAACAGGTCACATCAAATTAAACTCAATAATTAAGTAAATAAATAATATAATAAGTGAAAAAGATGGGCGGGAGGGGGAGAGAGAGAGAGACATGTGGAGAAAATAACAGGCATGTAGAGATCACAGGCTGAGGAAGTTTGTGGTGGGGCCGACCAAGAAAGTTAAGTTTATGTTACTCTCGTGCTATTATTTAAAAGAGAGAGAGAGAGAGAGAAAAGAGAGAGATCCTGCCCCCAATTTTGCCACCTCCCGTGCAATAGGGAGCTGCCACGTGTACAGATGACATAATTCAATAGGAGCACTGAGAAATTCTGCATGCCACTTACCGATACGAGCCGGTTGGGATGTCTGAATACTTCTTTTTTACATCATAAATGTGTGTTATCAATCAATAAAGAAAACTTAGTTATAAGTGTTTTAATTTTTTTCGTGGGACGAGTCAGAATTATTTGAATTTTTGAATGATACACGTACCTGATCCGTAAACGGCTCTCTCAACCCGAGATCTAGATGAGCATATTCTCGGTGCAACCCTTAATGACTTTTATCCATGTTTTTGTTATTCAACTCACAGATTCTCTTTTACAATTAAAAATAAAATAAAATGAATTTTTATGAATTTCCATCACGGGGAGCAGTTGGGTCGGGCTTTTGTTTAGGTTTCTTTGGTCGGCTTTGCACCGCCGCCCGTGACAGCTCGACAATTTCAATTCTCCACTCAAATAAAATACTCTCTTCTCCCCCGCACATCACCTCGCCACCATCTGTTCCCAAATTCATCCCCTTTTTTTTTTCATTTCTTTATTATTATTACTATTATTTCATTCCTTTGCTGACAAGTTTGCAGTTCACATGGTTAAGAGAAAATGTTAAACGGTGTCACCTCACAAGATTTTCATATATACTTGATCAGTTATAAACCTTTTTATAGTAAAAGAAAAACGAAAATGATCGATTCCCAGATTGGTTAAGATCTCATATTAGAGAGGGCATTTAATATTTAGTAGATCGGTCAGGTTGAAATCTAAAATCGTAAGAGCTTATTAACAACACCCCCCTCCCCCCAAATCAATTGATATATGTGGGGAAAAGGAAAGGAGATCTGGGGTATAACTAGTCGAGGCAATGTTTGCAAGAATGGCAGAAGTTTAGGGGATAAATATAGAAAAGCTGAAGAAGATAAGGGCATGACCCGTAAACATGACGTGGAATAAGAATCCATTCAAAACCTTCGAAGATTGAGTGTGTTCTTCTTGGCTTATTTGAACCCTTCTACTATGGCAGCATTCTTCTTGTCTCTATTTTCCCACCCCCTTTCATTATTTATTTTTCTCCTTTTTTTTAATATTTAAAAGGAGGGATCTTTCTTTGTCAAACGTACAATTAGCTCTCAATACAAATATATAATTGCACGTGCAAAAAAACAAAAAATGAATGCGATCACATTCAGGTTGGTGCCACCTACAAAATTTCTAACATGTACGTATTAACATGTATCAATGCACAAACTCATGCAAATACTTAAATTCTTTGTAAGATTTACGGGCTATTTGTTTCTTTTTAGAGACGTCTTTTTCAAGATAAAACCGTGTCGGTCATGCACACAGTGAACAACACCTCTTACGAGCCTTGTTTTGTTATGAGTCCGAGCCTATCACAGCGGGTCAACTTCATGACATGTACACGTACAAAGGTGTCACTTGCATCGGTTGAAATGAAGGTTGCTGATTTCGAACCTCGGGCTGGCCCGGACAGTGACTGGGAGAGTGGGTTTGGTGAAACTAACCGGGCTTGGAGCCTGGAACGGCTATTCAGTATCTGAACCGAGCTGGGCTGCACTGGTATTCCTAATAATAGGCAACCGGGCCTAAGATCGGACCGAAAGATTTTGGTCTGCACAGTCCAATGGAAATGGTTAGATGGTTGTTACATCGACCGATATACATACAGTACGGTCTTAATCTCGTCGACACTCAACAGATAAGGAAGATTGGTCGGAACTTTTTATGGGAAAGGTGAGTATCCAAAGCCAGCGAAGCGATTCCTCCTCCGCCTTGATCTTTCGAGCATCTCCCTGACCAGAGAACAAATCAAGAATCTATTCCCGTATGTGCTTTCCTGGAGCTTCCACTAATGGGGAATTCTGCTGTCAACTCAATACGTGCCTTTTCTTGCCATTTGCAAGGGAATAAAGCTACCCATTGTTTCTATCTCCCGAAGGAATAAGGTTCCACTGTTCCATCCGACGATGAAAGATGTACCAGCACTTTCCACAACATGAATGGACAATAACCCTACAGTGAGCTACATATCCACCGATGCTAAGACAGGAGAATAATCTCGTTTGTCGAAAGCAGCAGCTGCTCAATTCTCAGTTATAAAGAAAGTTGTGGACATAAAAAAGATCGTGGAGAATCGAATTTAAAACCTCTTATTTCATTTTAAAAATGATACCGTTATACTAAATCTTTTCTTTTCTTGCCATAGGAGCAATTTCAATCCATTATACATTGAATTTCTGCATCCGAACGCAGCGACGGATAAGTTGTCAAAGGGTTGACCTGGACCCCGGTTTTTCTTATTTCTTGAGCTCAGGGTCACGGAAAGCTCCCAGTAAAATTTGTCTGCTTCGAAGAAGTACACGCTTGGAATGGTCTTCCGGTTGTTTATGGATATGGAAAATTATTACCATGCCAGGATTCTCCTTTACGGCATCATTGTTGTGGTCATGTGACGACGGACGCTCTTCGGGCATTCCTCGGCGCCATTTCTCCAGGGCCAAGAGCGACGCATCGGAGTTCTCTCTTTAACCAAAATGATGAGGAAGCAGCCTCGATCGGGGGACATCTGTGTGTGCCCTGCAAGATGGTTGAAAAACTGTTATACGGCAAAAAGGAGAGTCTACCAACTACGCCAAATTTGGGTGCACAGAGAATTTTCTAAACATCTTCAAACCCATTTCTTTAATTTGTTACTCAATTTTGCTGTAACAGTAATTTGTTTCTCTCATTTGCTGACAGTTAACGGCATTGTCATAAAGAGGGGGAAAAAAGAAAGAAGAAAATACCATGTCTGCTTTGCTGGACGGTCCCACAGCAACTTGGCTCTTTCCCTTCTTTTGCCCAGCAAAGTGGACTCCCTCTCCCCCCGCGTTTGGTAACTGTGAAAGAATTTTCATTATGAAAGCTTCCCAATAAAATGTCATTTGACCGCCACCTCCATTTCCGTTGAGAGTTGGGTTGCTCTGCCTTTTGTCGGCAACTCGTTATGCCCGAGGAGAGAGGCACCATGTCCGATACCCCGTCTCGGCGGTCCCATAGCAGGTGGCTTCTGTCCCCTTTCTCACGTTAATTAAGGCACTGACTTGGGAGACCCCCCGGTGGCTTGCATCCATCTCTGCTTTCTCCATTCCTTCTAGGTCCTGTCCAAACCTTTTCTCAAAGGTGTCAACTTGGTGATCTCCTGGGCTTCCTGTGAATTGAACTCTGCTTCAGCTTAAGCTTTCCCCATCCTGGTACCCTCAGAGATATCTTGTTTTCTACCATGCTTTTGAATTAATTCTCCTTGGATGGGCCTCTTTTTAGCTGCGTTTCGTCTTGGATTCGTGTAACAATTGTCAGGGGAGGGTCATCGCTGTCAATTTCCCACCTTTCGTTGATTGGCTAATAGATCCTTGAGTAGCAGCTATAATTCAGTGGCCATGGATTGGTCGATTCAAGATTTCAGCTGATATTGTGAATATACAGCTTTGATTGTAGATTTACATTCATCTGGTGGAAAATCCACTGTTCTATTGTTTGGTGAAAAGCTGTGTCTTTAAACGTTTGTCAGCTGTAACAATCTTAACCCGCCAAGGTTGGAATCGCCTCTTTTTCGCTGTATGTGGATAGGCTGTTTCTTTTGGTTAGACGTGCCACTTGTAGATTAGGTGCCTGGGCCGTTTTCCCTTATCCAGTTACATCCTCCTGCCCTTTTTGTTCCATTATCATTTCTCTTCCATTAGAATCAAACTGCTCAAGCAATTGTTTTTGCCGGAACGGATCTCACCATCAGCATTCTGAGGGCTTTAATTTTCCTCGTAGATCCTGTTAAGTGCTGTCCCTAGTTCAATTGGAGATGCGAAGATGGAGACAAATGGAAGAATCTCAAAGTACAGGGGAAGGCTGGACAAAACCCTTGCATCACCTGATCTAACTAATGCGGAGACATTGAAATCCCTCTTAAAAACTCATCTCCTCAGTACTACTCTTGATGGAGTTGAAGGTTAGTAGCATGGGTCTCAAGCTTCCAAATCACTTCCTGAATAAGTTTACTAGGCTTGCTTTTTGCTAACCTCTTTATATAAGGTGATGGCTGAATGCAACCTGTGCTTCCTTTCTGACTTAACTCTTTTTTTTTTTTTTTTTTTATTTATAATCCTTGAAAGAATGTAGTGAAGGCCTGCTGGAGAGACGGACTTCAGAAGTTTCAAATTTTCTTGACATGTTGAGAAGTGCTTCTGTCAAAAGTGAGGATCTAAAAGCTGTTGAAAAATCACATGCCGAGTGGAAGGTATGCACCTGGTTATCTACAATGAATAGCATGCTACCATGTCTTTTTTCCTGTCCTATAATTTAAACTCCATGTTTTCTCAGCCTGATGACCTTTTTTTTTGTCTGATCCGTGCTTCTCTAAGAGACAGAATACTCACTGTTGAAATTTGCTCTCCGAGCTACTAATTCAAAGTGCAGCTTTTAACTCATGTTAACCACTATACGATCTTCAGCCCACCTTTCAGCAACTTGAAGAATATGTTATGTAATTTTTCAGCACTTCATTTTAAAGCAGAAAATTAAATTAGAGCTCTCCTGCTTACAGTTAAAACAAGATAATGAAGAGTTTCGAGTGATGTATCGTGAAGGACCTCCTGGAACTCCCTTTCATACCTTACTTGTTGAAGGCTACATTGAGGGCCCCATTGATGCTTGTAAGTCTACACGAATTACAAGGAAATTTCTGCACTTTGCCACATCATGACTAGCATTGAACTTTTTGTATTACTCGAGAGAACATATTATTAGCACTCAAAACATTTAGCTGACTTGTAAACTTTCAGGTTTATGTGTTTCACTGGAGTCAGGTCTATATAAGAAGTGGTAAGAGCTCTTAGGTCATCATTTATGCTTTTGATTTTGGAATTGCTAACATTCTTTTATTCGGGCCACTCCTCCCTTGGGATGAACACAGTTCATTTGATCTCTCCTTGATTGTTCATGTTCAACTAGGGGGTGATGAGAATATTACATGCCATTTCTCTTTAGAAATTTCATTCTGTTGCTATTCCTGTCTTGTAGAAGCTGTGTGGAGGAAAAGTTTTAATGGTCTGAGGCAACAGTACTGATCTTGTCAAGCATGCACATCTTCGGGGTTATTGTGATTATTTCCGTAACGGCAGAAAGCAAGAGATAATTAGTTTAAAGAAACTTCCAACCTTATACCAAAGAAACCACAACTTCTAATAGTAGAATGCCAGGGCCTCGTAGTGAGAGCAGTGGAGAATTATTCTATAATTTGCAAACCATACCCAGCGCAATGCTGGTAGAAGTTGTATGGAGTGCAGAAAGACTTTGAATTGAACCAAAACAATTTCTCACGGTCTTATGTTGACAAATTTGTGATGGTAATCTCAATTCCGCATATGTGGTACTACAGGTGGCCACAGTATAACGTTCCAGCTTTCAAGATCATTTCTTCCAAGTGCCTGCACAAGATCCGGATTGGAGACCAAATAATATTAGTCAGGTGCGTGCAATACTCTGCATTTAGTCACTTCATTTGATCTCTCCTCTCAATGAAATGCTTATTTTTCTCTACTTGTTCTGGAAGAAAGGGTGAAGGTTTCATGGCCGCTGTCAGCTCGAGAGGCGCTTGTGCACTTCTTTGTGTTCGAGTACTTCAAAGATGACCTGATTATCGTTCTGATGAACACGGTACTCATGCAAGAATTTGTGATATGATTGTTTTCTTTGGTTTCCAAATATTTTAGAAATGATCTGACCTTTCCATGCTTTCCTCGTAGATCAATGAATCAGAGAACATTGATGGAAGTACTCATGGTTATAGCAGAGATATGATACCGGGAGCAAAAGACGTAGTGAGGATTGGTGCTGTCGGAGGCTTTGCATTACAAAAGGTGTCTCAAAACCGAAGTTACTTCAGGTGAGTGGCTTTACTGCTCCATTTGTTTTAGCCTTTCCATTTTTGAAATGATGAATCTCGGAATTGTCTTTCAACTTTTGTAGAACAATAGCCAACATGGATCTGAAACTGGACTTCGTCCCCCCCTCTCTAATAAACTTCATCTCGAGGCAGCTCATAGGGAGTGGATTTCGACTCTATCAGAAGGTTTATATGTGAAGCTCTCATATTATTTTTCTCTTGTGCTCTTTATTTTGCTGCGGGAATCGAATTGTTTATGAATAATACAATTAATTCAAATTTGGTCGTCCCTCCCTATACACGGTTTCTATCCCTGATTGCTGACAGTGTAAGAACTGGTCAGCTAGCCTTCTGAGCTCATGTTTTTGAGGTCCCTGCCTGCTCTTACAGGTCAACACTTTTTGACTTGCAATTTTCAGGCAATTTCATCTGTCTTCAATTCAGATGAAGAATTCAAGAGAGCACTGGAGGACCCCTTGTACAGCCGGATACGTGATGCTCTTTATCGCACCAGTGAACAAAATCTGAAATTGGAAGATAAGTTGCCAAAGAATGATGCAGCTGATAATCTACAGGAAAACTGTCACGTTGAAGTCATTCAAGAACACACAGAGGAGATGAGCGAGGAAATAGATACCATCGAAATCAAGCAAGAGATCATAAAGGAGACAAACGGGGAGATCCTTATGGAGCAAAATCAGAGCGGAATTACTTCACCTGGCTCGGCAGCTCAGAATGTAACTACTCTTTGCGAGATTGAGGAGGAGGGAGTTGAAGATAGTAGGAGAGATGAGATACCTCATGACATGGGCAAGAGAAAAGTTTATATCAGTCGCGAAGTAGAAGAGGCTCTTGGGACACTGGAGAAAGTAATTGCTATGGTGAGAGAACATGGGTGGAATGCTCACGGCAGGCCGTCGCCATCCAGTGACAAAGACTCCAAAGATCAGAAAGAGGCTGAAATGGATGAATCAACTCCAGAAGGTGGGAGAACCAATGATAAAGCTGCTACTGAAGTATCGAACAAAGAAACTGGAGAGACATACTCGGATGAGCCGAGGGATAGCTCTAGCAGTCACAGTTTGAGGTAATAAATCGATGTGTTTAGTGGTATTGCGTTATCTCTCCACAGTACATAATTTCGCACTACAGACTTTATTCTGGCATGCTCTTTTGCAGGAGTAAGAAATCGAACTCCTCAAGGGAAGTGAACCACAATAAGGTGGCACCAGCTTCTCCAGTGGAGAATCTCGTTGTTCCAAGTCAGGTCAACCAAGTCACTTTCTACTCTACTGAGAAAGTTAAGACAGAAGAACCCGGTCATGTCTTAAACGACACAACCATGGTCGGGGAAGAGATCAAAGAGAATGGCGTGGATAGAAGGAAAAGGTCACAAACCCGAAGGAGGAAATACAGCCTATGGTGCTTCCACCCGAGTTCCAGGCAATTAATGGTTTGAGAAAACAGCTGCAAGTGTTCCTGCTACCATTCTCACACTTGGTCCGAGCACAACAATTGAGAAAGTTCGGTATCTCACTTCGCTTTCACATAACACCTCGTCATTGAGTTCATGTACCCTATTCATGCACGAACAACCGATTGTTTAATATTTCTATAGACTGTAAGCAACTCGCTCTACGAATAAGGATGATACAGTCAAGATTTCAAAAGAAGAAACTACTCAAATTGCTGAGATCTGTAACTTGGACACGTGATTTCTCGGTGTACACTATTACTCCTACAGATATAGAAGATAAAGCGAGTTACCTTCGATGTTTCTGTTTTATGTGCATTGATGATCTGCTGGCACGATCTAGGAAGTGTTTTTCTTGTTCAAGTGCCAATTTTACATTGTCATTTTGGCTACTTATCTGGGAAGTGCTATGATGTTTCAAGTCGTCTACGTTGGCTTGACAGATGTTAATGCCACGGTATTCATCCTTGTTTGGGGCTAAGGATTTATGAATTCGATTCTCGGGACTTAACCGCACCCTTTACTTCCAAATTCAATCCTCGGTTTCCGTCTTCCATACCAGATATCCTCGAGATAAACACGTGACACCGTGTCCTAAGTGATCTCAAAATAGATCGAAACATCACTTCCTTTCACTCCCCACATCACTGGTATTTGTCCGTTTTCTCATTAGTATATGTATATGAACTGCTAGACCGAAAACCTTAACCTACCGTTTGGTAGAGTCAGACATGCCTGGCCTCGGATGCTTCTTCTTTCACACGTTCTTTATTCTCATGATTCATTTAAAAGAAAGAACTGTTACTTTCTACATAATTATTTATTTTGCTCAGTTTTCTTTTTTTTTTCTCAAGGTTTTTCACTGCATGACTGATTCAGGTTGAAATCAAGTTAACACATTATGGATAAGACTGTTCCAATTATAAATTTTCTCTGTTGACAAGATTTTTACACGATATTTCCTTTGTCTATTTTAATTAACTCACCTCGAATATGGCAATAGAAAGTCAAATGCAAGCTCACACATCCCACACATTCATCACATCACGTTTCCCATTTCACAATTGAATAAAACCCAAAAGAAAAAAAAAAACGTTTGCTTACCGTGCTAAGGATACATCGTGCATTGAGTCAACATTATTTATTTAAACATTAAATCACACATCCATCACTAGATTTATAATTTATTGCATTCTAAAGGAAATGAGAAAGAGGATTCAGTGCTGGCGATACCGTTCTCGTTTTGTAATTTAAAGGTTTTGACCTTGATCTCATCGGTCAAACTTTCCGTGCCCGTTTTATCTCTCTCTTCTTTGTGCCCTTTTAGGCCTAAATTTTAGAGAATACCAAATTCTTAAACTGTATTACGCCTTCGGCGATACTATATTAATGGAGACAGTTTTAGTACAGATTGTTTAATTGATCTAACCTATCTACGATCGAACACGAACAGAAATACACTTCACAACTAGAACATTAATCTACTGAAATAAAACAGATATCGAACTACCTCAATCAATGTACAGTGGTACATTTGATTGGACAGTGTTTTAGACCTCGAAATTTCTCTTAAAATTCTATGTTAAGAGTAGTTGGTTGAAAACAGAGAATATACGCTTTTATTTTTTGAAAATTACTAACAATGACAATGAATACATATAAACAAGCAAAAGAGGAAAAAGAAACCACCGACAGGACAGTAAACAGGGTCTCTCGACATTGTACAGCGTGGAAGAGGGTAAATCCAACGTAAAAATGTAATTAAAAAATATGACTTTTTTTTTTTTGTACTTACAGTATATTTTCAGACGAAATAGGAACACTCTTCATCATCTTCTCTATCGTTTTAAGGTATCTCTTGCACGCCCCTCTGCCCATCTATGCGGCCATTTGATTTGATCAGTCATCTTCCAAGAACTGCAGATAAATCATAAATATAAAATTAATAATTAAAAAAAAGGATCAGAAAGATGTTTCATGATTTTTTTTTTTAAAGGAGCTGCCAGAGAAAAAAAAGTGTATATACCTTTCTGCATTTACAATCTTCAGCATTCCCCCTTCAGGGGTTTAACCTAGAAAGGAAATCCAGACTCCATGATTATCGACAAGTCGAGAAACGAGATCCCTGCCCGAAAGCTCCGAGCATTCTACATGCAACTTCCATCAACTTCCCTGCAAGTCGGATCAGTTTGCGGGTTAGTTTTTTTCCACAGAGAAACCGATGCAAAAGATCAGACAGACATCATAACTTCTCACTATTGAGTCATTGAGACTCTTCACCAACTAAGCAGCATTGACCTGTGATGACAGAACATGAATCATACCAGCAAAATTGGTCATATTTCTTTTGTATATAGTAAAAGGAGGGGACATTCATTAGTTAAAAGACAGGCTGTTGTCAACAGCAATGAAGTCATTGTAGGGCAGGCAGGAGGATAGTTTGGTCACAGCTGGGGGAGGAAAATAGTTTGGCTATGTTCGAAGAAAGCTCGAGGAAAAGGCTGTTCCTTTATGAAAATTATTAGGGCCCCGGAACCATCTGTCAATCATCACAAGGCAAAGGGACTTCCTTAACACCCAAGTTCATTAGTGGGTGCTGCTTCTTTAATCAGACAAAAACACAAGATCCCTCCAACTCGGTGCATGGTCCAATGTTGTGTGGTGAGATCATCCCTTTCTTTTCTGGCTAATAAAGCCTTATCATCTCCTTTTAACAGTCCCATGCCATTTGTAATCTCACCAAACAAGCTTATGCTGTTTTAAAGGGAACCCAACACCAGCGAATCCGATTTGACAAATACATAAACCTTCCGAGACAAGGGACCGCTACCAAAACTAGGTGATTATGACTAGAATTGGTCCCATGTAGTTCTCTTCCGACTTCCCAATAGATGAGATATGGGAACATCTTGGAACATATTAGAACATCTAACTGATCCTCGTATTCTCCTTCCGGACAGACACCGTGCCAGATATCCTTGAGGTCCCAGCACATGGACATATTTCGAGGATCGGCTAAAGCAATAATATGGAACACGGCATGTGGTTTCACAGAATTCCCTGACCAGTTGGCACAGATGAGTGGGCTGGTGGGCTACCAATCTTCTATACTACTATTCAATCATCTGAGAAGAAAGGAACCCAAGTACAACTGTACCATTCACAAGCATCCGATGATTCCATTCACCTCTTTACCCATTGCCAATCATCAACCCAAATGTTATATTCCCCCGCTTCACCATATCAAAAAATCCAATCCAATCCAATGAGTTATGGCTAATCCAATTTTAAGGCTGACTAAGAGGTAATCATGAATTTTCCCAATGCACGAGACTCTGCACAAGGAAGAGATGTACCCAACCACCTCAATCAGCCGGCATTGGTATGAAGTTTCTTTCCTAGGATCTGAATTCAGCAAAATTTCTCGGCAATCTTAATTGCATTTGGACATCAATCTTGTCTAAACCCACATTTCCTAATATAAGAAGTAGAACCGAACCTCAACATTTTCATTGGAAAAAAATGTACGGATAGTTAAGCGGGACAAACGGCAGAGGGAAGAATTTTAGGAGATGAATCATCAAAATCATAAATCTATAGCTGGGTGGGAAATTATCACATACCTCTTCTTGGCTTGGTGACAACCTTAACGGTCGTTTTCTTCTCCGGAACCTTCGTCTCCTGGGGAGGGAAGAGGACCCCATCAATCCCCTGAACCGAGATCCTTCCATCCGTGTAAATGTCGGGGTCGAACAGATAAGCGGAACCGTCTCCTTGTCCGAACTTGACGGACCCATCAGCCTCCTGAGCCATCACTTTGTGGGGCAGCCTCAAGGTGTCGTACCGCACCTTACCGAACCTCCTAACAGCGTTGTACATGCTTTCCTCGGTCTGGTACTCCGGGATTATGTGGTAGTAGATGATCTGCTCCGGTGCTCCCGGCTCACTCAGCTGATCGGTGGTTAACTTCGCCATGGCTTCGTCGTTGGGTGCGAGCACGGTCAGAACGTAGCCCTCTGAGACCAGACGGCCCATCTCAGTAGCGAGGGATGTGAGGTTCACGAGGATGTCAGCCATCTCGTTGTAGCCACCGTAGTGGAGGAGCGTGTGGATGAAGTCCTTGACCTGGCTCTCGCCGTCGAAGTGGTGGTGAGGGCCGCCTGGGCCGGGGGCCGGCGCCGGGGCTAGGGCCGGACCCGGAGCCATAGCATCGTAGATAGGGAGCGCCGGCGGGGATCCGGCTGGGGAAGGCGGTGCCGGCTTCTTCAGGCGATGGGTCCTCGGGTCTACCTCCGGTGCGCCCTCTGGAAGGACGGCAGAGATCGACCTGAGGCTCCTCCGGCGGTTGAAGTCCTCCTCGACGGACCTCGGGACCAAGAGCCGCTCGATTCCGTGAATGACGCCATCAGGGCGCTCGACGTCGTTGGGGCGGACGATCTCCGCCGAGTCGACGAGCCGCTTCCTGCCGGAGTCCTTGACGGTCAAATGCAAGGCGTCGTTCCAGATAGTCCCGTGCTCCGAGCAAGCCGATTCATCCGCCGGCCAGTGCTCCGACCCGATCCTCTTGGGGACGATGTGGAACATGAGAAGAGTCTGGAGGGACTTGAGGTTCCGCGGCTCGAGGAGGAACCGCTTGAACTCTGGGTCGAGCTGCCGCTCCAATGCCTCATTCCTCGGGGCGAAGATGGTGATGTTGTGCTTCCCGACGGCCTCCTCGAGGGTCTGGAGGAGGAGGGCCTTCTCGACTAGCTCAGCGAGCTCGGTGTAATGCGAGTCCAGGAGTGCGACGAGAACAGAGTTGGAATTGATTTGCCCGGAAGAAGAAACAGAGGAGGGTGTGGAAGATTGCCTGGTGGCGGGTTTGAGAGCCAATGTGGGGAAAGCGGAGGAGAAGGAGATGAGGAATATGATGAAGAACATCTCGGCGACGCCATTGGCGTGCAGACCCATAATGCTTTCTCTCTCTCTCTCTCTCCGGGTCTGGAGAGGATGGAAGAAGAACAAGAAGGAGAAGAAGGGGGTAGGGGAAGGGAGCCCTGTGAGTCTGCGACTGCTGATGCCTTCTTCACTCTGCCCTGTGTAAGATGCTGTGAGCTGTTTGGCCGTGGTTTTGATCTGCGGGAGAGAGAAAGTGGGATACGTGGCAGGATAAGAGGGAGAGTAAGGTGAGTGAGGTGAGAGTAAGTAAATGGGTTTGCTCTTTTTGTTTTTCGGGTTTCGAAGACAGTCTGGAAGTGGGCTCTACACGGAATTGGCTCTGTCAGGAGGCGAGCCGCACATGGAGCTTATATAAGTTATAAAGCATTTTGAGCTGATTCCCATTTTCCCCTTTTTTTCCTCGATATTTCCATCCATTCCCACCAACAATGGATGAAAATGGTTTGAATTTTGCCGGGAAAAATAACGTTTTCTTTAGGTTAAATAATCTCCTTTTTTTTTTTTTTTTTGATGACCGAGGTATCCGAGCGCCTTCCGGGCCCGACTAGCGGTGGTTGCGACACCTCCTCCTCGGGGCACACGCAATAGCCCGCAAACCACGTGTGCCGGGTAAGCCAGGCGAACCTGACGGGCTCAAGAGGGCTGAAAGCCCCCACCAAAGGTTAAATAATCTCCTTATTACACAAATGATACTTGAATTACATATCTTACATTTTTTATTTAAATTCAACAAATATCATTTTTAACCATAAAAACTTTTTTTTCAATTGAAAAATTGATAGCAGTGATATTTACAATCCACAGTATGATAAATCACAGAAATTACTTAAAAATATATCTTCACAAGGAATGATTCAAGAATTTTTTAGTATAGCATATGTTATCTATAAGTTTAATGAATTTTTTGAGTTGGGTCAACTCATCGAAGGGTAAAATTCTTTCAATAGTGGATCACTAGTAAAAGTTGAACATAAAATCTCACTCCAATCTGATATAGATAGAATTATCCTAACTTTGAATATTCGACTCGAATCGATTAGTATCATTAGCTACATTATCGACTGCAAATACAAGTCAAATAGGGGAATTAATTTATTACTCATTAGTCATATAGTATCACACTCAAATTGGACGCCGATATGTATAGCGTTACAATAAAGTAGATCTCTAACAGTAAAAGATAGAACTCCCATACCCTCTTTTATTCTCTCACATTCTATCTCTCCTATATATGTACTCTCATGCACATATATACAGATAACACGGATCTCATCTTCTACATCCTCTCCTTTTATTTACTCGACACCATATTTTTACTCTCTAACTTGAGCGTCGAAGGGCCGATACAAGCCTCCACGCCCGGGCTTGACTTTCTTGCAAATTGCTCTGCTCTAGTGCAAACACAAAGACGAATCCGACCCCGGTTTGATGTGGACTTTCATATCACAATTGATGAGAAGTCCAACCAACATTGCCTGTAATATACGAACTTGGAGCACAAATCACTCAGCTCCAGCTTGTTCAACATGTAAATGTGTACTCCTATCTTATAAATTTATGATAACACTGTGAGAAACACTATTTTTTTTATTGGTAAGTTTTGTGTTCTTCATTCAAATGGAGATATGAACACTTTGATTAAAAGAACTAATAATAAAACAACAAAAGTGGCTCGCAGGCCAAAAGAAATGAACACACAGGCTCCGAATTTAGCTACTGGGTCATACCCCTGGCAGTAAAAAGTTATTTGTGATACTCTGTGACAACCCTCCTACCTATCTGTTTCATTCCTAAAATGCGATATTTTACTATAGTCACTAGACAATATATAATAGAATCAACATAAGGCTCCATTTGGTTATGAAGCCAATTATTTCTAGTCTTCCAAATGAAATATAGTGATGCTCTCCATGCCCATCTCTAGAAAATGCAATGGAGAGATTTCCCTTTAAATTGAGGAATAACCCAATTCAGCTCATAGTTCCGGGTTCGAACTGCTCTTGAGATCCCCATGAGTGTTAAAATCTTGAACCAGACCATGTTCGAGAAGGAACACTAAAAAAAAAAAGTGTTCCCTAGTTTCATTAGCTTGTCTGTACAATGGGCATAGTTGAGAAACCCCCATATTTCATAATGAGACTCTGTCTAGTGTGGAGAGTTTATTCTGCATTGCAAGCCATGAGATGAAGTTATGCTTAGGTATAATAGGTTGTGCCCATATGACAAGGCACTTTATTTTCTTTCTCTCTGAGTAGGTCCCAAGCACTAGCCACGGAGTATGTTTGCCTTTTTCCAACAGACCAAACAATGTTATCTTCTTCAGGTGGAAGGGTCCGAAGTGCCTGTATTGATGTATTAATTATAGTCGAGCCATCCTCCATATGCCTGCCATACCTGTGTGGTTGATTTGCCGCAACAAAGGAGACTTTAGCCTGAGGTGGAATACTGAAACGTATCATTTGGAGATTATCCACTTTTGCAATAAGATGGCTGCTATCATGCCAGTTATCATACCAAAAGAATGTATGGTCTCCACCCTTGACTTCATGCTTGATAGTTGAATAGGTAGAAGATATTACCTTGAGTATTTTTCTCCAAGCATAGGAGCATGTACTGGGAATGGATAATGACCAGAAGCTTCTCCCTTTTAAAAGATATTTATTAGCTCAAACTATCAAGAGGGATCCCGCTTTGCTAAAAAGAAGCCATATGGGCACTAATTTAATTACTCTAATTAGTAATAATTATGATAATTACTAAAATAATTAACGATCATTTACTTATTTTTATAATTTAATCAATATTTTCTTATATTTGGTGACTGGTTCTTAAGATCACCAAAGAATTCAGAAAACAAATTAATTAAAACTCCTTTCTTTTTTTTCTTAAATATTTTTGGAAAATCATGAGGAGCTCCAGCTCCAACCAGCAGGCTCCAAACTCAAGCCGACAAGCCGGCTGCTGCCAGGAAACACATGAGGCCTGAAGGATTGTCGGTGTTTCTGACACGCATTAATTAATTAATTAATTTAAAAGGCAAAAAGGAAAAAGGAGTTCTTGTCGTGAAGTGAAAACGATTCTCAACTTACCACGTCTCGAACGGCGACGTTTTAATCCCCAGTTAGATGCCCCGTCGCCTTTCGGGTGCCTTGACCTCCAAACAAAGCGAGAGGAAAAAAAAACTAAAAAGTAATTTGCTTGACTTTCGCGCTAAACCGCGAACGTGACCTTCCGTCCCCTTTTTTTTTTTTAAATAATAATTATTTTTTATATATCTACTTGTTTATAGTTATAAATTTTGTAATATATTTTTACCTAAAATAAAGAGCATGAGTTCACCTCATGGTTGAACTGAATAAATAAAGTATTGCTCATCAAAAAAGTGTGTTAATCGCACTCCCTCACAACTCATGCTGACCATAATTTTACATAGTAAATGAAAATAATAAATAAGGAAAAAGAATCTGACCGAGGGCACTGCTGGACTAAAATCGATTAAAAAGAATGTTAAAATTGAGGAGAATTTTTTAAATAATAGTAAAATTTTATTGGGTCATATATCAAAATATGATATTATTGCATTCGAAGAAAAATCAAATTAGTTACAATTGAAAATTTTCATTTTATAAATGAAAATATTTTGCTAACTATCTTGATCGATAAATATGAGACTGCCCACATAATCGATTATTTTTAAAAAAAATCAAATAAGAAAGATTAAGCCGATTTAACAAGATTAAATATATCTTTTATCAACCTGACGTTGGCCTAATAGTTCTCTCACTAAATCTCCAAATAGGTAATTCCAAGATTGATCTCCGGGTTAGGAGGGTCGATAGGAATTTTCTCAAAAATCCCAGCCCGATTGCAGATTAGTCTCGAGGTGCTCTTCAGATTGCTCCAAAATACAGTGCGGTGCAGACAAAAAAAGAAAGTTCCATCTTTCATTTTCGTTTGATATCTGCCGTCACTTTTTCTTGCATTTTACACTATTTTAGTCTCTAGGTGGGAAGTCCTTTGCATCTCATTAGTTGAATAACGACGGCTTCCAGAGGTAAGTTGAATGGTTATTTTTACCACACGATTCCTGTGATGCAAGCCCCGTTTTACACGAAAAAAATATAAAATGGTTCGAGTTCGAATTTTATGAATGAAGAAAATTCATATTTGTGAGTGTTTTTATCCCCTAAAGAGTTTGTTCTACTCGAGCATGAATTACTCGAGATTTATTTGCATTCCGAGGTTGATCAAAGGCCCAAGTTTGGCCCATTAAAAGGCCAGGTAGCCCAGTTATGGGCCAATCCGGCCCATTCTTCTTTACAGGGTTTCACTGGATGGGACAGAAAAGAGAGCTTCCCTTTCCGGGTATAGCTAGCATGACGATTCTTTCAACAAGCCCGAATATCGATTGATTTTGATCTCTTATAAGACCTGCATTCAATAGCGTAATTTTGTGCTCCTTGGCCCATGGCAATCTGACGTAATGGTTTTCGTGAAGGATGTCCTCGTGCCACGGACTCCAGGGTTCGAGATGAGGGTGTCGGGCTTGAGGAAGTCAGCTCACACGGTCGGTGAATAAACAGCACGAGGGGACTCGAGAGAGCACTCGAACCGCGAAGGTGGTCGAACTGGCTGGGGTTCCCAAAACTGAGGAGGAAATGGACAAGTCAGTGGCACGAATCAAGGCCAATATAATCTTCGTTACTGTTCTTCTCACTGTGGTCTGACTCTCCATTTTCAGACCTGATCTGGGACAGCTTCTGGTGGGTGGTGTGTCGGGGGATGAGAATCCAAACACAGTGGAGAGATTCCTATTCATTCCATTGAATATCAACTTAATTTTTCTTTTAAAAATAAGTAAATGAATATTAATTTTTCAATTAATCACTACAACTATTATTATTTACAAATATTTTATTAGTAATTATCTACCCATCATAATAAAACAAAATTATTTAAGATTTTCCTATACTTTTGGCTTTAGGACGTGAGAAGTACACACTTCCGTGAATTCCTGTCCACTTTAAAGTCAAGTACATTTTTACAACTCCAGCCATAAAGACTCGTGGGGGCGCAATAAAGGAAGCGGAAAGTTTTATTGGAACTTCAGGTTCACGTGACATATCTTTTGATAATTTAGTAGAATAATTAATCATAAATCAGTGAATTAAACTATCGGACGGTCCAACAACTGAACTATGTAAAAGATCCAGGAGTCTTGTATTTTATTGTCTAATGAAGTAATCAAGACAGGCCAGCATGGAACGAGAACTGATACCACGCAAGCATAGGAAATGGTCGGAATACATCACATGATAGTTCGATATTCTACGGAGATCAATAAAAAAAAAAAAAAAAATGCATGCTGGCATTGTTCAAGCGATACCATCATCATCAATTTTCATAGCCTGCTACTTGACATGCAGATGCTTCTCCTGCAAGTGCATAAACATCTATGGGCGTGAACTCAAGATTTTTCTTCCAAGCCTGAGAGCCGGAGCTAAATCTCTACGGGCATCCCGGATCGAGAGTGAGGATGATCGGGGTATTGTATTCTGCAAATAGTGCATCGAATCTATTTCAGCTGCACCGATCCCTTGAACGATCGGAAGAACAGAGCACAGATTGCGACACTGGCCACGTACTGGGAAGATTCATTTGAACATAGTCCGCGTTCTTGAAATTTACATCTCAAGGAGAATGCCCTTGCGGAAAAATCTTCTGCCCAATCGCGATGATCAGTTCAATCCCGCCGGGAATGGCTCCTCCAGAACCCGGTGCTGTAGAAGTTCTTCCACATCTCCGCCTCCAGCTCCTCCATCTCCGGTGACGACTCAGGTTTCATTTCCAGAAGCTCCTCCGCCGCTATCACGGGTCTGATCTTGGGCTCGTGCTCCTCGCACCTCCAGGGGCATTTCCCGCCCTTTGTCTGCTTCAGTATCCGCCGCTGCCTCCTCTGCCGCAGCGCCCGGCGGCACAGTCCCGCCGGCAACCGGTAGACTGCGAGCACGACGAGATCAGCCACCACGCACGGGCAGCAGCAGCACACGGCGGCGCACTCCGCCGTGGCACCGCCCGCCACCTCCGCGAACCGGGCGTTGGAGGAGGTGTGAGGTCTGAGCAAGGGCTGCCGCCTATTCACCGGTGGCGAGCGAGGCGCCGCGAGGCGAGCCATGGCGCGGGTCTTGAAACAGGGCCCGATATCAGAAGATCCTTTCTTTCGCAGCTCTATCTTCTCAAGTCCCTTCTTTTTTTCAAGTTGAGTCTCTCCGGCGTCGTTCTGGTTCTTGAATTTTGACCGAAGAAACGCTCGAACCAAGCTTCTATTCTATCTCCAAATGTTGAATTTTCCAGAGAAAAATTTCAGGGGAAGAATTGAATGTCAGGAGAGAGAAACCGCCTTCACGGGGATGGCGACGTTGCCGGAGTTGGGGGGGTGAGTGGCTCTCTTGAGGTTTAAGGATTGAATATCTCGGCCGCGGATTCCGCCGGAAAAGGAAAATGAGAAGATTCCGATGAGATGAAGAGGGCAGAGCAGACCAGATTTAATTAAAATGGAAGGATTCAGTTCAGAAACTGTTGAAGCGATTTTGTCAAAAATCAGCTGCTCAGACGTGCGTGTATATATACACATGTACGTATATGTCCAGGAGAAAAATCGCAAGCAAATAGCTGGTACTAACGAGGGTGGTCAGTTCAGCATCGACTTTTTTATTTTAAATAAAAAATAAAGTTTCAGATTTTTAATCTTGAAAGCTGAAAAGGCTGTAAATGAAAGAGCTCAATTTACGTCCAGAGTGTCTGAGTGAGGGAGGAAGTTTTTTTGTCAGAGTATTATATTACTAGCCAATTAAAATTAGTTATTTCTATAAATTTTTTTATAAAATTTAAAAGGAAAAAAATAATCATATGAATGATTGATTCTAATTGACCGATGTCATTACGTAAGCACTATCATATAATAAGATCGTGATATGAAAGGCTCTCTCGTGTGGAGGGAAAAATCTGTAAATCTGCTGTCCGTTTCAACAGCTAGTGCGATCTCGATGCTCTCCTGCTCGTGATGACATGGAATCTGTTTTCCATTTCGCTTAATCTGATCATGATCTCAATTTTCCAGCTTGTCAAATGTGAGGTGAGATTTGTTTGATCCAACTGGTGGATTGGATCAACTGTTAACGGCAGCTATGTACGGAGACTAGTTATCCGGGCTCTGGTTAAGAAACATTGAGGAAATAATATTTAAACCCGATCGGATCTATTTACAAGTAAGAATTTTTGAATCATGGGCTGCTGCGCGGACCCGCAGTCAATCGAGCACGAGCAGAAATGGGGAGCATTGCTGACGTGTCAGTACCGACCCCTCGGTCGACATCAGAGCCAACTCTTCCCCTCTCCACCTAATTCAATCTTCACAGCATGCGCGTGTGGACCGACGTGACATATCCACTTCGTTACGACTTACAGCAGGGACACCACGAGGGGCCTCCGTGTCTCCACGTGTCCTTTTTCCCAGATTATGTCCCGATTTTGATGAGAACATCGAACGAGTGGGCCGAAAATTGTTTTCCAATGTCCTAATGATGATGAATCACCAGCGAATCACGACAGTGTCTAATCAATCATTGAAATATTATAATAGAACCGGTCTTTTAAGAGAATTGAAACACGATAAATCAAAATTAAGAAGCGTGTCGCAGCCTCCACGGCAGCGATCAGACACTCCAACCCCACCGCCGACGTGCCAGTTCTTGAGAAGTTAGACCACTAGCATGCCATACACGTGGGTGTTCTAAGATCGGCTGACTTGTCATCGAGGTAGCTTCGGATGATTGGTTCACTGAGACCACAAAATCTTCACTAAAAATCTCAGTCAACGAGTGGATCCTCATCCACCCTTTAGTTACACTACTTGATCTCTAAATAATCGTTGAAAATTTTGCAATGAAACACGAAAAGTCAAACGTTATGCTGTGGAAATAGCTGGAATACCGCTATTACTATCATCTCTTTTTTTTTAAAAAAAAAAATTTGTCAAGAGCAAATTTTATTAAAATATAAAATTATTTAAATTCTCAGGAGATGAATATAGGCTCAATTACGTGTAAGCCCATTAACATCTTAAATGCACTTCACCTTTATCTCATCTTGCGAGCAGGACAGGAAGGGGCAAATGGGTCCATGTCGAAGAATCAAGTGGACCGAGTTCGCAGAATTCGGCCAACGGGGCCCATGGGCCATCGCTCACCATTTCGTCCCAACGACCCACACCCCAACTTGACGCTCCTACCCCTCTAACTTATTGTCAATTACCATTACACCCAGAGGCAAGTTTAAAATTTTTTTTAATAGTATAATATCTCATTATTTAAATTATTCCATATTCATAATTTCATTCTAATCTTAACTTCCTCCCAAATCTAACAACATTCAGACAAAGAGCCCCCCTCCTATTCTCTTTTGACTTGAACGATCCAATTGTTTAGTCATCAAAGCCTACACTCAACCGACCATAACCGACTGCATAGACATAAACATGTAAACGACCGAAATTTGGAAGAAGCAGAGGACTTTAATCAGATCACACCCATCTGTATCCTTTCGTTCATGTAGAGTCCGACAATGGCATACCGGAAGAAGGGGGAAGAAGCAAATAAGGAAATTTATAAGGAGAAAAGACAATTCAAGGGAGGAGACGAATACCTTTGACTAATTACAGGGAAACTAACGGATCGACCAAGCAATAACTAAACTCCGGGTAGACGAATCGGTCAACCCATCTTTTGGCGGAGACGGGGATCATCCGCCGGCGTTCCGGGGGCGGCTCAGGAGGTGAGGTAGAAGACGGGGCGGAGGACGAGGTGGAGGATCTTGAAGCAGGCGCACGAGAAGGTCAGGAACACCAGGCCGTACACAATCCTCATCGCCATTGGTCCGACCTCCGATCTCAATCTCAGATCTGAGAGAGGAACGCACTGCGAGCAAGAGAGGGGAGAGGGGCAGACAGACGGCAGACGCGGCGGGGTGAAAAAGGCGAGAGAAAGGGGATGGAGTGAAGTGAAAGTAAAGGGATAAGAGGTGGGGGTGCGAATTGAAAATTTGGAATTTTGCGGCGGGGAGTTGGAGGGGATCGTCATTGGTTACACGTGGCAGCTGGTGAGTTCGTCTGCTGCCACTTGTGATCTTAATGGGGCGCTTCGTTTGCTCGGCAATGGCCACTAATCACATACAGTAATTGCCAATGATGATTATTATACTATTTGCTCGTAATAGCCCATCTTTATATATATATATATATATATTATCTATCTATATGTATAATTCTTACTTTTAAAGGTTAGTAAGAAAACAGTTTTGATTTTTTAATTAGATATTGATATCTAAATTGTCAGCGAAAATTAATTTCAAACACGTTACCCTATAATTCACACTTTGGTATAGTAAAGTGTGAAACTCCTGATGATTAAGTATCATTGCAAAAAAAATACATCACTTGGGATTAGTTGCAGTTCGAGGATAGGAAAAAACTCTCAACTCGTGGTTCGTTGTCTTTAAATATTAAAATGAAATATCGGAAAGTTAAAAAAGAATTAGAGTCTCTGGCAGTAACACAATAATTCCAATCTCCTCCTCCTCGTCATCATTCAACCAGTACAATTAGATATTCAAAAATTTAATTAATAAGACAAATTAAAGATGATTATATATTTTTTAATTAACATAATTTGAATATGACATTTGAATTTTTAAAAAGGTACGTCGTACCCATCTGTGGATTATTATTACTATTAAATATTTTGGTGGAAACGGTATTGGCGCAAGTTGCAACTGAAATCGCATAGGGACCACAGAGAGTTACCCGCTACGGTGAAGTTTATTCACTCGAAAATGCCCAAGCATCAAGGGGTCCATAGCTCAGTGGTAGAGCATTTGACTGCAGATCAAGAGGTCACCGGTTCGATCCCGGTTGGGCCCTCCCTATTTATCAAACGTTTTTCCAAATTCACCCGTCAAATTGGAGAAAGATGAGCTGAGCCGACGCCAAAGCGGTAGTTCTTCTTTTTCTTTTTATTTTGTTTATAATGAGTTTATTGTGTAAATTAATATTTAAATTTTAATATGTATAAAATTAATTTAAAATTTTGTAATAATTCCACACTTAATAATATTTTAGAGAATTTTATACGATAAAATTTATTGTGTATTAGAGATTGAATATTTAATCCTTCCTCCCTTCTCTTTGTCTCTTTCTGATCCGATAGTGGAATCAGCAAATTGGAATCAACTCCACCCACTTCATCTCTTGACCTTGCGGCTACAGAACCTAATCACTCCTCTTTTCTCTCCATCCGCCCCGCCATGGTCAGTTCACTCTGCTTCCGTTCATCCCCTCCAAGCAGTCACATTTTCTCCTTTCTCCCAGAGTGGCCCGGAGCCCAGAACCGAGGCCTCCACCATCTCCAGCCCACAGGCGTAGCTAATGCCTGTGAAGTCTTAAGCTCCCGCCTTTTGGTGCTCAGCAGCAGCTCCGATTGCTTCCGCCGGCACAAACCCAGAACCCTGAGTAGCCGCGGAGCTCGAGCTGCTCCCTGGAATTCGTACTCCGCCGTCCGGGCGCAGGCGGTGCTGAGCCCGGACAAGAAGGCGGAGACGGGAGGACTGAGCGGGAATGCTTCCTATGATGCCATTGTTATTGGGTCAGGCATCGGCGGGCTGGTGGCGGCGACGCAGCTCGCGGTGAAGGGGGCTAGGGTTCTTGTTCTTGAGAAGTACGTGATTCCTGGTGGGAGCTCCGGGTTTTATGAGAGAGACGGGTATACTTTTGACGTTGGGTCTTCTGTGATGTTCGGTTTTAGCAATAAGGTCAGCTTCTTTTCCATCGAGTAGCTCTCCTTCGAAGATGTATGGAGCATCGCTTCTATCTGTAAATAATTTTCAAACATTAATCAATTCTCAAATCTTTAATGTTGATTAACTTGGTTTTGAATTCTTGGAGCGTATGGTGTCCGCAATGTCGACACACATGTAGTATTTGCTCAGTGGCTTCTCAGTAGTGCTGGTGCATATCGTCATTTGCTAAAGCAGGCCTCAGATATGTTACAGGGAAATCTGAATCTGATAACCCAAGCATTGGCAGCAGTTGGCTGTGAGATGGAAGTCATACCCGACCCGACGACGGTCCATTTCCATCTACCCAATGAGCTTTCTGTTCTAGTCCACAGGGAGTATGGTGAATTTATCGGAGAATTGATCAGCAAGTTCCCACATGAAAAGGAGGGGATACTAAAATTCTACAGCGAGTGCTGGAAGGTTTCTACTCATCTTGTTCCCTTGGCCTCTTATCTTCATTGTGAGTGTTAAATAGGAGCTTTTCGTACATGGGTAGATCTTCAATGCATTGAACTCGCTGGAGCTGAAGTCACTTGAGGAGCCGCTCTACCTTTTCGGACAGTTCTTTCAGAAGCCGATCGAGTGCTTAACTCTTGGTAACTAATACTACAATTTTCCATTCTCGTTTTTTGCCCTTATGCATGAAAGATCGTAGACACAGAAAAGGAGAAAACGTCGTTGTACTACTTGTGCGATACTTTTTATTAGGTGGAATGTCCAATATTGTAGCTGACCTGGAGAAAGACAGACTTCTCTTTTAACGATTAATTATCGCCTCAAGTACAATGTGCGAGTCATATTGCTAAATTTGGCTGCCTATACAGCTTATTACCTCCCTCAAAATGCTGGAGACATTGCTCGGAAGTACATCAAGGATCCCGAGGTGTTGTCGTTCATTGATGCTGAGGTGTAAAAAGTGAAATTCTTCTTTTTCTTCCCACAGAGAAGATTCCCATTTACCCAGTCTGATAACCTCAAATGCAATCTTCTCGTTTGATTATTTTCCAGTGTTTCATAGTGAGCACAGTTAATGCACTGCAAACGCCAATGATCAATGCAAGCATGGTAAAACCTTTAATCAACATTGTGATAAAAGTCTGTGTAAATTTTTTCTTGTACATTGCTTCATAAAGGTAAAATAAAATCTAAGCATTCTCCCTCACTGATGTGTTATTTGGACCAGGTACTGTGTGACAGGCACTTTGGAGGAATTAACTATCCTGTTGGAGGTGTTGGAGGAATTGCTAAGTCCTTGGCAAAGGGGTTGACTGATAAGGGCAGTGAAATACTGTACAAGGCAAACGTCACTGATATTATTGTCGAGAATGGAAAGGCTGTGAGTCCCAGAGTCTGTCTCATTGTGATTTTGACTTGAAGTATTAGACAACTTCAATTATGTTTTTCTTATCGTTTATAAAGTCATGATATTGAAGGTAGGAGCCCGGCTCTCAGATGGTAGGCAGTTCTTTGCTAAAACAGTAATATCTAATGCCACGAGATGGGACACATTTGGTGAGTTTCAACTGATGTTTCTCAATGATTCTTTGATCTTGGTTGTACTATTGTCCTTTGAGGTGTTTGCCATTTGGTCTGGGTTATCATCATCATTTTCAGATTTTTCTTTCTGTGTATTTTTGAGATAGGCAAACTGTTGAAAAGAGAAAACCTACCGAAAGAGGAGAAGGATTTTCAAGAACGGTATGTTAAGGCTCCTTCTTTTCTCTCCATCCACATGGGAGTGAAAGCTGAGGTTTTGCCCCAAGAAACAGACTGCCATCATTTTGTTCTTGAGGTATTTCATTGTAGTGTTTTCAGTAAGCCTTTTTCTTTTGTGTGTTTGGGAAGATTTGCTTAATATGATTGCCACGAGTATTCCTTGTACTCATGCAGGATTCATGGTCAAGATTAGAGGAGCCATATGGAAGTATATTCTTAAGCATTCCAACCGTCCTTGACCCGTCCTTAGCCCCAGAAGGGCGACATATTCTCCACATATTCACGACTTCTTCAATAGAAGATTGGGAGGTCGGTTAAAGTTTTAAAATGAGAAAGTTACTTTTGTGCTGGTTTTATAACATCTAAGATGAATTTGGGAGAATTTATTACAGCTCTCTCAGAAGGGAATGAGTAACTTTGGTTTCCCGGTGCAGGGGCTCCCATGGCAAGATTATGAGGCAAAAAAGAAACAGGTTGCAGATTTAATCGTAAGGAGATTAGAGAAAAAGCTATTTCCGGGACTCCAGTCATCTATTACCTTTATGGAGGTAAGGGTTTCTCCTTCCTGGCAATGGCAATTTAATTGAAAATTCTTGCAATAGATTTAGATAGATATTTATTTGATTTCTGTCGTGAATTTGTAGAACTTTGAAAAAATGAAGGTTGAAGAAACCTTGATGGGTTTCCTGCAAAGTTGGTAACCTGAAATCTTCCATACTCTTGCAAGAAACTATGCACATCCTCCAACAACCATAATCAAGTTGGAATAGAATTGCCTCTTATGTTCGAAAGCCAAACTTAATATTGGGGCCTTTACTTGTTGGTACGCGTGTCTTTTGATACTGTTCTCTGCCGTTAATTAAGTTTCTTCCACAAATGGACAGGTGGGGACACCAAAGACGCACAGGAGATACTTAGCTCGGCAGGATGGAACTTATGGACCGATGCCACGTTCTGTACCCAAAGGTCTTCTGGGAATGCCATTCAATACCACGGTGAGTGTTAATGGATGATGTAGAAATTTAACTGCCACTGCCAAATGTGCCCAGCTAGTTTAGGCCGAGAACCAACTGGTGAGCTTACTCACATGGGCTATAAATATTGGGCAGTCCCGGGTAGCAACCCTGTTCGGATTGACCTGACACTGCCCAGCCGCTGTAATGATACTTGTATCTAGACAATACTTCAGTAATGGATATCCTGACCACTTTCCATGGAAAAATCACAGGGAATAAACAGTTTGTACTGCGTAGGAGACAGCTGCTTTCCAGGACAAGGTGTTATAGCGGTTGCCTTTTCCGGAGTGATGTGTGCTCACCGAGTAGCTGCTGATATCGGTAAT
The DNA here is from genome assembly GCA_037672795.1 of Lagerstroemia speciosa. Taxonomy (NCBI): domain Eukaryota; kingdom Viridiplantae; phylum Streptophyta; class Magnoliopsida; order Myrtales; family Lythraceae; genus Lagerstroemia; species Lagerstroemia speciosa. Next base: position 671,838 of record CM075302.1, on the reverse strand, counting down.
CAGGAGACCCTTTCCATTGATTTGTTGAAATTGAGGACTTTGCAGCCTTTCCTAAAACTATGTTAACTTGAATTCCAATGAGAAGCAGCTTACAATGCTGGTAGAATGGATTCCCAAGCATTCACAATCTCAGCATTCTTTTGTATTTGGGCCGTGCGTAGCATGTTTAGTAGGGAAACTCTTTTGGAACTTTTTTGACCGTCTCTCTTCTGACAGGGCTCGAGAAGAGATCTCCACTGTTAGACAGGGCTCTCCTCGGCCTACTGGGTTGGCTACGTTCGTTGGCATGAAGAACTGTGAAAATAAACCCTCCGACAAAGGAAAGGCAATCATACCTTTGAAACCGAGCAATGTACAGCTTTGAGGCGCACTGATTTGCTAAGCTGTTAAAGTAAGCTAAGCTCCATGTTCTTCCGTTGCATACATGTAATAATAAAATGCAGGACCCTGCAGCTGTAGTGTTCTCAATGTTTGAGTTTTCCTTAATATAATCCTTTCCTTAACTGATCAACATTTCGTATGAAGTAGATAAGTCTACAACTAACCGAATATATGCGAGGGAATCAAATTTAAGACTAGTGAATTACTCATAAAACATACATTTGTCCTAGTCACTTGAGCCAGCTAACGATCAATGTTCGAACAATGCCTTCTGAAATAAAGAGCTTTCCCATCTATTTCTAAAACCAAGATTACATAAGACAACAAACACAGCAACCGCTAAAGGCAAAATAACTAACCTGTACCCTGTGTCTATGCAAAAAAGGTACCGCACGTAGTGTACACATCATGCCGGCACATTAATAGCCCGAGACGGATGAGTTGAGGCTTGTACTTTCATTTGTTGCATTATACTATAACAGGGCTTTCCTGTCGAAGCCACTGCTTTGCATCATAGCCACAAACTCGCTGTAATCTATGCGCCCATCCTGCAAATAAGGCAAAAAAGAAAGGGGAACAAGAGAAACTCAGTTGCTCCTCCGATGGTGTCAATAGACAGAATGAGTCGGGGTATTGAGAAGTTTATTGCTTACATTGTCTTGGTCGACTTCGTTTATGAGTTCTTCCAACTGAATATCTTCAAGTCCGAACTTCTTACAAGCCTGCTGAAGCTCATCCTTGGTGATGTACCCGCTTCCGTCCTCATCAAAATAGGAGAAAGCTGCATGCAAGTGATCTTCCCTCTGGACTTTGTTGAGATGCAACATTGCAGCTACAAATTCCCCATAGTCTATGGTCCCGCTATTGTCTATATCCGCCTGAAAGCACAATTAATAGACGGAAATGCAAATTAATGTAAGTTTAAACAGATCCAGATTACTTCGCCAGGATAATCATGGCCCTGACTGAAGCTAATATGCATGCCTAAAACATGTCACAACTCTTGTTATAATGCCCAAACTGTGAATATCCTAAGAAAAAGGAAAAAGGAAAACATTGAAGACACTGAGAATTTTGTCACTGGAGCAGTACTTGCTTTCATAGAGGGTAAATACAAATCGTGCTTAGCATGAAGCTCCAATGATGAATTTCAGCATAACCACTTACGGCTTTCATTAAGCCATTGATTTCTGAATCCTTGATCCTTGCACCCACTTTTTCCAAGCCGATCTTCAGCTCCTCAAGAGTTATTTGCCCACTATTATCCGTGTCTATCATTTTGAACATTTCCTTGAGCCCCGCTATTTCTTCTTCAGACAGGATATCCGCTATGACCTAAAGAAGATCAATTGACGTATTGAACAGGCAATACAAGTTAGAATCCAGGGCAAAGAACTGCAATGCACGGAAGCACTGACTTAGAATGGTAAAGAATCGACATATGTTAGTGAACCTCCATCTAGCGGGGAAAAAAAGGGTGAACCTCCCTTTTGTGATGCTGAGAAAATACGGCAAATTCCAAGGTGAATGATGGGAATCGACACTTCAGATAAAGTGTTGTAAGAAACTGGATTTCAAAATCATGTTTTAGAATTGGGGTCCAAGTTTTTTTATTTTTTTAAACACAACATATGTTTTCCTACATGTTTCCAAGTTGATTTAGAAAGCTAACACCAACTAAAATCCAAAAACCAATGATTGACCGGTGGAAAAAGTAAGTTAAGAAAGAGGGCGCGGGAGGGGTTCAGCGCTCTGAAAATATACAAGCATGTGTTTTCCAAAACTTGGTTTCAAAACTATATATCTGGGTATAATTTCTTAAACGCAGCTATGAGAACGGTAGTTGTCTGCTTCTATTTTAAAAGCATTCCCAAAAACTACCAGCATGCCTTGATTAATTCATAATCATGTTTTTGCTAGACAAATGTCAATGCATTAACGAACCAAGTGGACATTCAAGATGCTGCTACTTAGCGAACTGGCATATATATGACACCTCAACCTACCATGCCCAACGATATAAAATTGCTTACTCTGATGGCTATTTTCTTGAGCTTATCCATGGCAGAAAACTGTTTCAGACGAGAGATAACTGCAGAATCAAGTGGTTTGTCAGGAGCAACACCATTGAACTGTACCCAAGGATGACCTGCACAAGGCAAAGGCACTTATATTTATCCTGGAAAAGACTGTTGCTTAATGTCAAAAGATCCTTCACTGCTGAACCTTTTCCTAGCTAGAGATAATCAGGTAATGTTTTCAACATTAGATTTCATATTTCAAGGATTCGTGGCTAGACACATTCTGAATATTTGTGCAAATTAAAATTGCTAAAAACATCTAAACCGACATCACCATCATAACAATCGCATGAATAACTCCTCATAGTTTTCAAGATACTGCTCTTTTCCTAAGCTTAACCCTTGCTTTGATGATATAACAAGTCAGTGAAACTGCAAATTCCAGGTGCCATGTGCATGATATGCACGGTGTGCATCCTCTTATAGAAGAATCTTACTGTTGTCCACTAAGACAAAGGGAGGGGAGGCACACCAACTTACTAAGAACTTCGTGGGCTGTAAGCCGCTTCTTTGGGTCTCTTACAAGCATTCTGCGGACAAGATCTTTTGCACTTTCAGATATACTAGGCCATGGTTCTGAAACCAAGTCAAATTGTCCCTTCAAAACTTGTTCAAATATTCCTTGCTCCGTTTCTGATCAATAATATTACTTCTAGTGAGATGTGAATACTGTACGATTCCCTAGAACAAAAATTAAAAATCTGGTCTCACCATCCCAGAATGGGGGGACTCCACTAAGTAAAATATAAATGATGACTCCTGCACTCCAAATATCACATTCAGGACCATAATATTTCTTAAGTACTTCCGGAGCCACATAATAGGGGCTTCCCACCACATCAGTGAATGTCTGACCTGAGAAAAAATTGTCGCAATGAGAAATCAAATCAACTTTGACTGATGTAGAAACCAAAGTCAGCGACAAATATGCCACACCACCTAATAAGTCCTGTTGAAAAATTATGCATCAAGAATGTTGGACACCAAATAATTATATTCACAACTTTCCTTGATTTACACCGTAATATGGACGGGAATGGGATTCGTTAGCACGAATTGATGGGTTTGCTTTAAATCTATGGAGAACATGGGGATGTCTGACATCATTATTAGAAAGGCTTCAAATTGGGGGCCATAGAGAAACGAAACTCAAAATGGCAAGGGGACAGACCAACGGATGGTTCTCAATACAAATTTGAGTTTTATACTGTAGAAAATGGGCTAATGAATTGACAAAAAAAGTTGCACTCTGTTTTCCCTCATGCTCACCAATAAGCAATCAGGAAATGGGCGCATAAAGCTCATGCCACATTATGGCATCACATGCTACTTTGATACTTTCGTCCGATTTTAATCAAGCAATATTATATACCTGGCTTAAAGAACGCAGATAACCCAAAATCAATAGTCTTAAACGGAGAGTCCTCCTCTTGGTTAATGAACAGGAAATTCTCGGGCTTCAAGTCCCTGTGCATCACCCCAAGAGAGTGGCATGCTTCAACCACACCAACGATCAACCTTGCGAGCTCAGCTGCCTTCCTTTCTGTGTAATGACCCCGTTGAATAATCCGGTCAAATAATTCCCCTCCCGCACACAGCTCCATCACCAAATGGACCGCCACTGCATCCTCGTAAGCGTCAACAATCGATACCACATTTGGGTGCCCTGCCAGGTGGTGCATGATCTGGATTTCCCTCCTCACATCCTCCACATCCTCTGGCGTGAGCAGTTTACGCTTCGCTAGCGATTTGCATGCGAGCTCCTTCCCCGTGGCCTTCTCTATGCACAGGAATGTCGTTCCGAACTGCCCCTGGCCAAGCTTGCGGCCCAAGCTGTAGATTTCCTTCAAATTCCCTGTTTTCCTCCCAAGCACCGACTCAACCTGAAGCCCCGCACTTGATATTCTCTTCATATGGGCCGGTTTCTTTGGCTTACCCTCCTCCGCTTGCTTGGCTGGCCTTTCCTGCTCTGCCGCTGCTTGCAAGGCCGGACGTTCTAGCTCTTTGGCCACCTCTTTTGGCTCCTGAGAAGCAGGCATTTTCATGGGCTCGGGCGGCGTGTTTTGGACATGACCTGGATTGTTAGGAGGCCGTGGGTCAGAGCCATTCGCTTCGTTGGAGCTCAGGTTGGCGGAGTTCCGGGAGCTCACCCCCCCTTCCGGTAGGGGAGGGAGACGGTCCTCAGGCGGCCGTGTCCGCCAGATTGCGGCACTTACGGATCCTAAGAATCCCCTGCCGCCAGGATTCGGTCCCGGGCACGTGTTACCCATCAATTCCAACACCCGCTCAGGTCCTTACCGACTTCCTCCTCAGCGTTACTAATTCGGAACTGATCGTCGTCGGCTCCATACGGTAAAACACAGTTATTAACCGGATCGAGAAACCTAGGAAACGAACCGTGAAGATCGCTGGTCGAAATTGCGACGGCGTATAAAACTGAAATGACGAGCTCTTCACGAAGAACTTGAACGCGACAATCCACCCGAAAGTCCAACACGGAAACCGAGGACAAGCACGGGAAATTTCCGGCAAATTAAAAACTTTGACGGGGGGTTGAGAAATGCGGAAGTTTGGGAGAGAACGCGGGAAAGATCGGGCGCCAAACAAAGAGACGAGAACTGAAAAGGCAGAGGTTGAGGTTCAGAACCAGAAGAAGAAGAAAAATTGACCAAAGAAATCTCTCTGAGCTCCCAATTTTGCTTAATATGGGACAGACCATGATTATAGATTGATAGATAGATAGGCCAAAGATGTGCTGTCACCTTGGCGAATTCCTCTTCCTCCATTCCTTCTCTCTCGCCATCTTATCGTACGTCAATGATATCCGCGCTTCCTTCCTATTTTCAGAAAAGCAAACTTGAATAATCCCTTCCATGAAATTGCCAAGGATTCTGATAGCCATTGCGCCTCGCCGAAAATCAAAGATCATCAGCACAGCAGAGCGCCCGCTTATGGCGGCAGTTTCAGAAGCCATTCTTCTTCTTCCGCCACGTGCTCTTCTTCTTCCTCTTCTCCGAAAGATGGGCTCTTCGATCATGGCCCAATGCTGGGCCGTGGATTCACATGCTGGGCATATACTGAAAACGTGAATCTTCGCTCAAGCCCACGCTGCACGAATTATAGGTCTCCGACTGCATCTACCGAAGTTGAAGCGGGCGGCTGGCTCCGTCAGTGACCACAGCGAATAATGGTTCCGAATTGGCCCGGAATTGAGACCCAACTTGCATTCCACATTTTAACTCTATCCAGTAACCAAACCAAGGAATGTATATTCCTTAATAAGGAACCGACCCAGATGGGGAAGCCCATTCCAGCCACCAAGCAGACCATAAAGGAAGAACCCTAACTTCTCTCTGTCTACTGCACGTAAATCTGATGGAAAACAGTGAAAGTTAGGGGGATCATTTCTCAATTTTCAACTTTTCCTTCATCTTCTCCTGACCTTTCTTTTTTTTTCCCCAATTTGCAATACTGGTATCTAGAAATCCATTCGGTCTTGACTAATCCGGTTTCAGTTGGGAGAACCCACTAAGTGAAATCCAATTGTCCCTAACCTCTTTCATCGTAAGTTGTTAGCTCATTTTCTGAATTCATTACTGCTAATCATCCATCTCGTCTCAAACCACCACCGTCCCCCTCTGAATGAATCCAAAGCCACCGTTTCAACGATTAATCCCATTCTTTTCCTTATTCATTGTTAGTTTATGAAAAGGGATAAGGATCGTTCGTATCACCACGCTACCATCCGAATCATCTGCTCGAAAATTTAAAAGCCAGTGGTACGTCAGCATATCCATCTGGCTGATCTTCCAAATGGAGAGAAGGCAATGTTCATGTCATTCATGGATGATGTGCTTCAATTGTTTACAAGATTCTTTGCCCCCATCAAATCTTCTCCAAGAAAGGCCACTTTCAGAGTATCCAGTCACACCCTAACCAATTGTATTCAAAGTTTATGGACTATTTATAATTCCAGGCATGATTCATAGTACAACACATAGAGTTCTATTATTATTTTGATTGACATGCTATGTATCAATGACACAACAAAAAGATTCATTGGATCAAGACTTTTCTTTCACAGATTTATAAGAAGATGCGAGAAAGAGGGAAATAGAGGGACAAGAGAAATCCCAATAACCGGACTGAGGACCTCCGGTTCTCAACCTCAAATTACCATTCTGCTGGACTGTGAGTTTGGCATGTCCAAGGGGCGCATTTTCACTCTTTTCTCTTTTCCTATCGATGCTGTCCCTTGACAAAGTCGCAAATTCCCATCGTGTCACCGGGTCATCTAATCAATCAATCATCCATCCATCCATCCATCAATCAATCACACCGTGTCAATTAATTAGTCACGTTGTTAGGTTTCCTATAGATATCGAGAAGTGGTTAGAGGGTCTCTTTAATATGAAGTAGGAATCCTTGAGAATCTTGAGGTGACATCCCAATCCATTCACTAAGCAAGCGAAACCTTGATAGTGATAATTCTGAATAATTCTCCTCTTAATCAAATATATTCACGTAACTCCTCTTGTCAACATACACGTGTGTAATGCAATAAATTAGAAAATATTATCTGTACAATTAAATATATTTATCCAATACGTACTAACTAAAGCGATTCTAACCTCTCTTTTCAAACAAGATCTCAAATTTGATAATCCCATGAACAGGAAAAAAAATCTATGATCATAGGAGTTTGATCACCTATTGGATTTACCCTACTTGTACACGAAATTAATCGGATTCACTGGGTTTAAGAATATCCTTGGCGTGTATATATATATATATATATATATAAGCATATATTAATTAATTTTGGGCTTATGTTTGAGATATATTAAAATTTTCTGGCACAACGACATATAATACTCGATTAGTGTAACATCGTAATCTTCCCCACGTAAATCCTCGAGACGTATCCATTATTTTTCCCGACAGTAGAAAGGACCAGCATGAACCTTAGTCTTGACCAGATTAATTAAAATAAAACATTATCGCTTGGTTAATTAAATTGTATTTTATTGATCGTGATTTTTATATATTCATTTTTCATTTAGAAATTGTTTCGAACACGTGCTGTAAATAAAGCTTGATCGTTGACCAAAACCAGAGTCCCCTGACTGCCAGAAAAATTCGACATGTACTAGCTTCGTAATATTCATTAGCTGCCGAATGGTTGGTAACTACATATCTCCAAAAATAAAGGATGAGAGATCATGTAACCGAGGTATCCAAGTACCGCCGCGCCCAATTAGGGGGTCGCGCCCTCCTCGGGATCTTATATTTAATGCAGGCCGAGCCAGGTAAATATATTGGACATGATAGTTCAATAGTATTTTTCTTTAAGCAACCATTCAGTTTTAAATTTTACGAATAGAGAAAATTCGTGATTTAAGGAACTTTCCCTTTTAGTATCCCGGTTGTGCTCAATTCTAAATTAGTAAGATCTTGTTGAGTTTTTAAATATTAGAGGATCAACACCTTAAGAGAGAGAGAGAGAGGGGATTGTGGTTTAGCAGTAAAAAACGAATTTTGCGTAGGGTTTGAAATTTGGGAAATTCTACTGTTTAAATTGTTGATTTCAACTAGTGAAAAAATAATTATAAGCTGTTAAATATTTTTATTAAATTTATTTAATCGATTATAAGTCATTTGATTAAGCAGTTAAATTGTACATCGACGTGATTGTATAAAAACTTCATCTCTATTATTTTAAGTAAACCAAAAACAATTTTAGTCTCATTTTCAAGTTTCAAAAATATCATCAATTAAATGTAGTTTTTATCATTTTTATAATTTTAATATACTTATCTATTTTATTAATTCATCATATTCTGTTAATTATTTTTGTGATACTCTCAATTGTTTTCCACGATTCTCTTAACCATACAAACTCCTTTAACTATTTTTGTGATTTCTCCAACTCCTTGCATTGTCCGTAACTTTCACAGAAATCTACTTTATTCACAAGAAACTTTCTCAATTCTTTGATTATATTGTATTTTTATTTAATTTGAACTACTCATTTTTTATCTACTATAATATTAAAATTGTATTTTTCGATCATCTTAAATTTTATAATAGAACAAATAATTCACAATTTTATGCTATGCATGGGTCCACCTCTAGTTTAAATATACAAGAAGTACACCAACTAGAAGAGGACACTCCATGATCGATCTCACCTATGTGGGTTTATAATAATATATCGACCGACATTATGTCGGGTGCACATACTAATCAAATGCACTTATCCACTTATAATTGATTAAAAACTACGAATATTCATATACAATGGAAAGAGCGGATCGAATGATTCAAATCATGTGGTGAGACCATGATCAACAAAATTAATGTTAATCGCCGAACATTATAAATAATCAAAACCTTTCTAAATCACAAAATTTTGGCATATTGAATTCATATCTAATGCAAAAGTTAAGTAGACTTATCTGTTTGTATCGCATCTTGACCACAAGTGGAACCATGCTATCCCACTTGGAATTGGTGAATTGTGAACTCATTCAGCAACATGTTCAATGCCATGCCAAATTTCACACACATAAAAAAATTAAATTAGAAGATCGTAATCAAATTCTAAATTTTTTTTTTCTATTTTTTCCCATAAAACGCTTGGCCAGATACATAGACACGGATAGAAACGGAAGTACAATAATCACCACGTCTAAAATATTATAACCAATTACAAGGCTAATTAAGAAAAAGGCCCAGCCAAATTACACGATCTTAATTTAATTACTATGATCACTTAGAATTCTTTAGCATGAATTGCCGGATAATCTCGATCACCCGACTCCCGATCTCGGAGTAGGGATCGTTCGTGAAGAAACCGTGCTGCTTGCCCTCAAACTCCACGTACTCTATTGCCTTCCCCAAGCTCTTCAGCCTCCTCGCATAGTCATCCACCCTGTCCTTCAAAATCTCATCTCCACCCGCCATGGCCAAGATCGGACCGAGCACCAACCGGTCGAGGCTAGGGCTCCCCGGCCCAAATGGGTTTGCCAGGGGATGGTCCCGGTTCTCCCCCTCCGGCATCGACAGCCTCCAGAACCTATACATTTACATTTCTTATCGAGTTCAGTTCCCTGATTATAATACGAAAGAGTCAAAACCCTAGATTGACCGACTGCGAAACGAGTGCATCGTATGGTCAATAGTATACATACATACACATAATATACATATATGTTATATGTGTAAATGGTGAGAAAGGAAGAAGAGGGAAAAGACGGACAAGTGAGGGGAGGGTTCTTTTGTGTACGTAACATGACAATCTGATACACGTCATCATTTGTCATATATTTATAATTATTTATACTGAAATATTAAATAATTATAAATATCCAACATATATCAGATGATATACCTGTTAAGACTTTTCTATAAATGAGGAATGGTGTTTAGCGCAATAATATCATTATATAGCATGTAGTCCTACTCGCCCCCTTGTTCATTCAATTCTCATACCTCATTCTAGATATACATGCATCTCCTGTATTAGAATATATACACGTGTGTGTACATAAGCTATGATGTTCAAGGAAAGCCTTCCACTTAAATTTGCACCTCCACCAACAAGACACGTAAAGTTGGGCATTCAATCGACTACACGTCTTTGATGTTGCAGAGAAAAAAATGGCAAATGGGGTGTCTGTGGATCATCCCCCTTCTGAACTACATCTTCAATAAATTAATTATTTGACATTTTTTATGCCTATAATTAGTCTTTTTGACTTTTGGGATAGAAAGAAAACTCCCGCGATCGAAAAGTCAATACTGTGCAAATATGAAGGGCAGTCTCTAATAAGAGATCATCGTCTTACAATTAGTAGCCTAGCCAAAACATCTACGGAAAAAGACAGGTGCATATATTTTATATGCACACACAATCAATCATCCTTGAGCAAAGAAAAAAAAGAGAGGATCAATCATCATTCTTAGTATATCAAAGAGAGGCCTTGTCGGGCAAAGAACTGTTCAAAGATCGAATCGATATACAGATGGCAACCGATCAGTTTGCAGGTTTTGGCGATGAAAAACTTCTGATGCAATGTAAACAGTGACTATGAGAACGACAGTTGATTGGAAATGAAAAATGGAAAAGAAAAGGAGAAAAGGAAGGCTGTTTTTCCATGTTGAGGAATCTTATGGTTTGTGGGTTGAAGACTGTACGACTAGGCAAAGTTAGACAAGTGGTTCTTTTCGGGTCAGAAAACCCATGGAACTCGCGATATTTTCCTCCGAGTTTGGACCTTCATATTCTGGTATGATTAAATTATGATAAATAGTAAAGATATAATGAAAATTTTAAGTATAGTAATAATTTAGGATTATGCGTTAAAATGTGAGATTACTGCGTTTAAATTTAACTTTAAAATTTGGTAAGTTTGGGAAAGCTAATTTCAAATTTGGTTATAAATAAAAAAAAAGTTATATCTCTTCCAGGTGCGCAAAGGAAGCACACGGGTCAGAAGGGACAGAAGAAAGAAGAAATAAAGTAATACAAAAAGTTTGAACTTAAGATCTCTTGATCTCAACTTGAGAATAATACTATTTCACCAAATCCCCTTTCTCAGAACTCTACGTGTCTCGAACATAAAAGATTTTATTAATCTTAATATAAGGTTTTAACTTATACGAGTTCATATCATGTTAAATTTCGTAACTATACATTATAATCCGTGGTGTAAAGATTTTATAGAGAAAACCTGAACTTCACGAGAAAGAGAGGTTCTTCTTTATAACGGGTATATCACATGATAATACTTATATGGTATTACAAATTAATAAAATTCGGTAATTTTAAGGATTTTTTCTAAACATAACTAAATCTTCTCAAACTTCACACACAAAAGCAGAGGCACTCGAATGCCTATTGCATTTTTCTTCCATGATTGCAATTTGATCTTTCGATTTCTCATATGTGGCCATCTCTTTCTTTCTTTCTTTCTTTCTTGTCCTCATGTGGTTACCTAGGTTTCTCCTCATTAAGCCAAAAACACATTGCATGTGCCTGTACAAATTGACATATATATATATATATTGACTTGTTCAATAAACTAACTCGTGTTAATTGAATCGGTTCGAAAGCCTCTTCTCTTAACTACGATCCTCAGTTCGAGCCTTTAGAACTTTATTTATTGACCGATCGATGTGATTCAATTCTGAATTAAGTTGGAATGATTGATGTTACGGGAGGGCACGAAAGAGATTCGGTCAATAATAATGATTAGTTAATGGGAAAAGAAAATGAGACATGTAGAGTGAAGATTCCCAGTGCCCACCAACGAGAAGCCACCCCCCCTCGCCCACACCCTTTGTGTACGGACCCAAAAGCCCACAAACAATCCTAGTGGCCACTTTCTCTCTTTTTTCATTTTCATGAGAGGGATGTGTATGAAAACGAAAAAGAATTTCCGAGAAAACAAACGGAAAAACGGAATCAGAATATTTCCTTTTCATTACACGGGAGGCCCCCACAGGAGCAGTGTTTAGGGCAGGAGATGAGTGGGAGCATAAGTGGAAAACAGGGAAAACGGAAAACAGGAGTTTTCCTTGGAGCTCCAGGTTTCTGTGCTCCTGATCAGGAGTTGCAATCTAAGATCAGTTATTTAAATAAAATTTAATAAACGATCACTTTTATCCATTCAATGATTTAATAACTGGATCGTAGAATTTTTCATGAAGACGTGTGTGAGTTTCTAGAGGTAGAGAAACCGATATTTCAACTTCTCTATGTTGCATACAATTCTTGTCCACATATTCTTGAATTGATTTTCATCACAAAATCGAAGACTTATCCCCACTTTTGGTTTCTGCGAGCCACTCTGCATCCTTTTTATTCATCGTGGGAATATTTTAATCTGAACCAAAACCAATTTAGGAAAAACGAAGATTGCTCACTTCGGGAAAATTGTTGTTTTTTTGAATTATAACAGATATTCACGGGTCTCGTAGGAGTAGGAGAAAATAGAAAATAAAAGGATACGAGAACTGCACAGATATAAATTAAACTAATAACTGTTTGGATTATTGGTCAAGAGTAGTGTTACTGTACTAAATCTCGTTAAAAAAATTATTTACTGTTACGCACTTAATATTAATTGAATGAAACTGTGTATGCATGCAGTAAGCTCCAAGCTCACCAGGCAAAACAGCTCTCTTATAATATAGAGAATTAATAATTCGATACACTATCATGATAATACGCTAATCAGAATGTCAGGTATTTATGGTACGACAACATTAATATAAGCTAAGCTGGTTGATACGAATTCTAGCTAGAAATAACGTCGTGAACTTGGAGACATCTGAGACTCTATTTTTAGGTAACAAAACAGGTCTGCGGGCTTAAAGGGATAGTTAAAAGAGGAGAATGAATGAACACTGGAATGGTTTTCACTGATGAGAGTCGAATTTAGAACATCTTTATCAATTTCCTTGACAAACAGAAGATCAGATATATAGGTTTAAAAGGGGATATATAGAAGGAAGATGGAAAAAAAAGATAGAGAATTCCACGGAGGTCATCTTTATTTTATTGATCTCCCTAATAAGTGGATCATAAGGTCATGCGAGACATTAATTATTTGGGAACCCTTTAATGGATGGAACATGTACATGTTGTATTCATACGTGGATAAATATTTATTGGAAGTGAATGATTATACTTCCAACGAAGTGTGAATTAAGTGGATGGAGCACATCCGTATATGTAATATATAAGACTATATATACATATATATATTCGTATATGTAGATGTGTGTGTTTATATGCGATCGACTTGATATCTGTAAAGTGATGCAAATAAATAACTACTCTATATGGATAGCAAATTACCTGTCAAGTATTTCCAAATTTAGCAAAGCCTCTGAAGGACCCTCCTCCGACTTGGTCCTGGCAACCCCGCCGAAGAACGGCGCCAGTAGAATGTAGCCCCTCACCCTCACAGGCTTCAGCTCCTCTGCCGCTGCTCCACCGCCGCAGAGCTGGACAGCCAGATGGTGGGCGATGTTACCGCCGGAGGAGTCACCGATGACAAAGACCCGGTCAAAGTCAACCCCGTTCCTCAGCCATTCCTCGGAGCATGACTTAGCCTGGTCTGCGAGCCACTTGATGGCTTCGTGGGCGTCGTCCATGGGGGCAGGGAGCCGGTGCTCTGGCGCCAGACGGTAGTCGGGGGCAACCACGAGGGCCCCGAGGCCGGACGCCAGGCGGGTGCAGCAGCTGTGGCTGTTGGGCCAGGCTCGAGAGCCAACACAGAAACCGCCGCCGTGGAGGTAGTAGACTACGGGGATCTTGTCGTGCTTGGCTTTTCCATTGCTACGGTCGTCATCATGAGTGGCGGCGGCGGCGGCTGCTGCTGCTGCTGGCATGTAGAGGCGGAGGAAGAGGTTGTGGCTCTTGTCGAAGAGGCAGTCCTTGAAGAGGACGGAGGAGTCGTTGACGGCGGGGATGCGGCTGAAGTCAATGTTTTTGGAACGGAAGATGGTTCCGTCGCTGTAGAGCTGGAGAACTCCCATGCAGTCCTCTACTAGATGAGGCAGGGAACCCATCTCTCTCTCTCTCTCTCTCTCTCTCTCTCTCTCTCTATCACTCTCTATGACTCTCTCTCTCTCTATCTCAGATTGCAATGGAGTCGAATTGAGATTGGGTGGTGTATAAATAGATGAAGGTGGTGGAGAGAAGCATGCTCATTAATGGTGGTGGGGTTGCCGAGAGATGGTGAAATTCTTGTAATTTCCTTTTCATATTTTTTTGTATTATCAAAAATATTCATGAACACCCAAATGAATTGATTAAAGTGATGTGACGTATCTTCTCCTTAAATAAGCTCTCAAGTTCAAGTACTGTGAATGGAGAGAATTTATCTTGAGAGAGATTTACTCCTCAGCGACTCTCCCGACTTGGACCTGGATTAGTCAAAACTCGTTAGACTACTGGATGCCAGTGTCAGATCGGAAAAATAAAAAGAAAGAATATTCGTCAACTTAGCAAGAGGTAAGAGGTTGTGATAACACACACGCACACATGAATAACAGTCGACAAGATACATAGAGGTGAGCTTGTTTGGACAAGTTTTAAGTCGGGAAAAGTTTGGATTACTCTTTAATGACATGTTGGGTTCCGATCGATTGGCTAGGGTTGATTGAGTTCTTTTTCTTTTTCCCTACAGCAGGTGGTGCAAATCAGAAAAGAGGGAAAACCAGTGGCCGGCATGAAAAAGAGGATAAGTTTTGCCGCAAATTGTGAGGGAGGGGAGGGGAGGGAGGGGAATATTCTAAAAAGATGTATGAATTAAGGGGGGTCCTGTCCCGAGAAGCAAGGTCCATGTTCCTAGCTATTGCCAACTAGCCGTCTACATGAATGAATCCCACGTGCACAAATGCTTACCAAATAAAAAAGGAAGAAGAAGGCTTGCAATTCAATTAGATCATGATGGTCTATCACATAATCCTAGGAAATCGAAGAAGGCTCGAAAATCAATTGGATTAAGTCGATCTATTGTATAATCCTAGTAAATCTCACATCACTTCCTATACGATATCACCTCACAATAATACAGTAAAAGATTGATTACTGATGGTTCATCATTTGCTCATCTACTGTAATTTGATTGATTTTTCTCACCTAGAACTTCTCCTCCCATTTTTTTCTTCAGAGAAAACAAGCAACTTCTTTATTAAAAAAAGGGGGATTGCCGTTGCCCCATTGAGGATCTTGATCAATTCAACTTAATTGGACTTCTCTTTGCCATTTACTGATTAAAAAAAAAGGTTAATTGGACCTGTTCTTTTTGTCATTTTGCTGCACTTTTTTTTTTAATGTTCTTGGTCACGGGAGACCTTTCCCTACACTTTGTCTACCCTTCCCAAAACCTCTCTCCTCGTGAGCGAATGTTTCTTCTCTTCCAAACTAATAGCCGGCGGCTCTTTCTCGAGACCTCCTCTAAACGGTCGATCAGTTACAAGGATGGTTCATGGATCCCGCATCGCTCTGTCAAATTTGTTCTTCAGCACCTACTACTTCGGGATCTGGAATTGCACTTGACCCTGTCGGTGTCTTAGTACTATCTGCTAATCTTTTGATCTTTTTTGGTGCACTATTCATTTGTCATGCTTTTCTCTAAAACACAGTTGTTTTGCTCCTTTTTCAATGGCTTATCCCATTGATCTTCATGTCACGCGCATGACTGTGTGTACTGAAATTTGATATTATCATGGCTGTCCTCTTGTCCATTATCATAAAAAGAAAAGCAATATTAAGCAAAAAAAAATAAAAAAAAGGATAATTTGGTAATCAACTAGCCCATGCATTACCCTACTGAACTAACCAATGGCTGAAATTTAAAGTAACAAATGCATAATTTGGTATGCATATAATAGAATTTCAATGGAAAATTAAGTAGGACGAGAAAATAATTTTTATCTGATTTAAATTGAATGAAATTTTTGAATGGTCCAGCAACTAAACCATAGAAGTTTCTATGGTACAATATGGCCAATGAAACACACATAAGGTTGGATCAAGGAGTTGTAACCGAAGTGACTGTCCAACCTCGTCATTTTAACATGTTTATTTTTGTAGCAAGCAAACATCATAGTATCACTCGCATTCCGACATAAAGCATCGAATTGCCCGCACGACCTTATCGCCGGTATCCGAATAGGGATCGCCGGCAAAAAAGGAATGGTGCTGCCCTTCGAATTCGGAGTAATGCACTTTCTTCCCCATGTCCCTCAGCTTTCGCACGTAGTCGCTTATCCTATCCCTCATGATCTCGTTTCCACCTGCAAACACTAGTATCGGGTCGAGGGCGATGTGCTCGAGGCTCGGGCTGGATGGCCCGAATGGATTCGAAAATGGGTGGTCTCGATTCTCTCCCTCCGGCAGCGCCAGCCTCCATAGCCTACAAAGCAATAACAATACCCATTGTACTTGTTAGAAAGACCATCAATCTCTCACAATTTCGATGTGCGACACATCTTATTGAGCTGGTATGAATTCTTAGTCATTTAGATTCAAGTTAGGTCAACCTATCAAAGCTACAACTCTTCTGGTAATAATTTCTCACAGTCTCAAAACTTAAATTCGAGAATTTTTTTTTTTGTCAGCAAAAGGATGATGACAGTAGTGACAACCTTGTCGTATCACTAAGCCATATTTAACTATGAATTTATCAGACAAATTGAATAAACAGTGTAAGCACACTTCAGCTGCATAACAATACTAAATGGCTAATATAATTCATGAAAGCTAGTACCATCCAAGCACATTTCTACTGATGTTTTGACACAAATACAGAGAGTGAATTTCAAACATAAGACCTTGAACTCACCAAACCACATGAATATGAGCTTGAAACTACAGGACCACTTCCTTTGGGGGTACCCAGTAGTTAAGAGGACAGCACGTCGAATCACATCAACTGATCGTGTGGTTCTAACTTTCGTGTTAACTGTGTGCATTTTATCCACTAAACTAGATTTTTGGATTAGGACACAAGCATAAACGAATATTCTACACTGATAAAATCGAATGATTAGAGTGAAATGAAATCCATAATTGGATGCTGATGAGAGCTGGTAATTATCTTTATGAATGTGAAAGATGAGCATGGATAATGGATCCTCCACTACATCTTAATCTTAACATGGAGATACGGAAGAAAAAGATGAATCATAGATATCTGGATCGACCACTATCTTAAAACTGTACAACATTGTATATAACATTGTATCACGCTCATGATTGGTCGAAATTTGGGCAATATAATAAAATGTTTATGTAATTTAATTATTGATTGTTATAATTATTTGTTTTGTCCGTATTGAGCGATATCCAAGAACCCACGAGTCCTACTAATTCAAGTCCAGGACCGATCATATCAGTAAGGGACACAAGAATTTCTCGATTAGAAACTCAGAACGCTTCAACGCACCCGTGTTCGAGAGCCACGTTAACGTTGTTTAAATAAAAAGGTTATAATTTGTGAGAGAATTTAGCCTTTTGTGGACCATTTTTTATATTATTAATCAAATTATGAAAAGGATAGCTAAATAAATAAAATAGAATAAATGTAAATGATTGGCAGAGGGGACACCAATTTCTTTTCGAGTCTTACGTTAGAGTCAACTTGCAGAATGGAGGATGAGAAAGGACAAAACACGATGGCACTTTCAAAAACTTTGTTTTCCACAGGATTTTGGTAATTGATTCCTTGATTAATGTGAGTGGCATGTCCTTATCTGGTGGGACAATATATTTAATTAAATTGCCATTTGACCCCGTTCTTTTATTTATTTATGCAAAAACACTTCCAATCTATTTATTTTTCATAATTTTTTATTTTCAATTATAGGAGAATTTTATGGGATTATAATAAGATGGAAGAGAAGGATGAAAATAAAAAAAGAGAAATTTTACAAATTAAATCAAATTATATATGCAATTATAATTAAATAAAATTAATAAAAATTAAAGGAGCAGTCAAACTTAAGTTGCAAAGTCAATGTCTAGACGCTAACCTGTCGATTCCATCCAAATCGAGTACGGGATCCGGCGGCCGTTCTTCCGACGGCACCCTCGCCACCCCTCCGAAGAACGGCGACAGCAAGACGTACCCTCTCGTCCTCACCGGTGCCGCCGCAGCTGATCCCATCCCCAGCCTGACAGCCAAATGGTGAGAGAGGTTTCCTCCAGAGGAATCCCCAATCACGAAGACCCTATCGAAGTCCACTCCGCTCCACCACCGATCGCGATCGCCGCCGCCGGCGGCCCGGGCCCGAACCCACTCCACCGCGCCCAGTACATCATCGATCGCCGCTGGGAGACGGTGCTCGGGCGCCAGGCGGTAGTCCGGGGAGACGACCACCGCTCCTAGGGAGGAGGCCAGACGGAGGCAGGAGTTGTGAGCTACGTTCCAGCGGCAAGAGCCCAGGCAGAAGCCGCCACCGTGGATGTAGAAGATGACTGGGAGGAGACGGTCCGGGGAGGCCGACTTGGGCCGGTAGAGGCGGAGGGAGAGACCATGTTGGGGGTCGTAGTTGCAGTCCTTGAAGACAGTGGTGTCATCTGTCCTTATATCCAACACCGGAATGCCGCCAAGCATGACGTTCTCGGGTTTTTCCCGCCAAATGCTGCCGTCGCTGAAGACCCGGAGGATGCCGAGGCATTCTTCGACTACATGGGGGGCAGTGTGGTCCATGGCCTTGTCCACTTAAGCGCCTCAGAGTCTGAGAAATTGGTAAGATTTTGCTTCCTTCAATACGATTTCAGGAGTTTTTATAATGTGTGATCATGTAATACATATAAAGAGTGATGAAATTTTAATACTAATATATATAGCATACACCTAAGACCGACAACTAAATATAAATATATGATTCCCAGCAATCTTGATAAAAAAAAAAAAAGATTCCCAGCAACCCTATTTGAATTTGGAAGTCAAAAACCATAAACCGACTTTTATTCTCGTCCCGATTGTTGCAATGTAAGCATCAGCTCCCTTGCTGAGATTTTGATTACCAGATCCCAAGCCGTTTCCCACCAAATTTGGGATAAAAATGCATTAACAATATACCCTTTTCTGGCAATTCTTCACCATTCGAACAATATATGTCAAGCTCGAGCATAAGTTAATACCCGATTGCATACTTGGTCTGTAAGTCCCAGAACTCCTTGGCCTGGTTCACCGTCTCAGCACGTTTGGAAGTTGCAGATACAATGAGCTCTCTCTCTCTTTGTTCCAAAATTTCATGCCCCGAGTGTTTGATGTGCGTACCTGTTTTTCACAAGCAGATCGAGTTCTAGCACGTGCATTGCATGGAATTCACATACCTCCCAGCCTGCAGAGGAGTCCATTAGTAGGCAACTCCTTCCTTTCTGTCCACTAAATTTTCATAGCTACAACTAATAGTACTACAGTATCAAGACTTAAAAAGTCCTAACCTCTCGCCAAGCAGGGCATTTCTCATGGTGAATTGAGGCTTTGAGACCTTGGAAGATCGTCATGGAAGCGGCAGAGCAAGCACGTGACTTGCAGAACAGATAACTGCAGCTCAGAGTGTACGGGTCGAACACAGTATCCTGGAAAATAATGAAAACAACAAAATTAAAGTAAATTGATGAATGTACAAGGGAAACTTCTGCCTCTGGCTGAAAAAGAGAAAATATATACCGGGCAAATAGCACAAGTCAGATCGTATTACAGTTTTATGGAATCTGAGAGAAAAACTGTCATCACAGTTTGTGCCGCTTGAAAATCAAAAGAGAATCGACTTGAGCCCTCCAAGCATTCAGTGTTTGAGCCCCTGAAACTCATATAAAATGCTCCTAATTCTATCAGCCATGGCGATTGCAGAAGCTCTGTACACTTGCTTGCATCTTGGATTATTTGCCGAGCCATGAGCCAGCAACTTTGTGTAGAGTCCTTGTAAAGAAATTATGACAAACACGAGGGCAATTGATCATGGCAGGCTACTCTGACCGCACACCATGTCATACTTCTTGAGAAGCTTCCTGATGGCAATCGCGTTCATCGTAATGCATTCAATCAGCATTATTCCCTCTTGGAGCACGAGCTGTTGATCTCTCCTGAAACACCGACACAGCAACAGCATCTACCTCTGCATTCCACGTTAACATGGAGTTCGAGCAGATGACTGACTCTCGTGCGAAAATATTCAGTTATGTCTGAAGCCTCCTTCATCAGCTCCATGAAGAACTTCTGATCACATACTACAAAATCAAAGTTCCTCATTTAGATTTCAGTGATGAAACTCGCCAGAATTAGGTTCAATCATATTGGTCCTCAAATATGCCCGACTTCGAAGAATGCAATACGTAGCACAGAAGCCCATTACAGAATAAATACAGACGAAGCGGGGTACTTGCACGGGCAAGCTTCACACTGATACAAATCCTTGATCTCGTTGCCGCTGGCGAGTTCCTGCTCCGAAGAGCAAGAATCGTCCAAGTGCTTGCAGTTGCGGCAGCTCTTGAGGACCTTCAGCCGCTTATAGTTGACATGGAAGAACTTGTCGAGGGGCCACTCCTGTCCTCCGTGCAAGTACTCCGCGAACGTCTCACCGAACTTCATCCTCACATGGAGGGAACAGTTCTACCAAAACCAATCGAAAGACAATGCCCTGACTCCGTTCGAATCGAAGGATCGAACAATCGACAAAGATGAAAATTCAACAAAATCAAACACGTCATGGAGACAGAGAATCTATTCAATCTACGATGTTTAGTGCGGCAATGAGGGAACAATTTTCCTCCTCTATACCGATGTTCTCTCCTTTATCGGCAGCCAAACACACTTGGAACAAAAACATGTACAAGCTGGCGAGCTCATCAACCGACTCACTCTCATCAACCGACTCACCGATGAGTTGAGGAGCGTAACTGGAGATCGGAAACTCCGAAGGGAGCGACAATAAAAAATCCGACTCGATGACGGAGAGAGAGGGAAGGATTGGGAATTCTTTTGGAGAGGAGACGATTAAACAGCGATGAAGCCCGCAGTAACGTCAGGAGTTGCCATCATGGAAGGGGCTGAGGAGGGAGTGATGCATGCTCCACACGTGTTAGTGAATAGGTGATTTCCTATTTAAAACGACCGGACATATTAATGTCGGGTCGGTTTGACGTTTTGAATTGGATTTTGGGTAAACGAGTTATTGTTAAATGGCAAAAAGGGTTAACTTTTAATGGCTCTACATCAGCCAATTAAGATTGCTAGACTGAAATGCGTCACCTTCGATGATCCCTTTTCTGGGAACTGGGATTCAAATGGAACTTCCTTTTTCTTCAATTCAAATTCATCATAGAAGAAAAATGTGATAGGTTTGATGGATGAACTGTAACGAAAAACCGAGACATGCATGAAAGAAATTGTACTGTGAGTAAGCTTGAAAAAGCTTCATATAAATCAAAAACAACTTTAAGAGCCGATATCAAAACTTGATTAACCGTCACATAGACACACTATCCATTTATCCAAAGAATCACAGGAACTCAACGGTTGGCCTTAGCAACTCTTTCAATCTCATCCTTCTTCTTGATGGCATAGCTGCACATGGTAGAACCAACCAATCACGATTATGGAGAGGAAAGGACTGCACAGAAAGTGGGAATAAATATTTGATGCAAATCTTACCTGTTAGACGAGCCCTTGGCAGCGTTGATGAGCTCATCAGCAAGGCATTCTGCAATTGTCTTGATATTCCTGAAGGCCGCCTCCCTAGCACCGGTAGTGAGCAAGTAAATTGCCTGATTTACACGTCGGAGAGGAGAAATATCCACAGCCTGTCGCCTCACAACACCAGCAGACCCAATACGAGTAGCATCTTCACGAGGTCCACTGTCATAGGGTAGGGCTCATCAGGGGCATTTAAAATAGAAAATATATAAAGGCATGTACACACGCCTAAAGAAAACTGCAATTCATCATAGGACACGAACCTGTTGACGACAGCATCAACAATGACCTGAATTGGATTCTGGTCAGTCAGCAAGTTGATGATTTCCATAGCGTGCTTGACGATTCTCACAGCCATCAGCTTCTTACCATTGTTTCTCCCATGCATCATGAGAGAGTTTGTGAGCCTCTCCACTATTGGGCACTGAGCCTTCCTGAAACGCTTCACTGAGTATCTCCCTGCAGTGTGTGGGACATAGGTGGCATGCTTGGCTGGTTGGACAGCAATGTAGTCGAGCAACGAGACATCGTTGAACTACACATGATGGTTAAGAAAACACCGGGTGAATTCAATAGCACAAAAGGTCACTATTGCATCAACATTCACCAGATGTCCACTCTCGCTAGGATGTTCAGATAAATGGATCATGTTTTTGCATTACAAGAGGAACGGGGAAAAAAGACCAAGTTTAACACACCGATTAACCACAAATGAAGCAAATCAACTGTAACACATCAAATTAACAATAGACATAAACCTCATTCAGCTTTTAGCTTAACTGATCACATCTACTATACATTAACGTATCAAAGAACGGGCAATAATGAGTAAACAATACATAGCATGAAAATATAACCATATATGTACCGCTAAAAGCCAAAATTGAGCATACGCTCTAAAGTAATAGCTAATTTCTCCAACATCCTCGGTATCTCCGACAGAAACATTGCATATCAAGTAACCATGGAAGATGCGAAGCACTTCAACATCATAGCATTGCGATTATATATATCTTAGATGAGCAGTGCGAGGGATCGATGAAAACCTGGACATCTTCAAACGTCCAACGGTTGAAGAGCTTCACATCGTTAACCTGCTGAGTCTGCTCAGTTGCAACCTCCATAACTGCATCATGCGGGCAAGAAGATTATATTGAGCTCGATTGCAGCTGTCGAAAGCACAGAACGAAATAGATACAGGGGGATCTACCTGCAGATAGTAGCGGAGAGCGGGGAAGAAGGGAACGGTTACTGCTGAAGCTCTCCCTCAACTCAACGAAACAAGATTTGAAAACCCTAGGAAACTTCTCTTTTTTTTTTTTAAAGAAAAAACCCTAGAAAACTTTGGTTTTATAGCAGCCGCCAGGCAGGCAAAAACGGTGTTAGAAGAGGCGCAGGCGGGTATCATCCGCTGCAGACCGGACCACTATCAAGCCCAGGAAACTACTTGCGCTCTTGCCACCTGCCCACTGTCGGGGGCGGCGGTGGGCGTCGTCGACGAGCGGGCAGGCCAGGGTGTAAGTATGTGGGCCCGAGGCCCGGCCCAAAGCGATAACTCTGCCTGCTAACGTTCTCCTCGTTACATAGTACGCTGCTCCGGTGCTACAGGTAACGTGTATTTACTATGGTATCAGAAGCGTATCTTATACATAGTTAATTCCTAAATTATGAATTTGTAATGTATATTTTTCTCCCTAAATAGGATCTCGAATTCAAATCTTACAAGTGGAGAACATTTATGTCAATAGAGCTTTGCTTCTTCGTGTAGTTAAGATTCATTAAATTTTTGAATATTAGGTACGTGTGTTTATATATATATATATATAAAAGAATTTGCACACTACTTTGTTGAATCCGGGAATCGGACACTTACCGAAACCTATGCCATGTATATTTAGGTATTATTTCTATCTGTTTAGCTAATACGAAATAATCAAATCTATTAAAGATTTTTCGTAATTTTAATCTAATTAATTTAATATTATCATATCATTAATTGAGTAGATCTTAATTAAATCTAGATAGTTCCATTTGTAAAATATTGTAAACCCTTCGTGTAAACATCAAACTCTTCTTCAATTTTTATTGTAATTGCCTCAGCACGTTGAACTCAATCTTGGCAACGATCCTCCATTCCAAATGATCCCGTGGTAGTTTCATCCCGGTGGCTTGCCCATTGGGATCAAACCCAACCTTCTCCAGGTTATTTTCTCCCACTCGATCGACGGGACCTCTCTTCCATGATTAACTTTGGGTACGGATTCTGGAGTTTTATCTCTATGGATAAAGGGTCTCAGTGAAAAAGACGATTGCTCTTTCAAACATGCAACATGGAATAAGACAATGCAATGCAATTTAACTCTCGTTTCCATATAAAGCAATTCAAATTATACCGCAGAAGGAACTTGATACTTAAAGGGGAAACTGCCTGAAGAATTTCCAGCAGAAACTTGACATTCAAACAAGCTGTCTCACAAACTCACTATCAGACAATTCAATTCATAGATAATTCAGGCACAGATTTGAAATCTAGATTGGTTTGGAAAGTACGCGAATGAAAAACACCCCAAAAGACTGTAGCATACTCATCTATATGACCAATCCATAATGCAGAAAAATTCGACAAAAGCTTAGCTTTGGAGATGGACCGATCAGCGAAGCCTCCTTGCTTCTCTCTCTGACTCAAGGAGTGTGAGGATATCTCCCTCCCTGACGGGTCCCTTTACGTTCCTCATGATGAACCGGTTCTGGTCATCAAGGAACTTGACCCTCACCTGGGTCACCTGCCCCCTTGACCCGGTCCTGCCCATGACTTTCACCACCACAGCATGCTTTATCTGAGAATCCATGCTGCACCAAGCAGTCCAGGAAATGCCATGAGACTTGTAAAATGCATGTGATGAAACAGAAACTAACTGTAAAGCCTAAGGGTGCGTGTCAATAGTTGAACAAAAATGGAAACACAATAACAAGAAGTCAACAAATACAGGAAGTAACTGTGCATTAAGCAGCCTAACCAGTCCAGACAGTGAGATCGAAACCAACCAGAGAAACAGAAAAAGCAAGCAGCTATATATGTCTTGCATTCAAAAGACTACAGCCAAAAATCACTGACACGAATACCCACTGAATAGCACAACACAGAGGCGCAGATAAAAAGATGAAGGTGGCGACAACCGATGATCCACAGAATACAGAAGCCAGTTGATAAACTTCAGCTCATAGAGAAAAGATTTAACAATCAACAATCATCGTGCAACTCATGCAGACAGTAAATGCTGCAAATTTTGTTACAAGGAATAGGGGAGAAGGCAAATTTATAATCAACAAATCTCATGAAAAAAGTAAGCTGCCGTTAGCAGTGGTACCATTCAAATCCAAGCTAACCCAGCGGTCAAACAATTGAAGAACGCAAAAATCTAGTCAACCGCGATTCTCTCCATAAACCAGCAAACATCTTAATCCCATGTTACAAACACAGCTAGTTTTTTACATTATAATCACCGGAGGCTCGTAACAGACGAAAGATTGACCCTTCCAGATCGCAACTAGACATATCAATCCAAAAACTTGTACAGACGAGATTCTCTCCATATCAATCGAAGCCAGCAAACATCATAATCCTATGTTACCTACATGGCTGGTTTGTTCTACGACATGATAATCAGCAGAGGCCCGAAACAGACGAGAGATAGTACGTTCCAGATCGCCAGCACAACAGGATTTAAGTGCTGATGAGAAGGGAATAAGAATAGAGAGAAGAGGGACCTGAGCTTGATTCGAGAGGCAAGGTTGACGATGCGGCTACGAGCTCTCTGGCGTGCAGAAACCCTAACGAGGCTTGGAATGTATTTATACTTGGAAGAGTGGAGGGAGAAGGGAGACCTGCACTGGGCCGGGGAAACATTGGGCCTTCACGTGGTTATGTTTTCACTCGACACGGACAAGAAAACACCACATGGGCCGTGTCGGAATGGGCTTCACATGCCCTGCTCGTCCGTCATCTCAGAAACTTCTGGAACTCGATGGAGATCGCCAATGTTGCCTATATGAAAGGTAACCGACTCGCACTCTACAGGGAAGAGGAGAGAGAATTCTACTGCAGAGGAACCGTCTCTTCTCTTGATCTTACCGGTATGCTGTACCTCTGACATATTCCCTGTTTCTAATTGATATCGTTTGACGTTCTTCCTTGTTGTTCTTTAGCTTTCCCCGGCAATCTTCGTTGGAAGCTGTAATACATGAAAGTTGGATGATTTAATTACCAAAAAAAGAAAGTCTGATGCTTTGTTAATGATATTTGTGCTATGGTCTCTCGAAGGTTGTTCCTCTGAGGATTGTTGGATGAATTTTCGTGCAGAATAACTGTTTCTGGAGCCATCATGCAAAAAGCTGCATAGATTTTTTTTGCAACTTTCTCTGCTTAAATTTAAATCTGATGATGCAGTGAGTGCAGTTTGTTTTTTATGATTTTACGTTAGCTTAGGGAATCTGCGTAAAGCAATTTAAAGTGAGCAAAAGTGTGCATAAAATCTGAGAAAAGTGGCATTCAGCTGATCGTGGAACTGCATGAGATATACTGCCAATTGACATGTCTGTTATGTGCAGGAATAGCCCATTCGTATTATGGATAAGAAAATTGCTACATGTGGGTTGATTTCTGATATCTTGATGCTCGTTTCTGTGCTCTTCATCAGGTTATTGGCAGTGATCAGAGGTTCTAATGAGGGGCAGGAGTTATAGCTACAGTCCTTCTCCACCCAGGGGCTATAGCAGAAGGGGTCAAAGCCCCAGCCCGAGGGATCGCTATGGTTATCGGAGCAGCGATGCTCCTACTAGCCTTCTTGTCCGTAACCTTCACCGTGATTGCAGGTCTGGTCTTGCTTACTTTCCCTTGTATATTTCTCTTTGTGTTAACAGGTCCATGTATATCTTTCAGTTTCTGGATGTTCTATGGTTGCTCTTTGTATGGTGAAGATAGCATCAATGTTTGAGAAATCTTTATATGGTCAAGTTCGATTTGTGGGCACCCTATTTTTTTGTGGCTTTTAAGTTTTGATCATCAGTAACAAAATATGTTCCGCTTTTTTAAGTTTAGATCTGTATGTACTCGTTTCGACATGAAGTTTTGACCACATTATAATTGCAGACCTGAGGATCTTCATGGCCCGTTTGGTCATTTTGGACCTCTCAAGGACATCTATTTGCCCCGTGACTACTATACTGGGTGAGACATTTTATTTTACTTCCGATTTTGAAATTATGAATATGCACATGCATCACCTTGTAAAAAAGGTTGTATAAACGTCCATGTGATGCTGAATAATAGAAAAACTCTGTTAATTTGTCTGCGCATGAACAGCCTCTCGTTGAAGGTTGAGGGTTACGCTTCTTTGATAATTTATGTATGCTCGTTGGAGTTTGGTTAAGTTTTGAAGATACGAAACAAATAACAAGAGTATGGAAGACACCAATGAAGCAAGGGGAAATACTGTTCAAGATTTTCTTGTTGTTGATGGAGAAAGAAGTTGGTATGAGAATAATGAGAAGAGGTGCAAGTGTCGAAGAATTTCATCTCAACTAGGACAAGCTCGTACAAGGTCAGCGACCAGTTGATTTCTATTTTAACAGTAGCAAGTGCTCCATATAGCGTAGCAGAAAATGGTGCTTTTTCTGTTTTGCTGTCCCCTGTAGAAACATTTCCTTTTCTGCGAATTTATTATAATACTGAAAAAGTCCATGTCCATGCGGTCCAAATATATAGGCATCACTGTTTATGAGTTCTTAACACAATGAAATTCTTGTCATGGTGCAGGGATCCTCGAGGTTTTGGCTTCGTTCAGTTTGTATACCCAGCTGATGCTGCGGATGCAAAACACTACTTGGATGGTGAAGTTCTGCTTGGACGGGAAATAAGAGTCCTATTTGCTGAGGAAAACAGAAAGAAGCCTTCGGAAATGAGAGCAAGAGAAAGGTTCAGGTTAGCGTGGATGTTTTTATTGATTTTAATGCTGGAAGAGTGGATTTGAATTGGATATTGTCCCTTATATAGAGTGATCCACGCCTTGCTCCAAAACTTAGATATTTTAAGCCCATAGCATCCTTGAGAATGCCATTTGTATAACATGTTCTCGCGCATCGATTCCCAAGAAGCTTCGTATGTTTTAATCGCACATAGTCATCTTAACTTGATGCAGTCAGTGTCTGAAACCTGAAATGACTTGCTCAATAAACTTTGAGGAGAATTTGCAGTACTTTAAAGCATAGGTTTGTATAATATGCATTTGATGTAATGTTGGATTGTACTTTAGATTCATTAGGATGAGAAAATGGTTGTACTAGGTTGAGCGTCTAGTTTCTATTTTATTGGTAAAGAACAGAAGCATCTCTTCATCCACTAATAATTTGGGCTTGATTATTGCTTTCGTCAGGGGCCGATCCTATGAGTATCGACGCTCGCCATCACGCTATGCTCGATCCCCGCGCTACACGAGAACTTATTCACGCAGTCCAGACTATTATTCTGTGTCACCGAGAAGGCGACACTACTCGAGGTATTAATTAAGTTGGATAAATTTTTTTTGTACCATCCCAAACTTCAATGCAAGTAAATTTCCAGTTCCTTTTTGACGACGATAGGTGTTTCTTGATATGATGCAGGTCAATTTCACCGAGGGACAGGAGGTACCGAGCCCGGTCTTATTCAAGGTCTCCTTATAGGTCAAGGAGTCGAAGCTGGAGTTACAGTCGGAGCCGGAGCCGTAGTCCCTGAGTAACTTAGGCAGAGGTCAGCTCGCTATAGTTTCTCTGCATTGGACAGAGACTTGCACTGTCCGGAGATTTGATAGAAATAGTATTCTGAGTACTATGATAAACTCAACCTTGGTTTTTCATGTTTTACTAGTAAGACTTTTCTGTTATCATCCTCTTGTCGAGGATCTCGGCTCTGACTGCTTGGCAGTGTCGACTATTTCACTTTGCCTTTAAGAACCACTGGATCAGTAGTCTCTGGTGTATATTGTAATTGGTAGCAGAGTTCTTACGATATACAACCTGAGTTGTTCCCGACATTACTAAGATTCTGCCCTTTTAACCTTGAAATTCTTGTCTGAGTAGGATGGATAGAACATGTGACAATTCTGATCCGACACTAATCTAGGAGGAGAAATTTCATTGAAGATTACATTGGAGGATGGTTTGGTTTTTCTGTCAACAGTCAGCATGCCTCATTCCCTGCTGCTGGATCAGGCCATTCAGACTTTTGGGAGAGCGTGTCGTCTTCGAAGAAGATTTGTATCTGGCTCCACTCCACCCTCTTTCTACTTATAAAAGAAGACTTGAATGATTCCTCCATCGGATTTTCCGGTTATGTGCAACAGCACAGCCAGCCGGATGCTTCTTGGAGCTGCAAAGTGCACTGCAGCTTGGGCCAGCCATCATTCACTGCTGCTATAGGCCATTCATCCCTATGTGTCCCTCGTAAAAAAAGTTACAAAGTATCAAAATTGCTAGCATGAATTCTGTTTTTCACAAGGAGCGATCTTAAAGTAAAGTTTTACCGGTGAAAATTAAGACTTTTACTTTCATCCAGAGAAAGTGGGAAACACTTGCTTAAGGGGGAAACATGTACTAATCATTCAAATGAATTGCCTTAATCGTTGTCGATAGTCATGTCAGCACTTCCACATCACACTGCTCCGATTCAGTATCATTTCAAAGTTACTCCTTGCATCCGTTGATTATAACTGACGGTAGGATGTCAGTCGATACGTTTCTTTACAGTCCAGCCGTCAAAATCAATGCAATGACTCGGGAGTAGGAGACCAGAGCAAAATCAAGAAAAGGATGGTGCCATTGCAGATTGCCCGATTTCTTGGCTACGATTCCGTAACAACAAAATCGACGCGGAGGGAGGAGGGAAGGGATGTGGATCCTCCACCGGAACTTGCCTTCCTTCGAAGCTCCCTCTCTTCCTCACTCTCTCCGTCTTCTCGTACCCCTGCAACATTCTCCAGTCTGGTTGAAGCTAGGCATTGAAAGACCACTGCATACAGCAAAATCGACGCGCCCTACTTTGACAACGCTAAGCCTCCCATTTTCTAAATAAATAAATAAAATCCCATTTCCCAGAATAACCTGAAAGTGGGAGGACAAAGCTGAACAACCATCACCCTTTTGAGTTGCTCTGGCCTCTGCATATTATCTTTTTATATCTACACACACACTGTAAAGCAACGTGCCTGGCATAATTGCTACATTCATTCCCGAAGAGAGAATCCCTCAATGCTGTTCTCTTTGAAGGCCTCTTTATTTCTTGATAATAAAAAAAAGGCCTCTTTATTTAACACGAAAATAAAGGCATCTTTTTTCTGCAGAAACAGCTTGTCAAAATTTCAGGGATATTCCCTTTCACTTTAAATGGATGGATTAAAAAATTTATTCAAGGAAAACAAAACAATTTAAAAATGATAAAAATAATTAAGACATATGATATTTTTACTTTTTTTTTCGAATTTACATCTTTGCCAATTCTCACTTTATAATTAGCCTTTTAAGGCACCTTTTGATGGCTCTTTGATTAATGAAGTACAGTGATAGAAATGTAAATGTGCATTAAGTTAATGGGTGTCTCATTGAACAGTAGCAAGTCCCGAATCATCGCATGAATGCGACACTCAGATCGGCTGCTCTGTTCGCTTAGTCGCCATTTGGGTCATTTTCGGAGTTTTTTTTTTGGGAAGGCGTGATGCATTCATATATTCAAAATTTATAACTAGTCAAAACTGTTTATGTACAAGTAATGCCTAAAAAGATAATTAGCTTGCGAAGAACGAATCTTAGATCTAAGGTTGGGCCATGAAATAAGTTTAAATCGCACCGTCTCAAAAATACGATACGTCATAGTATCAATCGATAGCTGCGAAGTATGATGTACTCGAGAATTGCACTCAAGCCAAATCACGTACATATATTGAGTCCAAAATAACTTAAGGATGGTATCCAAAGACTCGCCCTTATGTGATAGCAGCCAAGTTGACTCTGTCATCCAATTCACTAGTGACGAACAATTCATATTTGTGTAATAAATGTCTCCAGATGGCTCCGGTAACAGGACAACTGAAAAAGAGATGGCTGCGGAACTGTTATCCCAAAGGACAGAAGTTACAATTGTCAGATTCTATAGATATTTGTCACCGACTCAACTGTCTTTAGTAGACAATCTGCTGAATCAAGCAAGTCAGCATATAAATGAGGCTTGAGGAATATGGTTTGAGAATCATATCAATTTGCACCACTAAGCCTTAACACCCTTGGGGGTGAAGTTGATCTCAAGCACTTCTAATAGTGAAAGTATCTTTTCGAGAAGGTAACCAAATTAATATGTCCTCGGCTATCATGGAAAGAGTACGATAAGTTAGAAAAGGTCGAATGAGATCCCATAACTGTAAAATTTTCCTCAAATATCGCCTGGAATAGGAAGAGAGCAAAAGGACCTTCCTCTAATCAGATAGTTGTGTGTCCATACTACCCACAATGTGTTATTTTCTGAGTTTGCGGAGCCATCTTTCCTACAATTTTTGGCTTAAACCAATGGCATGGCAGTGTCTTAATTGTTGTAGGGTTAAACGAGCCTTACTCATTCGAAATTTGATTTTGAAATATTGCGTATAAAACCTCCGGCAAGAGTTGAGCAAAGTGGTGCCGGGTAATTGCGGCAACTGATCATCGTGAATCCGAATTCGAAATAAGCTAATACCATAGAAAGATATTACGACTAATTTGTGCTTAGGAAAACCTTTTAAGCAACCCATTAAGCAGTATGAGGAAGACTTCCTCCATTTTTTTCATTATAAAAAAAGAGGTTAAAAGAGAATAAAAAAATAAATAAATAAAAGAATTTAAAATGTTTTTAAAAAAATCTTTTAATTTTATATGGAAAATCATTTATTAATTTTCCCAAAAAAACTGTAGTTCTGTACTTTATTTGCTAGGCAACAAGTCAAGTGAATCACACGCTCCAACGGTGCGCGTACCCGAACACAAGGCACTGTCAGACGCTCAAGGTCATCTTCCTTCTACTCCACTCTACTCCTCCCGGCTTTCTTGAGAAAGCCTTTCTGCTCCAGTCTCTCTCTCTCACACACACTCTCAGAGTCCGGCTCTGCTATTCTGCTAGAACAGAGCAGCAAAGAACAGAACGGAGGAAGGAAGAGTCAATAATGAGTCGACTTGCACCGCTCTCAGAGGAGCCCATCGACGCAGAAGAAGACCACTCCAAGAACCGGTCGAAGAAGGGTTGGCCATGGCAGAACTGGCTCAAGTCACAGCTCATCTCCATCTCCTCCTTCACGATGTTCACCAAGAAGTCCAATCTCAGGGTCCTCCTCAGCGTCCTGGGCTGCCCTCCCTTCCCAGTTTCTGCCCTCCACAAGTCCTCCATTAACGAGGTACAAGCAATCCACGATCGAGCTCTCCAGCCGTCACGAGCGTCTTTGTTGCTTGACGCAAATGCAACAGAGCAAGAACAGTAATCTTACTTTCTGCATTTTCATGTACTTTTTTGAAATTGCCGATTAGGTGTCATCCTCGGCGCAGTATATCGTACAGCACTTCGTGGCTGCAACGGGCTGCCGGAAACTGGACGGCCGGGTCAAGAATACCTTCACGACTGGAAAGGTAGTGATGGCGGTAGTGGATAACCTCGGATCAGGCGGCTCAGCGGCCAACGGGGCGGCGACATCTGCGGTACAGCAAAAGGGGTGCTTCGTGATGTGGCAGATGTTCCCCGACAAGTGGCTGATTGAGCTGGCGGTGAGTGGCCAGAAGGTTGTGGCCGGGTGCGATGGCAACGTTGCCTGGCGGCACACCCCGTGGCTGGGCTCCCATGCCGCCCGAGGGGGTGTACGGCCTCTCCGGCGAGCCCTTCAGGCAAGCTTTCTACTGCACTGTTCAGATGAAGTGGTTAGTAAAATTTGTTCCGATATTAAAAAAAATGAAAAACATTTTCAAAAGAACGGAAAAAAAAAAGGACGCCCAAAAGTTATATTCTTTTGGTTTGTTTTTTTACTTTTTATTTGTGTTTTCAAAACATCCTGTTGAGATTTTCTTCAGCGGGTTGTGTTCTCGGAACATTGACGACCGTTCTTCGAAATCCGTTTCCCCGAGAATATTCTGGTGACCTCGTGGGACAAGCTGACCAGAAAGTTTCTCCGCCTGGGAAAAAAGGAAAAAAAAATTAAAAAGGTTCGAAACATTTATCTAATATTATTTCAAATCATATTAAAAAATTTATAATATTAGAGATTGAAATAATTATTGAAATAGTGTTAATCCAACTGTCTGTTATTTCACGTACCTACCTGCACAGAAATTCACAGACATTGCATTAAAAAGATTAATTAATAGGGCGAAGGCTACAAGGAAAAGTCAACTATGTTCTGCAGATTCCACACTGCCCATAACACGGATTTGGGAATCTGCCCCTTTCCCATAAAAAATCTGTGTGTGTGTATATATATATATATATTATTGTACTCATGCACGCTTGTCCTCTCCCTCTATCTTTGGTTTTTTCTTCCTCGATGTTTTTTTTTTCCTTTTTTCTAATGAAAAGAAGATATTTTGATCATCAACTGTTTATATTTTTATTATTTTTATTTTAAATCTTTATTTTTTATCACTTACATCTTTAATCTTTTGAATTTTATCACTTTGATCTGATCGTTTCTTTTTTCATCCCAAAAAATATATTTCTAACAAAAATATTTTTCAAAAAAAGTATATTTCTTCCCTAATTAAGGAAATATTAATTAGTAGCAGGCGTTCTTTGAAAATTAGAACTTATTTTTCTCATAACGAGTCATGATTTTATAATGATAATAATAATCAATCAATTTTAAATTGAGAATGTACATTAATTTTGAAATATGGACATTAGTAAAATCCTATTAATACTTTTCATTTTCATTTTTTCCTTTTTTCTTTATATTTTAAAAAATATTTTTTGTTAAAAAGTAATTTTTGATTAAATATTCTTTTTAGAATAGAATATGCTTTTTTGGATGGAAAAAAATAATAATAGAACTAGAGTAATAAAAACTCAAAAGATTGATGACAGGAATAATAAAAATAAAAATTTAGGATAAAAATAATAAAAATATAAAAGGTTAAGGATAAAAAACATTTTTTTCACTTTTTAAATTATTAATATACCCCCATTAGCTCAAGTCTTAATGAATACTTGGCTTCATCCAGCACGAAAAATCATACCAATATCTCTTTCCTTAAGCTGCCGTTTTTCCAATTTTTTTACCATAATTTGATGGAGTAAAGAAATTTAGTACAGTAATATCGATCTCGATATATAACTATATTATTATTAATGTAATTATCAGTCAACCATTACTATCTTTTATCTCTTGTGCACGAGTAAATCTCTCTTAATATGAAATTTCATCCATTGTTAATCACGCACGGAAGCAGCTCTGATTTCTTGATATTGGATGGGACAAATTTATGGATGGTGTACAGAATTGCTTAGTTGGTCATCAATCTGACTCGAACTTTGGTGGCCATTGGTTTTATCTTCGTGCCAAAGCCTACAGGCTCCATAGTTGGGTGGCATGCTCCTTTCCATCAGACACAAAATGGTGTCAGAGATCTATTCTGGGCAAGTGTCGGATTTAGGAATCTTCGTGGCTATATATACACATATACATACAGATCTATATCGGAGTGGTCCCCGTACTGCGTGCATCCTACTTTACAGCTAATCTCCGTAGGCCTAGGCCTACCATTACCCAGACACTGTTTCCTTCCACGACCTTCCTTCCTAAGTCAACTAGCCATTTTCTCTATTGCTTCAATGACTGGGAATGTTAAGACCGTCTTGACTACTATGAAATTTTCTCTACTGAAACATGAGATTGTTGTATTTTGAAAAAAAATTATAAAATTAGTTGTAAAGTTTGGTAAATGTATGTAAAATGGTCATAAAAGGGATTGGAATCCAAGAATTCCATGAGTTTGATTTCCATCGGGGATGAGCTTGTTTTATTGCTTGTTTATGACCAAGTATGTTTCACAGTATAGACAGTTGATGGGTAAAATGCACCAGTACATCCTAGACTGTATCGAATGGGTTCCTAGATGCCTGCATCTGTACAATTCCAAATGGAAGAATGTTTCATGGTGCAGGGCCTAGATCCGGTGTCCATATCGACGATATTCTGTTCTGCACACTACATGGGGGAGAAGAGGATCTCAGACATGGAGGACTGCTTCATCCTCAAATTGTCAGCCGACCAGACTGACCTTGTCAATCGGAGCGATGCCACAGCCGAGATGATCAAGCACACAGTGTACGGCTATTTCAGCCAGCGAAGCGGACTCCTGGTCTACTTGGAGGACTCCTACTTGACAAGGATCCAATCCCCTGGCGCTCACCCCATGTACTGGGAGACCACAATCCGGTCCCGGATCGAGGACTACCGCCCGGTGGACGGTGTGATGATCGCACACTCTGGCCAGTCAACTGCCACGATCACAAGGTTCGGGGACGACATCGATCTCAAGGCGGGTCCAGCAATTACCCGGCTGGAGGAGTCTTGGTTGCTCGATGACGTCGCGTTCAATATCCCCGGGCTGTCTATGGACAGCTTTATTCCTCCCGGCGATATGCAGGACTTTAAACTCCCTGGAGATAATCTCGAGCAAAGATTACCAATTCGGTGATAGCGAGATGGACTTGACTTGCCATGGTGGGGTTGGCTCCTTCTCGTGGCGATCTCTTTGTTTTTCTTGGGCTTGATCTCGGTTTATGTTCCGGCTGATCGAGTGGTATCGAACGTTTATCTTCTTTTGTATATAAAGTTCATAGCATTAAGGGATAAAATGCAGGGATGATGAGAAGTCCAAAGATATAGTCAAAAGACAGTGGCATCTCTCTTTAATTCTTCCCCAGATCTCCCCCTTCTTTTCCATGGATCAACGGATGGAGTTTTTCCAGATCTGTACACTTTAATGTGCTAATCTTGAGCTTCTGCATCTTCGGTTAGTCTCGACTAGAATGTAAAGTCAATCTTCAGACAGTGCTTTCTTCATTTCCCATTTTCCGGGAATCCCCAAAATGCTTTGATGCACATTCCACGCTGTGTTATGCTGTGAGTGATTTTTGCCCCGGGAAAAAAACAGACAGACCTGGTTCGGATCGATGCCACAGGATCAATAATCGACTGTTAACAGATCCATCAAAGGAAAGATCAGATAAGAGTTTCCATAGCTAATGGAAAAAGGGAAATGTTTCCTTTGACCTGTATTTGATCGAGATTACTGGCAACTCAGGAGAAGAAGAACAAGTGCCTGAAGAAGGAACAGAGTAGAAGAGAAAAAAAGACGTCTCAATATGCCCACTGCTGTATTCATGATTTCTATACGGCATGATACGGAGCAAACCATAGCAAGTCTTCCAATTTCTTCCTCTTCTGAGAAAGACTGGCCACCAAAACGGAGTCAGCATAGTGGTAAGGAAGACCTGCAGCGAAATTTGGCTAGAAGTGCAATGTGATCAGAGGACCACTTTGGAGAAGGAAGCGCAGTGTCCTTCCTCACGCTCGCCTCATCTAAGAGCTCCAACAGACCCTCCACAGTAAGTGCATCCGCTGCGACCACAGGTAACTGATATTAATACAAGTGCGTGAAAAACCGGCCAAGTAGAGGGTGGTGCATCACCAGAGTAAAATATGTAATCGACGGTGTCGATAAATGTCCCGGTGCAGTGAGTGAAGAAGGGCTCGTTCATTGAAGCGTTCATCCTCCTCCTGTTGTTTACCTGGTCAGGATTCTCATTCATCCTGAGGAAGGAGGAGTACGCACTGACCTGTATGTATAGCCCAGCAAGTCAAAGCCTTGAAACATGAAAAGAATCTTCTCCACAGCAAATCTTGTGCAGATTAATATGGCCTTTTTTTCGTTTTACCAGGCGTAGTTGATGATTTAACCTTCCAGTGATGCTCAGTATCCCAAGAGGATCATTCACTGAAACAGGATAAGGTGGTTCAAACCTTCCTGTGGCAAGGAGACGATGTGCCGCACTGCAGCAAAATTCATCTTCCATCAGTAACTTTGAAACAGAGTACAAAATTTAAGCAATGTCAGACAGGTTCTTCTAGTTTCCATAAACACCAAGGGGGACAGAGGATAGACCTTCCCGGCGGGGAGCTAAAATCCCCACAGACCACCATTGGAATGTCACCACTGCTGGCAGTTATGTTTTCTAGACCTTTCAAAAGATTGTAGACCTGATTCCACGACAGGAGTATTGGGCAAAGTAGTAATCACAGTAATATTGTTGACAGCAGTTAGGACCGATGCAAAATTACTGAGTATAGTAGTGGAGATTTGAGACAAGGACCTGCCACAGTTTCACCTCTTTGAGATTACGAATGATATTCACGTGAATGTTAGCCTGTAGTAAAAACCATAGGCGCAAGGAATAAGTCTTGAAAAGCATCAGTTGGGTACGTAGAAGCCCGTCAAGTAATGATCTCTTTGAAAGGGTTCCATGAGCATGTAGAAAAGTAGGACAGAATCAAACCAGATGGAAAAAGACACCTGAGAAAAAATAGTAGACAGATTTTTTTTTTTACCACAGAAAGAAGCTGTCGTTTCCCAGGATCGTGTTCGTCTCTCCCAGATTTTGATTCAAGGACAGCTACAAGAGCAACATTGTCCTGCATGCAGCGCAAACTTGGTCCATGACAATGGAATGTTAAAATTCTGTTATCCCCTTTTTTTCCCCCTTTTCTCTATGAAACTGGGAACAATGGATCCAACCTTAACCAATCGACCAACAGCAGTTTGCCTGTTCATACTAGGTAAGAATTGATCTATCAATCGCCAAGCATCTTTATTAAATTCAAACTGCACAAAACACGGCCACAGCATGCATCAGCACTCGTGAACTAGAGAAAAGAGAAGGTCATATCCTCAATGTTTGATGATGTAGAGATAGAAAGGCTGCAAGAAAATTTACAAAACCTCTTGTTTCATCACTTGGGAAAATCTGTCCCGGCGAAAAAATGTTGCACACCCATCTCTTGTATTCACATTCCCAGTGTAAGCCTGCAATGGCAGGAAGGAACACGAATGATTAATAAGAAGAGGAGAAAAAACCTCAAAACTCCAAGTCTATAGAGGAAGTTTATGATTAACTTCATTAGTTCTACTCTTGAATATTGCTTCATAACCATACTCGTCCAGCTGAGGTTCAAAAAACTCCTCAAAATGATTTTTTTGAACCTGCAAAAATGCCCAAAATACAAGCAGAGTCTTAGACGGCACCAAGGAACGCCATGTCTAGAGAGGCCTCAGCACTGAGTCAAATTAACTAACGAGTGAAAATGATTAGAAATACCTCTTGGAGACAAATAATATCTGCGTGGTAACCGATAATTTCCCCCAAGAGGTTCTGCTTCCGATGTGGCCAGGCAAGGGCCCACAAAGGGCAATAACTGTATTTTTCCCTTGAGGCATACGTTTCAGCTAAGATGTTGTATGACAGGACGGTAAATGTATCCGTGGAATGGAAATGCTCAGTCAGATCCACTCTATTCACCGGAATCAATCGACGAGGAATGGGAGAAGGAACTGGAATGACCCAAGAAGTTTCTAACTCATTCACTTGCCCAACAGGGAGTTTCGTCTCCGAATCAACTACTACACACTCAAACTTAAGGGCATGGCCAATATCTTCAGCTGTCGGTATGTAAGTTTTTGAGCGCCCCACTTCATGCCAAGTCTCGTCTCCACTCCTCTGCGTAGGAAGAGCTACTGAGTCACCCTCATTTCCACTTTCGTTCAAGGAGCTTGCAGCTTGACTGTGGAGGTTCCGATGGTGCGGCCAAGTGTGAGAGAAGCACTTGCGAGAACAGTGGTAGCTCTTGGCCACAGGGACTTTAGCCCTCACACATTCTAGGCACTGCACCGTGGCTTGCTCAGTCGGGTGTATGCTACAAATGAGGACTTTCTTATCACTCCTGTACCTGGAATTAAAGATCATCGCTGATGAGAAGCATCATTTGAACTTTAAACGTCTACTACATATCGAATCTTGCAATACTCCAGAGAAGCATAGCCCAGCTAGAGAGCAAGTGAAAACACAGGGAAAGAGAAAAGGATGCCATCGCTGACCACTTGTATCTCAGGAAGTGCCCATCAACGGGGGCAGACTCGGGCACATCCTCGTCGCTTCGGGTCTTGTCGGGCCGGTGTATGACAACGTGCGGCTTGAGCTCATAGCCTACAATTGGTATGTTCCAGTGCAAGCCCACTTGGACCACCGCCAGCATACTTCACTTCTTGCAAACGTCCCAGCTGTATAGGTCTGTAAACTCACTGTGGAAGAAGCTGCTCTGCCCAGTGGATAACACCGTGAATCCGCAGTTTACCGAACCCAGTGGCCGGGCGGCCAGACTTGCTGTATCTAGCGAGATCGTGTGAGGGACTGGATAGAGAAAAGAAATAGCGGAGAACTGAACGACATAGAGAGAGAGAGAGAGAGAGAGAGAGAGAGAGAGAGAGAGAGAGAGAGAGAGAGAATTGGAGGGAAGGTGCTGACTTCATTCAATCCTCCGTTTTTCAGTTGCACAAAGTCGTTATTAACCGCCTCCCGTAACAGCACTAACCGCCACCCGGATTCAACTTTACAATTTGATCCCTTGTTCTTTCTCTGTTGTTACAATTTCCACCTAAACATTTTCTCTTTGTTACAACACAGCCTTGTCACATTTCAATTCTCCCTTCCTCCAGAAAACTTGTTCGCATACAGAAATTCCCAAGCGCCTGAAAGGGAAAATTAAATTTGAATTGAATCGAACTAAACCAAGTATTCAATTTGATTTAGTTTAAGATTTCAACCTTAAAATATCTTAATCATATGAAATCGGTTTTTGCAGGTTCAATTAACTGGTTGTTCACCTTTACAATGTCTATGT
This sequence comes from Lagerstroemia speciosa, assembly GCA_037672795.1. Taxonomy (NCBI): domain Eukaryota; kingdom Viridiplantae; phylum Streptophyta; class Magnoliopsida; order Myrtales; family Lythraceae; genus Lagerstroemia; species Lagerstroemia speciosa. The sequence goes on along the minus strand of CM075302.1, from coordinate 632,151 downwards.
AATTTAATTAATTAAACGTGATTGGTTCCGTTCAATTTGCAATTAATCGAACCAAACTATTACAAGATTCACAAAATATGAATTTTAATTTACGAAGTCATTTTATGTCATATTTTTGCTTATTTAATAATCATTTAGAAAATTGATTTTACTTTTATATTTGATTGTTTTTTCATTCAGTTTATACACTTCTTTATCTTAAACAATATCTCGAGTTTAAATCCTTAGATCTCATGACCGGGAGAGTTTTAACCTTTGGTGAGTCAAGCCCGACTATAACAGAGTTAATGAGCACTCATTGGATTTTTGGATGATAGTTTTTGATAAGATTAGAGACACAGTTGGGATCTTCCCTGCGCCTTCTCTGTGTACGTAACTTGAATCTTCAAGGGAACTGAACTCCATTTTATGTTCCTAAAAAGCTTAAGACAGGCATCATCTGACAAGTACGCCCAAAGCAAGGCATATATCCTCAAAAAGACGAAGGTTGTCGCACACTGACAGCAAGGTTACGGGCAATGGGATGAAAACAATCTCAAAGCTTCTCCAACACTCTGAACCCAAAGTGGCTTTTCCATTACTCATCTGCTTTAGACTTCAAACTGAACAGTTCCAATCTCCTTTTATTCTTCTTGTGATGATTGCCGTGTTCTTCCTCTTGAATTTTCCTCGTTTTCTGGGCAAGTCTCTCCACTCCACCTTTATATACGAACAAGTGACTTGCTCGTCAGAGAACTGTTATTCTCTCCCCTTGGATGCAAGAGCAGAGGGAGCTTTCGGGTCCAAGAATCCGCGACAGAGGTCGAGATATGAAGGTGTCTCGGGCGCTCTTCTCGATCATCCTCATCCTCCTCCTGTTCTTCTCAGGTACCGTACGTCTGTGTTTTCCCTCAGCAAAGTAAGTTATTATCGAAGAAAACATCGATTTCCTAAATCCGATGAATGAATTCATGAAAATTGTGTCCGGCAGGCAAGGTGACAGTTCACGGGGCGCATGCCGCGAGGATACCGGAACACACGTGCTACAAGCAGATAAGCCTCCGTAAATGCCACCCCGAGAAATGCTTCCACGAATGCTCCATGGAACCTTACGGCAATGGAGTATGCAGGGGCAAGATTTGTGTCTGTACCTATTACTGTAAGTTTCCTCCCGTGTAAAAGAAGGGAAGGAAAACAAAGGAAGACAAATTTGACCCCAGAGCGCCTTCCTCCTCCTCCTCCTCCTCCCCGAAATCGCTCTTACCGGTTATCATGAAATTCGAGAGTAGAGGGACACAAAAGGAAACGGAGATTCTTGTTGTAGGGTCTTGTCGGGGTCATGCAGGATTCTGCTATCTTCGGTTGCTGCTGTCACAAAATTTTCTTATTATTTGTATAAAATTTTTCTTATTAACCCCTTAGTTCAGTAAGCATGTGTGTATATTTCATGAGAATTCCTCATTGAAGTCGTTCACAAATGTGCTTGCACACAAATTTATCTAAAAAATATAAACTTGTGAAATATTCATTAATTTAAGATAAAAAAGTCTCTCATTATCCTTACAAAAAAAATTTCTCATCATCAAATTAATTTTTTTTCATAGTTTTATTTTCATTTTCCCGCTTTTTATATCCCTTCAGAATATGTAAATTATTTACATAGGAGATTTTCTTCCATTTTTTCCTCATCACCAAAGTATTTCTTTTCTCATCATCAAATCATGAAAGACGTTGGAGATTTTCCAGTTATCAATGGTTTCGGATGAGGAAAATTAAGGAATGAATTGTGCGTATATGCATGCTAATGTTATTGATTATTTTGCATGTGAATTTTGAATGAAATATTAATTAATTATAATTATTTTAAACAATTAAAATTGGCCCCTTTACTCCTTAGAAGTTCTTTTACTTCCAAAATATATCAGTGAAATTTTAATTTTTTAGTTTATTGATATTTCAAATTGAAAAATATCTTTAAAACTCTCTCTCCTTATATACGGGTAAAAATGTCATTTATTTTTACATTATACTAATTTCTAAATAAGATCATGTAATGATAACCAACCAGGTTTAAATAAAGTTCAAACTTCAATGTAAGTATCTAACCATTAGCATGCTATACATAATACACACTTATATTCAACAAGAGTAATGATTGAACATTGAAGGAAACCATATTAGTTTCGCATGTGGGTTCGGATATTATTAAATTATACGAAATGTTAGAATAATGGAAAAATTTTAACGTATTAAAATTTTATTGAAATATAAATCAAAATATGATATTGTTATTTTTAAAAGTATAAATTCAATATAAAATTGGATAAGTATAGGTGAAATAGTCGTAAAATTAGTTGTATTTTGAGTTTGATCTATTTTAAACGTGAAATTTTTACCAAGTACGTTAAAAAATTATAAACTATATAATTTTGTAAAATTTTTTAATTAAATAATGCAATTTATGATGTAAAATTTATTATAATATGAAAATATTCTACTAAATATTGCATTAAAATAAACACATCATTCTTATGAGAAAAAAAAGACCCATTCAAGTTTGACTTACTAGATGACACTATCAAATGTATTAACAAGAAGTAAACGTAACCATAGAATTACATTTTAATTTCAAGAATTTAAAGTGATACAAAAGGAGGCAGAACCTATACAAGTTGAATATTTCACAAATCTAATTCTTATATATAATAACGATGGCCTATATACAGATTTATGTTAAGAAAAAAGATGATCCAAAGCAAATAATAATTATAAAAAAATGACCCTTTCAAATTTGACATACTAGATAGTACTATCAAATGTATTAATAAGAAGTAAATGTAGCCATACGAGCATATTTAATTTCAAGAATTTAAAGTGATGTAAAATGAGACAGAACCCAAAAAAAAAAACTATTTCACAAATTTAGTTCTCAAATATAATAACAGCAGGTCTAAATACAAATTTATGTAAGCAAAAAAGATGATCAGAAGCAAATAATAATCAATAAAAAAAATGACCCTTTCAAATTTGACTTACTAGATGGTACTATCAAATGTATTAATAAGAAGTAAACTAACCATATAACTATATCTAATTTCAAGAATTTAAAGTGATGCAAAAGGAGACAGAACCCAACAAAAATGAATATTTCACAAATTTAATTCTCAAATATAATAATGGCTGGTCTAAATACAAATTTATGTCAGCAAAAAAGATGATCAAAAGCAAATAATAAAAAAAAGACCCTTTCAAATTTGTCTTACTAGATGGTACCATCAAATGTATTAATACGAAGTAAATGTAACCATATAACTATATCTCATTTCAAGAATTTAAAGTGATGCAAAAGGAGACAGAACCCAACAAAAATGAATATTTCACAAATTTGGTTCTTAAATATAATAATGTAGATCTAAATATAGATTTATGTTAACAAAAAAGATTACTAGAAGCAAACAATAATCAATAAAAAAAAATGACCCTTTCAAATTTGACTTACTAGATGGTACTATCAAATGTATTAATAAGAAGTAAATGTAACCATATAACTATATTTAATTTCAAGAATTTAAAGTGATGCAAAAGGAGGCAGAACCCCAAAAAAATAAATGTTTCATAAATTTAGTTCTTAAATATAATAACGGGTCTAAATACATACTTATATTAACAAAAAAATGATCAGAAGCCAATAATAATTAATGTGTATATATATATATCATATATATCTTGCATGCAATTTTGAATATAAGTTTCTACAGCAGTAGCAATTAATAATAATATAAATCTTTCATCCTATTTTTTATTTGGAAAAAACCGTGTGCTTGTTAAATGGGACTAATTGCCTAGCTCTTTTAATATGATATGACAGCGTTTTCCATCAAATAACGAGACTGAGATTAATCGAATTAAATACGAGATATTTGCTGCGTTGGTTCTAGAGGAGTAGCTCACCTTCTCCATTTCAAGCAGAAGCAAGAGCACTACATTTAGCCTTGCATTAGTAGCTATCATGCAAGGTTGGAAACGTGTCTTTGTTCTCAATGTCTCCTTAGCATTTGTAAGCTCTATGCGAAATGTGACGAAACATTTCGATTTCTTTAACTGTGAACGGGCTGGTCGAACAATGAATCGTGAGCCTTATATGTTGGACATGTAGGATAAAAAATATATAATATAAAATATTTACATATTTTGAAGGTATTACCAAACAATCCTATTTTTATTTATTTTCTCTTTTTTATAATCCCTCTTGCATTAAGCCCTTAATGGTATATATGGGGATTTTGGTGTCAGGATTGATTGACAAAAGCTCGGTCTCATATGAGACACTGCCCGACACAGATCTTCTTTTATTACAGGAATTGCTCGTAAGTTAACAAGGAAAGGGGAGGGGACAATGAGAAATATCAAAAATAAAAGTCTCATGAACATCAACAGTATTTGATGGTATTATTATAAATCTACTGCAATGAATAATTCATATTAACATGATTAGATACTGTAAAAAAGTGTTGTTGACATGATATTTTGTAACTTTGTCAATATTGAGACAACAAAAAAGTCCAACGGTGCGGTACGTGTGTGAAGAAAATAAACTATATGGACCAACCATATATTTTGCTTCATGTTCAAGACAGTGGCCAGCCGTTTATCTCTACCACATCCCTTGTCCTGCCCTTGACTTCTGTTTTCTTCCATTAAACGACTCCGTACTATTTTGTCCTTAATTGTAACAGTATATGAAAACCTCTAATCCAACATCTCGATGAAAACATATCCTAGGTATAGGAGAGAAATAAGGCCAGATATAGTTGGTAAATTTTGTCGAATTGAAGTTAAGAGATTTTAAATTCAATTATTGTTAATGAAAATTCTGGTCACCCTTTATTTCCCTCTTCCATGATACCTTTTCGACCTGGCGAGTTTTTCACTAATAATTGAAAGAGATGACAGAAAATTAGAGAAGATTATTTTTTTTTTGAAATAATGGTTTCGTTACTTTGGAATTAAAATGGAACAATCAAAATTACTGAAAAAAATAGAACCACCAAAATTTGCATGTGAGAAGCTACTTTATATACAATCGTGCCCTAAGTTAATAGCTACTCGTGAGCCCCTTAGTCGATGCTCCGATCTTGGGAGTGAGGACAGCGCTTCATCTTCGCTGTGGAAACGGTAGAGCGCATTATTTCCCTTTAGGGTTTTTCTTCCGATAAAAAATGTGCTCGTTCCTTTCCATCCAGATAGTGTGAATATACTGCGTCCACAAAAATCGACCAGCTACCGAGTCGATTGTTTCGCCCCGTTGTGGCATCAGCCAGTTTGCTTCTGTAGTCCAATCAACGGCCTCACGGTTCAGTCCTGCACTTTTCAGAGCTTCTTGCCAGACCCTTCCCTTCAAGTGAACCCGCATGAGAAGAACAAGTGGTCTTGGGTTTTCATTTGAACTTCACAGAATTTGCAATCATGGCATATTAAATGTTAGATCCACAATCACGGCATAATTAACTGACTTGAATGTAAATTAGTGAAACAGCTTAGATTGTCTCTTATTAAATACTAGATAATTCATAGAGGCAAAAACACCATCAAGATGTAGGTATACCCATCTCTTTAATATGTAGGTCACGCTAGCTAAGACAGCACCATCTCTTCAAGATGTAGGTCCCCCTGCCACATCAGTGTCGCTCTCCCTATCACTTAATACGATTTTTTATCTTTCTAAAAGCTCGAACCTTAACTCCCGGGATAGGTACTCTTTCCATTATAAGTTTATCTTATTCTGTATTTTTGTTGGTATTTATATAGGGTTAAGAGAATTAATCTTGGTAAAATCCAAATAGTCCGAGAAATTAATTGAAAAACTCAGTAATTTAATAGTAATTATGAGCCATCTGAACTCGGTCGTTAATTCTTATTTTGGATCGAATTGGAAACATTTCTAACACCAACTCCATCTACCGAGTTGAGGAGGTACTCTCGGAACCTTTATTACATTATATATACACACACACACCCTGATCCTTGGCTTTATTCTTCGCTTCGTCTCCATATAGAGATCTCCGATTCCAATACCTACTGCCCTCTCCTTTCTGGCTTCTCCACAGCACCATGGCACTTTATCTGGCAAAGCTCACGATCATCTTCCTCGTCGTGATCTTATTGGTTTCCTCTGGCCTCTTAGCGGTAAAATCCCAGAGCACTTTCTCGAGAACCATGTCCCCCGATGCCCTTGGCCTGAAGAAGGAGAGGCTCAGCCACCTCCGCTTCTACTTCCACGATATCGTCAGCGGGCCCAACCCCACCGCAGTCCGAATAGCCGAGGCAGCCATGACTAACCGATCCGTGACCGGGTTCGGAGCAACAGTCATGATCGACGATCCTCTAACGGAGGGACCCGAGCTCAGGTCGAAGCCGGTGGGCAGGGCCCAGGGGATCTACGCCATGGCCTCCCAGAGCGAGGCGGCTCTGCTGATGGTCCTCAACTTTGCTTTCACCGAAGGGAAGTACAACGGCAGCACTCTTAGCGTTCTAGGGCGGAACTGTGTCTTCACATCGGTAAGGGAGCTGCCAGTCCTGGGCGGCAGCGGGTTGTTCCGGTTTGCTCGTGGCTATGCTCAGGCGAGGACTCACACGTTCGATCTCAAGACCGGTGACGCCTGCGTGAAGTACAACGTCTACGTCTACCACTACTGATATCCGATTCCCATTCCATGGTCATGGCCTTCTCTTTTCCCTCGACATTTGGAGGCTCCTTACGTCATAGATTATGTGTGTCATCCCCAGCTGTAAGCTGTCCCTTTCTTTTTATTCTGAAATGGGATTTGGCATTTAAATTACATTACTCTCTATATGTATTATGAGGATAAATTACTAAGTTTTTATCAATAAAATTTCATACATCCTTAAAAATAAATTTCAAGTAATTCAGATTGATTATGATTTAACATCGTCTTTGCAAAGAAAATATATGCGGGACGTTAGATTATACCCCTTTGTTACACAATGGAAGGTCTTGTATGTCGGTGCATGCCTCTTAATAGCATGAGGAGTGCCTGTTAGCAGGACGACAACTGATACAGAAAATTTATGGGTCTCAACCATAGTGTTATAGATTCAAAAGAGAATATAAATTAGATAAAAGTGAATGAATATAAACAGAGTTTCTGTAACAAGATTCAATCCACGGCTATTTTCCTAACCATTTAACAATTATAAGAATTAAAAATGGGCCGATTTGTATGGGTAGCACCCACGACTAGCTAAAACAGGTGGCCAAATCTCTGACTTCCAGTGTATCAACAATCAAATGTAAAAACCAAGAAGTGTGTACTTTCTTCCGTATTTTGCGGAGCGAAAGTTGATATGGAAATGTCTACCAACATTGACGCATGTTACTTCAATTAGTTCAACGTCTAACTCTTAAGAAATTTTTAAAATTTAAATAATATGAATGAAGAAAAATTATAATTAAAAAAGATTTAATTTTTTGAGAGTGGGCCCCGTAAGTATGATGAAATGCGAATGGAGTCTCAACAGTACCGAGTTTGTGGACCCAAGTAAGAGTGGTGGGCCGCGGTTTCTTTAGCAAAGCAGTCCGGACGGAAACGCAAAACTGCGGAGGTGGAAAAAGCAGTCAACAAATTGGAAAGCATAATTATAATTTATTATGGCCTTTTGGACCACTTCGGTAAAGTTCTGAACTTGCATTACTCATGGCCCTATTCCATGATCACAAGTTTCTGTCTTTTTTTGTCAATTGTAAGGGGTATGAAGTGTCGAGTGCAATCTACATGAATCCTTTCATATTTTGTTTCTTAGATAAATAGTTGATTAAAAATAAACCAGAGGAAAAATTAATCAAGAAAAATTAGGTGACATGGATAAAAATTTAAAAATAAAATACAATTATTACTCGCAATAAAATGTGGGCTCCTCAATAATGTTCACCTGTCCCGAGTTAGTGACACGAGAATCCCATGCCCATAGTAGGTCCATCATGCACAACACAGCTTTCCTTTTATTTAATATGTCCCATTAAATCCGCGAAATTTGAGTAAATCATGAGCATCATTGTCCCATTCCAAAAAGACAAATACAGGATCCATCTGATAACTCGCCACTGTCTCTCTCACAAATTTCTCACCAAGCTTTCCGACATGGCTCTCTGCTCCCGGAGGATCCTCGTCTCTGCAATTTCTTCCCTCCTCGTCACCCTCACCGCGTCAGACGCACTTCACCTCTCGAGAAATTTATCGCCGAGCCAGCTCGGGATATCGCCGGGACGCGAGAGGCTGACCCACCTCCACTTCTACTTCCACGACATTGTCAGTGGTCGGAATGCGACCGCTGTTAGAGTGGCCGGTGCTTCGGCCTCCGGCAGGTCCCTCGTGGGGTTCGGGACGGTGTTCGTTATCGACGACCCTCTGACGGCTGGGCCCGAGCTCGGGTCGAGGCTGGTGGGCCGGGCCCAGGGAATGTACGGTCAGGCCGGCCTTGAAGAGCTGGGACTGATGATGGTCGTGAACTTCGTTTTCGAGGAAGGGGAGTACAAGGGCAGCTGCTTGAGCTTGCTCGGCCGGAACAATGTGTTATCGGAGGTGAGGGAGATGCCGATCGTGGGCGGGAGTGGACTGTTCCGGTTCGCCCGAGGCTATGCCCAGGCAAGGACTCATAGGATTACCCCGGAAGAAGCCACTGTCGAGTATAATGTGTATGTTTACCACTACTGATACATATACTTCCATTCCATGGACTTTTAAGTATTCTAGTAAGGTTTTACATATCGCTCTAACATAGAAGGGTCCAAGCTTGTACCCGTTTCATCTGACAATTTACGTACATCGAAGAGCCCCATTTAGTGAACTAGAAAGGGGATCGATAATCTTTACGCTCGGATTTGTATTGCATACACGTCACCACTAAGATGTCTATTGCCAGAGGACAGATCTCCAAGCGACAGACCATTTCATGTCTTGAAGAAACGGCGCATTGGATCATTGAATTGGTCTAGGGAGAGAATATTCCAACTTCCACGGTGTCTGGGGTCTCATTTTTAAGATGTCGGATTTTTTTAGTAGTTTTTTACTAATAAAATGATAAAGAAGATTAGGAAAAGAACAGAAAAGAAAAGATCGAGAACTAAATTCGACAAAGAAAATCCAGGACCAAAACAGGAAGCAAGTGAAAGTTGGAACCAAATTCAACATTTTCTCAATATATAATATTACCGTTAATTTAGGGCTGTACCGAAGACGCGCCAGGCGCCAGCCGTTGAACGGACGGCCGGGTACATGGAAAACGTCCATTGACTGTAGATGCAGCCCTGTATAGGCCGATCAAGAGGTTTTGGACTGGGCCCGTGCTGTGAGGGGTAATGGGCTCGCGCCCAAGTTTAGACAATCAAGCAGATTTCGTTTTTGCCGGGAGAGACGGAGAGGAGTCTTTCCGTCTCTCCCCTCGTTAAATTATGCTCTCATTTCTCGCTTCCCGCCTCCCCCCCTCCTTCCCTCTCTCTCTCTCTCTGCAATGATGCAGAGCACTCGCACGATCAAATGCGAATTGTCAGAGATCACGATGTCGAATGGGAAACGTCGCCTCAAGCATGACTTGGTCAGTTCTTCTTATCGTCACTCGATTTGTTATGTTTCGTTAGGACTTTATTGATCGCGATGGATCTTAGTTCCCAGCTTCGATCAACTTCTGTGAATGATCCTGTATTTCGGCGAATCCTATAGATTTCTGATATCAGAATGGCTACGCATATGCATAGGTTACCTTTAGATATTTGTAGAATTGTTGGATCGAGGTGATCAATTTTCTGGTTAGTCTAAGTAATCCGAGGATTGGTCTTCCTGGAGGTCCCGTTCGGTGTTGAACTCTCTGTTGCATTTGACAGTTGTGTTGCAGGTGCTATTAGTTTATCCACGAAAAGTTGTTTCCTGATTTCAATAATGTTGAAAGCAATTGTGCTCCTAGTTGCAATTAAGTTAGAACCACAACCGCTGATAAATTGGAAGCTTGATTATTCAGGGGGTTCTATTATTTCTATAGATGGCGATCAAAGTATTACAGTTGCAGTTTAATCTAAGTAATCCACGCCATAGTACTTTGTGATGATGCTATCTGTTTTAGTTCTGTTGTTCCCCTCTCTTCATAATCAGCCGGAAGCATGCATAGCCCGTAACGGTTATTATCTCGACAGGAATCGGTTGTTCAATCATCTTGTGGCCTTAATCCTGCTCCATTATAATGAATATATGGCAGTTATCCTGGCTTTAAGATAAAATTATTAGATCCAGCTAATACCAGTCCTGCCTTGAGCATTTGATACCAGTTTAACGTATTTGTATCATAAGAAGAAAGTTCTATTCCAGAAAGTAGTTGGTCCAGGAGTTGGTCCAAATTTGATGCAGTGGAATCTGAGAAGTTCTAACTCAAGCAAGGTCGCTCCTTATCAGAATAGCAGTAAATTTTAATTACAGGTAGGATTAGGATTGAGCCCCTATCATCCAGAAATGCTAGAATGTTAAGATAACAAAATGGTCAGTGTTCCTTATCATAAGCAGTTAAAGAGGCTGATGGTGTAAAGCTGTTTAGATAACCACATTCTGATATGCAAAGAACACAAGTCAATATATTTTTATACTAGAATCATGATTTTTCATACATGACCAGGTACATCCTGTGTGTTGTACATTTTTCCTTCGATCTATATACTGTGTGTTATGAAAGGAAGTGTATTGATTGTGTGAGTGATTATAAAGAGGGGGAGAGTTTTGAAAAATAAGGAAGAATTTTTACGAAAACATTTGTTCCTAAGCAGTATAAGAACCTCAGGGTGAATAGTTTTTGGTGTCATAAAAGGGTGCTTTGCAATTATTCAGTAGTTACAAGCTCAAAGAGTATTCTTGCAATATACGACAATAAAACCCATAGATGACATTGCACTTAAAGCGCAGGTTAGCAGTCAGCTACAGTATAAACTGTCAACCTCGTTTGAAACTTCATATGGCTGTGGATCAATGTTCCCTAAATTCCACATTTGTATACTTCCCCCCGCACTCTCTCTGTCTCTCTCTCTCTCTCTCTCTCTCTCTCTCTTCATGTTTGTGTTTATGGTCCTAATGATATTGTATGTACTCGTCACTCGTCTCTATTGTAGCTTTTATCAGCTTGTTCATCACATGATCTCTTGGATGCATTTGCTTGTGGACCCCCAGATTGTTGGACTATGATTACATTTTGACACGACTTTCTGTGAAAGTAGATACACACTTGAAGAATCCTATGAATTTGAACAAAATGGAAATTTAGAACCGCCTCACTGATTTTGCATTCAATTAGTTATAATTTAAATATGCTCTTGAATAAAGTCATATTGGGATCATCAGAACTTGTTCAACCATAGGTCACAGCTGTTTTTGGTATGCGACAGACATCTATTTAATGCATTAGTTAGCTATATAGGTCCTCTAAAGTACTCACTCATCAATTTTTTGTCCTTTGGCTTCTCAGTGAATGCTTTATTCTTATTATTGCCTTTTTGATGCTGGTGACAAATCCCTGTAGAGTCCGGACCACATCGAAGTCCTAGGCAGGAATACTTGAGTTTTCAAAAATTTCCTTTCTCCCCACTGAGACGCTCTGCTTCAGATTGAAGTGACTGAGTTGTCTTCATGATTTACATACAATTGGGACAAATAAAACAGAGACAAGTTGTTTGAAAACGATTTTCATGCATCTAACTCTGCTAATTGCATAGATAAAACTCCAGGAAAACAAGTTAGTCTCCCAAGTTTAAAAGGAAAAAAAATATTCATTTAACTGGTTTAGTGGGATTTACATAAAGCCTCTGACGGGATTCTTAGATTCCAGGAGGGTGTTTTGTGAACATAGAAGTCTCTTCTATTAAGTTATGTAATTAATGTAAATGCAGGCCTTCTAGGAGCCCTTCTTACCCTTAACTGAATCCCTTGCCTTTCATTTTATTGCCAATCCAGGCTATGCTTTCAGTGATTAGAGAGAAGCAGAGATTATGAAGCCGTTTCTTGTTTCACTTGAATGTTTATTCTTGTTAATTCACTTGACATTTAGGTTGATTATGGATGTGGTTGTGTAATAGAAGGTTGGCATATAAATTGTTACATTTGGTTGCGGATTCAGAAATTCTCTCATATGAATAGCTGCGAGTATGAAGCTTTCTTTTCGTATTGATAACTTGAACACCGATCTCGTGTAATAGGAAGTTCTATAATAAACTACTGAATTAGTGGGTTAGAAGGGAAGATGAAGTGAGTTCAACCATTCTTGTGTTTGGAAAGAAAACGTTTAAATGTTCAAGAGCTACTGTTTCGGTGTTTCTAATTGTCATCTCTTTCAGATTTCCTGACGTGAATCACTTCCTATAATGTGGATGCCTACTGTTTTGATTGGATTACATGCATGCTAGTTTTTAGGGCCATGGTTGCACGATTTTGGATTTGTAGCGAATTTATTGAACTTTTAATGCGATATTGTGATGTCTGATCTGTATTTTAATTTAAGATAATATTAGTTAATCCCATTAGATGTTTCTGGTGTATACTCCTTTAATCCTTGTATTAGCACTTTTTGTCTCACAATTATTTCATGCTAATCCCATACAAGATGAAGTGTATTTCGCCTAGCATTAATAGATTATGCTAAAAAGTTTGCTTGCAGATTCATGTGAACTACATTAGCACGTTGCATAAGCACGGATATCATGTCTACTAATTTCCTTCTCGATGTCCATAATTTTTCTTTGTGGCGTTTTCCAGATTGTGGTGTTGAATGGGGCAGAATTCAGGAGACACGCCCAACTCATGGTCAAGATACTCACGCTCGGCCGGGGTCGAACTGGTAACATTCTTATTTAGAACGATAACTTTTCTTGTGCTTTAGCCAATGTTATCTAAGATTAATTCTCGGCTTGCTGCTATTCCACAAGATCGGATAGATTAGACAAGAAAATCTCTTGCTTGCACTATATATTTCATTACTTCTCGTTAGGGCCTAGGAGTATTTCTCAACGACTTGGACAAAAGCTTGAAACTCCAAGAACCCGACCCGTGAGTGTATCTGTGATTGCTAAATCATCAATGGACCAAACACATGCTTGTGAAACATCAACAAAAGTTTATCCAACCAAAGTTTATCAATATTTTACGCACTCTTCCAGGATGATTTTAAACTTTCAACTCATAAAAAATCCATTAGTCAAGTCCATTAATAAGGTAGTGGTCTTGGTTCACCCAATAAGTTTTTTCTCATCCATGCAGCTGACCATCGATTGTTCCCCCTCTTTCTTCACAGACACATATTTCTCTCTCTATATGTAGCAGACATAATAGTTACGGTACAGAAGATGAGAAAATAAAGATGTCAGTCTAACTACCATGTTAATCTGTTACTTTAAAGTCTTCGTCTCTCCCTCTCTCCCTATTGCGGGGCAAAGGTGGACACATCCTTTTCCTGAGAGTTGGTCTTGACGTTTTAAAGCTATCAAAAGCTATAGTTTGCTGCCTTCGAACTATGAAAAATGCATTCAAAAGACAAGATGTAGGAAAAGCAGTAACTATGACTCATCCCTTCCTATAAGCCTTGGACCTTTTTCATGGTTCTGGTAACGACCCGGTGTCCACTTCATCAATTGAAGGACTCAATCCCAAGATTTACATCACTGAAAAATATCGTTCCATCATATGAATTAAGTCCATTCTCTGTATAGCATATCTATTCCTATTTTTTCTTGGTATGAAATCTATTCATGTTATTGTCCTTATAACTTGAAAATCTCGTGGAATTAAAATACCCGAAAAGGAGGTGTAACTTTTTTCGTCTTCCGCGCACACTCAAGTTCTCAGTCACTCTATTGTATACTCAATATCAGACAAGAACACACACCTGTTAACTTTCATAGGGCGGAAGCTTCTTATACATAAATGTGATCTGTAGGATATAGTTAGATTGAGTGTCAGATTATATGATTAGAGATATAGCAACGGCCATCCTTCGAGGCTATACATTAAAATTCATGCAACTAACTTTTGGGACGTGTTTAGGGCCCAAATTTGGCGGGAACAGAATTAGGGATTGATTATGTTTGAGTTTTATGAGTTCGAGAGAGAGAGGTTTTAAATGCGAACCTGCAAAGGCCGTGAAGAACAGGTTGCTCTGTTGGCAACTGCAGAGGAGACATTAGGATAAAAAAAAAAAAACTGCAGACGAGACAAACAAAGCCTTCCATGGCCAATGGTGTTGAATTGAATGCATCTGACCCCTTCTCTCAAAACGAGGCAACCTTCCTCTCGAATTACATTCTTCACACGTGTGAAAAGTGTTTTAGAAGATAATAAGACAATTTACTGTTGAAATTAATTTCAATAATATATAGATAATAGCTAACTGGTGTTAATGCTATGAAGTTGACACAATTAGAACACTTAATAATATTAATGTAGCAAGATAATTAAGAATAAAGCCTAATGTAGGATTGCCTGCTTGCAATTAACGCCATTTGAAGTCACCATTTTTGACATTCAAAGTCGGAGGGGCACTAAGATGATATCCTTTCATGTACATGTTGAATTAATTGGTAATGATAAAGACAATGATGGTAATAGTTGGGGACCCTGTCTCATCAATCATCTGATTCAATAAGAACATCGAAGCGGGTACGATTATAACAAAATTTTTTTGAGGAAGAAGAAGGGGAAAGAAAAAACAAATCTCTATTTGGGGAGCGAGACAGGAGCCGTCACAGGAACAGTTACAGATGAAGATCCAAGCTCACGTGTTCCTGCATGCTTGCTTTAGCATCGTAGACATACCTGCCTTGAGAAGGACCGTCAGTGTTACGGCTGCTCACCCTTGAAGGCTTCATCAAGTCATCTCCTGCAACCGATGGCAGAGGGTGGACAGATGAACGGTCACGGCTAAGGTTAGGGTTACTTTGGATGGTGGAGGGGATCCGCCACAGGGCCAGAGGGCTCCCGTTGATCGGCTGTTGATGAGAGGAGCTGTGGCTCCCGTAGAACCTGCTGTTAGTGTTCCACGTGGGATAAGTCATAGGTGAATGGTTGGCAGTCGCCGAGCCAAGCCTATAGTTCATGAGTCCATATACATGGGCGTCAGAGAGGCTACCATGGACCATAGCTGACTGGAGGTGGACCCTCTTTGCATGCTGGCGCTCTCTCTTGTGCGCGTTCTGGTGTCCTCCTAGTGCCTGAGAGGTGGGGAAGTTTCTGCAGCAGTAATGGCACTCGAACCTCCTTCCACTCTCTCCATTCTCAGCACTATTGTTCTCCTTGACTTCCTCACTTGAGTTGTTCTCCACGGTCATCTGCTCGGGCTCGTATGCAGCACTGGGAGCAGCAGTGTGAGCCCCAAATTCTATGCCAAAGAGCTTGATACCCTTCTCTTTGACCGGAACAGGACGAATGAAAGGCAGCTGAGAGAAAGACTCGACGTTCATGAAGTCGTGAGTCTCTCTGTCAGTCTTGTCCATAGATTGGAAGAAGAGGGAAAGATCTCTGTTGTGTCCTGACCGGAGAACTTCTCGCAGAAAGTTCTTGGAGGGTATCTCTGATGGCTGTAGAAGGAAAGGAGGGAAGGTATGAAAATGGAGAGGAAGAGGAGAAGGTGAACGAAGGTTGGGTTTATGTGGACAGCGAGATATAAGACTTGAGGGATGTGGGTGGTTTCGTTGGGACCCACGCTTGGAAGGGGACGATATGATATGATCCATGGGCATTGGGAGGCTGACCCGTATTATTAGAGTGATAGCTGATAAGGCCACAGATTCTGATCCCTGAATGAAAGAAAACTTCATGTCAGATCTCAATAATAATAACAATATATAACTATAATGGACAAAAGAAGAAAAAAAGGCAAAACAAATTAGACTTCTATTTGCCGCCGAGCAATTGAAAACACGGTAAAAGTTAACGAGTCTTGCAGCTTGAGGAGTTTTCATAACCTGACTTTAGCTTGTTCAAGTAGTTAACAGAGTAACTCTAGTTGAGCAAGTAATTCATCACATCAAAAACAACACTTTGCCTAATAACATTTCACATATTATAGCAATTAAGCCAGCCTACTGTTTACGAGACACGGCTGTAAAAGTTTTGTAGGCTTCAAACGAACCTAGCTTCATCGTTAGAAGTTAAATTGAGATTTAATATGATATTTACAAATATTGCCAGTGATGCGACAGGTGATATTAAACAAGATTTATGTGGATCTTGTGCCAATAAGAAAAATCAGATATTTAATTTGAATAATAAATTTTCCTTATAATGAAATTGATTGCATGAAGTTACGGACCACCAACATCCAAGTAATGGGTTGTCACATGACTTTAATTTGCTATTGAATTTGTTGATTGTGAAAATGACGTGGCACTCTATCAGTATACTTAAACCCATTAGATTTGGTCCCGTCCATTGTATCTTTCTTTTTCCTATCATTAACTTCTGTGCTTGTTTTTATAAAATTTCTCTATCCCGCAAGTAATAGTTGTTTGCCAATCATCTTGAAGATTCCTTCTTTAAGAATAAAGTGATTTTATGTAGACAGCAATGGATGATCCCTATTTGGAATATTCGCCAGCAAATCTTACAATAATGACCAAAATTATAAACATTTACATATTCTAATATTCCAAAAATATGTATTATACTCTCCATATAATACTTATTTATCGTGCAAAGTTGCATAGGACTGAACATTTTAACTATATACTTTGAACATATTAATTAGAGTTAAATTTTTTTTTTTTGGCACAAGCATTGATTATCATCCATCAGTATAGTTGAAGTCATACATGTTGAGAGACTCCATTCTTAAGCATCGTCCGTGCAAAAAGCTAGGTAGCTGATCATTTTCCCGGCAAGCCGATGAGCCTTGGATCAGTCCTTTTTGTGGAACGTCATATTTTCCTTATCTATTTAATTCCACTGCATATATCATGCCCTCTTAATAATTAGTGCTTCAATAAATTGACTCGACATTTTATTTTGGTTGTTGTTCGTGAAAATGATATTTATGATAATTTGGGTTAATGGGTGAAAAAGATTCATGAAGTCCGGACGGACATCCGTCTTTATGTTGATCATTCCGTCTCTCCCCCATAATGATGGGGGTACTTAAAACGATTTTACACAATTCTGTTAGATATATAGATTATCGAAGAGACACATTTTGATTGATGCAAGATTTGACGGTAACTTGTGGGCACCTTTTAGTTCCTCCTTTCTTTCATGTTCTCTCTTATTCTTTCCATACTGCTAACAAGTAATAAGTTTATAGCTGCGTAGATTAGCAAGTTTCTTAATTGGTCAATGTTCTTCTTTTGTAATCAAGACTTGTTTACCAGTTTAAACTTGGTAGAACGAAATTTCTCCAGAACTTAGAAAACATGCAGCAGAAGCTATGAAAATTTCTAAGGTCTCCTAATTCCATATATTGTTAGCAGCCAATTCCACCTCAAAGAAAATAAACATTGAAGTTGAATTTACATATACGACGAGCTTTCAAGGTTAATTAACTCTGTAAGAATGTCGCCAAAAGGTTCCCGCATTAGCTATCAGAGGCTACATATATAAAGTAGAGTTGCATCCGTCCTTTATTTTCCAGCTCTATCCAATAGTGTATATCATTGCATGCCCTTTTCGAATCATATTTCCAACCTATGATTTATATGTTAACATGTTGTCTTCAAGTCACACCCCACCATCAAGAGAGCGTGTCATCTAAACATATTCGAATTGTATTGTTTAGCTTGCCTATGTTGTGTATAGGCTATATTACGATAATTGGCCGTCTCCTTGCTCTTGAGATGGATGTCGCACCACTTAAAAATGGTAGATTGCATTGTGTAAAAGATAGTCATGATATTGAATCGTGACTCTACAAGATCAGACTATCTTGTTTAAATTTTGAAATTTCTTGATTTATCTCAAATAAAGTTGGGATATTTTATAGAGAGAACTGATGCGAATTTGACGCAATTTGATTAAATTAGATCTATTAAAGTATTGAATAGAGTCCAGTAACAATATTGAAAGAATGACATTCATGTGACCTTTCTAATAAACATCTTAATAAGACTAGAAGTTGACAATTTGAGAGATTTTTTTATCTAAGATCTGACAACGGGGTTTGAGTTGGAATCTCTATGAAATCATAATTTTTTATGTCGATTTAATGGATTATTTGTTTTATGTCTCAATTTTTAGAATATAATTTTAGTATTCGTACTTTTTTCTCTCACTTCTTATTTCTTCACGTTATTATGATGATCGAATTTCAACATCCTGAACGGGTTTATCCCCGGTAGATTCCAACCAATCAGGACCACGTAAGTTAGCTTGCATCGAGAGAGTTCATTACTGATGAGAGGGAAATGACCCAACTCCTTTGCTGCTGCTGTCTCTCTTTCGCTTCTCGTCTCTTATGTTCTCTCTCCAGGACCAAGGGAGGGTACAACGCAAGTTTATTGTTGGTTCACTGGTGCTTTAATAGCTGCTGGCTGTTTTATGTGGGGTAGCAGGGACACTTGCGAAAAATCAAGTGGTCCCTTTGCAGTCTGCGATAAACAAGAAATAAATGGAAGACAAATACTACACGAATGGAGAAGTGAAGCAATCATCTCACTGACCTCTTCTCATCCATACATCCACTTCTCATTCCTGCGATAGGCAAGAAAACAGTACGCAGTTCTTACTCTCAGCCTTTTCCCACACAGCTACTAAAAAGTCTCTGTCTGCACACCGCATTGCATATTTACACCTTCTTTAGTCACACTTAGTCGCACTTCTTATTTTCAAGATTATAGGTATCCGTATATGTGTCTATATAAATATATATATATATATAACTATTGCAACCCTAGTTTCAGTTGCGAAAATAAAATCTGGGATTCTCTATGTCGTTCAGGACTCAAAACATATGATCAGTGGTTATTTAACGATATTAGGCGTTTGGGTTTCAGCTGCGAAAATAAAATGTAAGGTTCTATTTATGTACCATCAATGGTAATTTAATGATGCATTTTTGAAGTGCAGTCTGCTCAAAAGCTTTGCTTCTCTTCATGCATGCTTGACGCGTTTTGCAATTATTCATTGCCCCAGCTGCTCAGCTGCTCATAACTCGATTGCCCTTTTCTTTTGCCCTCCATTCCAAGAGGGCAAACACACCGAAAGTGACGAGTGGTCCCGGTCAATATGCAGGGACGTTATCGCACAAACCGCTCGTTCAATTTCTTTCTGCTTGCACCTCAGTGATAATATGCTGAATATTATGTCGTTTTCTTGGGTTTTTGCCATTTATCAGTCCCGTCTGCATGTGCTAATTGATGATTGTGGGAGTCCGATTTGATAGATTACACCAAATTTATCCGGTGGAAAGTTGGACCCGGGCCCCATTCCTCTAACATGACACATTTCCTAACTCTTCAACAAAAACCCTTCATTCATTCAAGCCCTCTTTGCCATTAAAGTCACAGTTGCAGAGGTTGTGATTTCTGGGCGGGGACCATTGTCAACACAGTAGATAGTCCAAAGGTTCAATTCAACCGTTCTCATCCCTTCTCCCTCTCACAAGAGGAAGATAGAATAATAGACAAATTAATTGATGTGTACATGAGAGTCTTCGATGATCAGTCTGCATCCATCATGTGGCAACACCTCTTGCCATGCCACAACATGGTGTTCCATCTCTACGGTGGCATTTTCTAATGTCATCCACATTTACATTTATAGGTACAGCATGTATAAGACAGTTTCTTATTTTTCTGATGTCTCATCAAATGGCCTACGTTATGTTGGTAGTGTGAACAGGTGTGATGCTCCCAAACAGGATTATCTTATGAGTCTAGTCTACAACGAGAGAGCATATCTACTGATTTCCAATTATTCCCCACCTCTCAACCTTAGCTGGGAAGCACATTCACGCACGTCATGACTAAAATGGTTTGACGAAGTTAGCTTCCTAGCGAACTTAACAAGTAACGATGACTGATCTTTTTCCATATTTGTGTGAGAAAAGCGGCCATCTATCAATGAGGTTTTTTGAAAATGTGGTGGTAATTCGGGCTCATTTAATTTAAATGGTTCGGTGAGAAGCTGATCCTGATGGGTTGAAATAATCTAATTCGCATCATTTATTTTTGTGTAAATCTTCTGCTTGGTGCAGCATCCGTTTCTGGTTTAAGCGTACATCTTGGTTTCTATTTTGGAAACAAACGGTCCATTAATTGGCATATATATATACCTTGGCTTCTGATTTCCTTTTTTTCTTCCCCAGTTACATGTTGACATAAATACTCACACTCGCCATATTCCTTTCATCAGCTGCACAATCTGAAATCTAATTTTAGATTCTGTCGCTGGCCAATTTGACCGGAATAGATAGCCACAGACCTGTCTAAGTTTATTTTATTTTTTTTTTATTACCAGGTTGAACGAATTGAAAACCTTAAAATAAATTAAATTAAGAATACAATCTTTTATTTATATACATATATGTGGACACCATCGTAGTTTAGAGTTTCATGAACCGGTAAATGGTGTAATTTTATTGCATAGATTTTATAAGCCCGTGCACACATGTTGATTTGAATAGATTGGATGTTGTTTTCCTTTTGAATTCAACAAAAGATGCATGCAATTAGTTTGAAGCGCCCGCATCTTTAATTTCCTCCTCGAAGAACAATTAGGAATAGTTGCAGGAGGCTTACACTGCTTTGCATTAAATAGCGTTAACTGTCCAAGGAAGGATTTTTCAGATTTAATAGCATAGATTATCACGTTTGCCATGACTCTCACGACATCACCCTGTCTACCTGATCTGTAGTTATGCTCGCAATCATGATGTTCCTTCTTCCCCCCTCCTCTGCAGGAACCAATCGGATTATACTGGTCAAAATTTTGATCATTTACATTGACTCTTGTACTAACGTTCCAATATGCAGATGGGACGAATAACGAGTCTTGTACTGTGAATTACGTACAGGACCCGATGCTGATTGTTAACTACCATTAAGTTTTGATCGGCCTGTCAGTCCGAGAAGACTGTGCTAACTGTAGAATTTTCCTCTCTTACTCGGTTCTAGCTAGATCCCACATGGGTGTCCAAGTAGTCATAAGGGTGGTGGGAGTAAGGGAATGGTCGCTATCTGTTTGCTCTACACCTCTCTTTTGCCATTAGGTGGCAGAAAGGGACATTGTCTCTTAAGCTTGTAAAGCATCTCCTGCTCAGCGCCTCTTCTCTTCCTCAAACCACCATTTTCATGGACCCCCTATGGTTGATTTGCTTTTTTATGTTGTCCCCTTTCGTTAGTCTTTGGCATTGTTATCCAAATAAATGAACTTCGACAAAATCTAATCAAGACTCTCAAGTATACTTGATATTATTTTTTCCGATGGCAAACAGGGCAAAAGCTCAAAAAGAACTGCAGAAATCAAGTAATACCAAAGCAAGGTCAGGAGAAACAGTAAAATCTCATAAAAAGGAGTATGCTGGTACCAGTTGGTGGGGAGTTGAAAAAGTAAGATCTTGATGACAACCAACTCTGAGCCTACCAATCTGCACAAGCATTGCGCTTTCTCCATAAGGTAAACATCAACTGGCCAATCTTTTATGAATAATGATCTGATGACAATAACTTCATTGTGTGCATTGAGTTCTGAATGCCACATATTGAGATATCTGAATTGCCTATCATCTAGCATCAGGTATTTGCTAGATATAATAGAGCACATGCATGGATACTATTGAGCCATAAATAATTATTAACCAAGCATTCAACTAATATGGTTAAAATCTTTAGCTCAGTAGGGTCAGCCTAGTTTTAAGTTTCACATAGATAACAGCCACCTCTTTAGTAGACTTGGAAAACCATGAACTGTACAATTATGCACGCAATATGTCCAAATACTTACTAATTTCTCGAGTAAATTGGAATTGCAAATGACTTCAATTGCTGCCGATGAAATACTGAAGCCTTATTTGAGAGAGAAGCCATTGCAATTTTATATGTGTGCCTGTTGCCTACTAAATAATGGATTTATAGGATTGTACAGCTGCTGAGCTCAGCCAAAATTTTCCTTTCAGTTAGAAAGGTGTCCATGTGTCTGGGAGGGGATAGGAACAACGGGTGAATATGAGGAGATGCATTGACAAGATCGATGCTAAAATTTTTAAGTTCACATTGAGAGCGATTTCACTGAATAAGAATTTGGACGGAGGGAAGGACAAGTATGGGCTTGATGCTGTGTCGATTCTTTCATCACATGCGACATCATATTCTCATCTCCAAAGTTCAATTAATGTCCTGGAATGAGATATTTTCAGCAGAAAAAAACAGAAAGGAAGAATGTGGATGCTGAGAAAGATAACAAAAAAGGCCAAAACTATGTATGCAAGTGGTGGGAGATGACATGAGCACACGATAGAGCCCTGCTATACATCTCCTTCTATATTAAACTCAAACTCGAGACCTTAACTCGGTGAAGCAAAAAAACAAAAAGCACCAAATCACTTTTAAAAAAAAATTGTATTGCTTATAAGAACTTAAGTGTGTGGGACATGCACAAATTTATGTTTAAGAAAAAGAAATGTGTACGGTTATGTAATGTGTTTCAGATAGTGAATGGGGGCTTTGAGTTTCAACTGTCAACATGAGGCTGTAGGGCTCTCTTTTAACTCCTTGGAAGCTTTGATGGCTATGTGATCAATGTCGTCTGAAACGGATGGGAGGACTGTTGGGAGTTGGGACCACCAAGGGCATATTTTCTTTTCTTTCTTTTTTTTCCCCCCGGATGCTGCATTAACAATCCCGGGGAATTTAATTAAATAATATTTTTTTCCCGAATTATGTGATATCCTTTGGTTCCTTTTTTTTTTTTTCTTTTATAAGGTGATATTGATAATAATAATAATAAATAAAAAAAATTAATTTCCTAAGATTAGTAAAGCTTAAGGTTTCAAACTCCAATGTGCATTGAATGCGGGATTAAAAATCTTCCTTCTGTGGGTGAGCTCATTTCACCTTGTCACACCTTCCCATGATTTCTCTCCATGGAAATCAGGAGCTACCCACCTCATTAACTCCCAAAGAGTGAATTTTGGAAAGAATCAATTTTAATATATATTTTTTGGTAACAATAGGATATATAAAAACTATAGCGTGAATACACCAGTTACACCTAACCTGCCCAATAGGTGTACGAGGATGTTGTGCCTAACTTTGAACGGTCACAAGGTTCAAATCAGACATATAACATAATATATCATAGTTAAAATGGACTAATATATATTTTTTTCAATCGAATTTAGGACTTCTGCCCTATTTTTAAACTGAAATTAATGGATGTTACTTGTCAGTGGAATTCTCAAGCGTATGGCTGAACACTGAACTGATGCATGCCGACAACGAAATCGGAGCCGGTAGTATCTGAGTATTATGGGTAGCTGCAAGTTAACCACGTTCACATGAACAGTGTTCCACTCATTCACTTCAAATCAATCAGAACTTTGGTCCACCATCCTTATAAATCCCAGATGTTGACGTATGATTCCAACTGACAGTTTTTAATGATGTTTCCTCTCGTCTTTTTCCTGCTTTACTTTGTTTGTCTAGTCGGTTCTTGTAATTATGAAATTTTTATAATACGAAAATACAAGCATATAGTACAGTATTAAATTAGAGCAGGTGACACCAAGAGGGGTTGGGCCGAGTGGTAAGCAGCTCGGTGCCGCTTAAGGAGGTCTCAGGTTCGAGACCTCACGTACGCAGACACCCCTCTTGGGAGCCTCACCCGCCATTGCCAGGCGTGCGACCCGGGGCGACCAACGGATTAGTCAAGTATGGTTGGCTGAAAGATGTCATCTCACCGCTGGTGGGGCCTGCTTGGATACCGTGGCTGGCGACCAAAAAATTAGAGCAGGTGACCAAAAAAATGTATTAAATTAAAGGAAAAGGGCAGTAGTATTTGAGGAAGGGGTATAGTAATATATCGATATCATTTTTAATATAAAATTAAGATGTTTTAATGTAGATTTTTTTACACTTTTTTTTGTTATCTCACTTTAATTTCTTTCTAAAATATGGATCTCTTTTATAAGTGAAAAAAATATCAATAGAAAAGGAAAAGAAATATAAACGATAGTCTAGAAGCACAGTTGAATGTTCTTTTTTTCTTTAAAAAAAAATCAAGAGTTGAATATTCTTCGCATACATTCTTTTTGCCTTTTTATTATTTTATATATTGAACTGTCGGCTTTTTTTTATGATGGAATATTGTTAGAAGTGTTCATGCACGATATTTCAATTCATCCTACGTATTAGATTGATTAAGATTAGTACATAATTTGTTTCTTGGTTAAGTTATGCGGTACTACACACATCTCACAGCCTCTACGCAGTCAACGATATAATTAACGATTGACCTTTTTCTTTCTTATTTTCTGCTAATGCATTCTTTAATATTAATTAAAGAAAAAAAATCCAAGTATTTATAATATTTTTATGCATTTGTTTTGGACGGTGAAACACTCGACCATAGAATTTCTTTTGAATAGGTTTCCTTTTGCCCCATGTCCCAAGGCATCATCTTAGTTATCCATTTTATTACCCTTTTTTTAGACTTACACTTTTAAAAAAAAATAGATTTAATGTTTTTTATCTTTCTCCGAAAAAATTGGTCTGATATTTTTATATATTTACTTTAAAAAAAATTTGACCTATATAATCTCATATAATTTATCACAGCCTCACTATAATCTATGTTTCATTTGCTCAAGAAAGTGTCCCACGGCCATTGAGCATGGTATACGCATATTCAATTCGTCAAATATAGCCGGAAAAGATCACTGTATAGATTTTATCAAATTGCATTGCAAAGAAAAGGAGCCATTTTGATCGAGAGATCTATAGTACAACAAAATTTGCAAATAAAGAATAAATCATGAAACTATTTCTCAAATTTATAATGAGCTATCAGTTTAGCCCTCAAAGTTTTACAATCATTAATTTGGTCCTCATTATTTAATTCTGTTAATTAATTGGTTCGGATGTTATAACGCAGTTTACGGATGCTGACGTGGATGGTGATTATCACGTTAACGGGTCTAGATGCCACATGACAATCAATAAGTAGATAAAATGATATTTTATTTTCTAACTTCAACCATTCATAACTCGTCAAGTGTCTTGTGTGATCCGCTGATGTGATAGTCGCCGTCTACGTCAGCATCTGCAAACGAAGTTATAATGCTCGGACTAAATTGATTGACGGAAGTGAGCAGTGTGAATCAAATTAATGGTTTTTAAATTTTGAGGATCAAACTGATGGTTTATTAAAATCTCGAGGACCACTTTGATGGTGCACTTGCAAATAAAAGTATGTGATAGCTGTCACCTTTGCATTTGGGGAGCATCGTTTTCGGTTGTCCGACATCACACATAAGTTAATGGGGACAGGAGACTAGCGAGGAGTTAAAGTCCATGGAACTTGGTAGGCCATGGTACTTGCCATAATGCTCCCCGGCATCTTTCCCCCTATTCAAAGGTGGTCCAGTAACCCCAAGAGGGAAAAAAAAAAAAAAAGCAAACCGAAAAGAAAGACAGTCCTTATCCTATGTCTGGTTTTCTTCCTCCTCTTGCCGTGCTTCCTCTATGAATAAAGATTTTCTTCGACATTTTCTTCCAAATATATGGTTTCTGGCATAGGGCCCTAGATTGCCTCCCACGCACTCATGGAATAACCCAATAAATTAATAGGAAGAGTTTATTCAAATCTAAAATTATCGGACTCATGGGAACGAACTTAAATACTTGAAAATATCAAACTTCTTAAATTTCAAACGAATTTGAGTTAGTTTTTCAAATGAAAAAAAAAAAAAAAAAGTTCATCCGTGCAAAATATTTAATGGAATGGGAGGACGGGTTCTGTCACCGCCCACAAATGGGGCGGGCCCCGACGATGTTGATGGGGGGGCACTCTTTGTTCAGCAATTCCAACATCAGTGACTCCCCTTTTCCCATACATCGGAGATTTCTAAGATTGTCTATTTAAGGACCCTCTGATTGGAACCCCCGACCAACTAATTCTCTATGATTGGATGGAAATTCACTTGTATTCTTAAAGAATCTCATACATGGAGGATTAAATTTTTTTTAAAAAAAAAGTTGCTTAGAAGAAGAGGTATAATTAAATCCTCCTAATAAAGTCTTTCCTTTTTTCATAAAAGAAACTCATAAATTTCGAGGGACATGAAAGAAAATAAGAAAATGGTATCAACAATTTCATCTATAAAAGTTGAAATTAAGATATTTTAATTTCAGATCGAATAATAATAGTACTATATTAAATCTCTTTCTCTCTCTTATGATTATTGTCTAGTTATATTTATCATGAGCAATTAACGGGAAGGAGGCCCCACTTCGAAAATCAGAAATATGAGGGCCGACAACCGTTGAAAAATTTATAGTTGAGGGGTAACTTTGCAGAAAAAATAATTCTCTCCAACCCAAGAATTTCTAGTTTGATCCAACTGAACATTCACACATATGATACACGCAAACTGAATTAATTGCCCCCGATTCTTCCTAGGCTTATCGGCCAAAAGTTCGTATCTTCTTTGGATTTGGCCAACGCCCAGAGTTGTAAACTCAAACTGGTTAAGTTAATATACACCCTCTGTAAAAGTTGTCCTACTAACAGCCTTCCTAGCGGCGGGGGACAAAATTACCCTCGTTCATTGCGTGCTCGGATTCGAAACAGTTAAACTCTTCAACGGGACTCGGGAGTCGTGTTATCTTTTCGTCGGCGTCTGATCGGTAGATGCCATGCTATAATCATTTCATTTCCTGTGTCTCAACTCTAAACAGTAATTTCATTCCATTTCTATTGTTGGGTAAGCTCCGATGGTTGGTTATTAAGTGGGCTATAGACTCCGTGAAACTCTGTCGTCCGTTGGCCCATGGCCTCAATCGAGGATAACATTGTCGGCCATTCCTCACCCAGCAAGCTTATGGCCCAAAAATCTGGACCTGGGTTGTGTTTGCTTCCATATATGTTGTTAGGATTTTCCTTACAAAATCCTAGATTCTTGCTATTTCTTCTTACAAAAATCTGGACTCGGTGCGTGTTTGCTTCCATCTATTAGTTTCTGACATATGTAACTCTTTAAAATATGACTTTTCTTTATTCAAAAATTGAAGCGCTTCCAGCAAATTCGTATTACATACTAAAAAGATTTTCAATGGCAGAATTTTTTTTGGTTGGTTAGAATCGCGTTATTATTAGAACAAGCTTTGAGGCTCGTTATGATGTCCATTTACTTCAACTTAATACGCAAGCACCCCGGACCACCAAACTTCTGAGCTCGAGTACATGTAACCAATAGCAATTTAACCAAAAAAAAGAAAACATGATTGAAATGCTCTATCAGATCGCTAATAAGAATGACAATAATTGCAACAACGACGCTAGGTGTATAATACACGTCTGTCATCTTTACCAGAGCAAAAGTTTTATTAAAAAAAAAATGATTGCACCGTACAGCTGAGGTTTTTCAGTTATGGTGTCACATTACTTGTAATTGAACGCCACAGTGTCCATGATTATGCGCCATGGCATCGTGATTGCCAAACAGTGACTGTATCGTACGGTCATGGTTTTGTCACACTGTCCCTTTATAACAAAAAAATGCAATGGATAGTTCCAGGTGCGTGTTTATTAATTTAATTGGTTTGATATATCTTTCTCCTAGAAAATAGAAGATACTTCATATCGGTTAATAAAAAAAGTATATAATAAGAATTTTACTCTAAAGTAGATTGACTTAACTTGATTTGAATTAGTCGAAACTGTAGGCAGCTAAATTGTGTTTCTTTATTCTTTTTTTTTTTTTATCCAAGTGATATAAATAATACACCAACCAACCACTCCCATTCCCACTCCCTTGTAATCGAAGGATTCCTATTGTCCGCATGGGGACACTTACCATTAGGACCGGTCCCCTTCTCTTTTCTGTCTGTCTTCTTTTCTTGCCCTTTTGCTATCTGTCGTCTTTATTTTTTCTGTGGTGTAGCTTTTGCTGTCTATAAAAAAAAAAAAAACATGCCAACCCTAAAAGGAAAAATAAAAATCCCAGTGCTTCTAAGCTGAAATTGGCCGATCTAGTCGATCCAATGGTTAAAGGTGCAGGAGACCGGAGGTGCTTTTCCGGTTCGGCTCCCTTGTGATCCTGTAGAAAGTAACGTCATTTGTACGGTCTCTACGCATATCCTTCGTTTTTATGTTTACAAGATATTCGCGGGACACCAAGGGGGGTTGGGCCGAGTGGTAAGCAGTTCGGTGCCGCTTAAGGAGGTCTCGAGTTCGAAACCTCACGTACGCAGACACCCCCCTTGGGAGCCTCACCCGCCATTGCCAGGCGTGCGACCCGGGGCGACCAACGGATTAGTCAAGTATGGTTGGCTGAAAGATGCCATCTCACCGCTGGTGGGACCTGCTTGGATACCGTGACTGGCGACCAAAAAAAAAAAAATATTCGCGGGACACGGGAAGATTGTTCGACGGTGAAAAAACCATCCCTTGGCGTAAATATCCTAAATTCAACGAGTTGTGCGATATAAGGCTTCATAAAACTTTTTAACGTATTAACTTAGAGTTGATCTAATAGTTTTTTTACTGAATTTTTAAATGGGTGATTTTAAGATTGAATCTCAGGTTGGGAGCGTCGACGAGAATTTTTTCAGAGATCTCATCCCGACTGTAGATTTGTCTCGATGTGCGTTTTAACTAGCCCCGAATACTATGTGGTGCAAATAAAAAAAGAAATTCTTCTTATCTTTTTCCTCTTTGACATGATGAAGTTCATTAGATAAATAGAAGTGTGGATAATTGTTATAGTTAATTTAAGTTATTCAATATCTCTCTTAAATAAATTTTCAATTTTCAATTTTTTTTACGAAAGACTATTTGATTGAGAGAACTCTATAAATTAATAATTTGTCTCTAAATTGAATTAATTGCCATTCATTAAACTTTTAGATATTAAATAATGCAGGACATAGATGGATAATGATCTTGAAAGGAAGTCAACATTCCATCTCTTTTAGCTTCGCCGAGAAAGTGGAGTTCTCTCTTTTACATTTTTTGCGAAAAAGTGAAGGCACGATTCCTATCTACTAAGTGTCCAAAAAAAAAAAAAAGAAAAAAAAATCAAATCCATAGTCCATACCATAGAACCACCGCTTAGGATCCTTATCTTGAAAGGGCTTTTCCCCTTTCCCATTGACGCGATTACTTCGGTTCAATTTAGTAGCTGAATTCATCCATGGTCGAATTTTACGGGTAATAGGAAACACCAATCATCCAAGTTCTGTGCTAATAGAAATGTAACATATTGGTAATTGAGCATTAATTGCCGGTGCGATATTTGTATAATGCCTAAGAAATAAAAATAATTTATCTATTTTTAACTGTAAGTTAAACAATTTATATTATTTTTGAATGAATATTCCAAAAATATTTGCAAAATTACAATATATATTGAATGGTAATTGAAAATATTCTATCAATTATTATAAATTAATGTAAATTTATTTTAAGTAAATTGATTTATAATACATTATAAATAAGGTAGTATAATTATACGGATTCAAGTAATATTTACTTTTTTTTATTATTATTTTCTTCCCCGTGCGGAGTAGTACGAGTTCTTGTTTAGTGAAATAGATTCATTTAACATTTTCTTGTATTCCTCTGGCTCGGTTTCCCTGGGGTCCGACCAGGGGTAATCGAACCGGATATCCCTTCACGCAATCAAAAGCTCCGGCGTGGTCCCTTACGTCATCGTCTGGAGGGATGTCTCTCACGTGACCCTCCTATTGACTGTTGATTTCCTTGCTCGGTGCTCCCTCAAAATCAATATAATTACAAACGACTCCCCAAACTTTTCCCATGCAAAAAAAAGGAAAATAAATTCATGCAAGCATTTCTTTATGAGTCAGTCCCCACTCAACCCACCACCTTATGTTCTGCAACAAAATCTCTCTCTCCCCCTCCCTCTGTGCACGTACAAACTTTTGCTTCACA
This sequence comes from Lagerstroemia speciosa, assembly GCA_037672795.1. Lineage (NCBI taxonomy): Eukaryota > Viridiplantae > Streptophyta > Magnoliopsida > Myrtales > Lythraceae > Lagerstroemia > Lagerstroemia speciosa. The sequence goes on along the minus strand of CM075302.1, from coordinate 602,038 downwards.
TAATTCTACTAATTTTTCTGATAAAAACATACGGAAAAAAATTAGAAATTTTAGTAAAGCCAGTCTATTTTTTTAAAATTAGCTCGTCACACTTCTTTTAAACTCATTATCTTACATTTTCAATAAATCGGGACAATTTAATGATGGGTTTCTCTTGACATTGTAATGAAAAGACAGGTCCATCTAATGTTTTTTTTCAATATCATACGAACCGACTCTAATATCGCATAAAAATATTATAACGAACTGTAAGTGACATCAATCAACTTCATTACCTAAATAAATTTGCTTCGGATCGGTGCGATGTGCGCTCTAGAGGGGGGGGGGGGGGGGGGGGGGGGGGGGGGAAGCAGTGGACTGAAAATGCCATTTGTCTTTACGTTTGATGGAATGTATCGCTTCCAAGGCAAACCAGCGGAGTAGCTGTAGAGCGCCTGATCTTTCGAGCAAGAGATAGAGAGAGAGACAGAGAGAGAGAGAGAGAGCGCTTTTCACTGGGTGGACAATTAAATGGGTAATCAATGGCGATGATAGTGGTAATGATGATGCTCTGCTACTCGTACTAGATCTGTCCCCGCCACCTCCGGAGAGATCCCCGCTTCCTCCTCCCCTTTAGACCTCTCTCTCGCTTCGAGTTATGCTAAATGCTCCTCTGACTTGACTCCAGGTGCCGCTCTCAGTGCCCAATCTCCCCTCAATTTAGCTCCGGCTTCCGCCATTTCGTCGGTAATGGTGACGAATTTTTCCAAGGAAGGAATAACGAGAATGCTGTCCAAATTTTAGTTCCGCTCGTCATCAGCTCCTCGGCATTTCGCCTTCCTTCTATCTCGCGACGGTACTGCTGCGTTCCTCTGAAATGTGTTGGAGGAATATCAAGTAGTTGGTTGGATAACGCGGCAGTGGTTTGAGCTATCTATTTGGTTGATTTTCTGAGATGGCCTTCGACGACACGTGAATATTCGTTTTGTGCGAACGGTAACAGAGGTTTTTACAGGTTTTGGGAAGTCTGTCCGGCTCAGTTTGTCGGGGGACTGATTGGGAGGGATAATGTCTTCCAAACAAAGGTCAAAGTCCAACCGACAAGGTTCGAGTGGTTCCAGAGCTGTCAACTCTACTTCGTCTTCGACAACATCGTCGTCGAAACTGTACGTGGAAACATCCGTTGATGGTCAGAGCTCGCCAGCATCTTGTTCAGCTCTCAGTAAGCCTCAGTATTTTTATTCGGAGAGTTTGCCCATGGATGCTGATAAATCGAAGGAGAATGTCACTGTGACTGTTCGGTTCCGGCCGCTCAGGTGCATTTGGGTTCTTGCTGTTGTTTCAGCTAGGATTAGCTTTTGTCGGTATTCACAAATTTGACTCTCCCATGCTTTGTGCAATAATAGCCCGAGGGAAATTCGCCAGGGGGAGGAGATTGCATGGTATGCTGACGGGGAAACAATTGTGCGGAATGAGCACAACCCTTCTGTAGCCTATGCATATGGTTAGATTTTGACATATATATTCTTGGTTTGAAGCTACTTCAGATGAACGTCTAACAGTTTGATTATATTCTTATTCGTCCCTCTAGATAGAGTTTTTGGCCCTACAACCACAACTCGGCATGTCTATGATGTGGCTGCCCAGCATGTTGTTAGTGGTGCTATGGAAGGAATCAATGGTATGTCATTGGGGTCTCTTTTCTTGAATGATCCACGCTCATTCTACCTTTACCTTTATTTAAGTAACGTGTACTCAACATGATGTGAATAAGATCTTGTTTTTAAAACAAAAAACAAGTTGAAAATTTATGGTTGCAAAAGTAAACTCGAGGAGAGATGTGTATGTAGAAGATGAAGCATTTGTAATTAGACATGCCTCTGGAACAATAAATATTCAAGGAAAAATTTTATAAAAGGCAACTGCATGCATTTTGACCTCAGAAGTCGTCCTTGTTTCTGCCATCCATGTTGGAACTGTGTAATCTCCTAGGGCATGTTAACAATCTGTGGTGCTAGAAAAACTTAACAATTTGATACTTATTTTATGTTGTCATAGTGGCCTTTGCTCATAATTTTTCATGCACAGGAACTATTTTTGCGTATGGTGTGACAAGCAGTGGCAAGACTCACACAATGCATGTGAGATCAATTATCTGCTCCTTAAATTGATACACTGTAAAATGTAATTTTGTCCCATGCAATATTCTAGGGCAGGCATATTATACTCTACATGCTTTTGTTCTTAGTAATTAAATTATGCAAATCCAGCAATTATTCAATTATGGGCTCCAGAATAAAGTGAAGTTCCTCAAATCTCTTGCAATCATTATTTCCTTTAATTGAATTGTCAAATGATGCGCCAAAACTTAGTGGGAAAAAAAAAGATCTCTCCCCTTTGCTTTACATTGCTGCTGAAAGCTCAGAAGCATATGTGCAATATACTGAGCCACCACTGATTTAGAAGACATGCTGATCATAGAGAGTGGAAGCTGTAGTTTCACTTTAATGCACATGGAGGGGCACAATTAAGTTGCTCTATGTCGTGAGGAAGATATTTATATTTTGTTTTGTAAATTGATGGGCATGCTGAATATTTTGATTGGCTTACTCTCATAAAGTTCTGGTCGGAAATTGTTGTAGCCCTTAGAATACCCGTTGCGACCTCTTATATGATAGCCCACTTACTATTCATCTTCTGTTATTGTATCTAGGTGAGTTTGCTTCTGAATCTGTAGAGATAAGCCATATTAAATTCATAAAACATTGTTTCTCATGTATGTTTGAACTGTATTTTGTTCAAGCACCATCTGCAATACTTGTTCACTATGTAATTCTGATGGTGGTGTTTATTGTAGTTCAATCCCTTGACTAGTTGAGTGTTCTGTTTATGCTTAACAAAGGTAATATGAAGTGGACTTGTTGCAGGGTGATCAGAGGTCCCCTGGTATTATACCATTGGCCGTGAAAGATGCTTTTGGAATCATTCAAGAGGTAGCTTGTGGAAGCCATTATCTATGCAACTGCTGGTCCTATCATATTTCACATAAAAAATTCATCTGTTATTTTTTTGCTGTGTAGACTCCAAATAGAGAATTTCTTCTTCGCGTGTCATACTTGGAGATCTATAATGAGGTGATCTTCTTCTGATCTGCTCAATTAATTTTACCTGATAATTCTTGTGATAAATTGTTCTTCTATTTTCCATTGTTTTTTCCCCTTTTTTACACAAACTGTTCTAGCCCTAAATAGTATTTAGTGACTATCAAGTAACTGCAATATAAGTTTTTTTTTTTTTTTTTTGGTTAGGTTGTCAATGATTTACTAAATCCAGCAGGGCAAAATCTAAGAATCAGAGAAGATGCTCAGGTAGGCCATCCTGTTTAGATTTAGCAATTTTTTTCCTCAATTTGAAAAATGCAGTTATGAATGTTTGTACTTCACGAGGAAGAAATGCGGTTATGAATGGGAACATTTGAACATATCACCTCACCTCTGCAAATAAGCATATGTCGAATACCACAGTGGGGGCAGAACTTGCACCTTTTCTTTAGTATTTATTATGCAGCCAAAGCTTAATGCTTCTGCATTTGACTTTCCAGGATTTGAGCTTCAGTAATGATTAGCTTCCAGATGCTGCTGTATAATTGAGACTTTATCATTTCAGGGGACTTTTGTGGAAGGAGTAAAAGAAGAAGTCGTGTTATCCCCTGCTCACGCTCTTTCTTTGATAGCAGCTGGAGAAGGTGAATACGTGGGTTTATATTTATTCTAAAGCAAAAGAGTTTTCGCATATACTAAGGGTAGTACTTTTGCAATCTTGGAGATACCTGCAGAAAGGATTTTTGTGATTTTGTGGAATAAAAGAATTGCAGACTTGTGTATATGGTGTCAGCTTCTTATTAGTTTTTCCTCTTTAATAAGATTTAATTCTCCTTTCACATGCCTTGAAATGGTTTTAATAATTTGACATAGAGCACAGACATGTTGGCTCCACAAACTTCAATCTGCAAAGCAGCAGGAGCCATACCATATTTACACTAGTAAGTTTCTTCCTATTTCATCTTGCAAAGCATTAATAATACACCAATTCTTTTCTCCTGTGCATAAACTGTTTAGTAGTTTTCGTTGGTGCTAATCTGTACAGAATCATCACTGCAGAAGCAAGTTATAGTTGATATTTTAGGATTTCAAGCTCATAGTTTCTTTGTCTGAAAGACATACATCCAGTCTCATGCCAACGATGAATTTTAGTTCCACTTCCCCCTTGATCAAAGAAACTTTAGCTATATCTAATGTGTTCCGTGTACCTCCCTGTCCAGCCATATTAGTTTAAACTATACTCTCTCACTTTTTAGTTCATCACATGACATATATGTTTCTATTGTCAAGGGGGTCGGCACATTTGTGCCTGCAATTTTCATACTAAAGACAAGGCATGTTGTTTCTCCAATCATATGAAGAACAATACATCTAACAAAACTACCATATTTAGTTCTGACTATAATCATCCGCTCTTTCTTGGCACTTCCTCTTTCATCATGCGCCCATGGAAGCATAAATAGTAGTAACTAGCTATTGTAATAAAAATATGAGAGTTATTTCCTCTACCTGTAATAACATACTATATCATTCATTCAAACACAGACGATAGAGAGCAGTCCCAGCGGTGAAAACTGTGAGGGGGAAGCTGTGACCTTGTCCCAGCTGGTAATATCCGAAGTTGTACTGTTTGAAGTATTTAGTTTTGAAATTATTTGCCTCTTGAATCAACTTTAATGCTATTACTATTACCGATTTTCTTGGTCATATAATTTTGCAAGTCATAACTTTTGTATGTTTTACTTACACATGCAGAACCTCATAGATCTGGCAGGTTCTGAGAGCTCAAAGGTTGAAACCACTGGTGTTAGGAGGAAGGAAGGATCATATATTAATAAAAGCCTCCTAACACTTGGAACTGTGAGGCCTTATACATCAATACAGCTCTATTAGAACTGAGAATTTGTGATGCGTCATCATTTTTTTGAACATTTAACTGAGTATCAATATTCAAATCTGAAATATGGTACAGATATGACTATGTATTGTGAATTGCATTTATGTGAAGTAGGATTCTTCTCACTGATATTTCTGTCACAAATCATTTAAAGAAGTTCACTTGCTGTATTGCTATGAATGCAAAGCTTCTCCATACCTTGATAAATTCTGTAGTTTTGGTTAAGAAATATCAGGCAATTAAAAAAAATATGGGTAAATCCTTTCTTATATATTTTAGAGTCTACAGGTCTGCTGTTTATAGGTAAAAGAAGAAAAGGACTCTAAGATAGAGAGAGACATGGAGAAGATTGCCACCATATCATAAAACCATATGCAGTTAACTGAATCACAAACAAAGCTAATTCTAATTTCCATACCTTTCGAATTTGAACTAATCTATTTTCTAAAGCAGAATTAGCATTCAATTGGACAAATCAATTTTCTGAGCTGTAGGTTGATATGCATGCATGACTAGATTTGTCAATCTTCCCATTTTCTGTTGCCACTGTACTTAGTTTCTTCATATAACAGCTTCGAATAGTCTCTCTCTCTTATAATGTGATTGCTAATTTGTATAGCCTATTATTAATTCCAGGATACACTTTACATAATCTCAGGTTATATCAAAGTTAACTGATAGTAGAGCAACTCATATACCTTACAGAGACTCCAAATTGACAAGGCTTCTTCAATCCTCTCTAAGTGGTCATGGGCGTGTATCAGTAAGACTAACATTATTTGTAATAGCCATGCTACCTTTTCAGTGGATTTCTGTAGGAACTCCTGTTCATCTGTATTCTCCTTAAACACCAGCTTATCTGCACCGTCACTCCTTCCTCAAGCAATTCTGAAGAAACACATAACACACTGAAGTTTGCCCATCGTGCCAAACATATTGAAATTCAAGCAGCACAGAACAAGGTATGCTTGTGTTGGTCGATAGCTACTGCATTTCTGGATCATCATATTTTTTTACTTGTTTTGCAGATTATTGATGAGAAGTCACTGATCAAAAAGTACCAAAATGAAATACGTTGCTTAAAAGAAGAGCTTGAACAGCTGAAACGGGGTATTGTCCCGGTTCCTCAAGTCAATGATGGTGCAAAAGATGACCTTGTGGTTCTGAAACAAAAGGTACATTATCACACAGTATCAAGGTTTTTTCTTATGCTTTATATATGTGTGTGTGTGTGTGTGTGTATGTATATATATATATGAATGAAAGATAAATCACATCAAAGGTCACCAGAAAGATGCTGTGTTATAGCTTAGAAGCATGAAAAGTTTGTATCACTATATGAGCTACTATTATCCAGAAAAAGATTCTCGGCCATGACCATCATTCCCCGTAACCTTCTCTAGGTTTGATTCCATCAATCATCACTTGAAACTGCTAACAAATCTACTTCGGGTTTCTTTATTCTATGCATCATTTGAATCTGTTACGCTATCGCATATAGTCATTAAATTGCCCATTCATCTTCACATGTGTGTGTGAATACTACTTGTAAGTTGTAATAGTTTGTAATGGAGAGCAGAGTAGCATTTTGAGTGCATCAGATTTCTTTACTTATTGTTTTATCTGTTAATTTGATCATGAAGCTTGAAGATGGTCATTTTAAGCTGCAATCCAGATTGGAGCAAGAAGAGGAAGCTAAAGCTGCTTTATTGGGCAGAATACAGAGGCTTACAAAATTGATTTTAGTATCCACAAAGGATTCACAAACATCAAAATTTCCTCACCGACCAGTTCCTAGGAGAAGACACTCTTTTGGGGAAGAAGAGGTATAGTTGACTTTTGCATATTCTTGTTGTTTTTCAGATGTCTTCGTTGAAGACCTAATTATGTCGTTTCAATTTACCACTATCTTTTAGATCTCAACAAATATCGTGTCAACTTCTCTCTTGTTTCCATTTTGCAGCTGGCATATCTTCCTTACAAAAGGCGTGACCTAATGTTAGATGATGCAAACATCGAAGTATATATTCCTCTGGAGGGTGATGCTGAAACAGTTGATGATGTTCACAAGGAGGAAAAGAAGAGCAAGAAGCATGGCTTGCTAAATTGGTTAAAGCCACGAGTATGTTGTCCTGGATCTCTTACTACATTGAGTCATACAATTATAATAGACACAAGCAGATATTTGAAGATATCCGCTATTCTTAGAGGAAAAACATTTTTGGGGATGTAAATTCTCTTTTGTGATGGATTATTATAATCAATCTGAAATATCATCATAAAGGTGCGGCTTATTATTTTACATGATAGAGGTTAGAGTAAGATTCAGAATTAAATGGAGTTTCTACTTTCAAAAGCTCTTCTATTTTGCTCAAATTTCATAAGTTTCTGTCATGTAGCTCGAATTGGTTTTTCATAAGAATTGTTTGTTTTTTTAATTTTATGCAGTTTGATTTGGCTGTTCACTGCTTTAAACTCCTAAATTCAAGAATAGTTACTGCTAGCACTTTGGTACTAGTTAGCTTACTTCACAATCAACTGAAACTCATCCCTTTTCCTTTATTATCAGAGACGGGATAGTAGCATGTGGACACTGGTAAGCACTAGTGACAAGTCTAGTGGAGTGAAATCCGTTAGTACACCTTCAACCCCCAAAGAGGAGAATGGCAACTTTCAGACAGAGTCAAGACATTCCCATTCGCTCATGACAGAAAATTCACCATCTGCTGATCTATTATCAGAGATGAGAGAGGATAGAGAAGTGCATGAGAATATCTTTCTGGGACATGAAACGCCTCTGGTAAGCCATTTGTATGCCTCCATGTAGCCTGATTACAATTTCATTGGGGATTAATCATGTTACTTCGACGTGGAAAAAATTAAAATTGTTAGTTATTGACGTAATCTTTTCATGGAAATTTAAATTTTAAGTGTTGCCCCTCCCCTACCCTCTTCCCAACCCCCTTTCCCATGGAAGTCTATGTGATTGCTCAAATTTAATTCTTTTGGGATTCCAGAGTAGTTTGAAATCAGTAGATCAGATTGAGCTTTTGAGGGAGCAGCAAAAGATACTGGCAGGAGAGTTGGCACTGCAAACAAGTTCTTTGAAGCGGTTAAATGAGGATGCTGCCAAAAATCCCCAGAAAGAGCTCATTCAAGTAAGTCCCAGAACTGTCTTTTAGCAGTCAAAATGGTACCATTGTAATGTGCATAGTTCGTGGTACAAATTCACTATCAATTAAGGAGACTAGGATCTTTCATTCTCACCGGAATTCCTTTCTTAAAGTTACATCCATTCTTGCCCCGCTATGACTTCATTGGATTAAGTTGTATGTCCACTATTGCTTCACTGCAAAGAGTACAGTCGTACCGGTTCCATTATGTGGGTGCATCATGCTCTTTCCAGATAACTGCTGAGCCTTGAAGAATCTGCACCCGCCTTTGTCCTGGAATTTTTTTTAATAACATTATCCTGGAAATTTTGTTACCATGGGATGTCTTCAGTCTTTGCTTTCAACACCATGAAATGTCATCAGTCTCATTGTCAGAATTCTAATGCACTTTGTACCAAAGACGTCTTTGTTCTTCCTTCTCAACTTAGTCTTCAAGGCTCATATCCTCTCGGATATTTTCAATGTAGTAACCAAGAGCCAGGATCTTATAAAGCATTATTGTCTTGAAGGTGGAGATGAGGAATCTGAATGAGGAAATTGAGAGAAAAATGAACAGATAGCTTCCTGGAAAGGCAAATTGCTGATTCTATCATGGCTTCACAGAAAAAGCCAGATCACGAAGTATCTCAAGTAAGTTTTACTCGCACAGCAAGTGTCGTTGCCTGTTCTTAAGATTGGATCTGCTAGATTGTTCTGGTTCTCTGCTTTATGGGTGCAGTCTGTTGCTGACCTGATGGCACAGTTGAATGAGAAGTCCTTTGAGCTCGAGGTGATGATTCCTACCATCCCTATCTATCATATAATTTGATAATTCTTCATACCATCAAGCAAGTAGCTCAACTTGATCTGACAAGCTTGTTGCAATAGGTTAAAGCTGCGGATAATCGTATAATTCAAGAGCAACTCAACCAAAAGGTTCCACTACTTCTCGAACCAAATTCATATGTCGCTCTTCCCAGATTCATGTTTCAAATTTATTCCTAACTCTACCCTTAGGTTCTGAGGCTAGTTCTTCGCTCTTTTTGGTCAGATCCATGAATGTGAAGAATTGCAAGGAACAGTAGCATCCTTGAAGCAACAGCTCTCTGATGTACTTGATTTTGGTAACTTAAACCTCACACGGGGTTGTTCCCAAAGAATGGCTGGAACAGAGGACTCACTCGGGGAACTCAGCCTTGACAAAGGAAATGTGAAGTCAAGCGATACGAACGATGCGTTACTTTTACAGGAGAAGGTTCGTCCTCTTGGCTTCCTATGTTTGTTCTTAATAATCAGAGGACCTGCCGTGTCCCTTGTTGCTAAGTAAAATCATGCTGAATAATTGAAACAAACGTAGTAAAAGGCCAAAAACATTTCAGAAAACAATTTTCTGTGGGCCATTTCAGAAGTGGTTCTGTAGAGTCTTCTCCCTCGATGAGATTATTGGCCACTAGATCTCACCCTACGGTCTTTCCTCCACCAGGAAACTGTAATAGAAGAACTGAACCAGAAAGTGGCTGAACTGACCGAGACAAACAAACAACTTGAAGTTCGGAACCAGAAACTTGGGGAAGACAGCTCGTACGCTAAAGGGCTAGCCTCGGCAGCCGCGGTGGAGCTCAAGGCCCTGTCGGAAGAAGTAGCCAAGCTCATGGCCCACAACGAGAAGCTGACTTCCGAGTTGAATGCGCTGAAGAGCTCTCACTCTCACTTTCTTCTGCTTCCCGCAGAGTCCCCAGCACTCTTAGGAACGGGCGGAGATCAGAGAGCAATGTGGTGAAGAGGCAAGACCAAGGGGTGGTCCCATCAGCAGCCGATATCAAGAGGGAGCTCGCTATGAGTCGGGAGAGGGAACTAGCTTACGAGGCAGCCCTCCTCGAGAAGGACCAGAGGGAGACCGAGCTCCATAAGAAGGTGGAGTCATCGAAACAGAGGGAGGCTTACCTAGAAAATGAGCTGGCCAATATGTGGGTCCTTGTGGCAAAGCTAAAGAAGTCCAATGCCGTCGAGACCAATGGTCCCGATAAGACCGACGAAAGAGCGCCAACCACTTGAAGGTTGTGGTTTGAACGAGTCAGTGGGATTGGTTTTCATTAAGTTGTATAAATCTGCGTCGTGGGGTTGCGAGCGGTGGGCTGTTGTATATACAAACAGAGGGTTTGCGTGTTCATCTACCACTATCGTATAAAGCTTTTCTCTTATCTTCAGGTAATTGTTTGTAAATGAATGTACAATCGATGCTAACTTCAAACTTCGAATGGTTCTTATTCAGCGACGGATCCAGAAAAGTTGCTCGGGGGGCGATACTTTGTAGGAAAGTGAAGTAAAGAATTCAGAGAATGTGAACTATATATAATTCAATAAAATTGGATAAAATCATGTAGACTTTGTATACCCTAAATCCATTTCTGTTCTTACCCGAACTCTTAACCTATGAATTGGAGGAGCCGGAAATTCACTCTGTGAAATATGTATTATTAGATATTGGAGATGTAGCCTTAGTGCAATTACACACGATTTTAACTCTCAAATTAGAGGATCAAAATTTAATCCTTAAAGTGAGAGTTATGTGTCTACTTATTGAGTCAATGTCTAAGCCCAAAGCTTAAGTTGACAGATTGGTGTTATCTCCCCACTCTATCATAAAGAGGTTGCATTTTAAGTCCATCAAAAATTACCGCTCGGATCTTGATACGTATAAAGTTAAACTCAAAAATTATGAAAAGTTTTATATCTGTTAAGATCTGAGGGTGATTTAATTACTAAATAAACTTGTCATATGTTACACTGAATATTAATTACTCATGGTTTAGCATACATAGACGTGCCTATCCGTACTTGTCGCATATGCAACGAACGGCTTGTCTCACAGTAGAAAATCGATGAGGTTGCATGGCCGGTTAAAAGGTTGCTATGGCCGGCTCATCAAGCACAACACGAAAAAAGTCCAGCCAGAAAGGGATGTCCACCCGACCAAGGATGGATTGCAATCGCCCTCTTAAACGTAGAAAAATTCATAAGAAGATATTATTATATTACATTTAATTTTGTTCAGTTTTTATTAAATTATTCTAATTTACTAATTGAATTGGTCATATTACTCTCATATGGAATTTCTTTCCCGATTAACCTTGATACGGAGAAGAGTCTTCTTGTTTGTAATGGGTACACACCACGTAACAACACTGACATAGTGTCACGAGCCAATATGATTTAGTTATTTTTAAAATATTTTTTAACGAAACTTGAAAGAAAAAATAAACCCTAAAAAAGTAAAAATAACATTAACCTTATAAATAACTTGATTTAATTGACTCGTGACACTAACACCTTGGATTTTCTCCTGATTTTGACCTTCAACTCTCACCCTTTTTTGGGGAAAAAAAGGAGATTGTTTTCTACATGGTTCATCTTACCTGTTAAATATCAAAGTCAACCAACCAATGAGAGATTGTGTTTATATTTAAAATAAAAATAAATTGATATATAAGTGATAGCAACTAGATCACTAAGATCTATAGACTTTTTTTAATATGTTTTTATGAAGCATGATTAATATTCCTTAACAATGATTTTTCATCTATATTGTCATCAACAAGTTTACGTGGAGAATTGCATTAACTCCCCATATGCATAATACTTGCTCTTGACGGAAACTATGTGTACCTTTTCAGTTTCTGGAGTTTCAGCTTGTAACATACAACGGGCTGCCATTTTATTTGAAGAATCTACCCGTCAATAATAGTCGTCGTATCGTCGATTGACATGGGGTCATCTCTGTCGTTCATGGAGACGAATCTTTGAATCGTCGTGTACAGCGGAGAACAACATGTCTTAGGATGTCTGCACTTGCCAGAATTTAGTGTGTAAACATAAAGAGAAAAACCCTGACTTTAGAATTATGGTTAAATTTCTATGTAAAAACACACATCCACCTATTCCCTCTTCTAAATTTACCAAGTTTTCTCATTCCCAATGTTGTTATACACCTTGATCATTATACTTACTAATACTGAATTAGGAAATAAATTAAAATTAGATGTGGTGATAATGGAAACTATATGCATGCATGCATGTATACACACACACACATATGAAGAAACATGTGGCACGTCCACTAGAAAGGGTCAAAGGAAAGGTGTCCCTTAACCCTAAAATTCATACTCAAAAAGGAAGCAAAAGGTGAAACACTGACATGGTTGAGCTAACTGAGCTCCAAGCAATTTTCTTGTTAGTTTTATCACTTGTTGGAGATGGTCTTACAGCTTCATCCAATGACCGATCGAACTATTTTCACCATAATTGGGACCTTACTTTAATGATCTTTCTTAATTTATATATATTGGTGCACATATCTATATAACTGTACGAGTCCTTTAAAAATTTAAGAGGAATGAAACCTTAAGAAACCGACCTCATGTTGAGTCCGATCTATGAGGATTGAACCCATGACATTTTTGTCACAGATTGAAGATGACCATCCACGGCTATAACTTCTATGCAAGACACTTACATAACATCTCTTACAAACAAAAACTACATATGCACATCTATGTATATCTTACTTGATATAAGCTGTTAGGGAACATAGCTCCTTGGCGTTTCTTAGTATATAATGGGATTTGGGGACCGAGAATCAAATCATGTTTGATTATTGTCAAAGTGGTCTAAATAAGGATGAAATCATGCTTTTTCTATTCTCAAAGCTTATGGAGATTGCTTTTCCTTACAATCTTATCTCCCTCATTTGCTATTTCAGAGGAGAAACTGCATCGGTGACTTGTTTTGCTGGTATAACTTCGAATATTGTAATTGATTGGTTTCTTCCTAATATTGTAGATTTATGCTATTGTTGAAGATGCAATTCCCTCTATTAGATCAGCTACATGTCGAGCCATTGGTGTGATGACATCTTAGCCAAAGGCCATCCATAAAATCCAAAGCTTCTCCCTTGTGCTATTAATTATATTCGGTCAAAGCATACTTGGAGGGTTTCACTTTTAGGAAGTTAGTTGCTACAGAGATGATAAATGGTAAATTGAGTAGGCATGCTGAAGAAACATTTAGGTGATCCTTGTTGGTATTTAATAAGAGATTTTAGGTCTCTATATAAAAGTTATCTCATCTCTCGGATGCTTCTCACTTAAGTCCTGATGTTCTGCTTCTAGATCAAATCAAATGCTATTAGAGCTTAATGTGTGTAATGAGCACCATTCGTTAGAGTGATCCTACTTGCATTACCGATTATTAAACATGGGAGTTTGAGAGGGTGGTTCTTGAATTCAGTTTGTTGGTACTGGTAGCACATGGCTCTCTTGGAGTGACTGAATTGATTGGATTTTATGGTTCCCAAGTCGAATGAGCTGGAATTGTTGAGGGAAATGAAGAATTCTTCTTAGAAAGTTCATGCAATAGTAAGATAGAGACGAACCATGGAATCGATTTGCAAATTGAATGGTTATATGGTAAAAACTTATACTTTTCTATGTTTTTTTCCTAAGAAACATTTGGTTTCAGAGAACAAATAGGGAACTTCAAGTATGCTTTGTATGGTTTTATTGTTTTCCTAGGAGGGCAATCTTGACAATCTACGAAATGTGATGGCAACATCGAACCGGCCAACTCCATGGATTGGCCCATTAAGAGATGATTGGTCCCATTAAGAGATGAATTGGTCCCACTGAGATAGGTCCCAAAGAACAATGTTTAGTCACATGTGATGAGGAATTCTATTTTCCTTTTTAGTTAATAGGTCTCGGTAAGAAATAAATAGGTCCCAAAAAAACAATGCCTTAATCAGATGTGATGACTGATTCTATTGCAGTATTCCAATTAGTCTTGTTGTTCAGAAATAGGTCTCAATCCCAATATACATGATATAAAGAGGTCCGGATACTTTAAAAATAGGTCCCGATGCTTTAAAATAGATCTTGATACTATACAAATAGGTCCATTGCTGTATAAATAGGTCCAGATGCTGTATAAATAGGTCCCGATGCTTTAAAAAGGTGCTTTATAAAGAGGTCCTGCTGCTATATAAATAGGTCTTGATACATTACAAATAGGTCCCCATGCTATAGTAATAGGTCCTGATGCTATACAAATAGGTCATGGTAGTTTAATTTAAAACTCTAATAATAAAAATTAGATGAGATCGAGCTAGAGATTATGCATCGGGAAAGGAATTGCACTAGGAAGGGAAGGAGGAAAAAGATCAAGGGATGAAGCTTCACCAAGGAGGGAGCTACACCGAGAAGGGATGGAGGACGGTACGTGGGAGGGGGCAGTGGCATGAGAGGGACAACATCGAGAGGGAGATAGCACCAGGAGAGGGAGTGGGATGACATCGGGCACTATTACTGCTCCGAGAGAGGGAGGGGGACGACATCGGGTAGGCTCAACATGGGTGAACACAGGCGGGCGAGTTGGAGATGCATCAGGCACAGGGAAGGGTGGCGGACGGGCGAGCATGGGCGGACACAAGTGGGCTAAGCATGAGCAAGCAAGCGAGCACGGGTGGGCTAAGGGGGCTACTGGGAGAGAGGGAGGGAAAGCTTTGGGAGGGAAAACTAGGAAAAAGAAGAGGCAAAGGGGATTTGATTTTAATTGAGGAAGAGGATAAATGGGAGGGCAAGGAAGACAATTGACAGAAATTGATGCTATTCTTGATGGTTTAACACAATTCAGAATACTAACTGTTAAGGACGTTTAATTGTCACATGCGTAGAATATGTATATGATTTCTTATATTTGGCTAGCCAACATATTTTCCTTCTCTTGGTATTCTCTCATGTATTCCATAACTTATTCGAGATTATCTTCCTTCTAAGACAATTGTGCATTTGCCAAACTGAATTGATTGAAATGGTAAGATGCCCCTTCTTCTTAAATAAGATCTCAAATTCGAGTTCTGTGAATGCAGAAAATTCACCTTAGGAGAGTAAAAACCCTAATGACCCTCTCGACTCAAGCTGAGTTAGTTAAGATATGTTAAATTTCTAAATACTAGTGATATATATATATATATATATATAAAGATAATCATGCATCTTGCTTATACTAGGGTGCATTTAATGGAATGGAATGGAATGGAATGAACCTTCTGGTCCCACCTCGTACATTTGCGATTTCTTCCAGGATTTTATCATAGTACTAGAGCGGGATTTTGAGACCAAATGAACTTACTCTATTGATCCACAAACGTTCAGGGCTAAAATGGCTCTCTTCCTGATCAAGCCATTAATTTTGTCCTTGATCTTCCTATCTACTTTTTCCTCGAGATATTGGATAGTTCCAGAAGCACCTTCATTTTGATATAGATAGAGCTATTTGACCGAATCTAGACCATTTGACTTGATTAGGTTAGTACCAACAACTATATTGTCAGTCACAAGCCAAGCTAAACAAAGTAATTAATTAGGATAATTACATCGAAAATCCTATATATTTGTTGTTTTTAGTAGTTGAGACCTATAAATTTGAATATAACTAAACCACTCTTATAAGATTGGTTCCATTACACTTTCGGTATAAATTATCACTATTTTGTTGATATTGACTTCATATTGTTAACAGTTACATTAACGGAACAATGATGATTTAGACTGAAAGTATAACATGAGTGATTTTATTAGACTGAATTAGTCATTTTTAAATTATAGAACCCAACTGCCAAGAATAACAAACATATAGGACTTCTATTGTCATTTTCTATTTATCATCCATTAGTCATAACAAATCACACAGATGAAAAAAATCTTAGATGGTCCTATCTCGCAATGATGTGTTGAGGAAAAACTAATCAAATTACTTTGATTAATATTAATTATGGTGACTGATTGGGTGTTTAATACTAATTTACTTGTTTTTCATATTTTGATTGGTACTTTTTCATAATATGTAGTAAGGTAGAATCACCTAAAAATTTCTCCACTAGATAGTACGGCGGAATCATTGCATCACATCAAGGTACGAGCTCTGGTAGTAAAAGACAAAGCTCACATGCCTTCATTTCTTCTCCCACACCATCTCATGCATCTATTCCTAGACATAATGAGTGCACGCGCGCGCGCACACACACACACACAAAATACACATCTCATCTTCATCGTCATGTTCTTTACTGTACTCTACTCTACTTTGCCCATATTTTCCTCTCTAACTTGAGCGTCAAAGAGTCGATTCGGGTCTTCACGCTGAGTGGTTTAGTGTTTTTGCAAGTTGCTCGCTCAAATACGTATATGAAGATGGACTTGGCCCAATTTCAATGTGGAATTCCACATCAAACTTCATGCTTGTTTGGCAAGAACAATTATTTGACATTGTCTTGTGTGCACGAGACAGTAATGGATGTTGTGGCTTTCATGGAAAGGAGTTAAGGGAAATTTGCTGATGTTTTGAGCACTAGCTATTACCGCTCCAAATGCTAGCAAAAACTCTGAGTAATAAATAGAATGTGCTGAACAAATGAGAGAGAACAGAGGGACGTAACAAGCAGCTTGGGTCCGTTAAAGGAATAGCCACATGTGCTAGAGGAGTAAGTGGAGCAGCGCCTGTTTTTTGTCATGGGCCTGTAATAAAGCAGTGGGCAAATATGGCCTAGACGGGGAGAGATACTGGCAGATAGCTTAATGGGA
The DNA here is from genome assembly GCA_037672795.1 of Lagerstroemia speciosa. Classification (NCBI taxonomy): domain Eukaryota; kingdom Viridiplantae; phylum Streptophyta; class Magnoliopsida; order Myrtales; family Lythraceae; genus Lagerstroemia; species Lagerstroemia speciosa. Next base: position 585,273 of record CM075302.1, on the reverse strand, counting down.
GGAAATATTGGACTCCCAATTCCAAAGATTATTGAATCTCATCAACAACATGAAGGAAATAATCAGCTGCTCTCTAGTAAAAACTTTATCCTAATAAATTCTAGAGTTGATTGGATTATTGACGCAGGTGCCATGATGCACATGATTGAGTTTTGCAGCACAAGTAATCGACCAGATTGAAGTTAAATGGCCTTCACCTAATTTCATTCCAAATGGAGGATTGGCTCCGGCAACTCGTATAGGAAAAGTCAATCTTTGGAGTAATTTTGTTTTGAATAATGTTCCACTCCCTTATCTCCTTCTCAAAATCTCAGAAGATTCGCACTCCTATTGATTGATTTATTCCTTTGGTTCCTAGTCTCTTGACTTGAGCACAAGTCTTTCCTATATATATATATGTATATGTATATAATTACTTAAATCATAGTTTTTAAAACCAGACCGAATCGGGAACTGGTCTAGGTATGGGTTCCTGGGTTTATAGGTCTAATCGAGTTTTTATAAATAATAATACTAATAATAACAACAATAATAATAATCATAATATACACTTAATAATAAGAAGGTGCATATTTGATTTCCTTAATTATTCTAATATATCAAATTTGGGACGGATATGTGCCAAGAACAAGAATCATGAATTATTCTAAAGTTTCCCTATCAAACCAACATTACAATTCTGATCATATTATCAGATTTATTCTAAAGTTTACCTTATCAAACTAACATTCCAATTCTGACCATATTATCATAGTCAATAAAACAATTGTATTCCAATTCGCTATCAAATCAATGTTCCAATTGCTATCCAATTTTATCAAGTAAACTTGATTAGTCAATTAACCAAAATCACATTTTCAATCAAACACATTCAAACCTCAAAGATAAGAACACAAATTAAAAATTTAAAACATATCTCACTAACAAGAAAAAGCGAATTGGATGGACGGAGGAAAGCCGGAGAATTAGGCAGGATGGATCAGGAGGAATGACAAGCGGAGCTATGGCAGATTAGAGGATGATACACGGAGCTATGGTGGATGAACGAAGAACTAAGGGAAGCACTCGTCGGTGGCAAAAGAAATTGCGGGATGGAACGAATTTTCCTTCTTCTTAACAATAGTGGGCAGCTAACACTCTCTAACAAATGAGGAGCAACAGTGTCTGGGGTTTACTTTCTATCTTTTAATTTTTTTTACTTTTTAATTGGACTGGTTTCTTGATCGGTTTTGATGGGTTCGCACAAAAATCGGTCCAACCGGCTAGCCAGTAGGGTTTAAACGGGTTTAATATGCAAGTGGAATGATTCATGAAACCAGACCGGACTGGCAACCGATTCCTAGTTGAACCAATCGAACTGGTCAGTCTGGTCAGGTTTTAAAAACTATGACTTAAATCAAGAAAGATTTTGTTGCCCAATATTACAAAATGCAAGTGAACAATAAGAATTAAGCATAAGAGAGAAGAAATTTTACCCATAAAATATGTGCTTTGAGACCCATAACAATATTGATAAGGGCTGGTCAGCCACTTGAGTCCCATTACCCTAGTAAGTCTAGCCTCACTAGCCCCACTAACTAACTCATTGGAAGTATTGAGTCTCAAGTCGGCAAAGCTATCTAACTATTAGACAGGAACAAGGGTTCCAGTTATGAGAGCAAGTTGAGGTCACCAATAACTCATGAGGTACAAAATTGGATCATCCCATTCATTTAATGGTCCTGAAGTACCACTATGCGATGTCAAGGATGAGCTAGGGGCCTACTTTCAATTTTTCTGGGGAACTACGATGGCTTAGGGAGAAGGAAGACACATATGTGTGAATTGTTTCGAGATAACACGATGGGCAATTGCCCTAAACATACAAGAGTCAATTCATGGAAGTTACAATCAATATAGTCCCCTCAATCAAGTAAAAGCAATGAAAGCCTTTAACACTAGCATTCATAGCCGAGAAGTAGGGTGGAGTTGGTAGAAAATGTTATGCATAGGTTGGGCAATCTATAGCATGTAGTAAACCAATTCTTCTAGGTAGAAGAGCCTATAGCACCTTGGGAATCAAGAAATTTGAAGATGAAAATGAAGATTGAGTCCTGCTTAAACTTGCAATAGGGTAGAGTGTACTAAACAACTACCAAGATAGGCTTCACATGGTTCACTCCATTGAATGGCCGTAAAAATAAAATTTTAAACTAGGTCAAGCACCAGAGACTTGGTAACTTTCTCTAAAACCTAAGGTACCCTCTGGTGATAGATACTGTGAATACCACGAGAAGTAAGGGGCATGACAAGTAAGGATGCTAGGACCTCCAAGGTGTAGATAGCGTGTCTTGAGTAGAGAGGGGAAAATAAATTCTTTCATTAGGGAGCCAAACCAAAAGAGGCAGCATACCCCCATCCAACAAGCAATAGAAATATGATAGGGATGACTCAAGGCACTTTTAGATGGACGAAAGGGAAAAGCGAGAACAATCCTCATCCAGGATCATTGATATTATTTTGGGAGGAGCTAAAGCCCCCATTGGAGAAGGTAGAAAGGGGAAATTTTCCATCCATGAATTATAATAGGTGTAATGTTAGAAGAAACATGAGGATGACAATCAAAGACTAACTTACAAAGATGAAGCCATCTTCTTCATTGAATCTGACTTTCCACATTAGTCACCATCACAAAGCCACCATAGCTATCACTTTTAGAGTGGCATTAAGTGAGTGTTCATCGATACATATTGCTTAGCATATATCCTATTTTAGGATGCTTTCCTCAAAATGGACATGCCCACCTCCTTATGCATCACGCTGACTCTGTAGTTGACTTTATGAGGTAGTCAATTGTCCTAACTCTGGAGAGGATGACACTCTCCCAGTAACCATCATGAAGGAAATATACAAAGCTACCCAACACCTTTAAGTAATGGTAATGGACGTCCCCTCCCCTACCACATAATTATCAGGAGGAAAATGTTGAATGTCTTACATTGTAAGGTGTCAACCTACCATTTGAGGGTGAAGAGCAAGAAAGATAAGTGGTAATCAACACTATTAATGGCAAGAATCTTCTGTGTAACAGGTATACCATGTAGTAATATTTATGTGTTGTCATAAAAATAAAATTCAACAATTTAAAATTTTTTTATAAACCTAAAAATAAAAAATAAAAATAACTAAATCTTTCTAATTTGTGATACCACATAAATATTACCACTTGACGTACCCATTACATATAAAAATTTTCTCGTTAGGAAGTGTTGCATCAACATGTTTCATAGAACCAACAGACTTAACAAATGGGGAGGAGATGTTGTAGGTTGATGTGGCTGACCTTAGGAGGCCAACTCAACTAGGCCTAAATAAATGGATGCCCTAGAGGACAACCTAGATACACTTGAGAAAATCGTTCAAGTCAACAAGGCACTCTTGGAAGACCTGAAGTGGCAAGTAATCCAATTCCTAACTGACAGGTCAAATGCCTTCACTTAGTATCCAACTAACACCAGGCATTGATGGATTGGTCATCATGTACGAGATGAGGTGCTCCTAAGGACTAAGCCAGGTAAACAAGCAAAGTGTCATCTTCTATGATCCTAACTTATACCATTCGTGAAGAAGCAAAAAAAAGTTGAGGAAGACTAGTTTATCTGGTAAGTCTACTGCTACAAAATGGATCTCCAAGTGAAGACGTGCACAAGTCAAGGGAGGCTAGCTCATGACAAGTTAGTTATAATAAGTAGATCTCCAATATGATAATGGTTAAGAAGCCTAATGGAAAGTGGAGGATTTATATGGACCAAAAATTTTTACTCTCTCCCTAGAATTGATATTGGTCAGTACCACACTGGACCATGCCCTTCTTAGCTCTATGAATCTTTCAAAGATGCCTAACGGCTATTATTAATAGGTCAACTCCCTTTTCCAGCAGCAAACGTATGAACCTCTCTAGAATTGCACTAACACTCTATTCTCCTATGGCATCAACAATTGCCTCGATGTCCCTAGCTTTTTATATCCATCAACAATAAATGATTAAACCAATTCCATCACTTAGTTAAAGTTCGTACTATCTCAAATTATGCAATAGCACTCCACCCCACCTCTTCTTTCTTCTCAAACAATCTCTCCAACTCATGGAGCAAAAGTATAAATTATACTAATGTCCTTAAATTTAGAATGGAACTTAGGGTCCAACTCCATCAGCAGGTACAAATCCTCCTGCAACTCATGCAAAAGAATTTTCAAGCTCCATTCCTAATCATGCTTGTTTGATTCTAGCCTCTACTGCCAAGTGTGCACCGATCAACTAAGAAAAAAAGCCTAGCCAATTCTCAACTAAGTCAATTAACTTTTGACCTTGATCATCACTGACTCCCTTATTTATTGAGTTAGCCTCTTTTTTTTTTTGTCATATGAAAGAGCAACGAGATAGGTGAGCTTTGACTCCACTTATCTCCACCTTTAATCCAAATTGTTTTAGCAGCTTCTAATCATCAGGTTAGTTTCATACCTTCCTTCAGTTGCACAGTGAGCAAAGGGGAAAGCTTCTCCTCCTTCTCCAACTGATGGGAAAGAGTCAAGCACCCTACAACTTTGTCACCGTGCTTGTCTTGCTATTACTTAAGTTGGCCTAGTCCACCATGGCTGCATCCAAGAGTGCCCCAACACTTGTACTTATATTAGCATGAAAAAGACCAATTGCCCAAGTGATCGTAGGAAGAAGATACCAAGTGACCAAATGAAAAACTAGCAAGCAAAAATCTGCCGATGATACCACAATTTAAAGCATAAGGAAGAAGATGCCAAACAAATGACCAAGTGATTATAGGGGGAAAGGGCAATAAGTCAGATAAAGAATAATAAATATGTGGGGAAATATCATCATGACAACTAGGAAAAGTCAAATGACTTCCAGCATGAAACGAACACTTCCCACCTTTATTGTTATTCTTTGACATCTCATCTTCTTTAGAAGAATTTCAAAACCCTAGATATAGCTAACACCCTCAACAACTGGGGAACAGTTAGTTAGACCAACCAAGCTGGATCATTAGAGATAACAACTAACAAATCCAAAATGACCCCACTCAAATATAATTGTTAGCATTTCGGCTCGCTTGGGAGTGAGGTACAACCAAGCCACACAAAAAATGATTTTATACTTCCTAATGCCACCATGCCTAGAAGTGGGATAACTGATATATACATTATGAGAAGTTGCCTGACCCAATTCTATATCATCATTGATTCTCAAAACATGACCAGCTAGGTTAAGTATTGTTTAATTGACTCTCTGACCAACTCCCTAAGTTTGATCTCTGGCAATCTCTTGAGCCGAGTGCCTACTAAGACCATTGAATTCTCGAGTCGAAACAACAAATGATCACCAACTCAGACCCATACCTAGACTTTACATGATGCAGTCACACGCTGGTATCAACCTGGGCAAAGTGCACAAGAACTATCCACCTCATTGGAGGTTAAGTATTTGAACTTTCACAATTATTACTTACTATCTCTTTCTTGGTCATTTCCGTACCTGATCCAACCTCTAATTTAAATATTGGAGGCTCAATTCAAAATACAAATCTTGAATTGGCCTTCCTTACAAGTACTTGAAGAATCAAGCTGGTGATAAATGAAACTAAAAACCCATGGCACTGTGGGCCAATCTGAAGGACCCATTATTGGCATTAATAAATAAAATAGGTAATTTCATAATTAATAGTGTGAGATATCATTGAGTTGAAATGTTCCTATGATTATAAGGGACTAGTTTTTACCTTAACAAGTAAGTATATACATATATAAAGACCGTAATAAAGATTATGAACTATAATAAATACTATTTGATTAAGGTGATTCAATGTATTTTTCCTTAAGTGAGGCTTTTGATCCAAGTTTTCTAAGTGGAAAAAATTTATAGCTAGGTAAGTTTTACCCAGTTGGCTCAAGTAGCCTTGATTGAAAACAACATTATGAAATTGGGAGTAAATGACACAAGAACTAATTATAAATATGAAAGGAATCTACTATGAAGAACAACAAAATTATTGATTATGATCTTGATAGTTCTTTGGGAAGATGGTCATAATGCCCCTCAATAGTCAAATATAGTTACAGTTGCCTTATAATTACCTCTAATATGTCTAACAAACTAGAAGTTTTTCTAAATAAAACATTGCACAGACAGTTAAGGGCATCCCAAAAAGACCATTCTTCAGGTAGCATGAATTTCGCTTTGTCTTCTTTTAAAATAAATGCCCATCTCATATCCTCCTGATCCCACGCACTCTTTTCCTAGAACCTCATTCCAAATCAAGCCAACCTTCTCAGGCTGAATTTTGTTTAGCCTCTTCCTCCTCGTCCATTGCTATCATTGCCATCGTTGCCCTTCTATGGCAGCCTTGTCCTCCTCGTCCTAACTCTTAACGTGGCTGAGTTTGACATCTTGGCCGTGCCACCCCTGGCGCTTATACTTCACGCGCTAGGTTTGGCATTGCATTTGACAAGATGTCCAACCTCCTAAATCCTTTCCAGCTGCTGGAGCTCAACATCATCTCATCACAAGACCTAGCTTCTGTCACGCGCTCGATGCACACATATGCAGTTGCATGGGTCCATCCAAATCGTAAGCTCTCCACCAGGGTCGACACTAGTGGGCTCACGAACCCCACATGGAATGACAAGTTTGTGTTCCGAGTCGATGATGACTTCCTCGAGTCTGACACATCTGCTATAATGATCGAGATATATGCTGTCCATTGGTTCAAGGATGTCAAGGTTGGCAGTGTTCGAGTCCTAATTGATAATGTGGTCCCCATTCTTCCGAATAACCATCGCTTTCACCACCGCTATATGGGGATGGAGTTCGTGGCATTACAAATACGTCGACCCTCGGGCCGGCCACAGGGGATGTTGAACATCGGTGTAGCAGTGCTTGATAGCTCCATGAGGAGCATGCCTCTATATTCACAGCTTAGTTCCTCTGCTATAGGTTTCAAGGACTTGTTTGACTCACCTGACCATCAACAATGTAAGACTAACCAAAACCCTAATCAGAAACAACTACATAAAAAATTGATTCAAAAAGCAGCCGGAATGCCTAAGCTTCGACGCACAAAGAGCGATACAAGTTCCATGGTGAGCTCTAACAATTCGAGGGTATTGAAGAGAAAGGTCTCTTTTCACGATAAGGAGAGATTGATAGTCAATGGGTCGGAAGAAGTCAACTCGCCAAGGGTGGTAAAGAAGAAGGGAACAAGCTCGAAAGCCAACTCCACCGTAAGTAGTTTGAAGCCTGTATCCCAAGTCGGGCTTAAAGCTAAGAGATTGGATGATGTAGTAGGAGGATTAACATTTCGACAGAAGATTAAGGGTTCGAAGAAGTCTACAAAGAAGCACGTTTTGTCGACTCGTGAGGCTCCGAGGAAATTACAGAGAGATGTGTGCATAACGGATTCTGAGCTAGGGCCATCTCCTTCTGAGGTGGCGGCAGAGATATTAGCAAAGGGGAAGAATCGGTTGGATGATGTGGAGAGCTCAGTTTTAGGTGGTGCCGCTTGGAGTGTCACAAATAGTGTTGAAGGTTTGCAGTCGAAGCTCGAAAGATGGCGAGTGGAGCTTCCACCGACTCTAGACTCTGCTAGTGAAGTCCCAAGCAATGCACCAAGCATTAATAAGGATGGTCGTGGTGAGTGCTATCATGGGAGACGGAGGCGCAACGATCGTCGTCGTGGTGGTGGCGATGGAGAGGGGGAAGGACTATTCTCATGCTTTAGCAACATATGCGGATGCGAATGCTCTATCACCTGCAAGAACCCATTGAAAAAATGTGGTGGTAAAAATGGTCGAAGGAGAAGCCGATCACCAAAAAGTAGCACGTATGTGTAGAGTTTATTTTTCGGCCCGGCACATAAATACAGTTAAGGTCGAGTAACTGTGTACTAATTATATGATAGGGTCTGAATCATCTGATGTTGCTTAAGTGTGTAATATTTACAATGAGACAACTTATTTAACATAATGTTTATTAACTCTCATTAAAATCATCCTTTCCTTTCTAAGTTTTTAGAGAGAGAATTTTCTCTCTTACCATGAGTGCTTTCTATTGAGGAATCTCAGTTAATTGTAATAATCATAATCTTTTTTCAATTACCCCAACTGAATTTTAACTTTTTTTTTTACTTTTTGGTTTCCTTTTGTCGATCTTTACTTCTATCTAATTTCTTTCTACTTTCTTATGGAGTGAAAATATGAAGTTTTTCTACCAGTGATGCACACCCAAAAATTATAAACTTTTTCCATCAGTGTACCATTCATAAGAAATGTACATAAAAGGACCAAGAAGAAAATTTTAAAAATAAAGAATTCAAAAGGTGTATGAATTAATAGTGGAGAAGACATAATAAATATTTTAAAAACTAAGTTGTTTAGTGCTAGAAGGATAGAACTCCATGAAGTACTACAACATGTTAAAAATTGGTCAATGATGATTTAAATAGGGAATTAATTGCTACTGTGTGAGAAAATGAATCTTAAAGCACCTAAATAGTTTTCTCATATGCTTTGTATTAGACATACAAGATGTTATTTCTAAAAGTGTTACAAAGGTTGTTCTTCATTTATTTTCTTATAGTCAATTGCCAAAAATATATTAACTGTACTGATATTGTCCTTATTTTGAAATCCTTTGGTCCTATTAGCCTCTATTACTTCATTTACAAAATAATTACAATATTTTTAGTTAGTAAGTTGAGGCTCTATATGTTTGAATTGATCTTTCATGAGCAAAGGGCTTTAATATCTTGTAAGCAAATCCATAATAAATCTATAATATAAAATCCTCCATTATCTAAAAATATAGCACAGAGGTAATGGAGAAGAGTGTACTTTAAGAATTAACACCACAGAGCTTATGACAGGATGGAATGATCTTTCTTAAGAAGGTTCTGGAATAATTAAGGTTTCATAAAATTTGCATCGATTGGTAATGGCTTGCATTTTTTCTATGAATTACAGAATTAATATTAACAAGAACTGAGCAGGTTATTTCTTACCGTCAACAGGAATTAGATAAGAAAATCCTTTGTCTCCTTATCTATTCATTTTGATGGAAAATATTCTATCAACAATGAACTCAAGTTCTGTTGTTGATGGGAGGCTTTAGGGGATTAGGATGGAGTGTCGTGTCCCACAATCTCGTATATGCTCTTTGCAAATGACCTGACAGTCAGGAAGTTAATATGGTTGAGTCTTCTTTGGTATTTAATAAAAATGCTTCTGAAGACATCATTGTTGAGATTTCTGTAGTTTTGACATTATAAAAATGACAAAACTAGCAAGAAATTGGATTTGCCTAGTAATTGTAGTAGATCTAAAAGGGTTGTATTTTCCTTATGCAAGTTTCTTGAAAACCAAAAAAGGTCGGAAGAATTCTTCGTGGTTGAGTTTCATTCTTAAAGGGAAGGAGATTTTGAAAAGTGGAGCTTTTTAGCATATAAAAATGGTGAAATTATTAGTATTTGGGAGGATTATTGGAGTCCTGGTTGACACGGTAAATGCTACATGAACTACTTGGAGGTAACATATGGGTAGTAGGTTTGACAACTGATCCTATTGATAGACTAAATCTGAAATGGAAATTTGAGAAACTGCAATATCAATTATCATCTAAGGAATTGATGTAATTGAAAAATGCCTATTATGATCCATGGGAGATGAGATAGACTTATTTGGATACGGTAAGACAGGCGAGCTTACTACTAAGATGGTGCATGCTTTCACCTGAGGTGTTTCTCCGACATTTTTCGATAGCTTTAGCTTTTTCTGATTATTAGATGAAGATCTAGAATATTAATATTCTTGTAAAGATTAAATTTCTTGAGAAAAACTAGTTCTAAAGTACTACATATTGCTATTAATCTTACCAAAAGGAGGATGAGTTTTTACCTTTGTTGTGAAATTTATGAAGATGTAGAGCTAGTTGAGCACTTGCTCTTTTGTTGAGATTGGACTAGAGCTATCTATTTCATTGAGTTAGAATGTATGGGGGCAAAGGGGATTTGTATATTTGATGAGTGGATTGTTGGAACCTTACAGAAGTGTGTAATGCAAAAGGAACTAAGGGTTGGATTTTTAAGTATGATTGCTCATATCATATGTTATAGCATAGTTGAGAGGAAAGGTGCTTAACTGTGTTTGATGATGGACTTCCTCAACCTGGGAAGGTTATGCAAAAAATTAGAAGCGATATTACTAGTCATCAATTTCACTAGCTGGGTGAAGAAAAATGAAAGTTTCTGATGCTATTTTTTAGTAGAAAAAGCTCATTGATAAATAATTAATAGGAAAGGATTCATTAAACTAAAAATTGGTGTCATTGCTAGGGATGAATATGGTTTTCTAATAGGAGGCTTGTAGAAAAACTTTGATATGTGATTTAGTTCTGCTATTGAAGGCTTGTCTTTGGTTGAGGCTATTCAACTAACTAAAATCTAGATGAAGTTAATTATCTTGGAACATATGATGTAAAAGTTTTTTACTTCAAAACAATTGATAGGAGCATTTATGTCTAAAACCCATTGCTAGCAAAATACAAGCTAATAGGATGTCTTCAAGGAGTTGCAATTGAGTTTGGTTAGGAGTAAGTGCCAATTATTGTTCATATTGGGCTACTACTTATAGCAGGCAATGTGTTCTTTGAATTGGGTTGTTGAACTCCTATTCTCTTTACTTTATTTACTCGATACAAATGGTGGTGCACCAGTAGGAGACTCCATGTTGTTTGAATATGATGATGTTCCATAATAAAATTTCTTCTTATGGCCAAAAAAATGTAATATACATTCATTTTCATAAGCCATCCTTTCAACTTCAAGTTATTTTCATGAAAGTTTTACTCTATCAAATAATTATTAATTGTATTATTTGCATAGAAAAGCACGAACTATTTAAAAATTCTCCAATCTACCAAGAACTATTTCTTTCCAGAAGTCACGAACTATCCAAGAATTTCCTAATCTACCACGAACTATTTTTTTGCCTAGAAAATCACAAACTATTCAAGAATTCCCTATTTTATCACACCATTAATTTATATGCTAATTGCTTATATAATTTTTACTGATGATGCAAATTGAGTCTGACATGGTATCATACATGGCATCCATCTAGTCATGAAAAATTAGGAACTATTGTTGAAATCTCTATTTTATCTTGAGGATAGACATGCAAACGTATGTGCAAACATATGTTTTATATTTTTATGACCAAATGGATGCCACGTATGATATCACATCAGACTCTATTTGCATAATCAATAAAATTAACGGTACAAATAAGTAATTAACAGTCAAAATTAACAACGTGGTAGATTAGCGAAAACATAGTGTAGCTCGTGATTTTCTGGGTAAAAAAATAGTTCGTGGTAGATTGGGGAATTCTTGGATATTTCATGATTTTCTAGACTAAAAAATAGTTCATAGTAGATTGGATAATTCTTGGATAGTTCATGTTTTTTGGACAAATAATCCTTATTAATTAAATTTTAAAAATTACTATTTAGATTTGATTCAGAAGGATTGACTTTACTATTCCTGGTGTGTTCATGTTTTTGATTCATAATCCTTAAATTATGTCTTATACTTGAGCCTTTTAATGAAAAAAAATCTCTAATTAGATGCCTAATTAACTCAAATTTGCATTAGTAGATGTACGTTAAATTTTTTTATATCAATTTTCAAATGCAGAAAAAATTACTCCCCAAATAACTGGTAGAATTCACCTGCCAACTCCTATGAGCATGAAACTAGTTGTAACCCATAATTTATATAGTGTATATATATATATCGGAGAAATAAGTATCCTAACTCTTCGCCAGTAGTTACAATAATATAGAGGACCCAGATGCTATCTACAATGATTGAATATAAAATACTAGTGAATGGTTCTTTAAATCAACAAAAATACCAAATGTTAATTATGTGCATATTTGAGAATGTATTTTGGCAATTCTAGAGATAATCAATGTTGGTAATCTCATCAAATATACATATATATATATATATATATTGATGAAAGATGGGGTTGGAGCCCTTAGATTAATAGTAAATTAAGGAATAAATAATCAGTCATGGTGGCCCAACAACATCATCGAATGATAATAAAGCAAGTCTAGAAGGGCAAGAGGTTAGCCTACAAGACCTACGAATACACATAATTTACAAGCAATTTGTGCACAAATTTCATGACAGTATGTTGTGTTGAAACTGTCCAATTGTGTAGAAAGATAATCTAAATATCCTTGGTAATGTCTTCATTCCATTACAAGTCTATATAATGTGAAGTTATAAAGTCAAAAACAACTTTTGAGTCCACTTGTACGATAAGTCTACAAAAACTAAGATCTCATAGAAGTTAAATACTTGATTTGACAGCCCACAACTTCATTTATGGTTGGGAAAATGCCTATATTTTGCATAAAACTGCATGACAGTCTACCATGTTGATCCCTTATTAGACAACCCACTACTACTAAGCCGAGATTAAATTTTGTAGTTTAGTCCATGTTTAACTTAATCCAACCCCTTCCAACAATCGTAAACAAATGTTTTTCTATACTGCCTCTGTCGTCTTTCAACTATCATGTTTATTCGAAGATATACAAAACTACTTGTTGCTCGATAAATTACCCCTACACCGTCAGTACGTTGAATGAATTGAGGACAAATATCAACTTATTCCTCCAACTGCAAAGTCTCCAACATCCCACTCAAAGATTAGTGATCTATTACCTCATGTTGTTACTAGTGATAGTTTATTTATTGGCATTAATCAAGACCCACACGACCCGTTTGATAGTTAGTTAAGAAATTCCATTTTCGAGCTAATTCTCGGCGGAAATGTCACTTATTTTTTTTGGTTACATTTTAGGTTTAGAATGATATTTATGAATTTAGCTCGGCTCAATGGAGGAATATGTTTCCTAATTATTAGGTGGGATCTGCTTACTTTGGTCAAATTCTTGATGGCCTATGTTAAATAAAATTGTGTAAAATACCAATTTTGCCCCTAACTCTTCAATAATTTTTTTTAATCAGTCATAACTATCCCTTTCACTCCCTGGTTGATGACTTTCCTTGGCAACTTCTTCTTGCTACAATCAACCTCCATGGTCGCCTCCTACTACTCGACCTCTGATCCCGCTCCATCTTCCTCTCCTTCGACTCCAACTGGACCTCTAATTCCACTCCATCCTCCTCTAGTTCGACTGCGACTCGACCTCCTCCACCCCTGACATCGAGGAACTTTTGCGAGATTAAGTCCCCTTACCAACTCCTCCTCCTCGTCCCCCCCTTGACACTGCTATATTCGGCCCCTCGATCCCCTCCCTCAACTCCGCTGGCATTGATCTCTGCCTCTGGGCTGTGACTGTTCTTCTTATTCATCCCCTAATGTAATAAATTTTAAAATTATTATTTATTAATAAAATTCTATAATAGTTTGGCCTAATTTTTTCTTTAGATCATATTTATTTTAAAAAATATATTGAAAAAGATAATGATTTATATTTAGTAAATGATTATTGCAATTTTTACATGTAATTCATCACTACTTGCAATTTACTTGTTCTACATTATCCTAATCTTCACTTTCACTTTGTTCTGATTTTTATCAACCAATATTTTTACATTAATTAAAGAAATGACTTTCTAAAATTAGAGCATTGAATAATAAAATAATATCCTAAAAATATATTTCTGATACAAAGACATATAATAGCTAGAAATAAAAATTGTTCCATTTGTTTATTAATAAGGGATAAAATCAGTAATTTTCCTTTTACCTTCTTATAATTGCTAGTCAATTTTTATATCTAACTCCAAATAAAGATGTTATTCAACTTAATTCCTCTCTACTCACTTATCTTTCCTTATCTATTCTATTCTATTCATCGCTAGTTAGTTATGAATTCCATTTATCATTACCAAACATGCGATCAGTGAAGAAGCTCGTTTCCCCCACCCTATGGATCAGTTACTCCATATCTGCAACTTTATCGGACGTCTCTGAAGAGACTTGCTCCGTATTTCTTTAGCCAACGAGCAATCTCTGAATGAGTGTATACGGGCGTATATATACATATAACAAAAATAAAATTTATAAGAATTACAAAAGCATTCTACTACTTGCCTTATACAGGTGATAAACTACAATAGCGCATGCATAGTGAGTTGGGCCTTTCTAATGTCTCATAAAAATCCCATCGTATAATAGTGCATCTCTAATTGGACGGCCCATGATCACCCGATTACTAGACATGGATTTGGGCCTTTGGATTGGATGTGGCATGGTTATCATGAGAAAAAGGACACAGCTTGTTGATCAATTTTCTTACCAATTTTCAGTCTAATCATTACTTTGATGAATATGTCTTGGGCAAATGTTGGTTAAAGAAAGGACTTTCCTCTATGTTTAAAAAATATGGGTTGATTGAAACATTTATCTTAGGTTGAGTCTTTCAAATGAAAAGAATTCGTATTCGAAGAGTTTTATTCCACTGCAAAGTAGCGCCCAACTCAAATTTAAATTAATCGGGACCCACTAAATTTCTGTACATAAGGTAGTATACATCGAAAAAATAAAGGGATAACAGCTTAGAAGACATGACTTTTAGCGGATGAATAAATTATACTGCATACTTTAAAGATGAACTGTAATGACATGAACTTCACTTCCGTTACTACCATCCAACATATGAGTGACTTGGCAGATAACGGAGTTGATGTGACACTTATAATGAAGCTGCTGTGGCATTTAATTTTGAGATAAAAACCTAAAAATGCACAAACTTTCAATAGATTATTGAATTATACCATGAACTTTCAACGGATGTTCAAATTACATCATCATCTTTAAGACGATACAATGTCCATTCAACCAGTAGGACATCACGATAAGCAACGGGGATTATTTGATAGGCACTTGCATGCATGAACTAAGATCACTACATGATCTGTAAAATTAAACGGGTCGACGGATGTTTTAAATGCCTGAATATTACGTTATTTTATTCTTTGCATTAATTAATTGTGTGAAGTTTTCCAATACTATTTAATATTTTTTATCAATATAGCATAACTAATTATTCATTTAAAAAAAGTACAGCAAAAGTAATTGACTGTAATTGTGAATGATATAAATTTTATTACTTTAATGGCGTAAGTGCAGACACCTAGGCTTGGCCACGAGCTAGTTAGGAACCGGATTGGTCAAATCAAAATCAAGCTTGAACCGGCCTAGAACTGCCGTTGAGTCAATTTCGAACCGGCACCAATTCCAAATTAGAAACTGGTAGTTTCAGTTGAAAATCATCACATTTTTTTAAAAAACAAATAAATAATAAATAATAAATATCTTAAAAAATAAAATACCTAAATATTCTGAATAAAAGTGGTATACTAATTAATTTTTCTAATTTTTTGAAATAAAAATTTGTATTTCACATATAATTTATTATTATTTTTAATTTCATGGAACTGACAGGAAACGAAATCGGCCGGTCTCGAACAGTTTAGGCCGGACCCATGGTATATTAGAATCAGAACCGATGATTCTAGACTTAAATCAACTGATTCCAAACTACTAATTTTTTAGAAATAGTGGCTGTTGTCTCATAGTAAATAGCCAGTGAGTGGTGCCCAAGCATTTTGTTATCTAAATTTTTGTCAGGTCCAACACTTATAAAAGATTCACAAGCGTCAGTTTTTAAAATGTCAAAATTTAAGAGAAATTTTTACAATAAATTCATTGTACAATAGTCACTGAATTTTCTCGTGCGCCAATCGTCAGGAGGTGTAGAGTCTCTTCAGATTTCTTTTATTCTTGGGATGGAAGAGGAAAAGATACGATTAGAAAAAACAAAAAAAAAAAAAAGAGCACCAAAAAAGTTCATCCTTAGCGCACTCCGCCGCCGACAAGATTGATAGATACGATAATACGTGGACCCCACATTGCTCGAAGGCCATTGGCGCATGTTCCCGGACTACAATTCAAAATTATGCTGAAAAAGCGCAGAGCTGTCTGATGCAAAAAAAACGCAAGTGGGTCCGAGGGAGGGAAATTCTCTCTTTCTTTTTTGAAAGAGGTTCTCAGATACATTAATATCACAAATTTATGAATTTAAATAAGTTAATGTGTGAAATATATATATATATAAAAGAAATCAAATCCCTGAACTTATAAATTTTCTCACGTCTTAAATGCACGTTCCCTTCATTTGAGCGAACTCTTGCAAATTCTTGTAATTGAAACTAAAATTGAAAATTGAATGAAAATACATGAGTTAATTGGTACAAAATGTTTAAAAAATTATTCAACCTGACCTGTTAAAGTGAATTAAACTTCTGGATATTAAATCATTTATACCAAAAATATTTAGATGATTTTTATGTGTATCACTAATTAAAACAATTTTGTCGGTAATTTTTTACAATTGGAATGGAAAACGTCTCTCTAATCAGCCTCCTCTCTGTCGTCCACGTCCCAGAACACGGAGCCGATCATCACGTGCCGGGGACCCACCTTGGTCTGCTTGTCCCCTTTAGGCGACAAAACCTTTCTTTCTTGAGCTAAACTGCCAGTCTGCATCCCCTTCTAACCTTTTAATTAGATGGGAAATTATCAGTAAGCCCCTGAATTACGGGAACGATGACAATTTGCCCTTCAATTTTAAAAGTCTAAACAATTCTCACCTAATAAATTGAGATTTTTTTATCAATAAATTAGGATATATCGCCTAAAATGACACGTCAAATTGTGAAATTCTAGCTCTGCTAATAATAGAAAATCTTTATGGGCTTAACTTAGTCATTCATGAACTGTACGGAAGTAATGCCACTTTGGTAAATTTTTTTAAAAAATGAAATAAAAATTTAAAAAATCAAGAATAAAAATAAAATGTAGAAATATATCTGTATATCATATTGAAAGTAAATATGGATGCAAATATAAAAAAATCTAAAAATTGAAAAATCAACCAAGACCAACCCGAAAAATTAAGTTATTTGGAACCATATATAAAATTCAGTCAGTCTTTCAATTGTTAAAAAACCAATGACAAAACGCGAGCCCTGAGCCGAAAGATTCTTTGGGATCCAAGATCGACCGAAAGTATAAATATAAAAAATAGACTACCATATCTAATAATTTATATTATTAAATTTGGATATTGAATTTTATATTTTGTTGTTTATGCTAATTAATATATTAATATATCTTTTTTTGGTGAATTATATATTACATATTAATATATCAAAATATTTACGACCAAACCGGTATCGGTTGTTTTTCATATTCGTAGTCAATTCTTGATACGACATTTGAAACTTGAAAAAATCAATCCAAAAGACGGGGACTCGACCATTTGCACAATATATCAACAGTCTCAAATCAATTGTAACACTAGAAAAAAGAGACTTGTCCCTTTTTCGCTTTTTCTCAAAAAAAATGTTCTATTGTCATTTCGGTAAAGAAATAACCGCTCGATGGTTCCTCCTCCCCTTGTTAGAAGTCCTAAAACACACAGTCTCTTGCTCAATCTGTCGCAAGTCCGCAATGGGGAGGGCGGGAAGCTTCCATCGGCAATTTTCATGGAGACGCAGCCAGTCTTCTTCACGCCTCCGCCGGCTCGAATACTTTGGAAGGTTTAGAAAGTTCGTTAAGAAGTACTTCTCGGAGACCACCCTGTCTGCACTTTACGAGCTCAGGTCGACATTCCATTGCCTCGCTGTCGGTCAGTTCGTTCACGTTCGTCGTGTTTTTCTTAGATATTTGCCGTGAATCTACTCGATGAAAGACCGTGTTCCACTTGGCTCGTTAGTAAGCAGCCCGTGTAATAATACGGTTTTGCTCGGATTTGTCCAATGAAATGCCTTAATTACTTTTGATTAATGTTTTTATTTTCTTTGATTCTACTATGCAATGAAGGTCGTTCTTTCACTTAGTGCCGAAAATTGCACATTCATATTGTTTTTGGTACTCGGATTACGTTTGATACGACAAGATCGAAGTGAATAAAATAGAATGAGTTTAAGAGAGTAAAGTATTGAAAGTAATTGGTAAATTAGTGTTAATATTGAAAATATATGAAGGAATGAGTTTGATATTAATTTAAGTGAAGGAATGTGCGTTCATGAACTTTTTGAAAGAATGCTTATTCCTTTATTTATAGTAAAAACTTCATCTAATGGAATGAAAGTATTAATTTTCAATCAATGATACAACCACATAAAAATATCGTATAAATGAGTATAATTCACATATCATTTCATTTCATCTCATTCTTACCTATCGAATATAACTTTATTATTTTTTGATTCAGCTAATTGATGCGTATAAAATGAGTGTGTATAAATGCAAGTTTCCAAGTGACCTTCCTTTTGGGTCTTCTTCATTAATGAAATTTTGAAAGCAACATTCGTTCAGACGACATATTTTGGTTTAATTTGTTCTCAGTTCTTCCCCCCCCCCCCCCCCTAACAACACTATTGTTCGAGGAGCATGGGAGCAGTGGCACGATTGCCTCTCAAGATCTCGCCTAGAGTGGCCCGAGCGTGTCCGGGACCTGTTGCCTTCCAACAATTTCCTGTCATGGCACAGGAGGATCATCTTTGTGGCAATGCAACCACCAGCACGAGTTCGACGAGTTCAATAATGGCAAACAGTTCCTCCTGATGTTCAAAGAAGACAAGTCGCATGTGCTAGCTTAGATCCATCTTGTCATCCTTACATTATGACCCGCCTTCCCGCCCTTCCAATAATACCTGTTTTTTAAAAGTAAACCAAATCTTCATTAATAACATAGCATAATATACTTAAATACTACTGCCGAGAAGTACATCCCAAAGTAAGAAGTTTAGGATTACAAAAGCATCGACCATTAACAAACTACTCCTTGAGCCTAGTTGACACAAAAGCTAAGCTTCTTCATTAAGCTCTCTTCTTACCCACTTACAGTTCATGTTCCTGAAATTTTGAGTTATACTTGTGGTATCTAAATGATTATTTTTATCTCTCGGGGTGCTTCATCTGGTTTTGTGATTACTTTCATGACCATCTGGGCGTCTTTAAGAAGTTGCACATTTTTCCATTCTTGATCTGATGTGAACCTCACCAAACACGTGGTAAAACCCGACAATAATATGTGAATAAGATTTACAAAGAACAACTTTTGGGAGGCGAGCTTCGACCCATTACCTAGCGAGATAAGAACCAAAGCTAGGTTTAAAGAGGATGGCATGCTCCGAGGATCAAAGTGATAAGTTCGGTTGTAGAATTCTACAAGAAAACTTAATAAGTTATACGAGTCTTCTCAGGAATCACTACAAGAAAACTGCTGAATACCGACGGATATTCCCGACGGATGTTACCGACGGAACTCAATCCGTAGGCATTTCCGACGGATAATCTGTAGGGATTGTCAACATGGTTTACCGACGGATTTACTGACGGATTATCCGTAGGTAAATTACCGACGGATTATCTATCGGAAAATCCGTCGGTATATCATGGCAGGAATAGCGCGCGAGCTTTACTGACGAATGATTCCGTCGGTAAATCTATAGGTAATTACCAACGGATTGTATTCCGTAGGCAAATCCGTCGGTATGTTATGGCGGGAATGGAGCGGGAGGTTTACTGACGGATTCGACCATCAGTAATGTCCGTTGGTAATTACCGATGGATTTACCGACGGCCGAATCCGTCGGTGAATCATGGACACGACATTTACTGACGGAAATTCCGTCGGTATTTGAATTTCATTGGCGGGATTTTTCTCGCTTGATGCCAATTTACCGACGGATTATCCGTCGGTAAATCCGTCGGAAAATTGGTTATATATATCTCGAGGCCGGCCTCTCCTCTCCCATTTTCTTCGGTGATTTCTCTCCCGAGGTGTCCGCGCCACAACCGATCGAGTCCTAGCCGCGACCCACACAGTTCAAGCCCCGACCCCTCTACACCGGAGCCCATCAATGGAGCAAGCGTGCCACGAACTAGCCTAGCCCCGGCCCCCAAGCTCCGCCGAGCCCCGGCCTCGGCCTCCAGCAAGTCCCCGCCCCGGCCTCCAGCAAAGCCCAGCCCCGGCCTGCAGCAAGTCCCAGCCCCGGCCTCCAAAGAGCCCCACCAAGCCACGGCTAGCCCCGCCGAACCACCGACCGTCACCCCAAGCCCCGACCAAGTGCAACCTCGAGCCCGGAGCAGACCCACCGAGGCCACCCGAGCCACCGACCGCCACTGCCGGCCCTTCGAGCCCAATCCTTGCCGCTGACGACCACCCCAAAATTTTATTTGTATTTTTCTTTTTTTTGGATAAAAATTGTAAATATTATTAATTAATAAAATTTACTTTCTTCATTGGTCAATATTTTATATTAATGACATTTTATTAATTTATATGATTGATAAATTGAACATATAAATAATTACAAAATAAAATATATAAATATTTATAAAACGTACCAATGCCCGAAATTTCCCGACGGATTTACCGACGGATAATCTGTCGGTAATCCGTCGCGAGTGGGCGAGCGGTCGGTAATTCTCTATAAGTATGTTGTCGGCAATTCTTAATCCATCAAAATTAAATTCCCGACAAGAAAAAACGCGACGGCGCGTATCCGTCGGAAAATAACAGTTTTCTTGTAGTGAATCAAGAAGAGCAAATTCTTCTCCCAAAGGAATGAAAGCATGTACTGAAGCAAAGAAATCTATTCCATTCATCCAACCCCATACCCAAACCTTAAAATAGGCTAAGGTTACAATTATTCCCAAAAAAAAAGGCTAAGATTACAAGATATGAAAAGATTCTGCTGCCAAATTGCCCTCTTAAATAATAGTTAACAGAAATATCATATCTACTATTTAAGAAATCTTGAAATATCACTTTATAATCTGACCTCAATATCTACAGAAGAAAATATAACAAAATATTATATTTCATTTATTGAATCTTCTAAAACTAAACTTGAATCAAATCGATACACGTTAACAGCACATGTACACTTACTTCAACATGCTTTAATGAATTTGCTTGAGTGTATATTTCTCAAATCAGCCCATTAATATCTTCCTTGAACTTGTTGGCTCATGCTCTCGTGATCGAACTCTTCGAAACTGGAACCGGAGCTACTAAAGCATGCTCTGGAATTGCATTAACTTCCTTCAATCGTCTCGCTGGAGTGCTTATCACCGAATCAAGAGGAACATTAATTGTATTCTCCAAGGTCATGCCTTGAATGACATCATGATCCTTCACCGCTTGAAGTCCCAAAAGTACTGTCTCAGCCTCTGCCTGCAATGGACATTGCGTTCTGTACTGAAGAACCATGCTACTACTCCCTTTGTTGGGTCACTCTCTGCGACACCTGCAAGTCAAGAATTACGTATTGAGAAGGCTGAATTGGCATTAGTTCAGACCCATCCTTCTCTTGTTTCTCCTAGATTATACAATCCTTTTCGTCTCATCATGCATTATTATTTCTTTTGATAATCCATTGTACTAACAGAACTCAATAATTAGTTTTA
Source organism: Lagerstroemia speciosa (assembly GCA_037672795.1). Taxonomy (NCBI): domain Eukaryota; kingdom Viridiplantae; phylum Streptophyta; class Magnoliopsida; order Myrtales; family Lythraceae; genus Lagerstroemia; species Lagerstroemia speciosa. The sequence continues at coordinate 563,694 of CM075302.1, read as the reverse complement.
ACTGGTGCAGTGTGCTATGCTTCGCTGCAAGGGGTAATAAATATTTGATAAAATAAAATAATTCTAAATTAAATCGTTTTTGAATTATTCTGCCTTGAAAAGTTATGTTTGAGTAGGGATTGTTTGTATATATAAGTATCATAGTTGGATTTTATGAGAGAGAAGAATAACATAATTAGATATTGATAGCAACAGATGTTCATCCGACCTGCTATGACCGGTCAAATAAAAGAAAGAAGAAAGAGATGGGAATTTAATATTTTTATTTATAAATAATTATGTATTTATCGTAATTATAGTAATATATTCAACCAAAGAAAAATTATGAATCATAACATACAAAATTACCAAAGTAATATTTTTTTATAATATTGGAATATTTATTTAACTGTACTTTTTTTAAAGTGGCATCGTATTATATTAAAATAATAAAAATACTAAAAATTTAGTTTAAAAGATACTTTATAAATAGACAATATTTTCCTATTTTATACACTTATTACATCTCCCAAATATAAATTTATTAATCAAAAAATATTCATCTAGAAAGAGATGGAAGAAATATGTAAACGATGAGAAGAACATAAATGAAGAATTATTAAAATTTTTGAAAAATATTAATAATAAGAAAATTAAGAAAATTAGAAAAAGAATATTCATGAAGGGTTTGAGAATAGGAAATTCTCTGTGCTCCCCTAGATAATTGAGAGTAGGATATTCACCTTTCTCTCTTAGAGAAGTTATTAAAATTCTCTTTTAAATTAAAAGAATGGATATGAATTCCATTGGATTAATTTTACATTCCTTGGTGGTGCTCTTATCCTAGCCTCCCAGATTATATAAAGCAAGATTGCTCGAAATAATGTAATCTCCTTCTCGGGTATTCTCCCAAAAGTTAGTGAGTAGAGCAGATTTACAAATCTTCTAACTATTTCCATTGGTAAGATGTCACTATCATGGAAATTCTAGAAATTTGTCTGATTCCCGGTACCCAACTCGATAAAGTAGGCATCCATTGAAGATATGTTTAGAATTACCATAATCGACCTCCCGTAGAGGATAAGAATCACCTTTCTTTGAGAACCAAGTAATCGTCCCGTCACTAATTCAAAAGTGGATTCTTAGTCTTTCATGATATTCCATAAGTTTTACTAGAACTGCTCATTTGATGTGTCAAATCTGAAATTTTTTGACGAAATAAGAAAAGTTGCTAGAAGCCATGTGATTTTATCTGGTTCATTGGCTTAGGAATTTTTATTTGTAGGAAAAGAGAAACTTTTGATCATCAACTTTTCATACTTTTATCATTTTTATTCTAAACCTTTACTTTTATCATTTATATCATCAATCATTTGAATTTTTACAACTTTGATCATACCGTTACTTTTTTCATTCAAAAATAATTTTTTCAACAAAAATATTTTTTAAAAAATAAAGAAAATAAGCAAAAACGAACGAAAAGGAAAAATATGGGTTGAGTTTCGTTAGTGGCCACCTCCCCTTCCTGGAAGGGTACCATGTGGAAATTGGTGATCTTTCTTACTTAAAAATACGATGAAACGCATCAAATCATTGTAATATGATCGTTTCTCTGAGTTCTATCTTCTAGGTGGGAAATAAGGACTAATTTTTTGGAAAATATTAGATTATGTTACGAAAATCCTGGAGTTAGGAAGGTCATTATGTCATATCTGACTAACCTAGAGAGTACCCGACAGCCACACAGTGGACAAACAGGAAAGAGTCTTGAATAACCAACTCGAGAGTTGTCTGTGGCGATTATTCAATCCCTCATGAGTTTTTTCTAGTATCTTAACATTTGTTGCCGATGATTTATTAGTTCAAGGTAAGGAAAAATGGGTATTCAATCAAGAAGATATAAAAATAGCACCCTGATCAAGCCCGAATCACTAGTCTCGTTTCATATAAATCCCAACCTAGTTCAATGCAGTGAGATCAATAAGCATGTATAATAAAGGAATGCATATATATGCTAAACTTAATTAAAATTGTTCATTTAAGTCAAGCATTGCCCAAGTGATTTATGATTGATATCTAACATTATTACCCCATATTATACATGATACTAGTTTCGACTGATCACATCATCAAACAATCTATCTATTCTAGTATAATATAAGAAATTAGAAATCCTACTTAAGGAATTGGTAAATCAATCATTTTACCATTACGGCCCTCATGAAGGTGCTTTAGAATGATCACCGAGACTAATGCTGGCCTTCGAGCTTTTCACTGAGTTCGGCTGATGGTTGGGTATTCGAGTGTAGATAAAAGCCAAACCAAAAGCATTGGGTGCCTCATTTCTTAGCTTGAAGCGACATTGAAGTGGGCTTGGGTGGGGGGTTTGCTTCCAATTTGGGGATGAGAACACAAATATTTGACACTTTAAAATGGTGACATTTCTTCCTTTTAAGGTATTCTTGAGCGATAATATGGTATTCCTTGGCAAGTCCTCAAGTACAATCACAGTTAGGGCAAGTTCTGGCACTGTAGGGCTTGCCTTGTAGTATTAATTAATTAGGCACTGTAAGATTTACATGATATTATCAACAAAAGAGAATCAAATAATAGATTTGGCTTTGTCTTTGGATCAATACACATTGAGTCTCAACTTCCTTCCCACAGTACTAGGAAGGGGTCAGATGAGAATTGTGGCTTGATATCTGTGGTGGTGGAGGAAAGGGAGTCAAGGAGTCTGTAAGCCCTCTCTCTTTTCGTCTTCTTTCATCTCTTCTTTTAGTCATGCCCTACTACCCCTCCTTCCTTCTATGGAAGGGCTTATTTATAGATTTCACAAATATTAGTTATGCTCTTTATGAAATAGCCATTTGGCAATCTGTGTAATAGTTATTAGCTCAATCCTTGGTAATTGAAAGCCACCCCAGTTCTTATAACAGGTAACCATGCAACTCTAAATATGGTTGACAGGACATTTGACAAGGTGAGAGAGCCATTTGACTTTTTGGTTTATAATTAGTCATTTCGGTATGCATAATGAATAGTCATTCAGCTCTCCTTCACATGATAAGACATTTAACTCTTGATTGCATATAGTCATTCAGCTATGTTAAACGTCATGGCTGTCGATTGGAGGTTTCTTGAATGGTCGTTGTGGTTGTTCGCCATACACGGAACAATTAGTTACTCAATTATTTTTTATAATGAAGAGTTTATTCTTCCTGAACTCATGAACATCCCATAAGTTCATGGATTGAAGTTAGTTAATATGCAAAGTGTATGGATGGTTTTATCAAGAGTTATGCATTTAGAGAGAATTCAAGTCTCCGATCTCGTGAATTAATCATTTAACCATTTACTTCAGTCATTTGGCTATTACTGATATCCTTGCCCATTTCTAATTTTATTTTCCAATACTCTAATTTCTATTACCTTGAAATTTATCCCTGCATGTTCTAAGGCCCTTTCCAACTTAATAATCATTTACAGTTGTTACAAATTCTACGTATCCTTAAGACGAAACACATATGCAAATAAGGTCTCAAAAAAAGTACTTACATTAATTTCAAACAGTGGAACTGTTACTCATTATGACCTGTATAGAAGTAAAAATCTTGGTCGAGTGACAATACCACAAGTCAATTATGGAAGAGTTGACTGATAAGTCGGGGTAAACGCTACAAATGACTTCAATAAGTTCAAAAGTTCTAAAAGAATCAAAGAAAATTAACTCACTATTATTGATCAATTATCTAAATAAATGAATAAATGCAATGCAATCCTCTTGGGTATTTATAGACTATTCATGATAGAATTAATGTGGTAAATATATCCTAATAAATGTCATAAATATACTGTAAATATATTCTAAAAATATTTTAAAAAATATACTTGAGAAATCAGCACATATTCCAAAGATAACAAAAATATACTCCCATAAGCTATTTAAATCATAATATATATATATATATGCATTCAGCTCATATAAGAAAATATAAATTCTTATCTTGAAGATTTTCTTACAACTTTTGAGTTTTTCTTTCCCTTATACCACAATTATTATCATATTCTTACTCTAGAAATTTCTCAATTGAACTCTTGTCACCAGATCATAAAGAACACTGGCGGGATTCATCAAACCCTCCTTAGGATTGCAACACCTTAACTAACAATTTTGTGAATCATTTTATTCAACCTGCATGGTGCAATAGTGATAGAGACCTATCAACATTGGTCGACGCATTTTACAGGTGCAGGTTTGTCTATATAAATCAATCTTAGAGTTAAGTGGATGGGTAGTACCTTTGGTCACGGGCCTCCTCAGAACTGTGAGGAGACTGGTTTTGCACTGATTCCACCCCATAAAGGAACCGAAACCGCCTATTTCAAACTAGAACCTAAATCAGCTCAGAACTAGCGCAGTTTTGAATTAGAACCGAAAACTAAAAATAAAAAATTCAAATTATGTACTTTTTTAAATGTGTACAAGACATTTAACTTACTTATTTTTTAATTCAGTTTCATTGTAATAGTTAAATATTAATATTTCCTTTTGTATTTCTCATAGTTAGCCGCTTTCAAATTGAAACCGTTTGGTCCTAACTCGGCAGCTGAGAAATGGACCTGTTCTTGCACTTCTTGAACTTGGATCAACAGTTCCGCTCCGGAACCGGCCGTTCTCGAACCGTGACCAGGGCTACCTTCCTACTCCTACACTTAGATCAAGAGATTCATTTGCAAAACTCGTATTTTGAGTGGTAAAATGGGTGGGTACTTTCTCTTAACACCTCGATTGGCACAGTTTAAATGAGCATGGTGTTTGACTTAAGTGGATGGGCATTGCCTTCTGGCCAACAGTTATATTGAGAGCGTTCGTGGAATTTGATATTCTAATAATAAATTCTCACTATGGAGCTTACTGTGTTATTTATTCAATATTTCTTCTATCTTCTTTTACATTTATGTACTTTATTTGTACGTCGAAAAGATGTTTAAAAAAACAAAAGTAACAAAGTGGAAACTATTTCACCTTTACTATTCCTTATCACCAGCCTACATATATAGCAAAGATTGATAGGAACTCCGAGTATTTTAATCGAGTACGCTTCATTTGTGCTGGAAATCACTTTAATATGGGGCCTGCAAGGATTATATGCAATGATGAAGATTTGATGCTCTGATAAAATAATGGGTTTTTCGTATTCTTTGTCATCCTTTCTCGACCTCCTTTACATGGCGCTTTGAGCACTGACAATGTCTCTCTTTTAGGGCATTACATAATTTTTTATAATAAAAAAATTGTCTCTTTGTCCATTTTCCAATTAATTTTTCAGGGGGCAAGCTTTTTTTTGGTCCACTGAAATATGGTCAATCACTGCCAAATAGATGGATCAAATTTAGATACGAACTGCTAAGAGTTCATTAAAATATTAGGATTTGCACCACTTGAAATTCATTGATTGAAATTAGAATGACTAATCTCGTTGCTTAAAGGGATGGTAGTGACAACCTTCTAACCCTTACAATATGAAATCAGAGATCTGCTTCTCCCTTGAGCGTGTAGCCTTTAGTAGAGTCACTCACATATGTGTCTTGCATATATACTTAACTAAATTCATAATTTTTATGGGGTGTTTATGAGTACGAGGAGGTTATTCTCCTCTATATGGAAAAAAAAAAAAAGGCATTGAACAAAACTAGAAGCTCTCTTCATCCTAGGTAATCACAATAAAAAATAGAAATGCTACCGCTTAGTGCTGAATCATTGAGCGTGTGAGAAAATGATTATGACGAAACGAATTCTTTTTTTAGTCTGAATTATTGACTTATGAGTCATTCAATTAAACTGTTGAACGGTCTAATGACCGAACCATAGAAACTTCCTTTAAAAAATGATAAAAGTTGCTATAGAACATCGTCATAATTTCCATCTCTATTTAAGGTAAAAGTGGTCCTTCAAACACGGTTTATCATTGACATTCATGTGGCGTCTTTCATAGACAACATTCATGATCAGTATTGACCGAAATAAATCTAACATGCATTACATTTTCCATTGTTTTAAAACTAATCTTTTTTATGCATAAACTAAAAAAATTTACAGGGAACAAGTGGAAATTTTCTTATATTTTCAAATATTAATTCATTATTATTTAGTAAGAAAAATATAGTTTGATTAGTTGTTAGTACATCTTTTATGTATTGCATGATGGGAGACAAGTGGAAAATTAGTACATTTTTGTATACTACTGTGCTTTACTCAGCATCTAATATATGTACATTTAATACTAACGAATATAATCTCATATTGTTCTGTAATCTAGGAAAAAAATTAAATAAAACCACGTACATTTAAATAATTTGTTGATGTCATAACTTAGTAATTCTTATTCACCAAACTGCATTGATTAAGTGTACAACCCCAAGTAGCAGATAGAATCGGCCACATATTGAGCATTTTGTCTAGTTTTGAAGCTTGGTCATTAAAGTATGTACATAGAAGCTCGAACTTCCTAGCGCACAATATCGCCCACTGGGGACTAACATGTAACCATGATGGCCCAATTGCCATCTCACACCTTCCCGCCTCAGTACTCTTAAGGGAGATGGAGATGTAAATTGAGCCTCACGAATCCTTTTGTACTTTCTATTCATCTAATGAAGATATATGCAGTGTTCTTGATCAAAAAAAAAAAAGTGTACCCTATAAAAAAATTTGTTTTTCTAACATAAACATCAGTATTTTTATTTTTATTGAAAAATAAGATTTTAGATGTAAGATTTTAGATGTATATAGAATTTAATACTTGTTGAGGAATAAATCCCACATCAAACACTTGATTAATTGAAATCTAGTTTATAAGAGAATAGATATTATCAGCTAACAACTTACTTTTTTTTTTTGGTGAAAATGGGCTCAATTTCTAGTAGGCTTAGATGGACTTTTTGTTACAGTATAACAGCCAATTATCGTGGTCAGTTTTATAACCTAAGGAAGTAAGAGAAAATCCATCTCATGATTAGTTGCCCCTCGTCTCGGTTCAAAATAAATATACCCTATTGAGTGTAGATGAATCGAAACCTAATTTATAAAAAAAAAAAAAAAAAAAAATTGTGTACCACTATCTAATAGTTTAGACTTTTTGTGAAAATGGATTCGATTATATAAAAGACCGGATGGATAGTGTATAATTTTGTTATGAATTATGTGTATTTGTTATACATCTAATTTATAAATATTTAAGTTGATCACTGCAATCCTTGAATCGTTCGTAATTATATGCTTTACTCCGTAAATTTGATCTTCAAAATCATCTCATATTTACCTTGTTCTTACTCCCATCATTTTATATTAAAAAAAATTAGGAAACTAAGAGCAACTTGGGAATTTGGAGACAAAAAGGAAGATACGGATGTCTCTATATTTATTAGCACGAGGCAGAGCATGAAGAAGACAAAAACATTTGTCGGACAATCGAAATTAATGAACTCGAGGTGCACCCTCTCCTTTCAGCCTTTTTCTTTCCTCTTTATTCTATAATTCAAAATACGTGCAAATATTAGTTAAAAAATTTTTAAATCCTTGTAAAAGGCATATAAGCCTTAAAACCCTCATAACACTAACATGTAATAAAATACCATTTTATCAGTAAAAGAAAAACAGTCATAACTGAGATTCAACCACCTTTCGCTACATAATATTCGAACTTTCAAATTCAATAGTGAACATATCAAACGAATTGAGTATCCAATATTAATGTTGACCCGCCAACATGAGTTGGTTCAAGTGGTAAGACACTTGTTCCTCTTAAGCGAAGGTCTTGGGTTCGAGTCCTTGTGAATGGAGAAAACTCATGCTGGGAGAGTTTTACCCCTTAAATGGGCTGATTCGGCTCGAACTGGATTAGTCAGTAGTCCAAGGGACTTCTGGATACCAGTGTGCACACCAAAAAAAAAAATTTCAATTAAAGATGATTTTTATATACTATTAAATTAAATGAGTATAAAAGTGGATGTAAAAGTAAGATTGAGATAACCAATTTGTTTGTACGATTTGTTGATTAAAGAGTTAGAAAAGAAATGTGAGATTGGAAATAGATTTACAGAAAGACAAGCAGGAAATGTGTTAAGAGAGGAGGAGAGGGAGGTAAGAAGTGGGAGAAAGAAAAGGTCACAAGTGGGTGATTATACATATTAATTTTACTACCATATTTATTTTTCATACCAATCTAACAGTTGGTGAATATTCATTTAGTATACGTAATGGGTATAATAGTAAATTAAAAGAGAGGAAAAAGGAATTCTTCCCTTACGCTTTGTTTGGATTAAAGGATTCGGAGGGATTCGGAGGGATATTACAATCTCTTGTTTGTATAAATTTTTAAGAGGGATTTGAAGGAATTTGGAGGGATTCGCAATCCCTCCAAATCCCTCCAAACCTCACTTTTTTAATTCCTCCAATTTGGGGGAATTTGGAGAGATAATAAATTTTTAGACAAATATACTCATTGTAACTTTTTAAAAGAAATTTTTGACACGTTATAATTCCTCATCATATAATTACACAATTACACCCGTCTTCCCTTTCTCAACTATTATCAAGTCACGACTACAGCATGCTTTCCCTTACTCGATTACCATGAGGTCGCAACCATTGAGTCTATCAAGACTATCATAAAACCACAATTTTGTTTGAGTTTCAAAATTATCATGAAATTACTGTGCATCTCTTATGTCTTTCTTCTGCTGGATCGGTCTTCCAAATTAAAAGGGTAAAATGGTCAAATTAACTTTTTCATCTCTCTAGATCCCTCAGCTAATAATAATATTCAAACGAGTGATTTGGAGGAATAAGTTATCCCTTCAAATTCCTCCTCTCCTGTCCCCTCCAAATCCCTCTAAATACTTCCAAAACCCTCAATCCAAATGTAGTGTTAAGGTTTGTTTGGGTGGGGATGAAAGGAGCGGAAGGAAATGGAGAGGAATGGTGCGAAGGAAAATGAGAGGAAAGAATTAGAAATATTTATATTATTTAGATATATCATAATAAGGAAAATGAATATAAAAAATTTATCGTACATGCATATATAATTATTAATAGACAAATATGTCCTTATCATATTACATTTTATTTCAAGAAAAAAAATTAAATTCTACACATTTCATAACACACAGTCACATAAATAAGACATGCATTTTTTATGAATCACATGTATCAAGAAAGTTAGTAATCCGAATATAACATTGTTATAATCTCAATCAGAAAGAGAAACATAGTTTTAATGTAAAAACTCGTATTTTTTTATAAACCAAAGAGTATCATAGAACTTCTAGTTGTTTAACTCATTATCAAGTTATGACTAATAACACCGATACTCTCAGTAATACACGTTGAAAGGTAATGATATGATTTTTTTTAATTAATTTCATGAGGGGCAAGTAGATAATTTTATTTTAAACTAATTTTTATAAATTGTTTCATGTCATTCAATGTCAAATCAGGAGTGAAAGGAAATTGGACTTTGGAGAGGAATTGGAGCGAAAAGTTTCCCTCCATTTCCTTTCCCTTTTATTAAAATTATGTAGCCAAATAAGCATAAATTTTCTACTCCATTCGTCTCCTATTCACCCTCATGCAAATATAGGCTTAAAGTGATACTAGATAGCTAATAGATTATGAGAAGCAGTAAAAATTATAATTAAATTCACAGAGATCCTCAAAATGTTCGAAGAGCAATGATAGTTAGTCCTAGTCGCATTCTCCGACACCCCATGAATGGCATGGGTAATAATAAAAGGACATTTCACATGAAAAAATATAAAGTAAATCATTAAACGTGTTAGTTTTAGTGATCTGAGTTCTATTTGACCCGATCGCAGAAAGTTCACGGAATAACTCTCGTGATTGAAGAGTAGTTTTCAATAATTTTAAGAGGTTTGTTATAATACGGACTTGTTTAACTGACTCGGGACCCGATTTTCATTCCACTTTGTATTTACAATTTCTTATAATGTACTTCTTAGAGATTTTCAGGATTATTTATTAATTGTCACCGAATCGCCTCTTATATATTAGAGATATTATTTACATTTAGGAGGAAATAAAACATATATAAATAAAATTGCACCTATTATTTATCTTAAATGATATTTTTGAGATTTTACAATATTAATTTGATATTCTCAATTTATCTATTTTCTTAATTAGTCGGCTCACTTTACTTGTAAAGAGGTTACTTGTCGACCACAAAGAGAAACAAAAAGGTTACTTGTTTATAGAATTCTCTTATCTATTCTATCTAATAAAAACAGTGATTATGACCCAGATGGCCTAATACATTTCGATATTATATCTATCATGCTTCTTTCATCTTAGTTTGATTTTCTTCATTGTATCAGAGTAAATTGACCATGACAAATCCCCTACTATCACCAACCGAAGGCGGCATTTTCAAATCACGTGCACAAATCACGTGCATGCCTTCGTTGAAAAGAAACGGGAAATAGAGAGTTCCTGGGAGCAAAAGAAACTCCCCCTGTATTCCAATAAGGTATGCTCATTGAGCAATTACTCGAGTAGTTACACCACGAAAATAGAATTATCATTGTAAGTTGAACATTTCATGGCAGCTTCATGTTCATGTTTGAGAAAATATTGGAGATATTTTACATTTAATCAGAGATAAAATTGTATCATTTTAATACATTGATTGGTATTATGAGATTTTTGAATATATATTTAATATTATTTTTATATTTTTTTAATTTATCTATTTTTTTTAATTAGTTGATTCTCTTTACCTATAAATAGGCTATTTGTTAATGAAATTCTTGCTCTGTCTAATAAAGCCCATAGTTATAGCTTATGACTTACCACGTTTGTTCGTATCTCCATTTTACTTCTACAACCTTATTTTAAATTTCCTTCGTTGAACAAAATTTTTTATAAATATGCCTCTTCTTTGCCTGCTAGTTTTACCATCAAGAATCTTTCACACATATCTGTATATATGTTTTTTTTATTTTTTTATTTTTTGCCGAAAACGTGGCGGATATATAAATGCATTGGTAAAATAATCAAGTTATACAAAAACGAGGTACGGTGACCTCAAAGATACCTCGAAAAAAATATAATTGAGTTTTAAGGGACATGAGCTAAGTTACAGGATTCTAAGGCTGATAATATGTGTCATGTTATATATGGTCTAAATGGGTTCGTGTTAAAAGTATCTCAATTCGTATCCGACACGTTCAATAAATGGGTCAAAAATTTCAAACACGAATATGACATGTTTAAAATTGGGTTGATATGATATGACATATTTAACCTGTATAACTAAATAGGCGTAATGTACATGTAATTTTAACTTAACATGTTTAATGGGTTAATGAGTTCGATATATAAAACATTATTAAATGGGTTTAATCATGTTGTGTTAGGTTACGTGGGCTCAACTTGTAAACATATTACATGCTTCTAACCGTACGAGTACGAAACCCATTTAGGCTTAGCCCGAACCCAACTAACTCTGTATCGTGTCAAAAATTGTCAAGTCTAGTGGACCACTAACTATTGTTTAACCCAAAAAATCTCAATGTTCCAATTTTGTTCATAACCAAAGAATTGAAAAAACTTAAATTTCAAGTATTCCCAAATTAAAATATGGAAAATGAAGAATTGAAATTTAAAATTAAAAAATATCTACCTATGGCAAACAATTAAGAAATTAACTTTAGTGTTTCTATTTTACCAAAATAAAAATATATTTATTTCATTATAATCTTCTTTGCAATATAAAATATTAATGAAAAATTAGTCTGTACAATTAATTTTAATTGACTAGAACTTTCTTGCTTGTACTTTGCTTCTTGTGCTGTTTATGCTTTTGTATTTTTTTAACTCTTTAATTTTCAACTGGCATAGAAACTATATGTATTTAATAAATTTATTATATTCTGTGTATTTATAGAATTTAAATAGTAATTACATATAATGATGAAAGATACTAAAAATTATATATAGTTAACTTATATTTATTAAATTCGAATAATAAACTAATAAAACTAAATTAAAAAATACAAATATCTTAAACTCGGATTTTTAGTAGTTATTAAAATCTATAAAATGAGAAGAAAAGCGTCCAGATTTAACCGGGTACTGGAAGCTGAACTTCTTTCAGGCCAGACAACAAAAATAGCTATATAAAGGGAGAACTTACCTTTACCAACGTAGCGTGGTGGGTAATCTTGGGGGATTAGAGATAAGTTCCACAATGTCAATAGATTCTAGGCCGTGAACAGGGAATAGAGTTTGATGGACTTTCCGGTATGATTCCCTCCGAGGTATTCTAGTAAATGTACACCCAACAAATAAATGTAGATAACCATCGATTCCCGTCTTACAAATGGGCAGGTGCCATCCTCTGTCAAAGGCCATGGCAAGCCTTTTGAGGCAATTCTCCGTAAGTGGAGTTTAGAGCATTCGTGTGAAGTTTTAAGGACCACAAACTTTTCCAAAGCTTTTCCTTTCCTTTCCCAAATCTGTCATCCTGATCAGCTAAGCAAACACACTTCTATAGCAGGGATTCCTGCTTTATTTTTGATCCAACCAAAATCGTCTTCAACATCACAGGTGGGAGGGTGGATTTTCATTATATTTGAGATAGCCCTCTGGTCAAATAATGAGGTGAGAAGGAGATAATCCCATCTGTTACCTGTATGTGGCACCAGAAGTTCATGAAACCCTTAGATTTAAATCAATCTGAGCATTCGTTGCAGGAACATGTTTCACATCAGTATTTCTAGGAATCCAAGGATCACTCCAAGCCTTTTACAGCAGTGCCGCATAAAAGGTCCCTTTACAAATTTATAAGTCCTTCCATTTACGTAAAGGTGAACTTAAGGATCTACTATTTGGCTGCAGATAATTCCCATATTTGTTCTTAAAAATCCATGATACGGAGGTATGTGAATTAATTGTTAGAGTCCATGTCGATTTTGGTAGGATTGCTTTATTTTGGTTGGCCAGTGGGTTTCCCAACGAATCGGACACGGTCGTATCTTACTGCATTTATCCGTTTACCCAAACCAGAAGTTTCTCATCAGCTGATCTTTTTTTTTTTTTAAACATGTGGAGGGCAATTTAAAGGTGGACATTGCATATGAAGGAATGCTACTACTAACTACTGAGTTGATAAGTGTAGTTCTTCCTGCCCATGATGATGAATATGCTAGCTTATTTTGAATCTTATCCATCATGAAATCAAAAGATTTAGCTCTTTTAACTGAATATGCACTGGTCATTTTTCTTTGGGACCCAAGCTTTTAAAGGTGTGAGCGTGTACGATAATCGGTTCTGATGCCAGGTAAAATTTTCCCTGAGTTTATGAGAGGTTATCTCATATCCTTCTAGAAGTTAAAAATTATAGATAGCAATATTCTGAGTTCTTTACGCTCAGGATTCAATCTATTAACTATTTGATGTGAAATTCATTTACAGTCAATAGTTGGCTTGGGGCGGCTTTGTGCAGATAGCTTCGCGCACGCACCATCTAAGCTATTTTAAAATGGGTGATGCCTATAGCTAAGCCTGGTAATACGTGTCGTATCGTATCTAAATAGATTTATGTCAAAAGCATCTCAACATGTATACTACTGTTTAATAAATAGGTCAGAAATTTCAAATACGTACACAATCTGTTTAAAATCAAGTTGATACGATACGATAAGTTTAACCTGTAAAATTAAATATGCATGATATAATTGTAATTATAACTTAATATATTTAAATGAGTTAATGGATTTGCCATACAGACATATAATTAAACGTGTTTAATAGTATCGTGTCAAGTTACGTGGATTTAACCGGTAATGTAAACGAGTTACTTTGGTCAATCCGTTTATACACAAAGTCCGTTTAGGGTCAATTCGAACCCACCTAATTTTGTGTCGTGTCATATCGTATCGGATTATCACTGTACGCTTTGCGGCTACGTCTACCGTCAACACCCTTCTTCATTGACCATCCACCAACTCCGACAAGAGGAAGTTCTACATTTTGGTCAAGCGCGTATCATGTACTGATGGAAAACGCTCGGATCTCTGACGACGGTGTTGCATCATCAACTTCTTTTGAGTTTATACCACTCAAGAACGGGTTTGGTAGAAATTTTACATTTATAATTTTTTTTAAAAAATGTATAAGAGTCAACGTCCATTTTGACCAATTTTAAATATATTAAATAAAACGTGTGCTTTTTATTTATTTATTTATGAAATTGGAGTTTAAATTGAGAATTTTTTTAATGAAGAAAGAGTTCATTACATATAAATATCACATTCTTATTTTCCTAATATAATGATTATCAAAAATTAAATTTATTTATAAGTAGATAATTTAAAAAATTAAAAAGGATATCAAATAGGAGAATTCTTCCAACATATAATACAAGATATGAACCTGTACTCTGCTCATAAAGAAAATAAAATTAAATATTATTATGAATCAGTATAATTAGATTATTTATTTATGATATGTTGTAATTTAATTTATTTAGAATATATTTACATTAACTTATAGTAACAGGCAGAGCAAACATTTTTAATATAGAGGTATTTTTAAAACGGGCTTATGTCATATATTTTAATATATAAATTAAATAAAAGTCAGATATGTAAAATGAAAAAAGACAATAAAGTAGACAAACATTTACACATAAATAGTGTAAATAAATAGAACTTATAATTTTTTATGTATGAAAATAAAAAATTAGAGTTTAAGTCGAGATTTTTAGTTCACTTTTTTAAAAATAAAAATAAAAATATCGCTATCAATTTATATTTTAAATTTTTTGATAATTAATTTTTAGTTCACATTTCACTTTCTTTCACTCCACCTCAGGCCGTTTTACTCCAGTCTCACATCATCTTTTTTTTTATGACTAAAGTATTCCGATGCCTTTCAGCTCTGACTTACGGAGTTGTGATACTTTCTCCTCGGAACACATACAATAACTTATAAATCATACATATTGAATAAATCGGATAAATCTAATAGAATCGTGAGTCATAGAACTCTCACTCTCGAGAAAATACTTTTAATATTGCACTTCCTAAAAATTGAAATTGAGATGTTTGTAACCCTAATAACCTATCAGTTAGGCGGTCCTACCGTAGCCCATATCCTCCTTTCTCATGGAAACATAAATGACTAAGAAAACAAAAATGCTATTTTAATTAGAAAATGGTACGGATATGTCTTGAGTAGTGCTGGGCGCACTAGCAGACAAGGAGGCCCCACCACTCATCATCACTCCCTCCACCCACCTCTGCCCTTTTGTTCCCTCCCAGCCCTGCTCCTTTCTTCCTCCTCAAAACATTCAGCTTCTGCTCAGCTTGGTTAAGCAAACCTCTCTGTTTCTCTCTCTCTCTCTCTCTCTCTCTATACACCCGGTCTTGTTGGTGACACCTCAAACCGCGTAAGAGGTGGGCTCTTTCGAAGTTGTTTCAGTCGAGAATGTCGCACGAGGTGGCAGGGGATGCTGAGCTGGAGCTCGGGCTGGGCCTAGGCCTGAGCATCGGCAGCGGCGGGAGCCGGACCAAGCATGGCAGATTGCGCGAATACGGCCGGATACTGACGGCCCAGGATTTACCTTCCCTCATATCCCAGACCGCTATTAATAGCAATACTGTGGCCACCGTCTCAGGCACCAAGAGGGCAGCCGCCGAGCCTGCCTCCCAGGAAGGCGGTGGCGGCTCCCCTACTAGCGTCAGGTCCGATCTTTCTCCCCGGAAAGCTATTATCTTGAGATTCTCTTCTGTCCCTTGCTTTTGACTGACCAGTCAGACTATCGACTACTGATTGATTGATCATTCTTTATGTTTCTGTTTCTTTAGTTCAAGTTTCAACCAACAATATTTATGTTATATAGTAATTTTCACCTTAAGTAGCTAACTTAGACCTGCCCGTATTAACATGACATTGGTGTTTGATTCCCCAAGTGCTTGTATCTTTGAAATTTGATTGATCTGGCTTTCTTTTTGTTGCTGGAATTGCTTGAAAATTAGAGGCCTTTAGTATTTAGTCGTGCAAGTATCTCTTCACAATTTATGTTTCTTAAGAAGTAGAAATTTCTATTATGGTATGAACTATAGTCAGACATATCCTCTTTCTTATTGATTCATTGTTCTCGGATCCCTCGGCTCTATCACCAGTAGCATTATCCTCATTGATCCTAGTAGATGGTGGAAAATAGTGAACAATTTGCTTATGCTTGACTAATAGTATTCTCTCAGATTATTGGATGCTTTTCTTTCGCAATCTCTTTCCTGCATCTCTGTTAAACAACAGATTTTGGGTGTTGAAACAGTCAGATTGTGGGGTGGCCGCCGATAAGGTCTTATAGGATGAATACCCTCGCGAATCAAGGAAAGGCTCCTCATTCTGAAGAGGGGAAGAGCTCTGTAGCGAAGAAAGATAAGTTGAATCATGCCCCTGAGGGCAACCGCCCGTATGAAAGGAAAATAAATACTGCTGTCAAAGAGACGTTGAATCTCGGGTTCGTCAAGGTGAGTGTGGATGGTATTCCCATAGGCAGGAAGGTGGATTTGAATGCGCACTCTAGCTACGAGACTCTAGCACAAGCGCTAGTGGACATGTTCTTCGGATCCACCAATCAAATCGGTAAATCTATGCCTCTCATTCATTATTCACTTTACTATTTCTCTAATTTAGAGAGGCTGATTTTCGGTATCTAGCTATGATTTCTCATTCAAGTGGTTGTTAATTTGGTTATAGTTATCTGGTAACAGCATCCTGCAATTTTTCTAGCTCATGACGATTACATGAGAAATTTTATGTTTTGATTGTTTATGCTTTGGATGATTCTGAAGATGTTCACTGAAAGTGTATGGCATTCATGAAAAGGTGATGGAGAGAAGGAACTAGTTAATAGACCCTCTAAGCTTCTTGATGGACTGTCCGCGTTTGTGCTGACCTATGAAGATAAAGAGGGGGACTGGATGCTCGTGGGAGATGTACCTTGGGGGTAAGCTCCTTTAACTTCCTAATCACTATTTTCTTTCGAGGGGAACAAATAAGTTTGTTTTACTTGTGAAAGAAAAAAAAAAATCCTTCCGTGTGGAATGAATAGAAATTGAATGGAACATAATTTCCATGTAATGGTGGTCTGGTCTTTGGCAATTTCATTCCACATCCTTTCCATTCGTTGATAGTTATGAACTTGCAGAAATGGCAAGGGATATTTGCTTATCTTTTGAGGTAAGTTTTTCAGTCGAGCAATTGTTTTCAATGCTCATGGCTTCTTGTCTCCTGCATACAGGATGTTCCTCAGCTCAGTGAAAAGGCTCAGAATCATGAGAACCGCCGAGGCTGGCGGACTCAGTACGCACTGAAACTCCTCTCCTCAGACCTCAGATTATCCTTTTCTGTTGGCTGATCGTTCTAATGAATTGATTCCAGCAACGGGACTTCAAGACAGGAGCCAGACGCAGATGCAGAGAAGAAACCCCATTTAGGCCACGAAGCCTGCGACCTTTCTCGTTCTTTTGCTAGGAAAAAATGGCGAAAATCTGCATCCTGGAGACGAAAATCATAGAGAAACAAGACGGAGTCTTTTGGTCCCTTCTGCTGTTTTCTTTACCCATTTGGTTTACCTTTTTATAATAGATTTCATTGATCTGCTTGTTTTTTTATGCCCTTTTTCTGTGCTTTTTATCTCGTTTTCACGTTATTTCTTTTGGGTCCAAGTTTCTTTTATTCACATAAAATGATTTGGGCAACAGGATTAGTATACTTTGGAGAATGCTGCTTTTCTCATACTGTAAATATGAGGATATATCCCTATCACAGAGCTTGAGTTTGCTCCAATTTGCTGGAACATGCTGAATTCCGCTCTGTTCCTTTGTGCGAGTGTGCCGTTTTCTCTTGGGTGGAGCTGTTCGTTTTTGGTCTTGTTCCATTGGTCTCATGAGGAATGAATCGAATGGTTTCATTCTCCGGATGTTCCTTTCCATGTTGGCGGAGCAAGAGCGCGTAGATCTCCAGGAGAATTTTCACCAGTCATTTCTGAATGGTTGAACTTCGTTTAATCATAATAACTAATCTTGAAGATCCGTCCTCCAAAACAAGGGAAAGTGCGAGTTCAGCTCTCAAAATTTGCATGCTTTTTTGAGTCCTAAATTTTTGAATAAATTTGGTTCTCAAATCTTTAATGAGTGCACTATTATTGAGAAAAAAAATGGAAAAATAAATAAAAAGTGGAAAATTAAATCCATACTTCTTATTAAAACGTGAAACCCGTGTCTAATTTAGTTCCTTCAATTTCAGCTACAGTTTAAGCACGTTTAGCACACTCATCAAATGGTGAGAGATCATCAAATGAAGAGCAACCCGGTGGAACTTAATCCACTCAATGCAGTCGGCATGAACATTATGATTGAAACTCATGGTTTTGGAATATTTAACCATATAAACTAGGATGAATTTAAATAATCTATTTAGGTGGACAGAATCAAAATAAATTCAAAAGAGAGTTTACGACGAACTCCAAGGATGCGAAATAATATAATTTGATAAAATATAAATAATACCAATAAATTTATATAAGTATTAATTAATTTTGTCTGATTTCACGAAACGATGATCTCAAGCCTCCTAAATCCATTCGTCTATGTAAGTGCGGGGATCGGATGATGGAACATGGGACAGCAGCAACTACTAAAATTTTAAAAATTCAAGAAAATTTATACACTGTTGTTTGATTTTTAATAAAATTCCTTACGTTCATTCCTGACTCAAAAAATGCATCTTCAATATTTGCCATCCCCTTCGTCTAAATCCTGGGCGGTCCATCCCAGATATCGAGCTTCCTTTGCTCATTGTGTCGGAACTTCTACCCAGAACCAGCGGACATCAATAGAAGTATTATTAAAATGACCGACAAGAGTTAATTTAGTCTCATCATCTATCTAAACTTAAGGCAATCTAATTTGATAATTGTTAACAGAAAATCTTATATTCCACTTTATTTTCCTTTACAATTTGCCATGATCTCAGCCGTGGACATCATGCCATTGTCCTGTTACGTGTAGTCGACAAATGCTGGAACATCATGATAACTGTCCTTATATCTATTCATACGTGTCTGCAACATAATAACTTGTCTTTTTCTTTTCATTTAAGGCGGGGTAGATGTCTGATATTAAGTTGAAATCAGGGTAACTGAGAGTTCCTGATGACATAATTTCACCTTTTACTATGATGACTCCTTTTTCACATTGATTGATTGATGGAGGGAATAGCTGTATCCTCCTAATATTTGAGATCTCATCATTTTATGTAACCATGCTAGGTAGCTTTTTAATCTTTGTCTGGACCCCCTTCTTCGTTCTTCCTTAGCTCCTCTGCCGGTATAAGCTCATTATACTGCTGGCAAGCACGGCAACCAACTATATTGCCCGGCCAACGACAGTCGGTGCAAGGTCATTGCACCGGATAGCTTACACTAGAAAATCTCACCACTTTTGGACATCGTCACCATTACACCAGCTTGCCGAAGCCGTGAAATACAATCACCCGAAAAGAATTTAGCTGGCACGAGTTCGTTGCACCACCTAGGTATTGCAGAACCACAATTTGTTGACTCGCTCAAGGGCTTTGCCTGATCGAGTCCAGACACAGGTAAATTTATGAATACACTAACAGCAGAGGTTGGCCTAACTAGCTAGGAGCCTCCTATTATGACGCTCTCCAGTTGAGACCTTGAAGCCAATTAGATAGAAGGCTAGAGGTGCGAGAAAAGCCATGTCCCCTCGGAAGGAAGAAATTCTTTAGTGGAGCGGCGGTACCACGTGGCTGCGTCACATGGGACAACAGTCCAACAAAATGCTGACAGTACTTGTCAGTTTTTTTTATACATCAACAGTAACTTAGATGTCTCCATGCGTAACGCCACATCAACAAATTCGATACATGTCAATATTTTAGTGGGTAGAAGTATCACTTGGATGATGCCACGTGGTACGACTATAGACTTTCTCATCGAAAAGATCGGGTGAAATCCTTGTACTATAAAGAACACAGTAATCGGGACTCGGTTCCATTATCACATCCAGTAGCAACTTTTCGCACTAATCTGCCACTCAGTGACCCTTCTGTCACTGGAATGGATGGCAAAAATGGGGCATATGGTGACCAAGGTCATAAATACACGTTGCTCGAGTTCCTTCGACAATAAGTTTAGGTCGCCTTGCTGAGAAACATGGAGAAGAAAAACTGCGGATATGTACGGATGGACGTAGAAAGGAAAGAGGATGATGCAACGTGAAGTGCCTAGGTAGGAATCCACCCTCGCAAGTTGAAGCATGAAGCTAGTGGCCGGAGAAGGAGCATCCTGCTCTGAGTCAAGGAACTGACACAATCATAAGTGCCTTAGTTGTGGAAGATAAACTCGGCAAACGTTGAACGTCCCATTTCAAGAAAACGTCTCACGTGAACCAACTGCACCGTATGATACAACTTATGTGCTGCATTTATGGAGGGTAAAATATTGGTAATTTATGATACTATCAAAATTTAGTTAATAAAAAATAGTAATATGCATTTTATAATATATCTGTAGATGCACAACATCAACCATGCAGCTGCTATATAAGAATTTCCCATTTCAAAGCTCTCAAAACTAGAATAAGAAGGGCAAAATAATAACATAAATGAAGTACAAATAAGATCCGATTTATGGATCCGTAATGTCAAAAATTGGTGGACTTAATTGGTTTAAAGAATTTAGGCTGGTTAGCCCAATAAATTTATTCTAAAATATTATTTTCAAAAATTAATAAACAATAGAACGAAACTTCCGATGGATAAAATTATAGTTCGAATCAAACTGCGTCCATAGATCTAATAGCTTAAGAAGTTATGCATGCCATGAAGCCTAGAGCTACGAGAGGATGATTAAAAGATAGATTTTTAGAAAACCATTTGATAAATTCAGGTGGTCAATTTTTACAACAACCATGAGAAATTAAAATTTGTTTTCTCCCCTGAAAAAAATATGTTTTCCATCCTAAATTCATTAATGGGGCTTTCTAATACATCTCTGCTCCATCTTTTTTTTTTTAATTTTACTAAATGGATTCTCAAGATTTTATTTTTAAAAACTGTAAACTGAGGTAGGGTGATCTGTTACACTTGTTATTGTTTATAATTGAGAGAATGACCCAAGAGTCCTATATTTTTATCAATTCTTGTGAGTCAGTTGTGAATATTTTAACGTGGTAAATCAAGTCGTATATGTTTCCGCCATTATAACGTCGGGTCTTTTCCATCGCCCACTGTTACTTTAAATTGACTTGATATTGACGTGGTATTGACTCATATTAGTTTAAAATAACAGTAGATGGTGAAAAAAATTTGATGTTGTAATGGCAGCAACATATAAGACTTGATTTGTTATTTCGAAATATTTTAAATTGACTTATTAAAATCGATAAATATATATAGCTTTCAGTTTTTTTTCTCGTACATAATGCGTGGAAGTTTTATCCCGCTTGCTTTATAAGCCGAGGTAGAGAATGAGCTAAAAGGAATCAAACTTTGAAAAAAATGGTCCAATTGATTCCCGTTTGCTGTAAAAAGATGGTCCAATCAATTGGACTTTTTTTTTTGATAACTTGGGAAATTGAATTATAATCCATTGATCCTCTCAGAAGTGAGGGTTCAATTCATACTTTAATTAAAAATAGAAACATGAGTCAATGAAGATTACATCAAAGGTGATGGAAAGAAGAGAGATAATAAGGAAAATCAGTTGGCTGGATCTCATATTGTTGTTTTGATTGCTCCTTCTTCTTATTGCTTGAACTGGTGCTATTCATTTTTTTCCATGATAACGATGAGTTTATACTCTCCGACCCCATGAACACCCCACCCTATAAGCCGATGGATTCAAGTTAGTTCATGAGCAAAGCACACGTGTAGGTGGAGAAAGTTTGCATTTAATAATGTCACCATGTGATAGTGCCTATGTAATGACATTAACTAATCAAATCAATCTATTTTAAGGTTGTCTCTTTCCTTTTTAGGTTTTATAAATAATTCTTAAACAAATGTCTTGATTTTATTGGTTAGTATCACCACATAAACATTATCATGTGATGACAGCATTATACGTAAAACTCTCTTGTGTGGATGGCTCTCCCTAAGGGTTACGTGCTTAAGAGG
The DNA here is from genome assembly GCA_037672795.1 of Lagerstroemia speciosa. Lineage (NCBI taxonomy): Eukaryota > Viridiplantae > Streptophyta > Magnoliopsida > Myrtales > Lythraceae > Lagerstroemia > Lagerstroemia speciosa. The sequence continues at coordinate 541,472 of CM075302.1, read as the reverse complement.
AATTCGAAGCTCCGACCGCGTAGATTTTCTTACGAGTCGTATACAAGTCTTGTTCACTTGGGCTAACACTTGGGTTACCTGTGCTACTCCTTGCTCCAAAGTAAACCCTAAGTGAACTCTGATCGTTCTCACACTGCTGCTGATGTGTGCGTGTTTAAACAGATAAGACGGATGTAATTTTGGAGGTTTTTTTGATATATTTTTGATATCTTCGACATATCATCTTCATTGAATTTATCTCCAATATTTCCTTGATTATTTGCTGCAGCCTCGCTCCCTTCTCAAGCCACGGTCGACATTCGCGGCTGTCCTTCTCAGTTACATTAATCCATCTTCAGTTGCAGCCTCTAGCCGCGGCTGACCTTCCCCCGCTTTGCGTAGTTCCTTTATTTGGTCATATCATCTTCTTCTTCTTCTCAGCTTTAATTTACGATCTGTTTAATGTGTTAAACTCTTGACTTGGCAATCTTACCATTGTTATATAATTTGCGGTGCTTTCATAGCTAAAACAGAAGAAAACTCCTATCCAGTTTGTTGAAGTTATTCATACCATTCTCATCGAGTCTCCGCTGGTCTCCCAATGCTCCCTACACCAAGAAGAACCACAAAAAGTACCAAGACAAACAAATAAATCTTGGAATCCATCGAATATATTACGAAGACTAGAAATCTAAAAGTGTGAAAACCTCTGAAAAACAAGAATTACTTAAAACTCAATGACTAAGTCTTAATCTAAGACAAAAAGGTGTGTTTAAAATATGAATAGTATTGAGCTAACAAAGCTCTTCCACCATGCACCGCCTAGTGAAGTCATGTGTGCCTTCAATCCGCACCAGTAGGGTTTGATTGGTCACCTCAGCTAGCCCACTTGTTTGTGGGCAGGCTGCTGGGGTGAATAATTTATAGATCTACCGTTCTGTGCTGAATTGTGGAAATTTTTTGCTCGAGAAAGTACCGGCTTGGTCACCCACTTGGCGAAATACTCCACGACGACAATTGGAAACTTCTCTCTCTCTCTTTTTTTAGCTTTTTGTTTGCCCAAATGGAACGATCCTGCAATGTCAATTCCCCACTGGGAGAACGACCATGGGCTCTGAATCAATGTCTGTCAATTGGTCTGACCCTAGGCAATTTCTACCTTTGAAATGTATCACGAGCTTAATAACTTGACATTGCCATTTATCATTGGCCACTAATTTCTCTACCTCAATGCTTTATTAGCCATAACAAAATTAGGGCTTTCGTACATCCTCATATACCCTTGCTAATCTGACGAAGTGTGGACACTCATTCGCCAGAGTCTAAGCATCTTAAACATTAATGCCACTGGGAAGCCTCTCCTGTATAGGATGCCATCTATGAGGCAGTACCGCAGACTGCATCTTATGAACCTTTTAGCTTGCAAAGAGTCTGCAGTGTAACTCTCCATCGCGGATGTAGGTAGTAAAGGATGCCTTCTAGTTATCATCATTGTGCGCCTGCATGATCTCAGATTCTCAAGGCTATTGTAGTGAAACTAAAAAAAGGCAAGGAAAAGTTGAGAATAAGTTTAGCATCATATGTTGGAGAAAGTCTTGGGTGCTTCGGTGGTATCATGCCACCATTGCTACGTGGTATCATATTAGCATTGTTACGCAGTATCACGGGCTAATAAGAATTCATCACACATCTATAATTTTCATAAGAAATTTAGGTTGCAAAATATATATTCAAACTGGTTTTTTTTAAAAAAAATTTAATGTTGGAAAATAAAGATTTAAAAAACCTAAATCAAATTAGAAAATACTAAAAACTCTGAAAAATTTTTAATATTAATTATTGAAAAGGTGAAGGAGTTGCCGAGAATTATCAGACGTGGATATTTTGGGATTTGTTAATTTTTTTTAGAGTTTTTTAATTTAAAGAGGAAGACTTTTGGATATACATTTTGCAGTTTAAATTTCTTAATATAAAACTACATATATGGCGAACACATTTGACTCGTAACACCACATGACAGTGTTGAGTTGATACCACCGTTGCACCCAAGACTTTCTTCATATGTTGACCTTGATGGAAAAGGGGAGATCTGGCTTTGTGGCCTAATAATATTCAAGTGGATGTATTAGAACAGTCTAGTAATGGTTATGTACCCCTAGAACAATTTTCCCCGTTGCTAATCAATTTTATTAAAACGGCTAAAAATCAATTTGGACGTGACATTAAAATGGTGTAACGATGACGCTGGGTTAGTGAAAGAAACACAATTTCTGATAATGAACTAATTCACCAAATGTCCTGCATGGACACACCCCGCATCGGAACGGGAGGATCGAGCAAAAGCATAGGTACATCTTACACATCAGAGGGGCACTATATTTTTCAACCAAATTTGCTGCATAAGTGTTCGGGTCGTGTGAATGCATAATGTTGGCCAAGTGTTTTCCAATATCAACCCACATTCAAGGTAATTTGTCGGGAAAACATCCTATGAGGCGCTCTCAAGGAGTAGCTATAATCACATTGGATTTTCGGGTCCTATATTTTATGTGCACTGTAGGTCACGATCACGTAACATATTTGAGGCAAGGGCACGGAAATGCATCTTTGTAGGCTATCAAAGTGATTAGAAAGAATGGAAATTAAGTGATATAGACTAGAAAAAAAAAAAAAAAGGGCTATGTAACTAAGGATATCTCCATGAAGGCAAATATTGGTGATACGAGGTAGAGCGAAATTAATCACTTCAAAATGGAGGCCCGTTGATGATTACTAAATGGATCCTCTAATAATAGCGATAGCAATCTAGTTACACCTTTTACATAATATTCGGGATTTCATGTGCAACCACGAATATATCTGATGAACTGAACAACCTCTATTAATACTGGTCTAGTCAATGTGATACCATCAAAAGTTTGGTGTAGTTTAAGAAGTCGGTGTCTATCAAGACTTAAACTTAAAGAGTATTTTCTACTAATTTGTTTAGAGAAAAACTTGAACATAAAATCGTATTCTCACTAGATCACTGATAATTTGCTTGGTGGGATCCTAATTTGGTCCATGAAACAAATAAGCCCGGCCCATAATATGGATGAGAAAGACAAAAACTGTTGCACCCAAAATAGGAGAAAATGGTATATCCGATCAATTAAAATTTGGTAGATAATCCACAGTTATACTGTTATGATTATTAAATCCTAAATATTTCTAAAAAATAAAAATTCCTAATAAATAGTTAATCATAATTGGACAAATATAAAATAATGAACTATAATTGAATGAACACATCACGTGCTTATATGATATATATGACCACCACACTTAACCTTCTCCCTAAATAGAGGGAGGAAGAAAGATCAAAGAAAGGATCCATTTCACATAAAAGTGTGCACTCTCACGTTAAAGGTGGCATTGCCAAAAAAAGGAGGAAAATTTAAATAGCACTGTTTGGGAGGAGTTTTCAAAAATACCACCAATTTGTAAATAGTTGTAAAAGTAGCACTATTATAAATTACATTTTAATACTTTTTTAAAAATTTCCATAATACGCTCTACATTTCTAACCATAATTTCTCCCTTCCTCCTCCATTCTGCCACCTCCTTCACCTGCTCTCTTTTTCATTGCTCTTCTTCTCTTCCTTTCTCTTCCAACCAACTAGCCCCCAAACACTCGAGCTGCTGCCAGAGCCCCCGAGCCGAGCGTCGGAGCCAGAGCCCCAGAGTCGAGGCCCCGAGCTGGTGCCCGAGTACTGGAGCTCCCCAGCCCCTAAGCCGAGCCGTTGCCTGAAGCCCTCGATCCACTGCCCGAAGCACTCAATCTCCTAACCCGAGTCCCCGAGCTGTTGCCTGAAGCTGTTGCCCCTTCCATCATTGTTCCCGACCTCGATCTCATTACATTAGTTGAATTAATTGATAGATTCATACTTAGGTTCAATTAGATTGTTGTATGTGAGCATAATGCATGATTTAGGGTTTATTGGGACCTATTTATACTATATCGGGGACCTATTTATACTACACGAGAGCTATTTATAATTTATTGAGACCTATTTATACTATATCGGGGACCTATTTATACTACACGAGAGCTATTTATAATTTATTGAGACCTATTTATACTACATCAAGACCTATTTATAATTTATCGGGACCTATTTATACTATATCGGGACCTACTTGTAGTTTACCAGGACCTATTTATACTATGTAAGGACCTATTTAACTATGTTGGAACCTATTGATGCTATGCATCGGGACCGTGGGATCCACACTTTACTTGTGGTTTACCATTACCTATTTATACTATTTCGTTACCTATTTGTACTATATTGTAATGTAGTGAATATTGAATTGGGACCTATATTTATATTAATTGAGCCAGTAATTGCAAACTTGTTCAAGTAATTACATGGAAAACTCCTTAAAAGAATTACTTTCTTTTGGTCATCTACATGGCAATGCAATTAAGTTATGGCAGTTGAAATCATTAATAAGGTAGCGGCAGTAATTGACAGGAAAGCTACCCATTTATTACCACAATTCCCCTTATCAAGGACATAAACTAGGAAAAAGTGCAGATACTGTGGGTTGTATACTCATCCATCATCTAATTGTCTAAATAGAGTTGCAGACACAAATCAACCGGGACCTATTTAACTGAGAATGAAAATGTAACTCATCACAACATCTGACTAAGACATTATTTTTTAGGATCTATTTATCTCTTACCGGGACCTATTTAACAAGAAAAATAGAACTCATCACAACAATGCCTTAGTTAGATGTGATGAATAGATCTCGGTAAGAGATGAACAGGTCTCGAGAAGAGATAAATAGGTCCTAAAGAACAATGCCTTAGATGTGATGAGAAACTCTATTTTTCTTCTCAATTAAATAGGTTTCAGTAAGTGACGAATAGGTCCTGGTAAAAGATAAATAGGTGCGAAGAACAATGCCTTAGTCAGATGTGATGATATGTGATGAGAAACACTATTTTCCTTCTCAGTTAAATAAATCATTGTTAGAGATGAATAGGTCCTGAAGAACAATATCTTAGTTAAATGTGATGAAGAACTCTATTTTTCTTCTCAGTTAAATAGGTCCCGATATGAGATGAATAAGTTCCAAAGAACAATGACTTATTCAGATGTGATAAGAAACTCTATTTTTCTTTTCAGTTAAATAGGTCTCGATATGTGATGAATAGATCCAAATAAGAGATAAAAGGTCTGGTAAGAGATAAATAGGTCCTGAAGAATAATGTCGTAGTCAGATTTGATGAGAAACTCCTTCTCAGTTAAATAGGTCCTAGTAAGAGACATTATGTTCTGCTCAAACATTTCCTTGTATGAGCAAGCAAGCGACCAAGAGAGAGATCGTGTAGAAAGAAAACAAGCCGGTTACTCTTCATAAAGTAAGGAGCAGCTCGGCTCGGCACCTGAGGAGGGAGGAGCAGCTCAGCTCAGCACCGGGGGAGGGAGGAGCAGCAACTCGGCTCGGCTCGGCACCGGAGGAGGGAGACCAACTCGGCTCACCACCAGGGGAGGGAGGAGCAGCTCAAGCCCAGACGGCAGTGGTAGAGGTAGACAACACCAAGGGAAGAGCTCGGCTTGGCACCAGGGTAGGAAGGAGCAGCGGGTGGTGTTGGCGGTGATGGGCACCAGCGGTGGTCGTCGGCTGGGAGGGAGGGAAGGAGAGAGGGAGAGATTTTTTGTGAGGGAAAGATATGAAATAGAAGAGGGAAAATAGAATTTGAAAGAGGAAGAGGACAAATAGAGGGGCAAATATGACAATATGCACAATTTGGTGTTATTTTTGAAACTCATTACAATTTGGTGCCACTTATACAAGGTAGTAGAGGGAGAGTGCTACTTTCCATGGTTAACACAAAAAAATAAAAATAAAAATGAAAACTTGTGGGGGAGCGACAACCGAAATTAACAATTTAGAGGAACCAAAGTAGAGCATTTTAAGGGTGAAAAAAATTAGAAAAATAAGAAAGCGATTTGATACAATTGGTACTGAACTTGACTTGAAACCCATAGGTCCTATGTTCAATTCTCACGGGTAAAACTCCCTGTACTCTTTTATTCTTTTTCTTTCTATGCTCTTTTAGGTATACATGCCATGTTTGTATGCCGGAAAAAAATAAAACAGCGAAACCATACATTGAAGTCAAGTTTACATGGGCGAATGTTCTGTGCCCTCTAATTTTTTATGCGATCTCATCAAAGGGATTTCTCATATTCTTTATTCATTCTTCCTTCTAACTCTTTCTGGATTTTTATAACTCTTTTATACACCAAAAAGATTTTCAGCAAATATTTAGAAAATTTCAGGAAAAAACAAAAGGTATCTTTTATACACCAAAAAAGCACTTCATGCAAATATTTAGAAAACAAAAGAAATTCAGAAAAAAAGGCATCTTTTATAAACTTTTAGAAGACAGAAGAAATTCAGGAAAAAATAAAAAGCAAAGTTTTAATTATTTCAAAAAATTTCAAAACAAATTCGAAAACATAATAGAGATAAAATACACAATTTTGCAAAATTGAGAATTCTTAAAAATTTTAAATTGAAATATATAAAAATTAGGAACTGATATTAATAAGTACATTTTCAAACAAATAAGAAAATTCATAGATATTTTATAATTTCACAAATCAAAATAGTGAATTTCAAAATTTTTCCAAAGCATGAAAAAGCTGATAGAAATAAATAAAATTATAAAATTGAAAAATAAAAAAAAATCAAAGAAGTTCATAAAATTAAGAAAATTTGAAAAGTATATTAAATTATTTCTTTTTATATCTCGTCAATGTATCTTTCTCATGTTTCGCCTTTACAGTATGGTCCCTTTCTTTCTTTCTTTTATCACTATCATTTCTTTAAAACATGCCTATTTCAATTTAATTAGTGTCCAATTTAGTTTACCATGAACTGTTAAATAATTTTTCTTGTCTCGTGGAAATTTACATTGATTATTACGTGAAGAATGAGTTGGGAAGAAACGAGATTGACTGAAGTCAATTGCTATTGAAAATTCTCTCCTATCAAAGTCAATTGACTGAGGTGGTAACGTGCATCTTCTCCTTAAGTAAGGTATCAGATTCGAGTCTCGTAAATGGAGAAAATTCACATTATAAGGGTTTTGCTTCCTAGTAGGGTCTTCCTGGCTCGAATTGGATTACTCATGATTCATTAAACTTTCGAATACCAGTTATTCAGATAAAAAAAACTCCAAATACCATTTTTAGAGAGCTCCAACACAGGTTTTGTTTCCACTTATAAATTAAATTAGCACAAGCTAAAGAGTTTTTAAGCAGCCATTGGACACAAATTGAACCTGAGGAGGTGAGCTTTGTGTTAGTAATATATCTATGTATAGAAAATCTCAGAGGGCATCAAAGTTTTAATTAAGATTGAAATGAAGGTTCACGACACAAAATTGTGCTCCAAGAATATAGTATAACTAGATGCAATTCCATTCGATGCACAGTGGGTAATGTAAAGTACTACTAAACATAGTAAGTTTGTATTTTTTTAATGTAATATTTATGTAAAGAAATAAATTAGAAAGAGAAAAATGTCGGAAAATAGTAAGCAACTCTATGGTGAGGAGGGGGTGTCTAAATTAGCTTAGGACCCATATACAATTAATTATGACAATATGACTCACGTACAATTTTCAAATAATTATGGTTGAGTGCCGTTTTAGAAGAGCATTTAGAGCCATGTATTAATAGATATTATAATAAAAAAACTAAAATTAATAAAGAAGAGTGTAAAAATTGAACATAGGGTAAATAACACAGTGATATATGAACTTTGTCTCAATTCTCAATTCCATCACGAACTTCAATTTTTGTCGAAAATGGTGGGCAACTTTCAAGTTTTTCCCACTTCTACCATCCATCCAATTTTCCGTCACGTTGCCTAACGGAAGTGAGAAACGGTCATTAACAGTGACAAATTGACAAATTTGCCCCTTTCCAAACTGCAGATAAATGACTATTTGATACACGAATTCTGCTTAATTTTCCAATTCTACCACGAACTTTGCATGATTGCCCAATTCTACCACAAAGTTTTTATTTTGATTACAATGATTAGGAATTGACAAATTTGACCAAGGAAAATCTAATCAGTCTAAAATCATCAAAATTATATAAAATTGGGTAAATGAAATTGTGATACACAAATTTTATCTCAATCAAAATTATATATAATATCCTATTTTTTACATAATTGCGGTTGATCTCAAGCTCTTGTTAGTTTTTCTAGGTACACACCTGAGTTTCTTGGGCAACTTTTCAAGTTAGGTTGAAATTGATTATTCAAACCCATTTTCGCTCCGTTCATTTCTTTCAGTCTCTCCATGGTGATTTCCAAAAGCAATTTGTAAGTCGCTCATTTTCTTTCATGAAATCATTGCTCCAGTTATTTCCTAAGCTAATTGGGGTACCAAAGAAACAAAATTTCAAGAACTTTGATCATGGGGGTTTGTGTTGCATTTAGTTGGACTTGGATTTAGCTAAAATTTGAACTTTGCGACAGGCCATCCCGAAAAAAATTGCGGAGAATATGAAGAGCCATTTACGAGAAAATGTGATCTTGAAATATCCCAGTAGTTTGACATGGAAGGTGGTTCTGGCAACAGATGAAGGCAAGTTGTTCTTCAAGAGAGGCTAGGATGAGTTTATGAAGGATCTCCCAATTTGTCTTATTGTAATTAGAGGTGTAAATGAAAATTGAAAATTCAAATAATCAATTCCAACCTAACTTGAAAAATTGCACTAGAAACTTAGGCATAGACTTAGAAAAACCAGTCAGAACCTAAGATCAACCTTGATTGTTAAAAAATAGGATATTATAAATAATTTTATATAACTTTGAATGATTTTAGACCCATTAGAATTTTCTTGGTCACATTTGTCAATTCCTAATCACTATAATCAAAAGCGAAATTCATGGTAGAATTGGGAAATCATGCAAAGTTTGTGTATTATATAGTCATTTATATGCAGTTGAAGAGGGGCAAATTTATCAATTCATCACTTTTAACAACCGTTTCTCACTTATTAGGCAACGTGATAGAAAATTGGACGGATAGTAGAAGTGGGAAAATTTTGAAAGTTGCCGACCAGTTCTGATAAGAATTAAAGTTCACGTTAGAATTGAGAATCGAGGCAAAATTCATATATTACCATGTCATTTGTTAAGATCTATAACACTTTCAATGTCTTAAGACATATTCGGCCCCTCTCGGTTATGTTGATGTGACACAAACATTTGCTTTCTAGGATACAATGGCTAATAGCGAAGAAGCTAGCACAAGACCCCAACACTCTATGTGAGCTTAAACAAATATTCAACAATATTAAAAAATGATGTAGATGCTAAGAACAATATTGGAATAAAATCCATATTTCGTAACTATATGTTGGAATCTTCTTCTATTCATTATTATGTTAACAGATCATGACCTATATATGGGAAAAAGGGCAGATGAGTGACCTACAATCATCTACCTTCAATTTGACAATTCAATATGTGGCCATTCATATTGATCTCCCATTTGCAGTCCTTAAATTGCCAATGGATGGAAGCAGAATAATTAAAGTAGTAATTGCATGGGATATCTCTTTGGTTAGTATCTTCGATGGTCAAATTCCCTTACTAGCATATCATTGCCACAAAAAATTGCCATTGATGGTGTCAATTTAATTTTGTGATTGTTGACATTAATGTACACGTGAAGGATTCTAAATGTTCACTTACACAATCAGACAAGCAAACTATGATCGAGTTCGGGTGTGTTGAGATATATAAATCCCATATCAGAGAATTGATAAGTTAAAACTTGGTTTATAAGAGAGTGGGTACCATCATCCTATTATTTAAATTTTTGGGTTGAACATGGGCCCAACTTCTTGTGGATAAGGTGGCAATTTCACATGGTATCAGAGTGGATTGATCCTGAACTAATACCATATCAAGCCCGAGTGTAGAACTCGTGGCTAATAAGTCCAAGACCAAAAGAAAAATTCCACGCTTGAGGCTAGTTGTTAGCCCGAGGATGGTAAAGAAGGCTACCTCTGGTAGTTTGTCCCCTCTCGCCTGAGGCCAGAAGAAAAATGGTCGATTAGAGATCAGTTGTTCAGGGTGGGTGTTTAAAGGCACGTGTCAAGTGTGAGGACATTTGCCGCGTGAGGGTGGGTATTGAGATATATAAATCCCACATCAGAGAATTGGTAAGTTGAAACTTGGTTTATAAGAGAGCGGATACCACTATTCTGTCATTTGAGCTTTTAGGATGGATATGAGTCCAATCTCTTATAGGCTATGTGGAAATTTCATAGGGTGCAATATCAGGTAGATGACTATGTCAACCTTCAATTTTGCCGTATAGTATTTCACATTATTAAACCACATAATTGTGTTAACGTTTAAGCATGTCACACAATGTCCATTCTATCATTATATAGTCGACTATGCCAATACTTTGTCTTTTACATGGTGAACTGTTTTGTAAGTCAACTTTAAAAACAATATTCACATATCAATGTTTCATGAGAACAATGTCACTCAAAATTATGTCTTGATGCCGTTTAAGTAGGTCTCGATTGAGTTTAAAAAGGTCTCGCGGATGTATAAATAAATCCTTATAAATACTTAGTAACACACAACATCCACCAAATTAGAGTATTTAATCTAGAAAGTAGTAGGTTAGCGTTGTTTTAACAATTTGAATTCAACAAGCACTCAATCAACATTATGTGAATCAAAGTATTGAATCCAAATCTAAAAATCGGGACATCAAACCCTTCATAGGCACAATATTGGTTTTGCTTGGTGAAGATCGGGGAGTGATGAGCAACCATGAAGGAAGGCAGGAGGTGGATGTGTGGAGAAGATCAGGGAGCTAGTTAGCAACCATGGAGGAGGTAGAAGGTGAATGTGTGGAGAAGAATGGTGAAGGAGGCGGACGGCCAAGGACAGAGGCAGGTGATGAACTCTGATGAGGAAGGATGGTGAAGATTGGGCGTCATCGTGGAGGGAGGAAAGAGGCTAAAATATGGAGAAGATCGGAGGAGGGAGAATATCGGTGAAGGAGGTAAACGGCCGGGGAGGAAAGCGAAGGGAAGCGAGTGTTGGATGGGAGGTGTTTGAAGAGGAGCATTTGAAGAGGAGAAGAGGAGTTTCTAAAGAGGGGTGGAAAAGAGAGAATTAGGGTTTAGAATGAGAAGGTAGGGAATTATGAAAATTTTAGTTAAATGAATATATATAGTGGTGCTAGTTTTTGAAAATGCTACAAACTAGTTCATTTATTAGTGCCAGATAAATTTTCACCTCAATAAAATTTAGAGTAAATTTGTTCCAAGATTCACTCAAAACATTTTATAAAAGTAAGAAAAATCGCTTATTTTGTAGGGAAACTCTACATTTAAACTTTGCAAGTAACTAATTATTATTCTTGAAGTTGTCAAAATGTTTCTTTCTTAGTACTTTCAATAACGTTTTGGAATTTCCACATCAAAATTGAATATGGATAAAGATAAGAAAATGATCATATACTTGATTCAAAAATTTTGTGATGCAAGGATAGAAAAAAGATAAGTTCATAAAACTATTATCTAAATTTCAATCTCATAGAAGGATTTAATAAGTTTGTTGAAACTGTAAAGAATTGATTATGTCTGAAAATTTAAGATTTCCACTTTGATAGTATTAATATACAAAAACAACAGTAGAAGTCCTATAAGTTTGTCATTTTTCTAAATTTTAAGTCCTCTAAATATTTTGGCCTTTTAAATCCTAAAACATTCCTCAATTATACACTGTAGACACACAAATTTTGTGCTGCCTGATACAACATGTGGCTGGCATAGTAAGAAATCTCGATGTTAGCACTCCCAAGTTCAACCTTGTATAAAATCACGCTGGCACACTCTAAGATAATGCATGAAATGTGGTAAAAGGAAGAATCATTATCCTCGAGACACGCACGAAACATCTAGGGGATGAAAGATTGAGTAGAACTATTGGGAGAGGCTAGAATCAAATGACTCTAAATTCAAAGTCGAACGAATCTAGCTCAAAGCCAATGACTTCCAAATTTGAGTCAATCAACTGGGGGATTTAGAGTCAACCAACCCTAGTTCTTTAGTTGGATGACTCTAGGTCAAATCATAGTTAATGAAAGGATTCCTATAGATTCACATGTGATATTATCCAAAACCAATAGTGGATTAAGTCTAGCTCATGAGTTGATTGATCTTAGCTCTAGAATCCAATGACTTTTATCCCTACCCCCGGCAACTATAAATAGACCCTTATGTTAATTTTGTAAAAGTGTTAATCTGAACATATTTTTGGGCTAAATTTAAGATAGTTGATTCAATTTGATGTGAATTTATGATTGATTGGGTGATCTTCCTCTTTGAATGACACTAAATTGGAGTTGAAATATTGATAGAAATTTGAATTTATTTTAAGAACGTTGATACTTCTAAAATATTTTGGTGTAGGTACACATTTGAAGCTAATCGATCCTTGAAGAGGACTTCCAATTCGAGAAATGGAGCAATACCGAAACACATAGTATAAGGACTGCAAAATCTCATAATAGTGAAGTAGAGTACTGGGACCACAATCTACGACTGACACAGTAAGGTAGGGCATCAGACAGCGGCCAAGATCACGATCCCTGCTCATTTAATAGCTAACCTCGAATATTTTTGGATGACACAAAACTCGATGACTCATAGCTCGATATGGAATATCTCTCAATTGATTAAGAAAGATTCAAAATATCTATTTGACTCAAAGGGGAAGAGAGAATATTTCAAGGTTTAAAGTGGAGGATAGATTACAAAATATTTGATCAAGATATCCTCTAAAATCATAAATAGACTTCCAACCAAGTACCTTCAACATCTAATATTGAGTTTCATTAGTTTTTTATTTGTTGCAAAGAAGATCAAGAAGCTCGTGATTAGGGAAGAAAAGGGAAAAGCGCTTTAAGACAGCTCTAGGCTTGAGAGATTGACTTCAACTTTATAGTGTTTTTCTTATCATTTCTTTCTGTTCTTTGATTTACAATATATTTAAATTCTTATTTTGAGCTAATTCCTTAGTTTCCTAGGACAAGGAATGGAATTATTTTCTACTTCTTCAATTCGTGTCTATTCTTTTATATGTATTTTGCCTTCATGCTATTTATGTTGTTCTCGTATTTCATGCTTTTTGGTGACCTGATCACCCATTAGATTGATTAAGAAATTTGATGAACTTGAGAGACAAATTCGATATCATACTAGAGATAGTATAGCCTAGGCTAATTCATTCAGAAAGAATGAGATTATTTGTGAGAAATATTGAGAGAATAGCTTATCAACCTAAGTACCTGACTAGGGGGCTCATGCTCTTTGGGCTTCTTACTGTTAATCGCTTAGAGTTAGAATGATTAACATCGTCCTAGAAGTACATTTTTGTTAAATTGAAAGGTAGGCAATAAAATATACAATCCTAGGATAATAATATAGGAATCAATTACATGTGGAGATTACAGTCAGATTTAGGAATATAGATCGGGGAAGTTAAGAGCCCTACATCCATTAATATTTGATAGGTTCTTGGAGTTACTTGAATAGGCCATTGGGCGAACTCCTACCACTGGTGGTGGGCTTCTCTAGCGAGGACTCCTTGAGACCTGCAAAAAGGCAAGTTCAAGGATAATTCCTCGGAATTGTCTTTCGATGCCTAGGTAACAGAGGGATGATGAAAGTATGAAAGGGAAGAGTGTTGAGTGAGGGTTGAATAATCATCCTCATTATCTGGTCCCTCATGGGCTTATTTATAGGATTTTTGTATGGTCGAATGTTGTCACCACGTCCCCACGTAATCAGCATGTGAGGGATGACATTTCCGCATTGAGGTGCTTCAGTTACAATCAACATGGACTTCTTCAAAAGATAGACTTTTGTTGTGTCGATTCATAATATGAATTTGCTTGCCTTGTCATGAGGATGCAAGTCGGGTATTGGTAGGTAGGAGTCAAGTCGGGTATCCATATGTCAGTTCACATCAATATTGATTGATTTTTCTAACTTGTTTTAATTATTTTTCTTTCTTACTTGCTTTAATTGTAAATTTGATTTCGATTTGCTAGCTTAGAATTAACCGTGAAAGTTTAGTGTTTGGTTGAAATTTGACATGATCCTTGTGGAAATGATACCATTATTCATGCCTTGTTTAACTTTTTTTATAACAAGGAATTTATTCTCCTCAGACCTATAAATACCTCACAAGCCCATTGATTCAAGTCAATTCATGAGCAAATCACATGTGTGGTATATAGCTTTCTTGATAAGTATACGTGCGTGCATTGATTATTAATTTTTATTGCAATAAATTTTTATGCCCAAGAAATTGAGAATAAAATTTTAAAAAAAATTTTAATTTTACATAAAATTTCATGATATTTCAAAAATTTTAGAGAATTTAAAAAAACACAGAAAAATTCTAAAAAATTTAGGATGAATATAATATTTTTAGAAAATTGGAAAAACTTACAAAAATTTGAAAAACATTAAAAATTTTCAAAATTTTGAAAAAAAATAAAATTTAAAGATTAAAATTTTAAAAGTTTAAACATTTATAAATTTTTAAAAATTTCCAAATATTTTATAAATTATAAAGCAAACAACTATGCAAAAAAGGTACTATCCAAGATAATCTTAAATAAAAAAATATTGATCCACGTAAATTGAAATGATATATTAAAATGTTTTGGTCGATGAAAAAGTGCATTATCAACACATCAATCTTTTGAAGGTTATTTGGATTGATAAGTTAGGAGGGTAATATAGGGGAGAGTACGTAGGGAAAGAATGGGAGGGTTATGAATAGAGAGGAGGATTCACATTTCTTAAAGTTTTTATGAATTTTATAAATATCAGTAAAATATTCATATATTTTTTCTAAAATTGATTAAACTAAATATTTACCCCTCCTTTAACCTCTTTATCACAATATTATCCCAACAAGATTTATGAAGGATTCTATTATTGCATTTATAAAAAATATTGATATATGTAAATCGAAAGGATGCATTGAAATATTCCAATTCATGATGAAAATCTCCATAGTTTCTTTTCATCCATTTGCTTTTCCAAGCATCGTTTCTGTGATATTTTGGGGAGAGTGTGCTTCTACCACAACCCATTTTATCCATCTCATACTAAAAACAACCTTATTGGGTAAAAGTCCCTTCAAAGTTATTTTTGACAAGGTATCAAATTTTTTACGCTTGCAGATTTTCAAGTTATTAGCAATGCTCAGATCCAACCTTAGGCCAAATTTGGTGAATATTTCTTTGAGGGGTACCCATTCAGCAAGAAAGGAAGGTGATTGTATGATCTGGAATCCCAGAAGATTTTTATTTCACATGATGCAATTTTCTATGAGACTAACTCCTTATTTCAGTCAAGCATTGAAAATCCACACTCCGAGATGAGGTATGGTATATAATGATTTGAAACCTGTGACCCGTTTACGAAAGTTATCGGGCTCAACCAAGTATTGGATCAACCCATACATAGGCCCACTAGTGCTAATGAGGGGCAGAATAATGTATCTAAGGATGTGAATCGATAATGTGATGAAACTTGCCAACCAATGGAAGCCTCACAATGGGAGACCGTTTGAAATGGGCCAACCCAATTGGTTGCTGAAAAGCAAAAGCCTTCAATGTGAAGAAGCCCAATACAAAGATCAAAACTATGAGTGATCAGATCTGGGCATCATGTATTTTTCCATAGTACTCAGACTCTACCATGTATAAGATTGATTCTTAAAATTTGAATTAAACCTTACCATGTTGTATCTTAGAAATGGACCTTATTAGAACTTGTAAGATACCACTATTTTCAGGCACCCCATTGAAACCTAATTATTATTTGCTTTTTCATCTCTATAAAATTATTGCTTCAATATCTTTTATATGTTTTATAGATATAAAATAATTGGATTAAATGAAATTTTATGATCATTATTATTTCATATAGTTATTCTATCATAACCAAATAGTGTTAATAGAGAAAAGTGGTACAACTCCTTGCCCACCTTACTCAAATAGCACCAGTTTACATAAAATCTCCCTTCAACTCTTAACCTATTAAAACCCTCTTACCCCATCCAAATTCAAAATTTACTCTCATTCCCTCCCATTCTCTCTCTTTATCCCATTCCCTCTCTTTATCCCATTCCCTCCAATCTCTCGTCCTCCTATTCCAATATTTTCCTCCCCTCGCAGCAGCGATCAACCAATAATGCCAAGCAACAGCACCATCACTTAGCAACCTCCTTCCCCCAGTAGCAGTGAGCAGCATTGACGAACTTGTTCTTTCCCTCCCTTCATAGCAATTGGCACCAGCACCGGCACTGACCACTAGCATAGAGCTCCCTCCCTTAGCACTAAGTAGCATTTTCCTTCCTCTCTGTGAGCCGTCTATCTCCATCTCTCTCCTATCTTTGCTCTTGCTATATCTTGACTAGGTCTCTCTCTTTGTCATGGGTTCTGCCTCCCTCTAATTTGTCTCGATTTTGTTTTAGAGCTAATATGAACCTCACTCTACCTCATTCTATTGATTAAGTTTGATTTTGTTATTTTTTTTTTCATGAGATCCTACTATGTAATATCAAATAGGGTGTATTTGAATCTCTAAACAGCAATCGTGATCTATTAATATAGTATCAGGACCTATTTATACAGCAGCATGACTTATTTTCCATTATATCAAGACCTGTTAATATGTTAGTTTTATTTTATATGTTTATCTTGAGATTCAATTATGTAATATTGAATAAAGTGTGTTCAAAATTTTGAATAGTAGTCGTGACATATTTACGCAATACTGTGACCTATTTATATAGCACCGTGATCTATTTATAATATACTTGGACCTATTTATAATGTACCAAGATCTATTGACAGTAGTTGATTCAATTTATTGCATGTACTGCACCATGACCTATTTATACTGCACTTGCACCTATTAGTTTGTATTGCACCAGAACCTACTTATACTATATTGGGGCCTACTTGTATAATATCGAGACCTATTTTTATCTATAACTTTGATGAATATGATGCATCATATTGTGCTTATCAATTTCTAATGGATAGACACTATGGAGTGTGATCGAGTGATGATTATTTTCAATGGCAAATGAGAGTGCACGAGAGATCGGGGTTGTTGGTACTAAGAGAGTCAAATTAAGTCAATGATAAGAATGTGTTTACATTCAACTATGACCATTTCTATTCAGGCATAATAGATAACATTCAACTAGAATGTATACATTTAGGTATAAACACAAGGCTACGAATGACATTCACCCACATAAATAAGAACCTAACCATATTCCAACAACCCCATATCAAATTTGCTAAAAACCCAATAGACAACTTCTTACTTATTCATCTTATCTCTTTATTTATTTAATTCCTTAATATTCAATTTTGGCAACTTTATTTCCAAATTAAATTATGATACTTCTTCTTCACTATTATCTGTGTTTGATTTTTCTCTCCGTACCATCAATTGAAGGGTCAATCCACTTAAAAAAAGCCACACCCTCCATTTGCGCAGTACCTTTGGCATCCTAAAAATCTTCTTCCTAGATTATTTAATGTGGGCGATCTCGTATGCATTACTTATAACTCCACAATGAGATAAGTAACTCTTACTATCAGAGAACATGGAAGATTGATCACTTTCATTTGTTTCCTTCCTCTTGATCCAAGTTGCTCGTCGACTAACCTTTACCATCAAGTGTAGACAAAATTTATGCAACACAGATATAATCTACGTGAAAAAACAAGAAGAAGAATATGTTGTATTAGATCGAGCAATCCTCATGATAAAAATAGGCTTGATATTGTAAAAATAGGTCCTGGAATAACAAAAAATAAGTCCAACAATATGAATATGTATTGATGCAGTAATAGATAGGTCATGATAGTGTATAATAGGTTCTAGTATAGTACAAATAGGTTATCAACAGAACAATAGCATCATATATGCGAGATGGTACTCCATAAATTTTTTAACAACATCTAAACTGGAAAACCCAATGAAACCCTAATTCCTAAAATATAAATCCATTAATAAGTGAAGAAATGCAATTAATCTAGTGAAATAGAGCTCACCTTGAGACAATTCTTAAAAGAAGATTATTGAAAAAGATAGTCTTATATCGCCTATGCTGATTGGAGGGCTATCTACTAGGAAGGAGAAGAGACAACCTGCAACAATATAGAAATTGGAGGGAGAGAGAGATCAGGAGAGATGGTCTACTTGGTGACGAGGAGAAGGGAGGGGGCAACTTGCTCAATGTTACAAGTGGGAGATGGGACGATGCACTATTCAGTGATGGAAAGACAAAAAAAAGATGAAGGTTCATTGGGATAAAGGGATTCGTTTGAGAGAAAATTGGGGAAACAAGAGGGATAAGGTAGAAAAATATGAGAAGGCCAAACTTGACATTATGAATAAAAAATTCATAAAAGAGCCTTAAATATTTGTGCTAGTTTTTGAAACTAGTATAACTTGGTGCTAGTTATAAATGCAATCATTTTTACTGGTGCTATATAAATGTTCAACCCTAATCAAATATATGAAATTTTATATATATATATATTTACAATATATTTAAGTATTGCATAAAAATTCGTCAAATACATATAATTACTATGTCAAATGAAAGTTCGTCAAGTTAGGAATACATGTTTAAACAGTTCGTGAATTTGAGTTTAAACAAGCAAATTATAAATAATTAAATTGATTGAGTGAATTAATTAATAGATTTGGTTCCAGTTTTGGGTACCCTGTATGTCGGAACTGGAACCAAAACTGCTAGTTCCTTGATTCGTCACTTAGAACCTACTAATTCTCATTCAAATCTATTTAAAACCCACCCAATAGGGTAGGTTCCCATCGGTTTCGAGTTTACTCTATACCCATCACCCCTAATCAAAACAAAGCCAGCTAGACATGCCGGCGTATCCTAGCCCAATCCAAGGATCAAATTAATGTTTGACAGCCATCACCTGTACTTCATACCATGACTGGGGCATCAACATAGACTAGACCAACTTGTAGTGTAGGCCTACTCACGAACAACGCATATCGTCTCATTGATTGATTATGTGTCACTCTACCATATCACCCCCTACGCTCTCTTGTTCCACATAAATCCCCATAACTATCTACTTAATTGAGCCATTTCCCTCTTATCATGGTACTTATAAATGTTTTTTGTCTTTCCTAATCACAATTAAGCTCTGGAGCTCAATAACATGTGAACAATTCAATGGCCTCCTCCTGGGAAATATCTCGTAAGCTGCAAGTGTGTACAAAATCGGACAACACGCTAACGATATTATTGAGTGATATAATGTGCGTTTAGTAGTCAAAGGATTCATTTAAATTGAAGGAGTCGATTTTCATGAGATATTTGCCTTAGTTGCAGAACTAGAAATTAAGAGATGCATCAAATTGATGTCCAAAATATGTTTTTACATGTAACTCAAATGAAAAAGTATATATGTCATTGTCATATGAATTCTCATCTCTAGATAGCACCAAGTGCATATTACATAGGTTACTTAATGGACTCTAGCAAGTTTCTCGAAACATGTATGCCAAGTTAGTAACTGCACTTCAACAATGTGGATAGTCGATGTGAACCACTCATTCTTCACTCTTTTGTGTGACAGTGTACTTTCTTGATTGTTCTTGTTTATGTCAGTGATCTACTTGTGGTTGGTAAACAATTCACTTCATTGTGCCACTTTCAAGCGTTACCTCAACCAATACTTTTGTATTAAAGATGTAGGCTCTTTCGTATATTCCCTGCAGATAGAGGTAACTCGGATAGACTATGGATTATTTTTGAATCAATGCAAGTATACTCTTGGCATTCTTTTGGAATATGATATATTAGGTTCGAAGCCTTCTTATTTTCCCATGGAGCAACACCACAAGTCATTCAACGACTATGGCCCTCTTTTACCGGATCCCATGAAGTACCGTCAACTCAGGGTAGCCTAATCTGACTTGCGGTTACCAGACCAGAACTGTGTTATTTGGTACATTTTACGTCGCCATTTATGTAGCAGTCACATGTTGGACACTGGGATGTAGCTCTTTGACTATTACATTGTCTCAAATAGTTGTTGGCTTAAGGGATTTTTCTAAAACTTCCTTCGTCTAAGCAGTGGCTTATTGCAATTATGATTAGTTATCTTGTTCCATGTCTTGACATTTCATAACAGGTTATTTTGTTACTCCTAGTGGTAAACCCCATCTCATGGCAAACCACAAAATAAACAATTGCTTCTCGATCTCTTGCATTATTGTGTTATAACATCTATAATTTTTGAGTTTTTATTATTCAAAGCTTGATCAACCTTGACATTTCATTCTTGCAACTAGTGTTGTTATTCTTTGTAATTGAACTATTTTATAAATTGATGCTAATCCTTTTTCATGAGTGGACCAAATATAGATTGACTATCAGCTTATCTGCAAGGACAAGTCTTGCGCAATCTCTATCGCCTACATTTACATGTGACTATAACTTGCAAACATCCTCACAAAGGCACTTGGTCATGATCATTTTTAGTTTTTTCTTGGCAAGTCTGGAGTTTGTTGTCCTCTCTCTCCAACTTGATGGTGAGTATCTTTGTAACTATTTTTGAATATCTATAAGAACCATATATAGATAAAATAATTAAGGCAGTATCTTTTGAGATTTTCTTCATGTTTTTCATTACATGTGCAATATGTAACTATTAAGAATAAATTAAAAAATAAATTGAGCTTATTAGTCCAACAAATTATTTTACATCCTCTAAACAATATGGATATAGAAAAATGTTGAAGGGACAAGACTTGAAAATATTCAAAGAAATTTATCGTTTAATAAATTTAAAGTGTGTAAACTACGATAAGCTAATAAAGATATATATAGAACTGATAAATTTTATATAAATTTTTTTGTTTTTAATCCAATATGAACATCATAATAAAGGTAGATGATGTGTTACATCGAACATCTATTTTTATTTTAAATGGTGAAAACTAAATAAAAATATGCATATTGAATTTTGACCCTGTTTCTAGTCCTTGCCACGGTCTAGGAACCGTACTGTTCAAATTCAAGGAAGTCATGAAACTGGCCTTGAACAGTCCTGTTCCAAATAAGATAGTTTTGAAAAATAGAAATTAAAATATTAATATTTAATTATTATAATGATGTTGAATTTAAAAAATAAGTCGAATGTTTTGTACACTTTCACTATAAAATAGAAATTTTTAATTTTTAATTTAAAAATTTTTTTATTCGGATTCGAAACTGTTGATTTTGAACTAGTTCCGATTTCGATTCATTTATAAGGTGGAACAGGCCTAGAATTGGTCTTCTTACATAGCCGGCGGCCCAGACCAGACCTTGACCAGCACCACCTGTCTCCTACTGAAAAATAAATAAATGTTTCAAATTTTGCAAGTATGAGAGTGATTTTTAATTAGTTTTTCATGAAATAAAAAAAGAAAAGCATTAAATATCTTAGGAGCAATTTAACCTTTTTACATAGAAGGTTGAGTCCACTTTGAAGATCCCCCTCTCTCCTCTGATCTCACCTTCCTCTCCCCTTCATTGTCACAGTTTCTGAAATCAGCCATGAAATCATCTATACTCTTCTCTGCAGAGACCATCGGACTGAGCAGATCCTTCTTCTCGTTCTCCTTCTCCTCTCCACAATGAACTCCATTATAGATCTGAACCTTCTCCCTGACCCGCCTATCACCACCGGCACAGCCACCTCCTCATCCACCACCTCCGCCTTCCTAACCCCCAAAATCGAGCCGAAGCTCGAGCCTTTTGACGAGCTGCTGAACACCCACCAACAAAGATGCCCTCCTCCTCCTGTCCCCCGAGAAGCTCAGCTCCCTCCATTTTCCAATCATGCCCTTGGACCCTCTTATAATCCCCAATTTGCCCCCCAGACCCCGGCCTCGTATGATTCCCACAATGCTGACGTCTACTCGGAGTTCCACCGCGTCTCCGAGCTCTTCCGTTCTGCCTTTGCCGCTGCCGAGGCGGTAGCTGAGGCAGCTGGAACTCTGCGGGACGATGACGTTGACGAAGACGTCCCTGTAGATGAGGCTGCTAATGTGAATGCCCTTGCCATTGTTCCTGCTCCTTCTGCTCCAGCTCCGCCAGCCAATCCGGATGCGAGCAACAACCGGCAGATTGTCCTGGCCCGAAGGGTGAGCTACCGCCTCCACCGCCGTTCGGCCGAGCTGGTGAGAGTAGTTGACCTTGGGCAGGACGATGTTCAGTTCTATCGAGACCAGGTACGTCGAACACTCATGATCTACAATGGACTCCGCGTGTTCTCTGGGAAGGTTCGAGGCAACTTCATAGCCGCAACCCTCATGCGGACCAATGGGCTATGGATCAACCGGGACAAGCGCATTGTGGGGCCCATCCCGGGGATCCATGTGGGTGATATCTTCTTCTACAGAATGGAGCTCTGTGTTATTGGGCTCCACGGCCAGACCCAGGCTGGGATCGACTATGTAACGGCCCGTGAGAGCTCCAATGGGGAGCCGATTGCAACCAGTGTTATTGTATCGGGCGGGTATGAGGACGACGAGGATGCCGGGGAAGTAATCACATATACGGGTCATGGGGGTCAAGACCAGTTCAACCACCAATGTGCGAACCAAAAGCTGGAGGGTGGGAACCTGGCCCTGGAGAGGAGCATGCGATATGGGATCGAAGTTCGGGTGATTAGAGGGATTAAGTACTATTCCAGTGGGGCGCAAATGGTTTATGTGTATGATGGATTGTATAGAATTACTGACTGCTGGTTTGATGTGGGGCGGTCAGGCTTCGGCGTATACAAGTACAAATTGGAGAGGATGGAGGGGCAGCCTGGGATGGGTAGTGCAACTCTTAAGCTCGCGAAGAGTCTCAAGACTAGGCCTTTACTGATCAGACCTGTAGGTTATTTGTCTCTGGACCTCTCGAAGGGGACCGAGAGAGTCCCTGTGTTTTTGTTCAATGATGTAGATGGAGATAATGATCCCATGTTTTACGAGTATTTGCCTAAGACTGTGTTCCCTCCATTCGTGCACCAACAGGGCATGAGTGGGACAGGGTGCATGTGCGAGACAGGCTGCCGGGAGGACTGTTTCTGCATTTCGAAGAATGGAGGTGAGTTCCCTTACAGTGTTACTGGGCTTCTCATGAAGGGAAAGCCTGTGGTGTTTGAGTGCGGGCCCCATTGCCGGTGTCCCATGAGCTGCCGAAATCGCTTGTCCCAGAGGGGGGTGAAGCTTAGATTGGAGATATTCCGGTCAAGGGAGACAGGTTGGGCAGTGAGATCCTTGGACCTGATACAGGCCGGTGCTTTTGTATGTGAGTATACAGGGGTTGTTCTCACGAGAGAGCAGGCCCAAATCTTTGCAATGAATGGTGATGGATTGGTTTACCCAAGTAGGTTTGCTCCAAAATGGGAAGAGTGGGGAGATTTGTCCAAAGTCTTTTCTGAATTCTCCCGTCCTGTTTTCCCTTCCATTCCTCCTCTGGACTTTGCCATGGATGTCTCAAAGATGAGGAATGTGGCCTGTTACATCAGCCAGAGCGAGAGGCCGAACTTGCTGGTGCAACATGTTCTTTATGACCACAACAATGTTTCATTCCCGCACTTGATGTTGTTCGCACTGGAAAATATTCCTCCGCTGATGGAGCTGAGCCTCGATTATGGCGTTCAAGATGATTGGGCTGGGAAACCTCTCTTATGTAATTAACGAGCTTTGGTGGTAAAAAAAAATTAAAGGTTCTAATTTTTTGCTTGATTTTTGATTTTTGGGTACAATGCAGGAAACGGTTATTATGTGCATTGCAGTTCAGACATTGGGCTTCATTTAGGTAAATTAGACTTTGCGTCATAAAGTGATTTTCTTATTCATCTCAATACGTAGCATTTTCACCTCTAATGCTTGCTTGAATGCTTTGCTGTTAAATGTGAAGCTACGCTTTTCTTGATTCAGTTGCTTCATATCAGCCTGCATATTGAGTAACATGGTCCAATTATGTTGTCGGCAGTATTTCTCCATAGACTTGTGATACATGCTGCAGTATATATTTTTCTTATTGGGGACACTGTAAGCAAAACTCAACAGTCACCAGTTCGAGTTGCTACAACCAACACACATAATTATCTGTTTATGTTTTCGAGCAGAACTTTGTTGAGATACAGGATCATGGTTTACCATCAAACTTGGCCTTCTTTTGTATGTTTAACATAGGATAAACAAAGATTTTGAGACCTCCTCGTTTCTCAAACAGCATCAGTTCATCAACTAGGCAAGAGTATTTTACTAGTTGGTGAGTTATTTATCAATTGAAACATCTGTTACTCTTGTTTCCTGGGTGAGTATCGATGTCTCGTTGAATGCTTTGCATTATTTTGTTGTGTACGTTATCGCTGGCAGTTCCTGCTTAAGACTGCGTAGAATTCAGGGAAGTTGATTCCCGTTAGGAATTTTCAGATGACCTTTTTCTGTCTCCTTCGACTTATGTGTCTCTGATACTGTATTTGCTATCAGCTCTTTCTAATGACTTGTTTTCATTATGTAAAGCACCATAAAACACTTCTGGGAAAACCGGAAAGACGAGCATGGTTGTTACAAACATTACTGGATGTTTTTCAAGCATAACTCTATCATATGTTCTTCTAGAGTTCCAATATTGCATCTGTTTCACTTGATGCACCTTTTTCCGATTATTTCATCAGCATCTTGCTAACAAATTTTTCTGTGTTTTAATGCAGATAGCGTCTCAGGTAATGAAGTCCTGGTGACGGATATGTTTTTTGATTCTGCTTGGGAGTTGTCGGTAGGGCTGTTCTGTTGTATTCGGATTTGCTGGGGCAATTCATACCGTCTCCTATTTGTTGTTTATAAATAATGCAAATCAAATGTGTAAAGTATTGTGACCCTGCAGTCTCTCAGAAATCAAATCACAATTATCTCATACACTCCTACAGTAGGCAACCTTGACGGTTTCAGACATCAAACAGCTCATCATTCTTATAGGGATTGTTTTGTATGTACTTTGTTTTTCGCTTCTGGAAGCAGATCACCTGATACGCCTGATTGTCTTTACAAAAACACAGAAAAAACATCAGTTCTGGTTCCCTTTTTCTTTAATAATATCCTGGTTTTCAATTTGAGCATCGCGTTCACGTGAGCAACTCAGATATGCAGATTTGCAGCATGACTCCATGGAAATTGTCACATGAAGCCCACTCTTCAATTGGCCATGGATACATTAATGCATTTGTTCATAGATGTAAATGTATTGTATATAAATTTTGGGAGTTCCGAGTGCTTGCCTTGACTTGGATTATAATGCATCTTGGTCGAACAAGATGAAATTCATCTCTGCCATTGGACAGAAGACTAAGATATCAACATCCGTATCATTTGACACATTCATCAAGTTAATGTCCTCCCTTAGCTCATACAATACAAATTACAAATGATGCAACAAAAGTCTGCGCTGAACTTCGGCCCAGGATTATGAAGAAAATCCAGCCTCATCCAATTTTTGCACTCAGTTTTCCAGTTTGGGCAGTTCCATCCCAATATAACGTTACTGAAATCGCCTTAGGCTTTAGGCCAGCCCTGATGTCTTCGACTTGCTATCAAGAGATTTGTGTGTGCTCGAAAGTTTGAAGAAACAGTCAACACTCAGAACCCCGCTGCAGCAAATCCCTGCAACAGTCCATATCTTTCAAGTGTTCCACAGCCATATAAGAAATCAAAACCAACAGCAAAACCCATGAAAAGGGTGCAGAACCGCGATTCTTGGAATCAATTGCTTAAAAACACTAGTTAATTTCCAGAGATCTGTCTTTTCCTGAAAAAGGACAACATGAACTCGATATCAGAAAACAACAACAATTTCTCGGCAAGAAGAAACAGAAGTAGTGCAGATGAAAACTCAGGCCGCTTCCATATAAAAATGATTTCCAAAAGTTCAACAAGTATCAGGTAAAGCAAATTACCATTAGATGTATTGCCAATTCCAGTTTAAACCGCCTTCCTATTTTTCCAAAGTTCAAAATAAATAGAACCGAGGCACCAGCCTACTATCATTATTCAGCCTTTTAAAATGCCAGGAATATTGAAATTGAAATTCGACTTTTACAAAAATAGATTTATTTCAATAAAATGCTATTCCATTTTTCCATAGTTCAAAACAAATACAACCAACACGCCAACCTACTTCCACTATTTGGTTTTTCAAAACACTGGAATGTCGAAAATTGTAGTTAAACTTTTAGAGATAGATTTCATCTATTAATTTCATTTGAAATTTCCATATTTATTTGACTGGTTTAACACATTGTTTCTGATTCTGTAATTCCTCTGATGACCCTTTCGGGGATTATTCAAAAAGTTGCTCATAATATCAACATAAATTCAAGTATAAGAAACTACCATAACCAAACTCGCATATGTACCTGGGCAACTGCTGCGGAAACTTTGATGCTTTAGCATTCTCAAAATTATTTATTGCGACGCCAAGGTATTCAACTTTTTCTCAAGCAACTTTGCATGCCTTAATGCATCCAAGGCTTCTGCTTGTTTTCCTGAACGTTTCAGGTTCAATGCCTTTGCCTTTTCAGCTCTTATTTCTTCCTCCAGCTTAGTTCTCTCTTTGGTCAAGCTTCTACCACTATCATTTCTTCCAGCATCAAGTTTAACAGGCTCAAGTTTCGGTTGGTCCGTTCTTCGTGAAACAGTGCCAGAATCTTCTATCCCAATAGCTCTCAATGCCGACAGAAGTTCGAGATCAAGGAGATCCTCAACTACCACATCATCGACCCCCTCCATTGAAGATTTACCTGAATCATTTGGACCTGACTCCTCCAACTGACCCTCCAGAGTCTTGGCTAGTTCAAATTCTGCTTCCGCTTCTTGAATCCTCCCTTCCTTTCGTAGTTTCAGGGCCTGCCTCTTGTGTTTTAGGGATTCCTGTTGGATTTTGAAACGTTCTCGACCAGATAATGGTTTAGGAGCTAATGTTGGTGGCTCACGCTCCTCCCGAGCAGCAGGGACAGTAGATGATGAAGATATGGTGACACTGGGTTGGGGATAAGGCTTCTCTTTGTCAAGACTCTTCTCCAACAGCTTCGCTCGCTTGAGCTGCTCCTTCGCTTCTGCCAGTCTCCCTTCTCTTTTCAGAGCAAGTGCTCTTTTCTTGTGCTCTAAGATCTCTTGCTCAAGTGGACTGAGTGTTTTCTGATGAGCAGATTCCTGAACTGGTTCTATGACTTGGGGTCCCTTCTCCGAGCTAATATCTTTCTCTGGTGAACTCTTAGCTGAAGTATTTTGATCTGAAGGACTAAGAGGGTGTGGGTTGGAAGAACCTATTACAACTGCTTGCTTTTGATCAGGTACCGGCGGGATCCTCCAACCATCATCCCCTGTAAGTAAGTCCATCTTAACAGCCAACGCACTACCACGAGTTCTATTGCTAGGCTCACTCAACTCTTCCATTGATTTTTTGGTGCTTCCAATGCGCTCAAATTTTTCAGAGACATTCTCAACTGGCTTTGCTGTAACCTCAACTGCATCCCTGACAATAACATTTGCAGCAGCTGGCTTCAAACTCTCTGCTTCTGTTTCTTCAGAGACCATGGGCTGATGATCCTTAGGAACCGCCTCAAGTTCTTCCATTTCTGCCTCCAGTACCTTTGCTTTCCTAAGAACTTCTTCAGCCTCCTCCATCTCTCCTTTACGCCTAAGCTCAAGGGCTTTCCTTTTCAAGCCCAGTAGCTCTCTCTGGATCTTTGCTTTATTTTTTGGGACCCCAACAGCCCCTTTCAACAAGGACTTAGTAATTTCAGATGGGTCAGGCCCAGTAGAATGCAAGGACTGTTCTTGCACTTTCACTGCTTCATGTTGTTCCTCATCCATCCAGCCCAAGTCCTTTAACATCACAAGTAGGGAATGGTCCTGCAGATCGTTTTCTGTTACCTCCTCGTCGTTAACTTCTTCCAAGGCGCTTTTTGCTGGAGGCTCAATCCTTGTAGGTTTGTTCTTCATAGCATCCAATTCTGAAATTTCATTCTCTAATCCCTTTGCTGCTTTCAACATTTCCTCTGCCTCTTCAGCCTTACCTTCTCGTCTCAGTGTGAGAGCTTTCCTCTTCAATCCTAAGAGCTCCCTCTGTATTTCAGCTCTGCTTCTTCTCGGTTTCTGAACCATGGTCCCAGACGTTCCTTGAATTGCAGAAGATGGAGATTGATTATAAACCCTGGGAGCTCGATCTTCTTGAGAAAACCCACTAATACCAGCAAAAGCTTCAGTCTGATTTGACTCTTCTTCCCATCCTAAGGATTTTAAAGCAGCAGTTAGATCAGGATCCTGCATGTCCTCTTCTGTGATTTCGAAATTAAGATCTGCACCAATATTATCAATATTGCCAACACCGATAAATGTATCTAATTGGTTATGATCTTGATCAGAAGAGAATTTTTCTTGCTTGTTTTCATCCGCATAACGGATTAAATCTGAAAACTCATCATCTGAATACTCAGCCCCAGCCAGAAGTTCCTGCTCTTCAGCTTGCTTTTCCAACAATTTTGCCTTCTTCAACTCTTCCTTGGCTTCGCCAAGCTTCCCTTCACGCTTCAACATAAGAGCCTTTCTCTTATGTGCAGTTATCTCTGTCCTATCTATACCTCGGTTCCCATCAATTATGTTAGTCTTATTGGAGACTTCTCCAATAAGGACCGAGAGTTCACCCTCTACACTCATATTTCCCGATTTCTTGTCTTCATTTTGAATGTCCATTTCAGACCATCCTAATTCCTTAAGTTCAGACATAAGGTCATCCCTACCTGAATCACTCCAACCCCGAGACTGATTCTTCAGGCGAGATTTTTTGCTGCCATCTCCAGTCAAGTTTAGGTTCGGGTTCTCGCTCATAGACCCAACAGGCAGAGCAGCCTTCTTGCGGCTTTTCCGTAGGTATATCTCCAAAGCATCAGCCTGTCTCTCTAAATCCTTACCACGCTTGAAAGCCTTCAGAGCTTCCTCAGGCTTCCCCTCTCCTTTGAGAAGTCTGTACTTCTTTTTCTCATCCAAAGCTTGTTGACGGAGTTCTTCAGGAGTAGAAGATACCATTTCATTGGGAACGTTAAAAGATGACTCACGAGAAAAGTCACTGCCACTCCCTGTCCTATCGAGACTAGAATCTGATTGATTCGACCTGGCTGAAGAAGACCCTTTAATATCAGAAGCTAAAATCTGGGCCAAAACTTCATCCTCATTCTTCAGAGCTGATTTAGAAGAGCCTGAAAGAAACAGGAAATAACGTTTAACTAGATAAGCATGCTCTAGATAATATAAGACAATGTTTGAAATATGCAACATGATAAAGTTGAAGAGAAAACTGGATCACTAGGAGTCAAGAATGGGTCCTATCAACAGTCTTACTCTTAGCTCTTTCCCATCAGCAGTAAGATAACTTCTCTGGTGGAGCTCGAGCAACAGTAACTAAGAGCGTCAAATAATTCCACAAAACATAGACACCAATGGTGGAATGATGATTCCCGAGAAAACAGAAAAGAAGCAACAAAATGGTGATTCCAGCAACAGACATAGACAGCCCGTTACATTCCATTCCTGTGATTGTATACGATGGGCAATATTTGTAGTTCTGACTTATAGTTTGGCTCTGTAGAAGAGAACAAGATAATCAATAGTCTCAGCTTCCATTGATAAAGGTGTCGTCATTAGGAAAACGAATGCTCCTTAAATCATTCACTGTCTAAATCTAGTTATCGAATTCAATATTCAAATCCAATAAGCAGTTCACTGTCACCGAGAAACACTACTTTGAAGCACAGATTCATGACAATTAAGACAGACTAAAAACTAAACAGAACCCCATAAAAACTAGTCAAGGAATAGCAGATCATGCCAAAGCAACAAGAAGTTCATCCACCTCCAGATAGACATTCACTTCATTCTTCTTGCAACTAGGAGAAATTTGAAAATTTCAAGTTAGCAAATTTTCAAATTTGGAACCATTGCAATACATGAGGCATAAGACGCACATACAAATCGAGCAGACAATTTAACGGACTCTATCGAGGTATGAAGCAAACGGATAGACAGCAAATTAATGATTACACGGTCAAACTTTAAAAGAATGTACCTTTCCCTGTTCTATTCCTGTGTCCATGTCGAAGCTCAAACCTCGCAGCCTCTTCTAACTTCTTGCAGGGATCGCATATACGAACAGGGGAATCTCCCTGCCCACGTAAGACCATTCTCTGCTGGGTGCAGCTGTTACAGAACAAGCCCCCACATCTACGGCAATGATGCTGGAAGAATTGAAAAACACCGCGTTCATCAAAACAATTCTCAATAGTTTCCATGTGATTTGGGAAACCCAGTTTGAAACAAACGATTCAAACAGTATAGTGCCGTGATGTTCAATGTGGTCAAAGACTTCGTCAAAATAGAAATCGATTAGGAAAAAGGGGGAGAGAGAGGGATTTGACGAAAAAGAATCGAACCTTGCGATTGATGAAGGTGAACTGAGAAGAACAACCCTGACAATGAGATGCGTCAACTACCCAATTGTTCCCTCGAAGCGAAGGCTTCGCCGGCAGTCCGATCTTCTCCAACATCGCGCTAGGGAGATTTTCCCGGGTAAATCAACAGATGATGATCGGAAAATCGGAGAGAGGGCTTTTAAAAGTACTCAGTCGAGGAGAAGGAATTCGGAAGTCTATTGGTCTGATCTCCGAAGAGTCAAACTGAAAAGAGAAAAGTACAAAGTAGCTTATGTTATTAATATTAGGCCCTACTCTTCTGATTATTTCGCTTTAGGGACCCATCTTCTAAAGGTTTGAGAATTCAACCCTAGTAAAACGAGGCCAATCGGAAAACTGCTAATGGGAAGCAAGAATAACCCTTAAATTCCACCACAGCATACACGGCGCGTAAAAGGACAGAAATCAACCTGAAATAATTAAATTTATGAACATTATATGGTGAAAATAGAAAGAAAATAGAAATCATGACCATAACTGCACTCTTACTAATGTCCATTCTCCCTTCTCAAAGAACTCCACATACTTTTTTATCGCATCTTCTCCTTGAAATAATTAAATTTCTGAATATTATATGGTGAACACGGAAAGAAAAAGGAAATCATGACCATCACTAAGCTCTTATTAATATCCACTCTCCCTACTCAAAGAACTCCAGATACCTCTCTATCACATCTTCTTCCTCAAATAATTAAATTTCTGAATATTATATGGTGAACATCGAAAGAAAAAAGAAATCATGACCATCACTGCCTTCTTATTAATGTCCACTCTCCCAACTCAGAGAACTCCACATACCTCTCCATTGCCTCTTCTTCCATTATGGGTCAGACCACTCTCCTCAAGTTCAGACCATCTCATGACCAATCTTGGGCCAGCCTTCCACATCTACCAATTTTCCCATGTGACTCTTCAGTATTCGTAGAGCTCCTCAAAAGGAAAAATTCCTTCATCCAAGAACTAATTGAACCCAAAAACTTGAAACTCAATCCCATCATTTCAAATCCTTCTTTACTCCCCTCTACTAACTTCATCGAAAAGTTTTCATACATCTAAAACCCTTCTCATACTTCCTCACATTCAAACTCCTTTTCCATTAGCTCACAGACCTCAACCGTCCTCCACCCCTCCAAATCCACCCAATATGAATGTCAATCTTGACTCAACCTAGGCATTCGAGTTTTACAAAGCTAGCTAGACGGGCATCTTAATACTATGGCATCTTATGTGAATCGACCAAATACCATAAAAAGCATGACCCAAGTGTGATCTTATCGTGTCAATCCCATGCCATACTTATTGGAGCATGCAAAACTTTGCCAAGCCTACTCTCTACCAGTTGAATGGACATCAGAAATGAAGAACACGATAAAGTAAGTAGTGAAGAATGTGCTAAGGGAAGAAATTTTGAAGGATATTCAAGTAAACCTCGAGAAAAAAAATGGAGAGCTAAATAGCAATGAAACAAGGTCCAATGATAAAAGGAAGCTAAAAATAACATGTGATATTCACAAGTAGTGCCGTAATGTCCTGGGCAAACATAAAGACATGCCTCCCTTTGGACTCATTGCCATTGAACATGCCCTAATCTTCCTTGCCAAAAGTTATACCATAGTGCTCGCCATGAATCCAAAATCTATGGGACCTGGCAGATCGACCAACTACCCAAGAATCAACTCTCCATCAAGAAACCCAATTTTGACGAGTTAAATGAGAGAGTAATTCAAAGAGATGTTGAGGTTCATAAAAAAAAAAAGGTTAAAGATAACCCAGCCTACTATGGCTACTTCATGGTAGACATGTTAGCTGCTCTGAGTTGCCTTATCCTCAACCATCCCATGTGCCCCTTAGCACATAATATCGATTTCCCTCATCACACAATCGGCTTTTCTATGTCACCATGTTGGCAGGAGCATCTAGAACCCTATGGTGTAAGTTGTTCTTCACCACACTCAAATGTGTTGTCTCTGTCATATTCTTGTCCCTCCAGTAGCGTACCATCAACTACTTTTTGATACCTAAGATGACAGTTTCTTTTGCCACTAAAAGGTTCAACAAGTTGAAGAAAGAAATCAATAATTTATTATCCCTAATGCAAGAAGAAAGAGAGCATCTCAAGTCATACTTTGTGGGATTCATGAAAGTGGTAATAGTGATTGAGAGCTTGAACCAGGTGGAAGCAGTCCAAACATTTAAAATAATGTCACAAGTTAGGATAATGGGTTAGTTATTGAAAGATCTTTCAATGTGCTGAGCAACTTGTGGCAATTAATCAAGTCATTTATTTAGGCCGAATAACTGTCTACCACATGTACTACCAGCTCTTTGAATGGAAGCATTGTCAAGAAAATGAATTATGGAGAGAAATAAAGAGAAATGGTCTTTGACAAAACAAGAACCAATAATTGTCAGTACTTTGTTGAGCCAATAAGCAAGACCTTCAACAAAAGAGATAATACATCCTACAATGTGACACGACAAATCATCCATTAAGGTAATGTGGTGAAGGGAATAATTGCAGATAACATGGAATGTGGGTACATGACATGAACAACTATAACAAATTAATGGACTAGATTAAGTGACTTACCTAGAAAGGGAAGTAAAAGTCATTCATTGAGAGTGGGTTAGAAAAGACATGTCAGAGGCAACCACAGTGACTAAGGAGTCAGGAGGTAGGACAATAGAGCCGACTCCTAGAAACACAAAGCGACTCCCTTGACAAGCCATAGATGTTTGTTAAAGTAATATTCGACGAGGATCTATCGGGATATCTATCGATCTCAAACTTTCCCATTAGAAAGCTGCATATTATTCTAAGTCTTTGACTATTTTTCTCTTTATTTTCAGATAATTAATTATTGTAATAAATGTGGGAATACTTTTACAAACTTTCTTAGGTTAGGAGAAGAGCAAGTTTCCTATTCTAAAACAGCGTGACAAATGCATATACCCAGTGGACCGCGGTCTACAGACCGCGACTGCTTTGTTGTGTGTGCAATTTCCTTTCTTTGGCTATAACTTTATTGTTTTAACTCCGATTTGTGATTTGTTTGATGCGTTAGAGTTCTAACTTTTCAATGATATCTTATTTGCCATATTTCTCACAGGGAAAATATGAGAAATTTCCTCTTAAAATTGCTGCATCAAACATTGAATCATCGAGCAAGCCATTTCTTCATCTTTATGCATATCTTCTTTCTATTTCCTGCACATCAAACCACTCCCAGAAGTATTTAATTGGCAGTGAAATTTCTCATCATTCTGAGATGTCAAGTCTAATGTGGGAATAATGTTTTGGAAATTAGGGCACGCTTTTCCCCATTTACAATACTTAAGATTGAAATTTTGATTTAACTTCTTTGGCAAAGAGATATTAAGAAAAATTGGTCAATTTTTGTAAGGAACTTGAGCCAAAAAAGGTCAAAGAAGTCCCAGGAAAATGCTCATCCACTTTTTGGAAAAGGAAAGAAAGATTGAATTCAAGTTAGGAGAGGTTCAAAGAAATCCCAGGGGCACGATCATCCATTTTATCATTTCTAAGAAGTGGATTTTTATTTACTTTTGAAAAAAAGAAGAAACTAATTGAAAAAGCATCGAGCCTTGCAGGAAACTAATCTAAGAGAAGCTAATGTGAAACTCCAATCAAGATGATTGTTCGAAATGGGGCAGAATATCACACATCCTACAAATGCTAAAGGATTTAGGGAGTTTCTCGACTTTCCCTTTATTAGAGAAATCCTTTTTAATGCAATTGCTTATTAAACAATTTTCCCATCAAGAAGACTTTGTGTTTCTGTTTGAATGAGTTGTTATTCTTTCAACTTGATCTAATAGTGTATCACTTGACATTGCAGACACTAACGAGCTCCAAAGTATCCTTTCTCAAGGTAACTCGAGGAGCATTCAAAGTAAGAAGTGGATGAATGAGTAACAAGTAGGATCTTAATTTAAAGAATAGAAGACCTATGATAGACTTGATTGAATGAGATTGTACAACAGAGCTTTGTGAAATCTACTTTTACGCTCCGTGCATATTTTCCTTTTTCACGCACGTGCATGTTTTCTTATGCTCCATGCGTATTTTACTTTTTCACATTTTTCAAATACTTTCGTAAGCTTCATGCATATTTTCATTTTTGACACTCTGTGAGTGGTTCCTTACTCTTCGTGCGTATTTTCCTTTTTCACTCTTTGTGTGTATTTTCTTGCGCTTTGTGCATATTTTCCCTTTCCAATGTTCCATGCATCTTTTCTTATGCTTTGTGCGTATTTTCCCTCTCTGCTCCATGCACTTCACGCTCTTCGTGTTTTCTTACGCTACGTGCATATTTTCCTTCTTCACGCTCCGCGAGTATTTTCTACGCTCTATGCATATTTTTCCCTTTGCTCTCCATGTGCTTCATGCTCTGTGTGTGTGTTCTTATGCTCTGTGCATTTATGCCTTTTCATGCTTTGCGTGTGTTTTCTTACACTTCATGCATATTTTCGTTTTGTGCTCCATGTGCTTCAAGCTTTGCACATGTTCTTGTATTCTCCGTGCGTATTTTCCTTTTGTGTTATGTACCCTTCACACTTCGTGTGTGTTTTCCTATGCTTTGTATGTATTTTCCTTTTGTGCTCCGTGCATTTTTTCTTATGCTTCGTGCATATTTTCCTTTTTCACTCTCCGTGCATATTTCCTTACGCTCCATGTATATTTTCCTTTTGCCCTCCATGCACTTCGCACACTGCATGTATTTTCTTATACTCCATGCGTATTTTCATTTTACGTTGTGTGTGCTTCGTGCTCCGCACAATTTTTCTTACGCTCCATGAATGTTTTCCTTTTTCACGCTCCATGCTTGTTTGCTTATGTTCCATGTGTATTTTTCTTTCGCGCATCATGCTCTATGCATGTTTTCTTATGTTCAGTGCACGTTTTCCTTTTGTGCACTTCACGCGCTTCACACTTCGCATGTGTTTTTCTACACTCCATGTGTATTTTCCTTTTACACTCCGTGTGCTTCATGCTTCACACCTATTTTCTTACACTCTATGCATATTTTCCTTTTGTGCTTAGTACGCTTCACGCTCCGCGCGTGTTTCTTACGCCCCATGCACATTTTCCTTTTCATGCTCCATGCTTGTTTTATTCATGCTCTGCGTATATTTTCTTACACTCAGTGCACATTTTTTCTGTTTACGCTTCTTGCACTTCTTGCACTTCACTCTCCGCGTGTTTTCTTATGCTATTTATTTTCCTTTTTCATGCTTCATGCATGTTTTCTATGCTCTATGCATATTTTCCTTTTGTGCTTGTGTGCTTCACGCTCTGCGAGTGTTTTCTTTTGCTCTATGCATATTTTTCGTTTGCAATCTATGCGTGTTTTCCTTTTTCACCCTCCCACATATTTTCTTATGCTTAATGCATATTTGCCATTTTCACACTCCCCACGTGTTTCGCTTGTGCTCTATGCATGTTTTTTACTCTTCATGTGTATTTTCCTATTATGCTCTATGCGCTTCACGATCCACTTATGTTTCGTTATGCTTCGTGCGTATTTTCTATTATCACACTCCACATGTGTTTATGCTCCATGTGTGTTTTCCTTTTTCACATCCCACACACGTTTTCTTATGCCCTGTGCATATTTGCCATTTTCACGCTTTGCTTGTATTTTGCTTAGGGTTTGTGCAGATTTTTCTATTGCGCTCTGTGCGTTTTGTGCTCCACGCATGTTTCGTTATGCTTCATGTGTATTGTCCATTGTTATGCTTTGCACGTGTTTTCATTCACTTCATGCATATTTGCCATTTTCATGCTTCGCGCTTTTTTTTTTCTTATGCTTTGTGCGTGTTTTTTTAATGCTCCATGCATATCTTCCTTTTTCTTGCTCCAATGTGTTTTCCATTTTCACGCTCCATGCATATTTTCTTAAGCTCCACGCTTATTTTACATTTCCACACTCCACGCATATTTTCTCACGTTCCGCACATGTTTTCTCATGCTCTACGAGTGTTTTCTTATGCTCTGTGCATATTTACATTTTCCATGCTCCACTCATGTTTGTTACACATCGTGTATATTTTTCCATCTTCACGCTCCACACATTTTTCCTTACGCTACACACTTCTTTTCCATTTGCGCTTCGTGCGCTTCACGCTCTGTGCATACTTTTATCTTTGTGCTCCTTATGCCTCACGCTTCATGTTTGTCACAACGCTCCGTGTGTGAACACTTCTCTTCCACACTCCATTTGTGTACCTCTGCACTCCATGCGCAAACCTTTTACTCATACTCGATGCCCACGTATCCTCAGTTCCTCATCCATTTAACCACTTCATTTCTTTAGTTCTTTGATTGTAACAATTTGCTAAGCATAGATAAATGGAAAAATATGAAAAAGATAAAAAAAATAAAATAAAATAAAAGGAATAGAAAGGAAGGAAAAGGAAAAAAATAAAAGAAAAATGAAAAACTAGAAAAAGAAAAATGAGTTAAAAGACAAAAAAACCAAAAACAAAAAAAATCCCAAAAAACAACAAAACAAAAATAAAAACAAAAAATTGAAATTGAAAAAAAAAAGAAAAAGTGAAAAAAGGGAAAGAAAATGAATAATATAAGAATACGGAAAAAGGATGCCCTCCAAAGAGCTAGTTTTTTAACCCTTTCCGAACCAAAAATAGGTTTCTTCAATTAGTCTTTGAAATGCCTATCTTATCGAATTTATTGACTTCTCATCAAGAGTTCCTTCAAAGAGTGGCAATTATGGACACCTCATTTTGACTTGAAAAGTACTTGTGCGTGGTCCAATATAATATTTGAGATTAAAATTGACAATCCAATTAGATTAATCATGGCACAAATTTAGCATCATTATGAACAGCATTGAATTAGTTTTGATTTAATATATAATAAACTCCAAGATTCGATATGAAGAAGAATATATGATTTTTTAAATAAAATCAGTAAAATTTGTGAAATTGATCCTACTCTGGCTAGTTTAATTTCAAGAATTCATAACTATTTATCAATAGGTTCAAATCAAGCAAGACTAACTTCGTCAAATTCTTGATTCGTTAAAGATCAATGAAAAATAGAACATAGTATCAGGAAGCTAAGAATCAATACAGAAAAATTAAGATTCAAGCATTGGTTTTGAACATATTTAATAATGGTTAATTGATGTCAAAAAATTAAATCTTGTAAATTTAGGATCCTTTTCACCAGATTTTTAAGCCAGGGTTCATAAATGGATAGATTTTACCAGAAAAATATATAAAAATGAGAAAAAGGGTAAAGAGGGGCTGATATGAAATCAGAAAAAAAAAAAAGAGAAACGCTAGGGTTTTGAAAAAGTAACAATCAGCAGCTGCAGGAAAGGGAAAAAAAATATAAAAAGAAAAAAAGAGAAGGAAAGAAAAATATAAAGAGCCGGGGATGAAGGCAGCAGGGAGTAGAGGGAGAGAGGGAGAGAGAAGGGAAGAGAAGGATCGGAGAGGACAGGCAGCAGAAAGCTTAGT
The DNA here is from genome assembly GCA_037672795.1 of Lagerstroemia speciosa. Lineage (NCBI taxonomy): Eukaryota > Viridiplantae > Streptophyta > Magnoliopsida > Myrtales > Lythraceae > Lagerstroemia > Lagerstroemia speciosa. The sequence goes on along the minus strand of CM075302.1, from coordinate 503,260 downwards.
CCGCGAGCGTCACCTTCGCTCTGTTTCCCCAGTTCACGACCATTGGGGCTCCCTCCGTTCGAGACGGATCTTATTCCCGGGTACTGTTGATTCCGGATTTCGCGGTAATTTCCGTCACCGAAGGCCAATCGTCCAGCAGGACGCTCGTTCACCGCTGAATCCATTGACAATCCGGCCTTCATACTCATTACAGTCAGGTATATTCCACCCCATTTTACTCTGTTGACCTGGTTGGATGCTGGCCTCCTGTTGAATGTCGATTTTACCAGTTACAGAGTGCTGTTCGAAAGCTGTTCTTAGACATGCCGTGTCTTGTTTGGAAACCCCTGATTATGTGTGATCTGTTTGGTTGCTGCAACCTGCTGTTTGTTTCATTTTTTTTTATTTTCTTCCCATTCTCTACATGCCTTGACAAGCTTGGATCTTGTAGACTATTGATTGTATGGGCGTGCTGGTTGGTGGGGTGGTTCTGTTAACATCATGGTGCCCATTGGTTTGATGGAGGGGAATTGGCTGGTGTTCGAATTTGTGCTTGCTGTTTTCTGAGCTTAATGTGTTGCTGGTTGTTTTTATTTTGGATAGTTTTGTGTTATGCCCATGAATGGGTTTATGCGCTTTTGAGAGATGGTAAATTGTCCCTTGAATTGTTGCTGCTTGGAGCAATGAATCTGATTGGTTTCAGGCCTGATCCATGTGGTTTATGCGTATTTGAATATTTGGCTCACTTCAATGATTCGTTGAGTTATGTTTTGGCTGTTCCTTAGGCTTGCTGATTGCATTTTCAGAGTTCTGGTCTTGGCCCTGTGATTTCTCACGCTTTCGACGTTGGCTTTAGATGAGAATAGAGCTCTTGTTGGCTTAATTACACAAGCAACTCGTTGCCGTGTATTTCCCAGATATTTCCGTGACATTTTTTTTTAAATAAAAATGAGGCTAATTAGAGTCCATAGCTGCTGCAGCTCCTTACTCAATGATTTCTCCCATTTCGGATATTGGTTTCAGGGAGATTAGAGCCTTAGTCTGCAAGTCTGTGCTACTGCACTTTGCAGCATCTTTGTCCTTTATTTTCATGGTATTTTGGATAAAAATAAGGCTGCTTAGAATCCATAGTTGCTGCAGCTCCTTGCTCAATGATTTCTCCCATTTTCGATATCCGTTTCGGGGAGATTAGAGCCTTAGTTTGTTTGTCATCGCTGCTGCTCTTTGCTGCAAGTTTTCCCGAGATTCTTATGTCATTTTCATCCAAAATGTGGCTGCTTAATAACCATGGTTGCTGCAGCTGCTTGCTCGAAGATTTCTCCCGTTTTCAATGATGTTTTTGAAGAGATTAGAGCCTTTGTTTGCTTGATTATTTGACAGCACATTACTGCATGTTTTCCCATGATTTTCATAGCAACTTCAATGAAATGAGGTTGTTTAGAATCAACAGCTGCAGCAGCTTCTTGCTCGATGATTTCTCACACTTTCGAAGCTGTTTTTGACGAGAATAGAGCCTTTGTTTGCCTGATTATGTAGCAGTTCCTTGCTGCATGCATTTCCTTGATTTTCGTTGCATTTTCAATAAAAATAGAGCTGCTAAACATCCATAGTGGCAGCAGCTCTTTACCCAACAATTTCTCACAAATTCACTGCCATATTCGATGGGAATTGAGCTGTTAACTATCCTTCATCGTAGCAATCACTTATTCAATAGTCTAATGATTTTCATATCCTTTTTTTTTTATTGAGAATGAGGATGTTTAATGACTGGTATTGCGGCTGAACTTTACTCAATTTTCTTGTCTATTTCGACACCGTTTCTATTGTTTGCTGCACCATGTCGTGATTTTTTAAGGTTTGTTGCTAATCGTTCCTGTCCTGCTAGGGCACGTAATTCTTGAGCATTATATCCGACCATTGATCCGGACCTCGATTATAGAAACAATTTGGAAAATTGAAATAGTGACCAAACAAACAACTTAGACTTAGGGATGGTTGCGGATCTTGAATGTGTCCATTGGCTTGCGAGCCTTTCGAATGTAATAAGATCCTCGAACTCAAACTTTAGTTCAAGACTGACAAGTAAAGAAGCTAGGTGGTTAGTATCATGCTCCTCTAGGTGAATGGTAGGTTTTTGATCGACCTTAGGATTAGTCCTTAAATGATTAGTGGTGACTCCAACTCCAAACACGATCTAAATTCCCAACTTTTGTCTCGTGCGTGCCTATAGCCTCCCATGGCTACCTCAAGTCTGAAAATTTCCAGATCCGACAACCCATTTGTGTATGGATCGAGTCTGGATGATCATGCGATCTGATCAAGGTTAAGAATTTAGGTTTTCTCTCTTGAGACTTTGAATTGAAATGTTCTAGGCGATCATTTGCCATTCCTGTTATCTACGTTCATAGATATTTTTCAAATAGGTTTATTTTGAGATCTTAATGTCAATGCCTACCTTCAAATCTCAGTGGCATCTCTGGAAATCTCTCCATGTCTGCTGCTATGGATGTCGATGACCCAAAATCAGACAACTCCAATCAAATTGCCCCTAAATTCTCAATCAATGGTTTGTTCTCTTCTCTGGATCTTTGTTTTCATGAGACAATAGAGCAGGCCCCTTGAGCCTATATCTATTTGGAGTGCCATGAAAAACTGCTCTCTGGCTGAAGGTGCTGGTAGGTTGTATATATTGTAATGTATCTCTGATTTTTATCTCTCCTTTTGCCTTGAGCGCTTAGTATTGCAGCTTCTGAAATCTGCTCAGATGCAGCACGGTTTGCGCCATGGAGATTACACACGTTACAGGTATAGTGTGTTATTCTTAATGAAGCTAGATATGCTTTTCTGGGTTGTCTTAGTTGTTCTTCTTAATGTGGATCTATAATTTAATTTGTTTGGGCCCTTTTCCCCTCATCTCTTTGGTTTTTTTATTTAATAGGCGATATTGCACAGCCCGCCTTAGGCGTCTATACAAATCTCTCAAAATTACCCATGGCCGTGGAAAGTATGCTCGCCGGGCCATAACTGAATCCACTGTCACTGAAGTCAGGTATGTCAATTTCCTCTTTCCGCTTTTTCTTTTCCCTTTCTTGTCCAAAATAGGCTAGTGTGTTCTTTTTATTTTCATAAAGTTAGCATTAGTAATTGCTAAATGTTTTACTAAGCTAGCTTTGTCGTAGTTCTTTTTTTCTAGGTATCTTAGGTGCCTTAGGCATGCATCCAATTCAGGAATATATGATGTTATTCCAAGTGCTGCCTCTTGTTGAGGATAAATTGTGTTGAGATAGTGCTTTGATTATACTCCATGAGTTTCAGAGTTAGTGAGCAGCCTGTGGTGTGTAACTTATCTAATGCTTGAGCTTTTTAATGGCGATACACGCAAGAAAAGATGTTTCTTATTAATTTTTTATTAAATGACTAGAGTTGAATACTGCATAATTTAGAAAGAATGGTCTCTTTCTGAAGGATAATTTTAGTAATTGGTTGCCCATGGTCTAATTTATCTAAACTTGTATTTTGCTACACATCCAGCATCAAGGATCCTTTGGTGGTTCCTTTATATTAATGAAGAAGTTATCTATCTATTATTATTTTAAGGGAGGACCTCCCTTTTGGTATCATGTGTAGTTTACTATTTTACACATCGTGGATACAAATTGAATTCTCAGTGGCTCTTAGATTGGTATAAAATGGGGGTATATGATAGTAAATTTTACATGCATAACAACCGAGAAACCAACCTTTTTTTCTCTCCCACTTCAAACTCCCTTGTCCTCTCTCGTTACATTCTTTTTTCCTTTCGAGCAGATTTGTTATCCTCACATTTTGTTTCTTACTATTTCATTAGTGATCCATTTATACAAATTATATATTTCAATTTTATATCTACTAATCCACCTTTTTAGCTACCTAAAAGTATATATAATATTCTTTACTGTAAGAATTAATCATAGATAACTACTCTCTCTAATCATACATGAATAGGTATTTCTAATAAGTTTTATTGAGATAACACATACCGTGTATTACAGGTAAATGTTTAATATTTCTGAAAACAGACATTCACCTTTTGAAGGAAATTTAATTGAAAAGTAAAACAGTCTCTTTATTCTTATGATTTTTAAGATAAGGTTTTTTAATGGTTTTGGGGGCACCTTAATATCCTGACCTTGCTCTTTTTACATTACAAATCACAAAATCAATGCAGCTTTCTTGCTTATAAAGTCAAATGTACTCCTAGGATGGTCATTGATGGTGTTACCTGTTTGAATTTCATTCTGTTATGTCATATCTTCTTCTTTCTTAGAGCATGTATATGGTGCCAGGAGCTTCAGCATGTGGCTTCCTGAGAACAAATAAGCCAGGAAGCTGGGTCTCCATTGCTTGGTCTCCGTTGTTTCTTGGTTCTTATTTCTTAGTGAGCTATTCATTAAAAGCTGTTAGCAGCTTTTTGTCCTCAAACAACTGGTGGCTCTAGAAATCTTTTCTAAAATGACAAGCTGGATCTTATAGCCAAATCTAAACACAAGTGTTTCATGAATTAACTTTTCTCGGGCAGAGGCATTCTTTGTACATGGAAAAATGCTAAACAAAAGATTTGTTTATTGGCAAGTTGGCAATCTCTGTAATTTCTTATTGTATCATTATGACTTTCTTGGGGCAGACCTGTGATTGTGACATTGTCTTTTGTTGTTGCACATAGGTTCCTTCACGTGCTTCTTTATACGGCAGAAAGAGCTTGGAGCCATGCAATGGAGAAAAGACAACTTCCTGATGGCCCAAATGCAAGGCAGCGCATATATTTGATAGGCAGATTGAGGAAAGCTGTGAAATGGGCAACCTTGTTTTCACAATTGTGTGCCATTAAAGGAGATTCACGAACATCTCTAGAAGCAGAGGTGCGCCTTGATTTGCTTACATTTTCTGGGCTGAATAATCAATAGTATATGAAGGATACTTAGGAAAACATGTATTCCTCAAACGTACATTGTCCTTCTTTAACTGTCTTGATGCCTAATGGAGCAATGTTATGGACACATCCATTTTGCTCCCAACAAGTCCAAGTGCAATCCCAATCGGTGTGGTTATGTAATTATATGATGGGGAATTATGGTGTGCCCAAGTTTCTTATAAGAAGTTATGATGGGTATTTTAGTCTAAAAATTTGTTATCCCTCCAAATTCCCCCAAATCGGAGGAATTAAAAAAGTGAGGTTTGGAGGGATTTGGAGGGAACAATAATTTACCCAAACAATGGATTATACTGTCTCTCCGAATCCCTTCCCTCCGAATCCCTCAATCCAAACAAAACGTAAGTTCAAATAGTAAGGGTTATTATTACAAAATTCTACAACTTGCTTGCATATAGAGAAAGTGATAAACGAGACTTATGGCCTTCAATTGATAAACTTGTGGCAACACCTATGTGTCCCGAGTTTAAAAGATGACGAGCAGTATTGCATGTCACTGGAAGAATGGTATATGTCTTTTATTGTATTAGAGGAAAATATATGTATCTATTCTTTTTATATACTGAACTCCTAAGTAAAGTGTCATGATAAGATTGAATTTTTACTTAGCTTTCAGTTGAATAGAATGCTTGGCGACTCATTGACTTTGGCTATTTTGGCCTTTGTTTTCAATTTCAATGCAAATGTTTTATGATAACTTTAATTTTTGTGACATTTTATTTCCAAACAAGATAATTTATTTGAATGATTTCTTACTGAGTTGCATTTTAGGAATTCAGGGAAAATCCCTAATGGGTGTAAATTTACCATATATTGAAGGCTACTCTTTTTCCTTCAGTTGTGCATATTATAAGATATTCTTTTCATATTTAACTAACTAGCTAAAATCCTGCAGGCATATGCTTCATATATGAAAGGAAACCTGTTATTTGAGCAGGATAAGAACTGGGACGTAGCTTTGATGAATTTCAAAAGTGCCAGGTAGGTAGGTTTATGCATCATATGCATGCATCAAACATTCTCTCTCCTCCCCCCTGATGGTGAGGATGAGAGACGTCAGGTCAAAAAGGAAATCATTCATCATTGCAGTTTTAGTGGGTGTAGTGTCTTCTGCTTTGGTGGGTGAATGTGGATGCCTGCTTATTCTTTTGTTGCAATCTTGTAGGGCTGTTTATGAAGAACTTGGTAAATATGGAGACCTAGAGAATCAAGTCTTATGTCGTGAGCGTGTTGAGGAGCTAGAACCCAGTATACGTTATTGCTTGCACAAAATTGGGGAGTCCAATCTGCAGACATCTGAATTTCTGCATATTGGTGAGATGGAAGGACCAGCACTTGACCTCTTCAAAGCGAAATTGGAGGTATGCAAAAAATGAAGATTTTTCCCATGGTTAAGTGTTACTTTATGGTTACTTCAGACAATCGTATCATAATACATGCATTTTGAATTTAAAGCTTCATTAAATTCCAGGCTCTAAGTTTTCTTTTCTTGTGAGCAAGTGTTTTCTCGTAGTGAAATCTTGTCTTCATCTCCTGACACTTGTATGCATTGTTCTTTACTTAGCTATTAAATTGGACTCGTACAGTCCGTGTTCTGCGCTGTACCCTGAGTATTATAATGGCATGTAATGTCTGAATTTCTGATCTATTGATTAGAATAATTTCTTTGCATACTTCTGAAGTCATATCGTAAATGTCAATGAAATAGCGGACAAGTTCCTACATTGTTTGAACCACGCTTTCGGCAGAAGACAGCACTGGATTTGGATCTTTTAAGTGATTTTATGCTACACAAGCCCTTTTTTTTTTTTTTGTTACCTGATCTACCAGCACCATCTACTTTGTGAAATCTTTATTTCTTCCCCTTTTGTCCTGATTTTATTTTTGATTTGCAGGCTGTCATGGCAGAGGCAAGATCCCAGCAGGCAGCATCCTTGACAGAACTTTGTTGGCTTGGTCACAGGTTTCCAATTTCCAATGCAAAGACTCGAGTTGCCATTTTAAAGGGTTGGTATTGATTTTCTTCTTGAAAATTATTTAATCTAAATGATTGACATGTAGACAAGACAGTGACACCGCTGGCATTGTGATATGCATGCAGCACAAGATCTGGAAAAAGATCTCAGTGGTCCATCAGCAAACTCGATACCTGAGGAGAAAAGGCTAATTATGTTTGACAAAATTTTTACTGCTTATCATGATGCAAGGAGCTGCATTCGGAATGACCTGGTAAGCGTATGTTAAATATCAGGACTACATAGGAAAATAAGGTGCTGGTTTTGTTTCCCTCTATTTCCCTTTTGTCATTCTTCTGGATAACCTACACACTCCACACTCTATTCCAGGTCAGTGCAGGGAGTGCTGAAAATGTGAAGGACGATTTGAATGGCCTTGACAAAGCCGTTAGTGCTTTATTAGGCCAGCGAACCATTGAGCGCAACCAGCTTTTAGTCAGCATAGCAAAGAGCAAACTTAATAAGCGCCGTGATGAAAAAAATGAGAAAGTCACAAAACCTGAAGAGCTTGTGCGGTTGTATGATCTTTTGCTACAGGTCAACTTGCTTTCCTTAAGTCATAAATTTATTATAATATATATTATAATAAATTTGAATAAATACGTATACAGTTGTATAATTATTAATGTATATACACACACTCGACAATGCCTTACTCATTGTGATATTCTTGATCCCGATGAATATCGCAGAATGTGGCTGATCTCTCTGATCTAGTTAGTTCTGGGAGAGACAGAAGACCAGAAGAAGTTGCTTTCATGGAGGAATGTGAACTTAAAAGTTTGGTATTCCGTGCTGAGAGGTCTGTTTTTTCAATAGATTCGAATCAAGTCTTATGTTGAATAGAAGTAGTCAAATCTTTGTGCAGCCATCTTCTGGATCATTCCTTTTATGTCATCATTATCTTCTATTTGACCAAGTGTCCTGATATTGGTGAAAGTTTTTGTTTTGTCTTTTTACTTGCTCATTCTACTGCATTGATGAAATTTGCTGGTGAATATTATAAAATCTGGCTCACTTAATTATGTTCTGCTGCATGCAATATTTCTAGAACTGATATTTGTGTTCATTTTACTTTTATTTTGGCAATTTGTTTTTCCTTTATTTTGGCAATCCTCGATGCTGCACAGTCTCCTATTCTTTCAGCATTCTTTCAGCATCTATAGTTTCTGTTGATGTAGTGGACAGCATTACTTCTCCCTATGAACACAAAATAGGATTATTGGAAGCACTACCATGTTGACAGACAATGTATCCTAGTAATGCATGCACCTACATTCAGTGCAAGGCAGTTATTGTCTCAATGAATATTACATCCTACGTTGCCCAAAGTCGAGGTGTTTAAAGTGTTTTGTTATTATTGTCTGGGTACACTGGTGTAGAAATATATGCCATTTGTTTGCATTACCTTTGTGTTTATGACCATCTCTGGATGCTATAGCTAATGCAAATGCTGCAATAAACTGCTTCTAGGTGTTTCTACTTGGCGAAGTCTTATGGTTTGGCTGGGAAAAGGGCTGAAGCCTATGCATTGTACTGTCATGCTCGATCTCTAGCAGATAAGGCTCTTCAACAATGTCGTAGCTCAAATAATAGTGATGAGGTGCCATTTTCAAGTTTCTTGTTGAAATAAATATTGGATCTTCAATTCTTGAATATATAACATGCCTATGTAGGTTCTGCAAATTTGTCTTGAAATCTGGTTATTGATGTTTGAAAATTTTCATCTACGTGTAGATGCGTGACATGGCAATGTTTTCTATGATGACAGACAATGATAAAAGAGTTGAAAGCATTATGCGATGAGTGCAGATCCAGCAGTTGTATAGAACATGCAACTGGGATCATTGAAGAGTTGAAGGGTCCAGAAAATCTCTCAAAGAAGATATCGGCCATTTCATTGACTGCAACAGACAAGAAGGTATGCATGCTAAATTTATCTGGGAGCCATGATGTCTTTTGGAGTTTCGAATATAAGTGCTCTGGGATTCCTGTCTAATAGTGAGATACGGAATTGTTGTTTCAGTTGGAGAAATTACTGGACAAACTGAATGTGTATGAATCAGCAGCTGGCGACTCAAGCTTGAAAGTGGCTCCGCGAATTGAAGCCTTACCTCCACCCTTCCTATCAGTGCCTCGTAATCCCATTGTTCTTGACCTTGCTTATAACTGCATCGACTTCCCATCTCTTGAGAATCGGATGAAGAAAGACAGGAAGGGCTTCTTAAGTAGTTTCTGGAGATGATTCTTAGTCTGACTTCAGGATTTCTGGTTGCTTGATATTCCAGTCTTTCCATCTGTGCTTTTGACGAATAATTTGGAGCTTTTGAGATGTGCTGGAATATTCACAAGCAATCTCAGAAGAGAGATGTTAGAGACTCCAAGTTTAAAGTTCGCAACTAGAGATTGAATTTGGATTCACTTTGAACATAGAATTTGTCTGTCGGAAAAATAATTTTTTTTTTACCGTCAGTTAAAAGAATTTGATTTCAGTTTATATTGCAGACAGGCATGGTTATTATTTTCATATGACACCGAAGTTTAATCGATAATTTAATCGAAAGTTGTTAGGAAGCAGATAGTGTCTAATTGTTTTTCTTCTACTTGTGCTGAACTTTATGCTTGTTTTTTTTTTAAATATATATGTCGATGATAGGTTTAGGAGTGCCGGGTAGGTCACACTGGCAGCAACTCTGCAGTGCCAATTGTCTATGTACGGGATGACATCTTGGGGGTGATAATTCCGTTGTTTGGATAGAGGTTAAATGCAAGGAAGGGAGAGGAAGGGGATGAAGGGGAAGGAGGACAAGGGAACGAAGGGAAATTTTGAAGTTGCAGGTGAACGAAAGTAAAAATTTTAAATTAATTAATTAGTAACATTACCTCTTTTTTTTTTATAGATTTTTAATTAAAAAATAAGGATAATCTGATTATTAAGTCTCTTTTATAAACTTGCACTCTCATGCAACCCTAATTTGGTGTTTTAAAGAAAATGGCTTCTAGGAAGGAAAAGCGGGTCAAAGTTTTACTTCCATTAAGAAACACATGTAAATAGTGTGAAAATTTTTCCTTTATTGTCTTCCTCTTCTTTAACTAATACATCTCGATAGGGTGAAAATTTTCCCTTTATCCCCTCCTCTTCTTTCACCGCCATCCAAATAAAGACAAGAGGTTAGCCAGAGTAGAACTGTACAATGAAGAAAATTGTTTTAGCATGTAAAATATTCCTTTTTAATACTAAAGCTTCTAGGTTTTTTAATCTAGTCACAAGAGTAGCAGCTAGGTGTACTCAGTTAAAAAAAAAAGTTTATAGCCTTAGGATAATAAAATATTTTTGAAAATATGAGAAGCCAACAGTGAAATTTAGAATTTTTTAAAGTCTCTATAAATATGTAAATGTAAGTTCAATCAATGCAACCAAAGAAATAAACAAAGAGACACATCTTCAACTAGAGTACCTATACTCATCATCTTTATAAAATCCATTGTCTTATTCAATAAGCTCCTCTTAATTGTCTTAAATTAACCAAAAACAATTATATAAGATGCGAATTATATGAATGAAATCTCTTTTTAGTCATCTTGATAGATGGAACCCTGTGGAGAAAAGCTATACAGAACTGGAATCCATCGAGGAAGAACTTAGAGGTTCTTGTTTGGGTGTAATCCTTCAACTTTTCATGGAAAGTTTAAGGATTACATCCAATTTTACCTTGTTTGGTGGTAAAATTGGATGTAATTTGTGTTCGTCGGGCACAAAACTTTTCCTGGGCTTTGGCATTTTGGGGGGAAAGTGCTTTCACAGGGAGAAGATAACATTCTTACTTTGCATACGAGACCCACGCCAAATTCCCCCTTTCATCCCTTACATTTCGGCAGCCATTCCCCTTATGCGCTATTATTTGCCAAAAAAGGTAGGGATGTTATTGTAAAATTATAATGTCTTATATCACATTAAATATTATAATTTTATATCTTCAACCACTTTTTCAACATTCTAAAATACTTATCAAACACATTAATTTTATATTACAACTCACTTTTCATGTAAAATAAAACTTTCCATGTAATTTAACTTTATGTTGCGATCCAACAATACTTGAACCAAACGCTCCCTTAAAGAACTGGAAAAAAAAACAGAGAGAATGGATTATTCACCACTTATTAGGAAACTGACGTACAATGGTTTGTTCGCTGCAATAGAAAAATTTAGGAGCGTTTGATTCCATGTAATTTATTTAATTTTACAAGGAAAATCAATAGATTACACTCCACATTACCATGTTTGACTGCATTCCTCTCCCCATTTTCAATTTGCCGGGCCAAGAAAATTTTTTTAGGCCACGGTAGAAACTCGGTAAAGGGATTCCCCTTCAAAAAGGTGGGAAATCAACTTTCCCGTGGGGTCCACATCAAAATTTATCCATTTCCTCTATCATGGTGGCCCATCTACTCATTCCCGGTTGGGTTTTACAAATTTACCCTCAGTTTTATTTTCCATTCGTTTAACAAAGAAGGATAATATTGTAAAAATATATTTTTTTATCACATTAAATATTATAATATTGTATTTTCAATCATTTTTCAACCAATCTAAAATATTTTCAAACACAACAATTTCATTTTACAATTCACTTTTCATGTAAAATAATAATTTTTCATATAATCTAACTTCTCCCTATAATTTAAGATTATCCAAACCAAACACCCCCTTATGGAAAAGGAGAAGGAAAAGAAGAGGAGAAGTCAAATACAAAACTAAGACAAGAGAGATTTCATTCGCATTAAACACACCCTTCACATCATTCATTACACATCATTATCTGAACAGAGCTCATAGCCAACCAATCAGCCCTCTTAACTATTGGAAGAAATAGACAATTTTCATTTCATTCCTTTACTATTCATTTATTATAAAAAAAACCCACCTTTTTTTTTATTTTTATTATCGCCTGATTAGCCTAGATCCATGATAATAACATTTTCATTCAACCAATGGACTAAAACTTTCTTGGGTGGTTGGTCGATTTCTCCTGAAACCATGTGTCTTCTGGGGATAGCTATAGGGATAAGAATTAGTTAGATGTCCAATTGGTCTAGAATGACAGATGGTTGAAAAGCTCATAAGCTCTCTTCAAAAGGGATACATGGACTTTATGATGAATTTTAACTGCGTCTTGTCTAATTTATAGGCAAGTAAACCAATCATTTGCAAGATGTGGAAGGGGTTGATATCTTTAGTGGAGAGCTTTTGTAATGCTTTGGTAGCAATGTTGGATTATCGAAATGGATTGTGATGTCAGTTTTACCAAACATCAATCTTGTAATAACATCTCCAAGCCGGGTAGGATTAATTTAAAAAAAGCAATTAATTAAAGAAAACAAGTATTCAGTGAATCCGGTTGAAATTCCTCATCTTCACAAATTTATTTAGTTCTATTCCTAATCGGTCTACCCTTATACTATCACTTATTTTAATATTACTATTCTTGGATTTCTCGTTTTTATAGTAGAAGGAAATTCATTAAGCGGTAACCCTAGTTGGATACCTAGGTGATCAATTATATCTCGATGCTCCTCATATACAATTTCTATCTCTTGGAGTAAGTTATTCTAGGTTATACTAATCCTGGCGTGATCTCAAACTCCCCTATTGAGTTCACCAGTTTCCCCTTATCACTCTAATCAGTAGACAATCATATAGAATGCATGAAAAATGAATTAGTATAAATAATATTAAATTGAAGATTTACAAATCAATCAAAAAATGTAAGGAATAGACCAAGAGGTTAATTGTATATTAATTGTAGAGAAAGAGAGCATGTAATAATTAGTATCACTCTTGAGGCACGAGCTGTAGGGACTAGACTTCGGGAACGGGAGATTGTCCTGGGCGAATACTCTGGTGGAAAGGGTATTGACCCTATGGTGATCGGAGGAGTGGTGGAGAAAGTGGGCGGCAATGTCATTGGGAATAGGGATGGAAAGACGAGGCAGGGAGGGTTCAAAGAAGGAAGCATGGTGGAAATATTGGAGTCAAGGAAAATGGGTGACCACTGTAATATAACATATTCGAGGAGGAGGGGTTAACAGACAAAGACAGAAGGAATACAACTGACAGAGGCATTAGAAGAAAGTAGCCTAGCCAAATGGTTGCTGAATAACGACAGTAAGGAAAACAAGGAGAGAGCCTTGATAGATCTGGTTGTGCACTTGGCCCCGAGGATTGGAGGAATATTGGGATTAAACATGGAGGAAGGGGAAGTGGAGTTTCGAGGCCTGATAAAGGAGATTGAGCAATGAAGGATCAAGGAAGGAAGGGAGGAACAAGAGAGGAGGGGCAGGAGCAATATCGATGAATAAGTGCAATATTGTGGCATGGAATATGAGGGGTCTGAACAATCCCAGTAGAAGGAAGCAAGTGGGAAGCTGGTTGAGGTATTGGAAGGCAGATATGGTATGCCTATCGGAGACAAAGTTGGGAAAGCTAGATGATGGAGTACTTGGGTCAATTTTGGGGCTGAAGACATGGGAATGGAGGGTTGTATGGGCGATAGGAGATGCTAGGGGAATTCTAGTGGGATGGAAAAAGGAATGATGGAAGTTGGAAGATACGAAGATAGGTGTGCATTCCATCTCATGCCTACTCTCCTCGGTGGAGAATGACTTCCAGTGGGTATTTACGAGGGTGTATGGACCGGGAGAGAAGCGCTATGGGAAGGCCTTAGGAGGGCACTGGTGAGATGGGATTACCCATGGATGGTGGGAGGCGATTTCAATATTGTTCTATATTCGAATGAAAGATCGAGAGGGACGAATCAATCAAGATGTATGAGGGAGTTTAGGGACTTGGTAGCAGAGCTAGGGTTGGTCAATTTGCCACTAACGGGGGGAAATTATACTTGGACAAATAACAGAGAAGTGGGTTCTTTTTCCAGGATAGATTGCTTCCTTATATCTTCAGATGGCAGTAATGGATAGCGACGAAGATAAGGCTCTGGGTCTAGATGGTTTCATCAGCTCTTTCTTTAAGGAGAACTTGGGGTTGCTGGAGGACGATATGATGGCACTGTTCGAGGAGTCCCACACCTCAAACAAATTCATAAGGGGCATTAATTCGACCTTCATATGTCTAATCCCAAAGAAGAAGGGAGCAGAAAACATCATTGATTTCCGGCCCATAAGCTTGGTAAGTGCCACTTACAAGATTATCTCGAAGGTGCTAGTGGAGTGCATGAAGACGGTGATGGCTTTCGTAGTGAGCAATTCCCAACATGCCTTTGTGGGAGGAAGATAGACTTTTGATGCAGCACTAATCGCCAATGAGGTGGTCGACTCTTGTGCAAGTGAGGGAGGTCAGGGGGTCATATGTAAATTGGACATGGAAAAGGCAAATGACCATGTATCTTAGGATTGTCTACTTGAGATCTCTGAGAGGATGGGCTTTGGAGACAAATGGAGAGGATGGATCCAGTGGTGTATTTCTATAGCTTCCTTCTCAGTAATGGTAAACGGCGAAGCATCCGAGTTCTTTAAGTCATCAAGGAGCTTGAGACAGGGAGATCCTCTGTCTCCATTTCTATTCTTACTCGTCATGGAGCTACTCAGTAGTTTCTTTGACAAGGCTTCTGAGGAAAATCTAATCCGGGGTTTGAAGGTCGGACGAACGGACAACTCCATGAGAGTGACCCACCTATTGTTTGCGGATGATACATTGCTATTTTGTGAGAATGAAGCTCAATACGTTGCTCACGTTCGATGCATCCTCTCATGTTTCAAAGCGGTATCCGGATTGCGAATTAATCTAAGTAAGAGCAACTGATACCAGTGACAAGGGGAGGAAATGAACAGGAGCTAGCTATGGTGATCGGGTGCAAGCTGGGCTCCTTCCCGATAACCTACTTGGGACTCCCACTGGGGACATATGTCAAATCGAAGGATATCTGGAACCCTGTCATAGAGAGATTTGAGAGGAAATTAGCAGGTTGGAAGAGGACTTACTTGTCAAAGGGAGGAAGATTAACTCTACTCAAATCAACACTGGCTAACCTCCCAGTATATTACATGTCACTGTTCCCAATCCCTAAGAGTGTTGTGAGGAAGCTAGAATCCATCCAGGCTAGATTTTTGTGGGGAGACACAGAGTCCGAAAGAAGGTACCGTTTGGTGAGATGGGAGTTTGTGAAATAGCCAAAGGACCAAGGAGGCCTAGGGGTGAAGTCCCTAGTTCATTTCAATGAAGCTTTACTCAGAAAGTGGTTGTAGAGATTCAATATGGAGCCAGATCAGTTTTGGAGGAGAGTGGTGCTGGACAAATATGGCATCCAAAATCCCGGTTGGATCACGAAGCCAAGAAGAGGTGCAGTGGGCCAAAGCACATGGCAGAGTATTACGAGAGGTTGGGCAACATTTTGGACACACACCAATATCTCTTTGGAAGAAGGAAACAGAGTGTCCTTTTGGTTAGACAAGTGATGTGGGGAGGAGATGCTAAGGGATAGGTTTCCAGAGATTTACAATGTGGCGAGAGACAAGGAAGTGGTAATGGGTGAAATGTGGAGACAAGGTGGAAATGGAGGAGTGTGGGAAATTTGATTTAGCAGACAGGCCCAAGATTGGGAGCTAGAATCATTTGTCGAGTTTTTTGATCTACTGTACAAGTTCAAACCTCAAGGAGGGGAAGACAAACTATGGTGGACAGGAGACAAGAATGGGAAGTTCTTCGTATGAACCTATTACAATAAACTCCTCCCAAGGAGTGTGGATGAGGGCTTTATTTGGAGGCAAGTGTGGCAAAAAGGTGTTCCATCAAAGGTCGGCTTCTTCATGTGGGAAGCAGCTTGGGGTAAAGACCTCACGACAGATAATTTGAGGAGAAGAGGGAAGGTTTTGGTTAATCGATGCTTCCTTTGCAAAGAAGAGGAAGAGTCCATTAACCATATACTTTTGCACTGTCGATGGACTCAGAGGTTGTGGGAGACGGCGTACAAGAGGATGGGCATCGGCTGGATACAGGCAGGCACCTGGAATGGGATGAGAGTTTTCTAGAAGACGAGGGCTCTTGCTACATTAATTCCCTTTTCTATCTTTTGGTTTACTTGGAGGGAAAGGAATATGAGAGCCTTTCAAGGGATAGAGACTAGGGATAGGCTAATAGTAGCTAGACGGGCAAAGGAACTATACTTTTGGTACACAGGGGTGTATAGGGAGGGGGAATTTGTTGCTGCGAACATGTTGGTTTTTGAGTAATATGTTTGGCAACTGTTGTAAATGGCTCGTTTTTTTGTAAGCTCTTGAACCTTCTTGGTGCTTAGTAATACAAATATTTATTTAATGATAAAAAAAATTGGTATCACTCTGAATTTGAGAATAAGGGGTCATTTATTCAATTTTTACCGGCGAAACTCCCCATGCCCATTTGTTCTCTATTCCTTCTATCATTTTCTAAGTCTATACATCTCCTCTTTATACACTGGAAAAAAAAATCTCACACAAGTAGGGTAGATGATGAGAATATGGAATAGATTTTAAGATATTTTTATGCCTATTAAATATAAATATACAATAGACAATGAAATATATGAAATATTTGTGCATATCATATTGGATATGAAATTGGTTTTAGTCAAATCTAACTGTGTACTTCTATGTCGACGAAAATATGATCTGTAAGTTCTGAATTTTTAATTAATATATAGGATCATTCTCATTTTCTTATAAAAGTGGCTTGTACTTCCGCACACTAGGCTACAGATTCCAGCAGATCAACGTAATAAATGTAATAATAGATATTATAAGAAAGTAAATAGAATATATTAAGTGTGAAAATATTTCAAATGTTTTATAATTCATGCAGCATGGAAATGTTTTTCGTTGTGCCAAATAAGAACAATCCAATTTTTTCAAGCAATCAGACTACAGCTTCAAGATGAAGCCACACCGACTTTCCTACAACTAAGTCACATCCATAAGGTTGTTCTAATTTCTAGTTAAAATTTGCTAAAATTTCAACATCTGATTCTAGTACTTATCAACAGAATTTATTTTTATGTATTTTTTTACTTACCTTATAAAATAATTTAATAAATAGGTAAAGTAATTTGTGCTAAAAGCAAGGGAAGAGCAACCAATCACGTGTTCACGTAGGCCATGAGAGATCGGGAACAATTCTAACCAATTTTTAAAAGAAACACTTTTTAAAATTGGTTAATAAATCTATTTTTCAAGATTATTGGAAATGTATTTTAATATTAATGTTAGTTGGAAGAAGTAATATATAAAGGACTAATCAAATTAAAATTTATCAATGGAACTGCTAATGATAGGGATCTTTTACGTGATTTCATGCCTTTACTCTTTAACTATTATTTTAGGTTCAATTTACAAGGTGAAAATCGAAAGGTCAATTATGATCTTGTCTTTTTACCTACTAGAGGTTGACCGGTGCTATGTATGAAATTTTCAATTATTCATTTTATTATAAAAATTTAAGTTGATCAAAGAAATACATAATTTAACAAAAAAAGGTTAATGTTTGAGTAGACAAAAAAAGTTTAAATCAAATAAAAATGGAATAAACCATGGAATTCAGAGAACTTCTAGGGAATAAAGTAGATTTTTTTTGTGGAAGTTGCAAATGTAGCTAGGAGTTGGAGAATTTTAAGAGTGAAATAAGATTGTACGGTTATGAGAATCATGGGAAATGGTTAAGAGAATCGTGAAAACAGTTAACGGAAATGGGGAATTAATAAAATGGATAAGTATATTAAAATATGAAAATGATGAAAATCTTTTTCATATCTTCATAAACTAAATTTAGTTGAGGGTATTTTTACAATTTAAAAACGAGATCAAAACTATTTTGGATTATTGCGGAATGGACTATGTTAAAGATTTAAAATTTATAATTGGCTTGTTTTTTTAAAAACAGTTGGGGTTAGCCCATTGGGGTCATAGTGTGCCCACCGTGCTCAGACCTGTGCAAAGAGAAAAGAGAGAGAGAGAGTAAAATGAAGTAAAAAATGAAATTAGGGTGGAGTCGAACTCTAACCTCTGTTGTTGAAAAGTATTAAGAAAACCACTTGAGCCATACATGTAATACACGAATATGTTTGAAACAATATTATTTATACATATGAAAAATTGACACTACAAGAAAATATGTTTTTACCAATGTAAGAGAAGAAAGATAAGTTGTCGAAATGGCAAAAAATTTTGTCGAAAATTATGACTATCGACAAAGTTATCGACCAAAGAGTTGTTGTCACAAAAGTGCTAGCCGAAACTATTTATCGAGGAAATTTCAGTAAAAGTGTCGACGGAAATGATCATCCAACTATTTGGCACTAGTTTGTCCAAAGTTATCGACTAATATTTGATTGCTAGTTCGTCAAACGTTATCGACAAATGTCCGGTCACTAGTTTGTTAAAAGTTATTGACCAGCATATGTTCGCTAGTTTGTTGAGAGTTATTTTACAAATGCCTAGTCATTAGTCCATCGAAAGTTATCGATCAATATCTGCACCGTTAGTTTGTCGAAAAATATGGACAACACCTATCATCGCCCCTTTTTCAATAAGAATTTGGAATTTTTTTAAAAATATATCGACTACTTTCAAGTGACAATAGGTGGATGTATTTTTTATATAAATATTTATACTAATCTTCAGTCTCAATATTAGGTGTGTATGTGTGTATATATATATTCCTCATCATCATTAGAGGAAGCATTTGTGTTGGAGGAATTGAGCAAGTGAACAATCATGTTCATTTTCGTCACTTCATCTCCTTCGTCCATGCCGATTGGCCATGGCAATGGTGAAGTATTGGCAGTTACGTTGCCATCAAGTCTGAACATTTCTTCATTCATGTAAAATGAGGCATTGTAATATCTAAGAATGCGATATTTTGAGATTGAGGAAGTTCCATATTCAGTGTCTATGTTGCTAAAGATGTGGCGAATTAATGCCTTCTGGTCAATCCATTTTTGTCATTGTTATTGGTCGGTCGTCTTGCAGGTTGTGACATCTATGGAGGTAATAAAAATTATTAGTGTAAAAAATTTAAATAGTTCAGCCCCTTTGCCTTAATAAAAAACATACGTAGAAATAGATTTTGAAAGTTGTACATTTTTTGTAACATATAAGAAACAATGATGATACTGACCAATGCATGCAAACATTTTTTAATATGTAGAAATATGTTTTACCACCATAATTAGAAACATGTTTTAATATATTTCTAATTACATGCAGTGATTACAAACATTCTTTAATGTTAATAAGAGCTTAACCGCATTAATTGCTGAGTTTAAGAATTTGAATGTTTCTATTATGAAGATTACAACTATTGTCAACTAAGTCATGCCTTCGAAATGTTGTGCAATATTGAATAAATGATCATTCGAAGATCAGTAGTTTGTCTGTAAATGTACACGTTGAAGCAAATATAAGTCCAAATAACTAAATAATGAGTAATAAAGTAACACAATCACCTTACTTGACTAAGAATGACTTGAGAGAACCTTGTTTAACTAAGAATGATTGGAGAGACTAACTTGTGTAGGAGAAGAATGACCTTCGTTGAGGAAAGTTTGATAAGAAGGTGGAGAGAAATTTGAGTTGAGAGAGACTGGATAAAGAGAATGGATGAATGTTGAGGTGTTATTCAAAATGAAGAGTTTATGTATCAGCTGAGGTTGAGTGAATAATGGAATGCAACCATCTCTTTTTGTAGATGTCATTAGAAGTTGAGATTGTAGATATCCTTGGAAGTTGATGTGTATGATGGGGAAATAGAATTTCTATCAAAGATTTGATACATAGTTGGTCAGTAATCAAAAGAGATATATACATGGAAAGAGATTTTCACTCTATTATTTTCATCATTCAACATTATTTTGGGTATGATGCGTAATAACCTAATATTTAGGGGAAAATTTTTGAAATATGGAGGACCAATGTAAAAAGATGCAGAAATGGAGGGACCAAAATGCACAACCATCGTCTTCCCTCAATTGCTTCATCTGCCACAATAAACCATGAATGTAGGAATGGGTTGTTGAACATTTTAACCCATGATCCCAACAAATCTGCACCACAGTAAAAATATCTCAAATTTTTAATGTCTTGCAATCGAGGATTTGAGCTCATAAGGTCGGTCATTTCTTGTTTTGAATAGAACGGAGAGGAGAGGAGGTGCAAGAAGAATTATCGACGAAGTCATAACCAAAGTTTAATATCATGTTTCTTAGCTCAAAGTCATCCCTTCAGTATTTAGGTAATTCAAATACCTTTCCTCTATCGTTCAATTTTAATATTAGCTTTAGTTGAGTACGAGTTAGTGAGAGAAAGCTCGGTTTGGATTGTTAATGGCGGATTCTTGTAGAGGGCTTAAATGGCCGAAATATTTACATTTTTAGGTTGTTCATAATCTCAAGAAATTAGTGTATGTTACAGAACCATTGAGCAATTTGAAAGAAATTACGTTTTGAAATCTCAAATTATTGTAATAATTTGCAATTTTGAAATAAAATTTCGGACTCGTTTCTCCACACTTTTGTGTTCTATTTAATTCTAAAACATAGATTATGCTTCAAAGTTTCCAAAGGAATAAAAATCACTAGATTTGAACTTCTATAGCTCGAGATATGAGTCAGGAAAATCAACCTCTCGAAATATTTGGAACTATCCTATTTTCGCCTGAACGAACATCCAATTTTGACCGAGATTTTCCAATTGATTTCTTCATTTTTTTTATGTTCTATTTCATTCTAAACTATAGTTCATGTTTAAGCTTTCCAAAGACACCAAGAACTTCCGATTTGAAGGTTTGTGGACCGAGATACGAGTCTGCAAAATTGGTCTCCTGATCAATCTATATCTGTCCCATGATGAAAATCCAAGTTTGAGAAACCTGAATTTATTTCTACATTGTAGTTCGTAACATAAGCCTTTTATAGACACCGAGAACATCAAATTTGGTGGTTCGAGGAGGGAGAACCGACCTATCAAAATTGACTGATTGTGCAGCCCTGTATGGTAAAAATTCTAAACGAACAGAAATTTTGAAAGGCCCGTTTGCCTGATCTAAGCTTTGATTTTAACAATTTTTACACCATTGATCTTGCAATTGAATTTATTATTTTATATGATTTTTCAAATTTTTTTCTAGATTATTTTATTTTTCTCTTATTTTTTTGAAAATAATAGATTTTATTGACCTTAGACATTATAAAGTAATTACTGAGCCCTAAACATTTTACGGTAACAATTTATGGAATTTTATAAATCAAGTTACAACAAATATCACTTAGAAACTAATTTTAGGATCACCTATGATATTTAGAATATTTATATAGTGACTTATAACTTAATTTATAGGTTCTTCTGATTCGGATTGAGACTGTGAGCTCTTGATTTTGAGATAGTTGAGGTAAGTAACTTGGAACTCACTTCTATTATTTGTGAAATTATAAAACATCCTTTTTTTGCAAATCATGATTATTACTTTGAAACTGTTATATTTAAATGAAATGAGCATGAAATATGATTTATGATTTTTAAAGTGAGGATCAAGTATTGAAAAATTATTGAAGTGCAATGTCATTGAAAAATGCATAAATTATTTGGTGATCGAATTATTGATTTCATATATTTTCAGAAATAAGTAATCTTTGTGAATTTATCTGAACTTAATGATTTGTGAAACTTCATTTGGATTTGAATGATATTATGTTTTTGATTTGAGGCTCATTTGTCTACTACGCACTAAGTATTGTAAAAAGTTGAACGTGCTAACTAGCAAATTATCTAGGTTGAACTGGCGACTATATCGATAGAATCTCTGGGTTGGACTGGCGACTATAGCGATCTGTGTAACATGACGAAATGTCACTATCAAAGACAATGAGTGTAAAGTATTTGAACATCAATTATGTGATTTACATAACATATATGAAAAATGTGATACATTTAAATTATTAAGTTATGAAAATATTTGAACTTCACGATTATGAAATTTTATTGCTGCATATTATAGGAATTGTTTCGAAAGGTGAATTCTGATTTTTGACTAAAAATACAAAAATAATTTGGACCGCATTATTACAAAAATTAAATCTTGAGTTGTGTGGTTGGAAAAGGTTTTTCAGACGAAATGCATGATCCAATTTCTTTGAAATGTTATATTTTAGCGGTGCTTGATCCGGTAAAAGTGAGAATCGGTTACTTACTGAGCATGTACAACTCATCCTTTATAATATTATCATTTTCAAATTCAGAATCAGAAGAAACCTAGGAGAGTGGCATCTAGCTGGGTTACCCAAGGATCAGGTGTCTAGAAGATCATTTGGATGCATTCATGGCGTTCTTTCCTTTTACTTAATATTGAAAACTTCCTATATTTGACTAATTTTATAATTTTAACGTGTAAATTCTCTTTTTAATATTGAATTCTTTTTATCAGACATGATAATTATTGTTTCTCATGAAGAGAAAAATTTTAAAATACTATGAATTAAAAGTATTAAGTTGACTTCATTTAATATGGATCAAGTCGGGTTTATTAGTGAACGGCCAATGATGAGCCCATTCCTCGGATAAAAATGGGGCATGAGGGTCTCTTATCTCCTCGATCCACGTAACTTCTATTCTTTTTACAGTAGTAACGGAGGCTCAGGTGTTACCAGTGCGAATCACATCGAAAATTTATCTATATAATGCTATGTTCCAAACCCTCTCTCATGCTTGTTCTTTTTAATTACTTGTTAATGGCTTCAGTTAGTCTTGAAACTGGAAGCAGCCTTCATCCGTCCAATTCATTAGTAATTCTTCTGAGAAAAGAAGAGGCTGCTGGTCCATGTCCTCGCTCTCAAGCTGACATAATTTCCACAGTTCAGATTCGGAGAAATCGGAGGCTAAAAGCTCACGAATGCTGAAATCCAACGTCGGGTTCTCCAACGCGTTATCCTCTTCCAACCCGGTTGTCGCTGGAGACCGTCCACCCGACTTTGTCCCTTCATCGCTCTGCTCCCTGTCGATTGATGGCTCCGGCCCCACTTTACAGCCCATCTTGTAATAATTGTCTTTGTGCATTTCTGTGTCAGGGATGGTTGAGACTGCTCCTACCCTTGCAGGTTTCACCCTTATCACATCAGAGTCGGCCACTCTCGAGGTCTTGACCGGTAGATTTCTGTTGATAGGAGATTTCAAGGCACAACCGGAGTCGTCGTCCTTCGAGTTTCCTTGGCCCTTTAACTTCTTTCTTACGACGGTATTCCAGTAGTTTTTTATTTCATTGTCTGTTCGCCCTGGCAGTCTTCCGGCGATCAATGACCATCTATCAACCACCAAAACCGTCTCTGATCTGGTCAGTAATAAAATACCAGCAAGTAAAGAGCCACACCATTAATGCGGCATGTCATATTGCTCAAAGTTTATTAAAAAAAATGCAGTAGGAGAAGCACGTTTTCTTTTAGGAATAAATCTCACATCAGTCTTTTATTAAATATTGGGATATGGGAAATTGGGACATCACCAGTATAGGCGATAGAGATCGAAACATTGAGTCAGTGATCAGTTACTGACCTGTTGCCCAGAAGCTTGTGGAGTCGAATGATGAGATCCTCTTCCTCGGGAGAGATGTTGCCTCGCTTGATGTCGGGTCTCAGATAATTGAGCCACCTTAATCGACAGCTCTTCCCGCTTCTCTTCAGTCCTGCAATAGATATAACCACAACTACACATTTCACATTTCTCAGAACCACTGTATATAGTTTTACATCCATGCATGTAACGAATTCATTGTTTCTTAAAAAAGATCATAATTGGCGCAGTGATATTACTCCCGGACAGAAATTATTGATTCTATTATTAGTAGGAGGACTCCACCGCGTTCCAAAAAGAATGTTAATACCATAAAAGGCAAATGAAAATGTGTAAATAAATTCACCTTTAAGTGAACGTGAACTCGTGAGGTCGGGGCTCGATTTTCCCTTTGAGTGTGTAACTCTTCATGACTCTACCCATACGTGTCTTGTGCACAAACCTTTGTGGGGGTGTTCATGAAAGAATAAATTTCTGATTGTCAAAGTCGTAAGTTCCCGATTAATGATTCCTCTCCTCCATGGCATTAAATGTACCCATCAAGATAAGTATTTTATTTGCAGATCTGAAACCACGGAACAATTTCATTGGTTTGCTTTTCTTTTTGTTTTTTGTTTTTTTTTTGGGAAAGCAACCACTGAACAATTTCAGTGATCGATAGCATGGACAATGAGGAATTGCATGCATATTTTTAAAATGTTCAATGAATTACTTTTCAGTGAATTTCTTTTGATCAATTTTATTTTCTCCATCATAATTCTTCAAGTCACTATTTCAAATGAATTTCTTATGAATCAATGAACAATTTCTTATGGACCCTCGACAAGAACCTGTGATTTAACTAGTTTATAATATCTACTACGTCTCGTACCGAAAGCCAATATCGAGACCGGAACTGAAACACAAGACAGAAAGTGCAGAACACTTGCCCGACATGTGAACTAGAACTGCCAGATGGAGTGCTCAATCGATGACTCACCGGACACTCTCGGGATGTTCCTCCACTTGCCCTCGCCATGGGCGGTGATGTAGTCCACCAAAATCTTGTCCTCAAGGGCTGTCCAAGCTCCTCTGTTCAATTCCTCCTTAGGGCAACAAGGAGTCCTCATCTCAAAACCCAAACTCTGAAAACCCTAGCCAGTTAATAGTCTCGCCTCTCTCTACTTTCCTTTATTGCCTCTCTTTTTCTCTCCTTGATCTCATGCAGGAAAGTGAACATGGGGATACTGCTTCTTATAGAGGGTTCTATTCCTTTACATAGAGCGAAACCATCAATACAAGAATCGCCTTATTGCCGTCTACTTTAACTAGCACTCCACCCCTAACTTCAACTTATTTACACACTGCACCACTCTTCCCAGCCAAGCAACGCAGGAGGCAAAAATGGGGGAAAAGGAAGAAGGTCAGAAATGGAAGGAAAAAGGACACCAAGAGTCCTCAAGTCTTCTATACATAGATATTAGATGCACACTTATATTATGGATGAAATTATCAACTATACAACCAATTATAAATTCATATTTTTTCTATTTTTAATAATACTTCATATGATTTTACAATTGAGCATTGCTTTTTATAATATTATTAAATTTTATAGAGTATGTCATTAATAAATGAAAATAAAAATACATAATTAGAATAGAAAAATTAATTACAAATTTAGATGAGAGTTATAATTTTAATATTAATTTTATGAATTTATTCATATATTTTTTATATTGACCAAAAATTATTTGTTACTTTTAAAATTTAAAATTACTCCTCCCTATATATAATATTGATGAGCGCAATTTGAAATGAGTGAAAAGATATAAACTTCTAGAACCATATCGGAAAAAAAGACAAAGGGTAGAAATAGAAGAAAAAAGAGACCAAGGGCACTTGAGATGTCTTTTCATATAGTTGATATTTCTTTCAATTTGAATAAAAATATTTGGCCAATTGGGTTTTGGGAAAATCGGCATCTAGTATTTTATTTCCATGTGACTCTGGTACTTTGGACATGGGATTATTTTCCATCTCTCTTATTAAATTTTTTAGTACCAAATGAGATAATAAGAAGATGAGAGGATAAATGGACATGTGAAATTAATTCAAAATCTTTCGATTTTAATTTGAAAATGATATCACTTGTTTAAAATCCCTTTCTCTCTATACATTTTGTTATTTGTGTGTAATTTTGTTGTAGAAAAGAGTCTCATGTACCTAGAAGGAGATAAAAAGAATAGGGAATAAGGGGCACAATGAATCCATGAAAATTGAATTTATGACCTCTTACTTTCAAGCTTACAGTAGAAATAACTATACCAAGTTGAGAGCAATACCAATTGTGTGACTGACAGTTATATATAATCGAACCGTGTGGACTTTTTCTGGATCTGCTTCTATTATATATATTTTAGACCAAATTCCAAACCTGGGGGCCATCTAAATAATAAACAAGTATCGGTGCATGTGGGAGTTTTTATTACATGTACCAACGGTCAAAGATAACTCCAAAATATTTGTCTCATTTAAAATGGGAAATGCATTCGTTTACATTTGGTAAATGTCAAAGGAAGATTTCACTTATCATTCAATATATAGTACATGAAAGGAATGCTCTTTTACCTGGTCAGCTCAATCGTTCTATATTGTTACTGCTGTGGGCTTTAACTTCCAATTGTTGAATTATGTACTGCAGGCAGATCGTTGGTAAAATCGGAGACTGTGCCAGGGCTTAGAGGAGATTACCATAGACGAATTTGAGTTTATACCAGTGAGGGGACTATCAGAGAGGAATTTAAATTTACGTAAAGATTGCTATAGTCTGATGATCTTATAAATATATTATTTTTAGTGAATCTTATGACTCAAAAGTCTTATTACATGTTAAGAGTGGACGTTATAGGAGGCTATATCTGTTTCTACCCAAAATGTTAAACTAATCAGTAGTAGTACTCAATTTTTTTATAAACTGGATTATTCTTTCATCTAGTCAGTGTGAGGTTTAACATCATTAACCAGTGGGCCCAATAACAGTTTCAGCCATCGATTGTCGTGGCAAGCAACAGTTGAACTTTCGGACGATGACCAGTGACATACCAGGTTCCCATATATTTTATACCCTTCTCCGTAGGAAATGAAAATCCGTCACTGAATTTGACTTGGGAATTGGCACGTCGTTCCCATGCCAATAATTGGAGCATTCTATGCATAAGTGTGCGAAGTTGCTCTTTTTTTTTTTTCCTAAAGATTTCTTTTTGTTCGGTCCCTAAAGATTTAATAATATTAAAAAGATCGTTCTTTCTAGGTTGCTTCCGTTTGAGATTTTATGTGCAGGTTGTTCATATCAATGGGCCCTGTTCTCGTGTTTCGAGATTGACTTTTTCTAATTTCTGCGAGATGTTGATTAGATTAAATGCCAGTGGACATGGATTATTTTGGAATTACTGATTTCATGTCACTCTTTTTCAACCGGATCACAAAGGAAAGAAAAGGAGATTGGACCTATCCATGCATGTTGAGAATTTTAATATGTATAAACTGTGATTTAAAAATCTAATAAATCCTAATTAATTCATGTATGACTTGAATTTGAATATTTAAGGAATAAAACTCTTTCAATCATAAGTTTTGTCCATTCTCAAGATTTGAATGTAAGGCCTTACTTAAGTAGAATAAATATCAAACCATTCATGATGAGGGAATTTCACCATTTGAGATTTAAGGAAAGAACATCCATGGATTTGAATTAATCAATAACAATTGGAAAGATAGTATTTTGCTGAATTGCTAATAATAATTGTTTGAAAAATCTTGATAATCAATTTTAACATGTACTGAGGTAATATATTGTGTGTATCTTATCATATGGGAACATTGAAACTTAAAAAGACAAATCTTAAGCATATAATCTTTTTAATAATAGGAAATGGATAAAAAAAAATTATGCCCAATCACAATAAGTTCACAAGAGCTCATGTGGAGAATAGGAGAAAATTTGTCCCACGTTGATAAAGATTGGAAACGTAGAATATCGAACGGTTTATAAAAGAGAAGTACTCTTATGTGGAGTAAGTTTTATGGTCATATTATACGACTCGTACCCATCTCGCACACCTGTAAACGTCGATTTAATTGAATTCATGTACGTACATGCAGCGCGTGCTCCGAATGTTTGTTCCAACCATAAGTCCTCGTGCAAGACCAAATTTTGCCTTTCCCTACATTTTTTTTTTCTCCATGAACGACCTATGGATTCCTTGAGAGTAGTTTAAGAGCATTAACACCCCAAAATAAAAAGGACAATCCTCGGATTCTAATGGCCATTGAGTCTTATTAAGAGCTAATTACGACAGAGGATTGGATTAATATGGGCAATTTCCCTTTCAACCCTTTTTAATAGTTGGTTCGAATCACTGATGTCCGGTCTACTCTTTTAATTGGCCGGTTCGGGAATTAAATTGGCTAGTTTTGTACTCCCAATTTTATGTTAGTTAAGCCAACTGCCCCTCCTTCACTATAAATAGGACCATTGCCCCTAGATTATAGCACACATCTTCCCTCAGTTCTTCTTCTTTTTCGTATTCGTGTATTGGTTTTTGTGGTTGACTCTTACATCTGCTCGCTTCATTCTTGAGCTTCGAGTTCAGTGCTACTTCAAACTCTGTTATCGTTGTATTCTGAGAGACTGACGTCCTAGCTTTGCTAGCACAAATCGAGAGGGGATGAATTAGTCTCAGGGATATTGTCAGTGCCAAGGCATCGACATTTTGTAAAATTTATAATTTTTGTATTTTAATTTAATTTGATTATTTTCTATTAGTTCGTTTAACACGACTGTGTCGTGAAACTTCTATTCTTTTCATTTGTAATTGTGGGTATCCGAGATTATTATATAGTATTATTTTTAATAATTATGATATTAGAACTCATTTATAATTAATTAATTTTCAAATAATTTTTGTTGAGAAAAGTCTTGCAAGAGGGAAAAGACACTAAAACTACACTATAGAGCCACACAGTAATAGAGGATAACAAAAAGAGGAAAAGAAAGGTGAACAGAGAATCCCTTGGTAAAGAATTGAATTTGGAAGTTGAGATAATGCCAATACACCAAATCCATTATTCAAAACTCTGCACTATAGCCGGTTACATAATTAGTGCCGACGATACATAATGTTGATCCCTCAGTTTTATGGATGGAAGTTGCATTTAATAAGGGAACAGTAAACAGTTGAGCAAGAGAAACTTTCCCAGTTTCCTATTGCAACTTGTAGATCCAGTTGTGTGAATCGATGCTAATAGCCCGCTGGTTAGGCCAATCTACAAAAATAATAATAATAATAATTGTATCAATTCTTGTAGATTTATAATCAGTAATAGTAACTAAGACACTTGTTTCTCTTAAATGAAAGTCTCGAAATCAAGCCCTTGTCAATGGAGTGACTTATGTTAGGAGAGTTTTACCTCTTAATAGGTCGGACTTGTTCAAATTGGATTAGTTAGTAGTCTACAATACTCATGGATACCACCAGCGTACACCAAAAAATAAAAACTAATAGTACTCTAAAGGGATTGCCCTGACTGCAAGGAGAATGTGAGGTGTCATTTCTATCTAAGGCTCAATCTCCTTAGAGCCAACTTGCACATATGGATTTATCCTATCACGAGCGCTTGTATACATGGCCGTGATGATTAATCGGATGAAACTTGGATATCCTTTGATTTTTTTTTTTAAAAAAAATTGTATCAATTCTTGTAGATTTATAATAACTAATAGTAACTAATATGAGTTGTTCAAGCAGTAAGACACTTGTTTTCCTTAAACAAAAGTCTCGGAATCGAGTCCTTGTGAATGGAGCAACTTACGTTAGTCAGCCGGAGAGTTTTTGCCTCTTAATGGGCCGATCCCGCTCAAACTGAATTAGTCAGTAGTCTCAAATGTTTCTGGTTACTAGTAGTGTACTAAAAAAATAACTAATAATATTCTAAAGGAGTTGTCCTTATTATAAGGGGAATGTGAAGCGTAATTTCCACCTAAGGCCGCGAGTGCTTGTAGGCTTGTATACATGACCGTGAGGATTAATCGGATGAAACTTGGATATCCTTTGACGTTTAAAAAAAAAAATGGTAGTACGTTATAGTGTAATAAGCGCTACATGGGCATTAAGTGCTCACTGTCTGTCAAAAAAAAAAAAGGGCAAGATTACTGCTTTATAGGATCCCAGTTCTACTTCCATACTTTTCTCGACGAAAAGGTTGTCGTTGAAATTTTTGCTAGCCAAATGAGTTGGTTTGACTGTGACTGGTTGGAAATCTTTCTTCTAATCTGTGTTCAAAATGCTCGACGAAATTTTTGGTCAACTTTTCCCATTCTAAAAAAATTAATTTCAGCACATTTATTTATTTGGATAATTAAGATGACTATTTTGTTATAGTACGGAAACAAAAGACTATTTATTTCCAATTTATCTACCAGTTTTTTTAATAAAAACATTTACATTTTACAGCGCATATATTTTCCATTACTATGTTGGAAGATTGGGGCAGTTTCTGTGTCATTTTTAGCTTTCTTATTTTACCTATTGTGTATGAGAAGGTGAATTGTCGATGACTCTTAGATGATAAGAAAATAGGATATGATAGTAAATTTGCCACATTCTCCGCTTCCTTCCTCCCATCAATTGCTCGACTCTCGGCTCTCTCCCTAAATTTCCTATCTTTTTCATATTTATTTTTAATTCTCATATTCTTTTTACTCTCTCTTTTAATACTATGCAGTGTTTAATTGCGAATAAATCATCATCAATTTGAAAAATTTTAGTTAATTTTTCAAGTTGTAGATTGATCAATATTTTCAGTTAGTTTGATTGATATCACAAGTACCGTTCGCAGCACGCATCGGGATCTAGTCATCTCAAATTTGTCACAGTGGACCAAAATTTATGGTCGTAAATCAAAGAAATTCATGTAGTGTATTGTATATCATAATCCTTCCCTGCACTACCGAAAATCACCCGAAGGATCGCAAGCTTACTCGTACTTAATACGACACTCGATTCACTATTTTGTAAATCGATTATAACAAAATATCCACCTGGACCTATAAGAGTTTGGACAAGTCTGACTTTGATGTCATATAAAACATGTACGTCTGACTTTGATGTTATAAAATATCTACTCAATTTTCTTATAAACTAAGGTTTGAATCTATTAAGTATTTGATGTGAGATTTATTTCTTAGCATTTAATAATACCGATAAAGAGAAATATTATAATATGATTCAAAGGGACATCTTAAGAAATGAGGAAATATCCTAACACAATTTCAACAAATTCTTTATTAAACTACTTGTCAATTTCTTCTTCATCCTGTTAAGACTTACAGTTTAATACAAGACTGTTTCAACAATTTCCTTATTCAAGTCCTTTTCTCAACCTTCCTTTCAAAGAATTGACTAATTAAACCATGAATTTTATGGTACCTTAGTTGTTACATACACATATTATAATGGCAAGAAATTCTGATGTCAAATCCACTGATTGTCGGATTCAAACTAAGGGAATCAAAAACTTCACTAGCCAAAGACAAGGGGGGATTCACGTGCCTTGACAATAGAGGGGTGTGTGTGTGTGTGTTGCATGAATCACGATCATCTTCTTGGAAGATAGTCGACGTGACGTGGGAGGACCGTGTTGGCCAAGAACAGTGTTATACTACGACTTTCAATTCTAATTCCTGAATAAATAATGTTCTCTAGGATTACTTTCAAATATTAGGTTCTTCGTGTCGCGCATAGAAAGATCTTGTCGGCCTGTTCTTCTTTTCTATGTTTCCATCACAAACTGACTTTTGACATCATGTAGAATTTTGGTGATTGATAAATCCTTTGGGTTGGATCTACGAGGCGGCAGGGAAGGACATGAGTGGGGTAGTGCCTTGAATACCTATAAGAAAGTTGAGTCCGGACTTAATGGGACAGATCGACGTTCTAACACTTATGTTAAACACTGGATCAAGGCAGAGAGTATATGAAGAAGGAAGAAGAAAGTTATGTTATATTTTTATTTATATTTATCCAATCCCATGCTGGGTATTGATAAGCTTCACCAAGATGGGGATGTGACATGACCTTATTCATGTTATGGGCGTAGATTCACCCGAAGTAGCATCACTTCACTCGAGGCATGAGCCTGTGCCTGGCCAATGCGACCTTATCTGAGGTATGGCCGTGTGACTGGCCGATGTTACCTCATGTAGAACGTGGACGTGAACGTCTATGGTTCGACATTGGAAGTCAGAAGGGTGTGTGTAGCTTGGTGAGTCGATCAAGCTGGTAGGAGGGCTCGTTGCGGGTCCAATGCTGCCAATATAGCAAACTAGGGATGCATGCAGTTAATTATACATATCACAAAAAGTAAAACAGATGAGTATTGAGTACCATTTTCATGAGAAATCCATTCCACTGCTAATTAGTAAAATTGAGAAGGATCAGTGAAGTATGATTAATCGAATATGAGACGGTAATGAGACAACAAAGTAAATGGAAAGCAAAAAGAGACTAGCAAGAGTAGTCAATCGATGTAATGCACCTAGAGTTCACAATTTTCCCAAATTTTTATCTTAAGTTCAGTTCAACACTTATGTAATTAGTTTGATAGTATCATTATCCTCAAGTTTTTTAATCTCATTACGCACCTTTTGGCATTATAAGAACGTACTTCCTCAGCGAACTAACTCACTCTATCTCTAGATGATTGCGAAAGCAAGCTCGTTATGAATCAACCCTATTTGGATACTTAGAGCTATTTCTAAATCATTTAGACATTCATTACATATTTTTAATGATAAGTGACTTAATTACGAATTCTACTGTCTTGGGTAAATTACCTAGAAAATCATGCGTTTTACCCGAAATTTCCCACATTCTAACTTACTTTCTTAATAACTTAGAAAATCACAATGTCTACTATGTTTTTCACGTTTTCTCATCATGGATTTTTCCGTTATAATGCCATCAATATTACATATATGTGGTACTATAGGACATGAGTTAATATAGTAAGCTACCACATGGCAGCTCTGCAAAAGTTGCCCTTGCAAATTTTAAAAGATTTAAAATTTTGAAAAATTTAAAAGTTTAGAAAAATAGAAAATAGATAAAAAATTTCTAAAACGTAAAAAAATACTTTAAAATTTTAGAAAATTAAAAAAATATAAAAAATTTCTAAAAATATTATAAAACTTTAATTGCTTTAAAAAACTTAGAAAGTGCGGAAATATTTCTAAAAAATTCAAAACCTTCAGGCAAATTTTTAAAACAAGAAGGTGACCCGTGCTATGGACTTAAAATGGCTTATAGATAACATTTTTACAATATTTTAAAAATTTATTTGAATTTTTATATTTTTAAATATTATAACATTTTATATAGTTTGTTGAATATTTAAAATGACCTATATAATTTTGTGAAATTCTTTTACCAAATTTAATTTTTGTACAATTTTTATATAATTTTTATTTTTTTTTCAATTTTAAAAATATTTTCTATATTTTTATTATTTTAATTTTATTTTCATTTAAAGCATTATCTAGCAGGACACGTCAGCTACTATACACGCATTGCATCCACTTCACATGTCATATCGGCAACATTTAACGGTCTCTAGCCAAAAGAAAATGCATTATAGTGAAATCGAAAAAGTTAATATGCTAATATGAAACATTTTAGAAAGGAATTATACCAATCGCATAATTTTTCCATTGGAAAAATAAACCTAGAATGTTAAAATAATACCTGAAATGATAGTAGAAATTCAAAAAGGTAACTAAAATATCAATATGAACTTATTTGTAAATGTTATTTTATAATTGATATAATCTGCTATACTCACATACAAATAGCTTGCATTGACAACCTCATTGTGTCATAGACTGAACGTAGAGTACAATTTCTTACTATTCATCTATACCGAGGATACCATTTTGTTGAAAGAAATTTATATGACGAACCAGAGGTGTATTAGAAATCAATACTAGTTACTTTATGACTGTCAAAACATTGTCCAAGTGGACCCCGAAAGTTTAGCTAGCTAGCTAGCTACCAATTCGTATGTATCTGACCACCCAATCTTCAAACTGATTGAGTTAAGCACTACCAAATATTAATACGTGATATAGCAAACCAAACAAGATTTCATTAGTCAAAACATGAATTTCGAAAATGACAAAGGAGAGTGTAGGCACTTGAGATTTGACTGGTTCGCATCAAGCGCGCAACTAGTTTTGCACGGTTTCTAATTATCATACCTTGAGTTTGCTAGGAAACTCTATTGATCGAGCTCAATTAGGCCCGGTAATTTTTGACATGATACGATAACCCGATACGACACGACACGGAGTTAGGCGGGTTCGGGTCGGCCATAAACGGTTTTTGTGTCTAAACGGATTGACCCTGCAACCCGTTTATCGAGTTGAACTGAGTAACCCGACACGACACGATTAAACCCGTTTAATTGTACATTTGTGTGTCAAATCCATTAACCCATTTAAAAATATAAAGTTAAATTATAATTCTATCATAGATATTTAGTTATACGGGTTAAACATGTCGTGTTGTGTCAACCCGATTTTAAACGGGTCGTATTTGAAACTTCTGACCCGTTTACTAAACGGGTTGTATACGTGTTCAGGCATTTTTAACACAAATCTGTTTAGACACGACACATTTAAATACGGTACGAAATGTACTGCCAAGTTTAAGCTCAATTGAGAATGAATTTTATGAAAAGACTCTAACCTGAGAATTGTATTATTGGTACAAGGAGCCACTTAGGGTAGCTTTAGTACCGAGGATAAGCTATGCAGGCATGATCGGGTACTATGTCGCATACCTTTCTGATCGAGTATCCATTTCCCTTACCCTGAATGTTTGGACCATTTGGGCAAAGAGAATCAAGTTAAATGGGTCGGATAATTATCCTCAAGCAGCTTTTGAGGTGGCAACTCTGGTAACTGCTTCCCTTGAGTCTATCACATGGCTCTTGGATATTCTTCAACAATTAGGTGCGGAAAATTGAATTTCCTTCAAATCGGGACTTTCAAATGGAACCTGACATTTTTTGAAATTGACCTCTGTTCCCACCCAAAATCAGAAAATCCAAGCATGGTTAGTCTCCCATCTCACAGCACTTTTAAAAGGGATGTAATGATTTCGAAAGTGGCCCAGCCAGGCACGAATGTCAACCCCACGCACCATCTGCAGACACCCTTTTCTTCGATGGTGCTCTATAATCTGTGGAAATGCTCAGCACTGTAAAAAATATTTGAGCTACAGGTGGTATAACTTTCGAGAAGAACCATTTTCTGGTAATGAAAAAGATTGGGATTGAACGTGTGCCACAGGGGCTCAATTCGAAGTAATAATTGGCTAAAAAGCGATTCCTGGGTTATTCAAAAAGATTTCTTTACCTGCCGAGACATCTAGCTTGGACCATGTTGCTGACTTTTATCGTATAAAAGAATGCAACCGGGAAGTATAGCAGAGAGTCTTTTTTTTTTTTTTTGAGTTGATACTTCATAGAAGTTGAAGTTATATTGCTTTCGATAGTGTTCTTTGTTACCTTTTTCCCTGGTGATTTACACCAAACCAGTTGCAGAGATGAAAGGAATGAATGGAACTTCATTGAGAGATAAAGGAGGACTTTTTACCCTTTTTTTTTTGCAATAACTTTTTACATTTTGAAATATGTTAGCAGCACTACTGCCCGTTCCATCTAACTCTTCATCTAATAACATTTGAGTTAACAAGAGAAGCTTGAATTGGTAGTACATAGGATAGTATAGAAATGCCTTTCTTCTTAGTTCCCCTTTGTCGGACTATCAACTGAAACACTCACAGTGTCTTACTAATTCTTCTCTGTATCTCTACAACAATTCATTCTTCAGGATCTCGTAGATTCACTAAGACTAACCCTTTTGAGGGGATCTATGGAAATCTTAGACAGAACCTTTCATTTAGCATATCCATTTCATTCTTTTCTTGTGATTTGAGCTTCTAGATCAGTGTGACCATCAATTACGATTTGCAGGGTAGTGCCTCTGCGATTTCATGGGAATCAATTTTAAGTCATGCTAAGCCAAACTCCCTTAACATTGAAAAATTTGAGCTGGACTATAAAGCCACAAATGGATACAAGATATATAAAAAAAATCCGGATTGATCTTGAAAAATGCAAAAGAAAAACATGATTTACCTGATTTGTCATTGAGGGTGTTGAGATCCCACGCATTTCTCACGAAATGAGTTGGACAAGCGGTAGCTCTAGAGTAAATGGAGCACACTCACAAAGGACCAAGTTTGGAGGAAGGAGAAACAGTGCAATGGAAGATACTGAGTATCTTTGGAGGAAGGAGAAATGGGTGAGATCCTGTGATCGGACGAAAAACCAAGGGGAGGGAAATTGAAAAATTGTGTTTACTCTGTTACCATCTCTGTTAAATATTCACAAGTTCAGATATTTGAATATCTCGAATGCATAGCACTTGCCGAGGCCACCCATTTACACATGAGCTAATCTAGATCCATTTGCTTATGGGGGCGTCCATGGACTCGAGAAAATTAAACTCGTCATTATAAAAAAAAAACATATATTGTTAACATCAAGTTTTTTGGTTATCGTGCTTATTTTTTGCGAATGAAATTTTGGAATTCCTCTCTGTGAATTAAAATATTCGAATCTTGAAATTAGAAACTTCACAAACCTCCACCCCAACCTCTTTATTTTTTATTTCGTCATATTGATTATTAGAGAAAAACCAAACGAAGCTCTGCCCTCAAAATTAAACATCCTATTGATCAGTTTAAAATTAAACCCTACTCTCACGCTGCTCCTCTCTCATGTGCATCACCTATGACATGACGACCAGTGCCTCCTACCACGACAAATCCTCATCGTCGATGATGATCCACGCTCTCTCTTATCATCCTACGACAATGACGATGACTCCTCCAATGACAATGATCCCTGCTCCTCCTCCGACAAGTCCTTCGATGACGAATATAACCCATGCACCCATTCATCCTCCTTTGTTGACAGCAATTCTTCCTCCTCTCACGAAGTCCCGTCCAACCGTGCTCCCTCCCCCAGACATAGTTGAACTTTTTATTGTTTTTTTTTTTTTAAAAAAAACTTTTAGGGCCGGCGGTTCATGCTTTGGTTCTTAGGCCTGGCTTGGTCCTGTCCTGTCTGGTTCCAGTCCGGGCCGATTCTGGTTCAACAGTTCACATTTTCTAAACCAAACATAACCGTCGCAAACCATATTACTTTCGGACCGGTCCTCAACTGGGCTGGGTCGGATCTGGGCCAGTTCCGACCCGATGAACAACTCTTTTCGCAATTGGCTTATGCGAGATAAAGTGAAGGCTTGTTAAGGACATCCCGCATTAAACTGATAGTTTTTGAGTCAGAAGACCTACGGATTAAGTTGGAAGTTTCATTCGACGAATGGAAAAGATTTCTGTAGATTTATTTCCCCTTTTTTGTTAGCTAAATTGTGGATTCTATATTTACTAATTTCCTTTTTATTTTTTATCATGATACTTGGAAAAATTTCATATTTGTTCCTGACCTTCAAAATTACAAGAAATTATCACGTACTTTTTTTAAAAAAAATTTGGCAAAGCTATCTCTGATCGATCTTTTTATTAAACGATGATGTTGCTGCTAACTTGTCATTCTTTATTGCCGATACACCATTTTTATTTATACATAGACAAAGATATTGGAGAATTTGACTGGACAAGGTCAGGTTTATTACTGCTGTATAACGAGAACATATTTGTTGTGTGAACTTGCTTGGACACGGAGTAAATTATATTAGTTGATTGTGAAAGATTGGACTCATATTTACGTAATTACCGAAAATGATAGTTGATTTATACTTATACATGTTATATTCTAAAATTCTTTTATTAGCCATTTAGTAAACGGTCTAATTTCCAACAGTTTCTCTACCACGATTTAATAACAATAACACGTCAGCAATAAAAATACCACATCAGCACGCCACATTAGTGATCAAATGAAGAATTTTAACGGAATTAAATCCCATGACATTTCGTGGAAAAAAAAAAAAGATAGTACTTGATAAATTTTTTGTATTTTTTAAGGTCGTGATAAAGTAGAAAATTTCATCAATAATACTAAATTTTCAGACAATTTTACCATTTTACCTTTATATTTTAACTCTACTTGCCTTGCTCGTCAGATTTCCTTCCACATCTAAAAACATAATTTTATGGAAGCAGCTGATTTTTTTTTTCAATTTTTTTCTATTTGGTTTTTTTTTTAACCTCTCTTCTTAAGTATAGCAAAAACGAGATACTTGGATATGCACATTAGAGTTATTGTGTTTTTACTAATTTTAAATTTTCCATTTCCTTCGATTCTTCATCAAGTTTAGAAAAATTCAAAATCAAACAGGAAAATTTTGAAAAAAAATATGTTGCAGTCAACGAAAAGTTCTTCAGGAACTAATATTGACCACAAATAAAGTAATTTTGGATCCACACGCCTAACATTCTATTAACACCTATTTTTTAACTATATTTTCAAAGAGTGACACCCTAATGGACTATGGAAGAGAAATTTTTATGTGATTCTTTTTCATTAATGTAAAAATAAATAAATAAATAAATTAGTATTATCTATCTTAATAATAATAAAATATTCTGCCGAATGGCTGCCGATTTTTTCTAAGAAAAGGACTAAAGACAAAGAAGTCAACAAGGACAGACGGCATACTAAGCAGCGAGCACCCACTACATCAGCAGTCTCTGCTGTATATTTAATGTTTTTTTTTATGTATAAAACAGAGTTACATTCATAATAGTACTATATTTATATTAGTGTTGTTTGACCGTAAAATGACCCCATAATATAATACTCGATATGGACCGTGCGAAGTACGGTGGACACGTAAAATAGTACTGATATAATAAATATATTCTTTTTTTATATAATAATTATGTAAGAAAATAAATTGAGATGAGGGTAAACAAAGTTCTAGGATAAGGATAGAATGCATAATGGAATGAGAACCTGTACATAATTAATTATAATATTAAGGTTCATTTATAGTTAATTAATTTTCACGTAATTCCACTTTGAGGACAGTTTTAAATAGAAAGAAGCTATTAAAATTATCCTCTATAAATTATATAATAATAGATAATATAATGTAATAAGATGATAATCTATATAATTATATGTAAATCGATGGGAAGTTTTATTTTTATTTTTATTTTTTATATTCGCTTTTAATATAATTTATATATTAAAATGTATGACGTGCACATGATTTCATATAATAACAAAGCATTAGTTTCATTTATTTTTCTCTCGTTTTATATTTATGATCCTAACTATAAACATATTTATTAACCGTTAAGATTTTAGTATATAAATAAATTATATAATTATATAAATTCGACAAAGTATTTCATATTTATTAATTTTTATTTTTTTATACGGAACGCAGATTCTATCTAATTATACTCTAAGAAAAAAAAAAAGATGATCATGACATCGACGGTGGGAAACCGATAGATCACGAGCCAAAAGATAATGATTCGACCGCGTAGTCATGTCGAAGTAGGGAGAATATTCTAATGCCACAATGATACAGCTGGCATGCACATAGACGGACCACATCCTGTCCAACACGTCGCAGGGGGTCACAATGAGACAAAACAAAATAATAATAAATAATAATAATATAATAATAATAAACGTAAAATAAAAAACAAAAAGTTAAAAAACAAAAAAAAAAAAAAACAGAACATTCCGACCAAAGAACAAATTGATTAACCGGTCCGATCCTGTGGCATCTCCTCCAGCAAGGAGGACTCAACCGGGAGCGAGTTTTTAAATTTTTCGAGTCAAAGGACGGTTTACCTGCCCTTCCAAAGACTGGTAGTCCTGTGTTTGTTGATAGGGATGGTGGCCAAAGATTTTCAACCCCACCTCCGATAATCCCGACACGATAAACATTAAGAAAAGATATGGCAGAGTCATGACTGGTGTCTCAATGTCGAATGTAATTACATCATGATTCATTTTCAAGTAGTGATGATGACCCACGTACTTTATCCAAATATCGGCCTAGCGACAGTAAAAAGGGCTTATTTTTTCATAAGTGCTAAAGAAAAATTCTAATAAAATTTAAAAATAAACTTTAATGTTTAAAAATAAAATATTTAAAATTTAAAAATAAAATTTTGGAATAAATTACGGACATTGGAAACCAATTTTGGGAGTTTTCTAGCATTGATTGTGACCATACTTGTCTCGACCAAAGCGACGGTGATTACATGATAATACAAACTAATAAAATTCAGTCATTTTTATAATTATTTTAAATTTTTCGCACTTTATAATAAATCTAAAAATAAATAAATTTTATTAATCAATATTATCACATAAATATGATCCCATAGCACAAGATACCTCCTCTGCTGGTCAATAATGGAGTTGGTGGCAGGCAATAATGTGGCAGGGAATGAAGATGGTGAGATCGACGGACGCGGGAGAGAATTGAGAAAAAGCATGGGCGACCATCGACAAGATGGCGGATTCCTCGGTGCAATTGGAACGAGAATTTTTTTCACCTTTTAATAATTGGATTATTCAATATTTTTGATAATTAATATTTAAAATTGAAAATGTTTGTAAAATTAATTTTTTTAACTTATTTAACAGTCCCAATAGAAAACCACGTAATTTTCAAAAGAATAAGGAAAAAGGTGGGTAATGTTGAATCGAGAGAACGCATTCAAGGTTATTAAATTCAAGACTAAGGAAGAAGTTAGAACTTGTTGAACCGAAGCACACGGTGAAGGCCATCGAGCTCAAGAGCAAAGAAGAAGCCGGAGCATGTTTAAAGAAGACAACACGCTCAAGATTGCAGATTTCAAGAGGAAGGAAGAAGGTGGAGCATGCTGAACCGAAAAACACGCTCCACATCAACCAATGTCAGGCTAGAAACACTTCCTTATTTTTGTTTTTTTTTTGGTTTATTTTTTTTATCTTGGGCTGGCTAGATTATATTTTAAATTTTGATTTTTTTTGCTCAATTTTTCAATCTCTCTTTATGTTACTTTGATTTTTTATTTTTTGGGCATTTAATTATTTTTACTTTATTTTTTAAATATTTTAAAAAGTTCTGATCGCCTCATGGTTGAGGCGAGATTTCATGTAGACAATTCTCTAAAAATAAACCATTTAATGAGCCGCATTTAACGGAGTTGGGCAGCAAGAAACTTCTGGAGGGTCAGTGGTACCAGATATTTTCAAGGGAAATTTTGATAATAATATTTATCCTAAAATAAAATCGGCAACGCATCTTTTTTATTTTTATTTTTTTCTCTGAGAGAAAAAAGCAACACGTTTTCATGCCCTAAAAATCCAAACAATTTCAGCAGGAGGGACTGACTGAAGAAAGGCTGGAGGAGAGAAGAGGTTAGCGTGCCGCCGCTTCGCCAATTCCCGACGATCAACCACCGTCTTCAGATGACACAGAGCATTGGAGAAGCTCAGAGGCGACCAGTTGTCCGTCCTTAGACGTCGGAGATTGAGGTCTCCATTTAGCGGGAGCGGCTTCCTCGGATTTCAAAACGATTAGAGGAGCCAGGGACCAACTTACAACAGCTCAAGGTAGCAGATACAGCCAGAGGTCATTTGTCGTTTCAGCTCCCGACCAGAATTGATTTCTGGTTATCCCAACGAGCTCCTGTTGGTGCGGAGGTCTCCTAAATTGGTGCACAGTTAAGAAGCTCAGAGGTAATGCTATTGATTTGATTGCTGATTTGGTGCATTGTTTTTCTCTCGGTTTCGGTATTGTCGAAGTTGACAGCTCAAGTGTACATGTTAGAATAACCTGATCAGCAGAATGAGTTCTGAGTCGGTGTGCTTGGTTCCTCAACGAAATCAGTCGAATATTGAGGCTTAGGTTTGTTTCACGCACTGACAGTGGAGTACCTAAATGTCCACGATACTAGCAACAGTGGAGTATCTAAATGTCCACGATATCATGTGCGATTATTTTGCAGGGTCAGAGCCCATTGTTGGAGTATGCATTTGAATTTTTTGTTTGATTTTTCCACCGTGCATTTAGAAACTGCAACGATCATAAATTCTGGACTAGATCATTGGGTTAACAATTTGGTTTTTACTGACTCCATTGAAGCTCCTTAGATCCATATCACGTTCACGACTTAGATGAAACGGTTAAATGGAAGATTTTAACAAGTGAGAAGCCGATAATTGAATGGATTTCTTTTTCACGCGTCTGCATTTAATTGATCTGTGTTGTGTATGTCATTCATGCAGCTCCAGATGGGTTTAATATGGGCTATAACTCTATCTATACTCCTTAGCCTCTTTGTCCCCATGTCTGCTCAAACCCAGCAAGGGGACGCCCTCGCGATGCAAGCCTTGAAGAAGAGTCTGAAGCTCCCCTCAACGCTTGATTGGTCGAACTCAGATCCCTGTCTGTGGGAAAGGGTCCAATGCGCTAATGGGCGTGTGACTCGAATTCAAATTGGCAGTCAGGCCATTACCGGTACTCTTCCTCCAGACATCCGAAACCTCACTTCCCTGAAGATATTTGAGGTCATGAACAATCAGCTCACTGGTGCGGTGCCTACACTCGCTGGTTTGTCTCAGTTGCAGGTACTGTGTTGTTCTTGTTTTCATGCTTGGAAGCTGATGGTAATTCAGCTTTCCACGGCCGAGTAACTATGTCTGGAGTTGCAAAAGCATGATTGGATATTTTGGACCTGATCTTAACAATTTACTGTAAAATAGAACCTCTCTGAGTTCTGTATGTCGCATTTCTTTTATAAAATTTGGAACTGAGATTTTATTTTTCTCAGACACAGAGGTGGTGCAGTCTTTTTACTCTCCTAGTCTTTCTTTCGAAAGAGTGTTACACATACATTAGTTCATAACATCCTCCACGTTCATTGTACAGGAGGTGCTGCTCCACAACAATAATTTTAGCTCCATACCTTCGGATTTCTTCTCGGGATTGTCCTCGTTGCAAGCGATTGATCTTAGCTACAACACTTTCTCAGCATGGGAGATTCCCAGAAGTCTCCTTGATTCCACTGCACTTCAGAATTTCTCTGCTAATGGAGCGAACGTGGTCGGGAAAATCCCAGACTTTATTACTGCTGACAACTTCCCTGGTATGTTTGAGCTTCATTTGGCCATGAACAACCTTGAAGGTGGGCTACCGTCAAGCTTTGTGGGGTCCCCTCTTCAATCTCTTTGGTTAAATGGCCAAAAAAGTATTACAAAGCTTAATGGAACTATTGAGGTTATAGCCAACATGACTCAGCTTGGCGAAGTTTGGTTGCATGGAAATCAATTCTCTGGCCCAATACCCGAGGTATCGAACATGAAGAATTTGTGGTTTTTCAGCTTGAGAGATAATCAGCTTACTGGGATTGTTCCTGATTCTCTCCTGAAACTTTCTAGCCTTAAATACTTGAATTTGTCGAACAACTTGCTTCAGGGTCCAGCCCCAGCTTTTCGGCCCTCAGTCACTGTTGACATGTCCATAGGAAATAGGTTTTGCTTGCCAAACCCTGGCGTTTCTTGTGATCCCCGGGTTACTGCTTTGCTCTCCATTGTTCAATCAATGGGTTACCCAGTTAAATTTGCAGAGAATTGGATGGGGAATAATCCCTGTGACACAAGTAATTCGTGGATGGGCGTAACATGTACCGGAGGAAGCATAACAGTCATCAACTTCCAAAATATGGGTCTTACTGGTACAATTTCGCCCAAATTTTCTCTGCTTTCCTCACTGCAGAAGTTGATACTCAAAGATAATGGTCTCACCGGTACCATCCCTTCTGAACTAACGACATTACCTAATCTTCAAGAGCTTGATGTTTCAAACAATAAACTGCATGGTGTGATACCTGTTTTCAGCAATAAGGTTAGCTTAAAAACAGAAGGAAATCTCGACATTGGCAAAAATATTACTGAGCCCCCCCCTCCAGGTTCTCCATCTGACCAAAATACTCCATCTGTGGGGGGTGAGAAGAAATCTAGTATTGGAGTGATTGTTGGGTCCTTGGTTGGTGGTGTTTTTGGGGTATCTTTGGTTGGACTGTTTGTATTCTGCTTGTTGAAGAGAAGACCTAAAAATTCTGGTAAAATACAGAGCCCGAACAATGTGATGATTATACATCCTCGCCATTCTGGTGATCAGAATGGAGTGAAGATCACTGTTGCTGGATCTGGTGGGAATGGTGCTTCTAGTGAAACCTACAGTGAGAGCAGTGGCAAGACTGGTGATGTT
This sequence comes from Lagerstroemia speciosa, assembly GCA_037672795.1. NCBI lineage: Eukaryota > Viridiplantae > Streptophyta > Magnoliopsida > Myrtales > Lythraceae > Lagerstroemia > Lagerstroemia speciosa. The sequence goes on along the minus strand of CM075302.1, from coordinate 459,333 downwards.
CATGTAGTGGAGGCAGGGAATATGGTTATATCTATTCAGGTCTTAAGGAACGTGACGAACAACTTCAGTGAGGAAAACATACTTGGGAGAGGCGGTTTCGGTACTGTATATAAGGGGGAACTCCACGATGGGACGAAGATCGCTGTCAAGAGGATGGAGTCTTCTGTAGTTTCAGAGAAGGGTTTGAATGAATTCAAGTCTGAGATAGCAGTCTTAACCAAGGTTCGCCATAGGCACTTGGTTGCTCTTCTTGGGTATTGCTTGGATGGGAATGAAAGGCTTCTTGTCTATGAATACATGCCCCAGGGGACTCTAAGTAAGCATCTTTTCCATTGGAAAGACGAAGGGCTGAAGCCACTTGAGTGGACTAGGAGACTGACCATTGCCTTGGATGTTGCTCGTGGCGTGGAGTATCTTCACAATTTAGCCCATCAGACATTCATTCACCGAGATTTAAAGCCTTCGAACATTCTTTTGGGTGATGATATGCGAGCAAAAGTGGCAGATTTTGGCCTAGTTCGTCTCGCTCCTGAAGGGAAAGGCTCTATTGCAACTTGCCTTGCTGGAACTTTTGGATATCTTGCACCAGAATATGCAGGTAACACTTCCACAAGTTAAATCTTTTGAGCTTTTAGTTTGATGTTGTGGATCCATTTACAAATTTGCTCTGCAAGTTGGGGTTCATGCAAAAATTCGTAACACAATAAGAGACGGCTTAACACAGATCTTCTGTTTCCTCTGTCTTGTCTTAGTTTCTTACCATTCAGATTATCGAAGTGCCATTTCATGAATAGTTATGGGATTGTCAAATTACAACGGGTGAATCCTTCTATGCTCTTTCAGAGATAAGACATCGTATTCTCTTATCATCACAGTTATGTAATGTGTGAAATGTTCATTTTCAACTCTATAAAGCTTTTATCCTACTCGATGTTGGATGGAATTTGCTTCCCTTTAGCTACCTAGCAGTTTCTCAGATTTGTGTTTTTTTCCTTCACTCTTCGGGTTTTATTTTTGTCTGTGATGGTGGAGATTCTGTTTCTCTGTTAATAGTTATGGTCAGTTTAGATGCCACCATGATGATCTCATTATGACAACTTTTGGCAGTGACTGGAAGAGTGACGACAAAGGTGGATGTGTTCAGCTACGGAGTGATTCTGATGGAGATGGTCACCGGTAGAAAAGCACTTGACGAGACACGGCCCGAGGACAGCGTCCACCTTGTCACATGGTTCAGGAGGATGCATCTCAACAAGGAGGCCTTCCCGAAGGCCATTGACCCAGCTATCAACATCGACAAGGAGACTTTTGAGAGCATCAGCACTGTCGCAGAACTCGCCGGTCACTGTTGTGCCCGGGAGCCCTACCAGAGGCCGGACATGGGCCACGTAGTAAACGTGCTGTCCTCCCTTGTAGAGCTTTGGAAACCTGCTGAGCCCGACTCTGAGGAAATTTACGGAATCGACCTTGACATGACCCTTCCCCAGGCCCTCAAGAAGTGGCAAGAGTTCGAGGGGATTAGCAACCGTGATGACTCATCCTCCTCATACTTGCCAAGCGGGGAGAGCACCCAGACAAGCATACCCACTCGTCCATCCGGGTTTGCCAGTTCATTCACATCTTCGGATGGACGGTGAAGGTATGGAAGAAGTGAATATGTAGAGGTATGGCTTTCTCAGTAGCTCCCCCGTGGCATACATTTATTCAGTGGAGTAATGTTGCCTTCTTGGTTGTGGACCTTTGTTTGTTAGAGATGATTTTGTGGTTCTTTAGTGTGATGGACATGAACCGTCGGTGGGATGGAACTGTTCCGGTTGTACAAATTATGTGCTTCTGGTCCTCGATGGAACAAATGTGCAGATTTCTTTCTGTTTCAAACTGGATCTGTTTCTTTCGTTCGTTCAGCATTGGGTGGTTCTAAAATCTGTTCAGAGAAGGCGACTCTCTTTACTTTTAGCATATGAATATATCTAATTAAATTTTCTGGATGGTACGTTGACTACTAAATTATGATGTTTGATGCCCACGGGGCAATAGCCCCACCGGTGGGCGCCTGGGGCCTCTTCCAAGAGGTCACCAGGAGGAGCGTGCCTCCGTGAGGGGGGACTCTCAGCCCTCTTGAGCCTGTTAGGTTCGTCTAACTTACCCGGTACGTGTGGTTTGCGGGCAAAAATGCTCGGAAGACGTCGGATACCTCGGTTAAAAAAAAATTATGATGTTTGATAAAATTGTACACTGTCATGTGCTTTCAAATAAATTCAATAATGCGGGTGTTGACTTGTCATATTTTTAATAATGAGGAGTTTTATTCTTCCTAAACTTATGAATATCTCACAGGCCTATGAATCTAGATCAGTTCTTGTGCAAAGTATAAGTGTGGATGATTTCGGCAAGAGCTGATTTGTCATTTTTATTATTGATATGTCATTTTTATTTGCACATATAGAAACTTATGGGAATTTGACCAAATGAGGTCAGATTTATTATTATTGCAGACGAGATCAGAGTTACTATATATCTTCTCTAATATCATGTAAAATATGTTGAGTAATTGTGTGGTCTAATATTCACATAAGTAATATTTTTTATAGGCCTACCTAAGGTAATGGTTGGCTGTAACATTATTTATTATATTTTAAAATTCTTTATATTATCTATTCAATGCAGGTCCAATTCTTAACAAATAAAATGCCACATCAAACTGCTGATAAATCCCGCGAATGCGATCCTGTAAGCAATGGCCTGGGATCCTTCTTTCAGGTCTAGTCTTTTGAGATCAAGTGAGCTCAGCCGCACATACGAAAGGACCCCCAAGCCATTGTTTACAAGATTGCATTCACGGGATATATTTACCATCTATGAAAGGAAAGAAACCAAAGAATTTTCCAATCTACTACTACTCCATCTGATTTCTCTATTCGAACAATTCTAAGTGTTCATAGATCACGCATTCTGTCTATCCCATAACTTAAGTTTAGCATAGAGAAACTCCTCAACTAAGGGAGTGCTGCACAGGCAAAGAGATATGATGAACATGTGTACATTTTGAGTACCTTTGTACTTTTTGTGCATATGTTCTCAAGTGATTGAATGAATTATAATTACCAAAAAAATGTCACATCAACATGTAAAGTCAGTTATTAATGGAAAATTTTAATGGCATTTCATAAAATTTTACATATAAAAGATAAGGTTACTTCAGTGATTATTTAAGTTTATAACAATATGAAATTTCATCAATCATCATAATTTTTTAGACAATTTATGCTTTTTGTGAATTGGTAGGGAAATTTTTATGGCACTCAATCTCTCTTATTTTATAAAAATAGCATCACTTTATAATCTATTTTAAAAATAATACCTCTACTAAGGGACTTTTGAATAGTTTTTGTGAATTGGTAGGGAAATTTTTATGGCACTCAATCTCTCTTATTTTATAAAAATAGCATCACTTTATAATCTATTTTAAAAATAATACCTCTACTAAGGGACTTTTGAATAGTTTTTTCATTAATACCCAAACTCCTTTTCATAACATAATCATCCTTCAACCGCTCGTTCTCTCTCTTGTTTTCGCTCACATTTTATAAATAGATTCTGGTGATTGTGAAAATTTTGGAACACATTATAAACTTAATAAGAAAGATTAGTTGAGACCCAAGAGAGAAATGGAGCTAAGACGAAGAGAGATTAGCCGAACAATGACATAGAGAGAGTGAAGAGATGAGTTAGATGGAGATGGTGAAGAAGGAGAGAGTGGGCAGATTGAGAGGGAAGGGGGATTAGGAAGGAGGTGTCATTGATTTTTGATAAGGAAATAAAGTAGTAAAAGTAAACATTATTATTTTACCCTCCATAACCCCCTGAATATTGCCATGAATATGGCTAACCTCCCACGATTTGCTCTCGCTAGTATCAATCCTAATTTATCTCACATGATTGCTCCTATCCTCTCCATAAATATTCATTCACATAAGTACATAGGAGGCATTCGATAATTCTAACTCACTTCTATTCTTATATATTTCATTTATCATACCCATTTCCACATAATAACCTAAACTGTTAGGTAGTGGTAAACTCAAATTCACATCTAATCTAATTAATATGAGATTCTTCAATTCTGAAAACCTACCATCATGTGGCAACGTGGCCTGAACTTGCCACGTGGCCATAAATACCTACCTTCAACAACTGATTTTGATTCGGGCATTTTTCTTCCAGTCTCGAGTGAGCGTGACTAATTACCACAACGTGAACCTTTATTTCCCTTCATTGGGTTAATAACTCCCATCACCGTAGAATGAATCTCTTCATTTTTAGTGTCTTTTACTAAGAAAGAGGGAGCAAAGTCAACAAATTCCGCCTTAATGCTGCAATATATTGGGTCGAATTGGGAACTTCACATTGGGTTGAAAACGACTTTCCTCTTCACTCTCTTCCATAGCCAATTGGTCTTGCCAAGTTAACACAATTCCGATAAGACACCAACCAAATCCAAGCATTCCTTGAACTTGACAATAGGCAAACTCATCATTATCCTCGGCTCTTTTCTTGTCTATGACCAAGGAAATCTAGGAGATAATCGAAGATACTGTTCTACAGTAAACGAGAGAGGAAATTGGTAAGCTTGGTAATCAATTTGAAAGAAAAACAAAGAAAATGGGAAGATTAGAAGACTAAAGAATATAACCTCAGTGTGCTAATTTTTTTTTCTTGCACTGATTTCTTCTTGTTTTCTAAGATACGATCTTTGCAAGCACAAAAGGAGTTCAAATAAACCAGCATTAAGTACTATTTACCTACAATAATCTGGAGATAAGGATGAATTTGGTCCCATTTTTTTTTATACTTTTGAAGATAGTCCTAAATCTTTTATGGTTTAAATTAATCCTCAAACTTTTATCTTCGTTCCTAATCCTCTTTATTATTTTGCTATTAAAATTATTAAAAAAATCTAATTGTGTAAAAATAAAAAATAAAAATAAAAGTTTAAAAACACATATTTACAATGTGGTTGGTAGCGATGAATATAATTAATCATGAATAGTAATTTCTAAGGAAAAGAATTAATAGGAAATGTAATATGTTAGAAATATCTTTTACATAATTCGGTAATATGAAATAGAATTCATTGGGAATTAATAATCCATAGTTTGGTATTCATGAATAGGATATAGAATTCATAAGGAATACAACCTAAATTATACAAATACCCTAGGTTGTATATAAGTCAATAGCTAGAATTTAGTTAAATTAAAAACTAAAATCTCATTATGATAAATTATGAAATAACTTAAAATTTTAAAGTACACATATTTTATAAAATAACTGAGATGGTCCAAAATGAACAAAAATTAATAATTATAAAGTTAACAAATATAAGAATATTTTATATGTATTTGCTAAAATAAATTATTAAACTTGATAAATATCATAAATGTGGCCGATATTATCATCGATACTCTTTTTAAATTTATATGTATTTCCTTTTTTTAGGTTCATCTTATAATTTTTAATATTTTGAGGGGCAACAATGAAAATTCAAATTATAGAATCTATTACAAGCCATAATGAATCAGTTCATGATGAGAATTATATATTCTAAGATCTACAATAGCTATTCCATATGGGCTGGAATTGTGCCTGAATCGGGATAGCCCATTACGAACATAAATTGCAATCAAACCATGTATTGGGTATCCCATATGTAATTGGGTAAGAAATGAATGGCCCATTATGGGCTACCAAACGAGACATTAGTAGAACCGAAAGAGGAAGATGAGAATACTCACTGGTGGCCACCCCGATCATGCAAAGGTTATGAACATTTTAGAAGGTTTCAGTTTACTTTTGAGAAAGAGGGACTAGTCGACAACCACCTTTTCCACTAACTATGGTCATTGTGTTAATTAAATTTTACTACCTTAAAAATTATTTAAATAATCAATTTTTAATAAATAAATAACAAGCATGAATAAAAGCGATCCTAAAGAGAAAAGGTTGACAACTAAATGATGAAAATGTTGTACGATGAAAACAGAGAAATAATGAATGGTTAGGGATCAAATCCAACATTTACAACAATTAGATCAAGGTGCACCAAAACTCACTAGTTACTATTCACCAAGTGATGTCACGTACGATGTTGTTGCTCTCTAAGGGTCACGTAGAAGAATCAACTATTGTGATTTTTCGATTCACAAACTGAAACCATTATTCCTGCCAGTCAATATGCAAAGAATTTATGTTCTTTGATTTAAAATAAAGTTAGTAGTCAGACAAAAATTCTCATCAATCTAATAAATGGAACTACGAAGGAAAAGGTCCCAAAAGAGAAATCAAACAAAAATAAAATTTCAAAAAATGGAAACATAGGGAAAAGTTATTTACCCTTTGGAATTTACCTTAGAAGGTTGAAAGGACTAGTTCGTGGGCCTAAGCCACGTTTGGGATAATGGGCTTGACCATACGTGGAGCCCATATGTTCTAAATTCTGTTGAATAACCACAACTTTCTAATGCCTTCTAGAGATTATTGGTTCTCAATCTATAAAAGACTTTCTTGGCTATGAGCGAACCTAATTGCAATCTCTAAGGCCCGATCAAGTGGTCTCTAAATTAAAACAACATCAGAAGACCTTCAGCCGATAGTTTCTTGCTTTATTGATTCTTGTCAGCCTGTCAAGTAAAAAGGTTGAAGCCCTCAATTAATGTAGAGGACTAATTGAATATAATGATAAATTTTGTTAAAGTTGAGAGGTCTTATTACCCAAAATATAAGCAATCTCCCCAAACTTTAGGGGCCATATCTGCTATTTGAATATGCACCATATGTTTTTCTTTCAACAATATTAAAAAAAGAGAGAGAGAAATAGAGCCTAGCGAAACATAGTAATAAAGCTTTATTTTTATGTATATCACTTATATTAAGAAATCCAATCAACCTTGAATAACCCAAATTCAAGTTAGGTTAACACTCTAAGGGGAGTTGTAAATTTTCTCAATTCATGAGACTCGTACACTGAAATTATTATTGAGTTGGAAAATTTTCACCCAATCTTTCCTTTTATCATGTTTGACAGAAAATGATCAAAGAAGGAAATTAAACTTATTCAAATTTTAAAAGGAAAAACAATGGTGGACCTGGCTACCAACACCCATGGTCCTCCCTCTAACCAACCCACACTCATTCAGGTGGGGTGGAAGATGGTGACATCAAAATAGCAATGGTGGCCCCAGCAGTGGCTCCTCTATGTTAAGAAGGTGATAGTAGAGGAACAACGGTCAGAACTATGATGGCTTGATGTAGAGGTGGCAAATCGTGCTGGTTTGAAAAGATCATGGGATGATAAAGGGCTAGACAAGCACATGCAAGGATTTCTAGTTAGGTTGTGTAGTATGACCTGATAGGACGATTAATAATTAAATGGCCCTGCTTGATTTTTGGGCCTTCTTATTTGATATTTATTGCAAGAAAGATAGCCATTGAGCGCCCCATAAATCCACCAAAATGAGACACAATCGAGGGAAATTTCACAATGAGGAATCAATGTTCAGTAAAGAAGAAAACTGCAAATAAAATTAGATTTCTACACATAGGAAACACAAAACTTGCACCAACCAAAAAAGAGCAATAGAGTACAGTACAATTGGATAAAAAGAACTGATATGCACATAAACTCATAACCAAGGGGACACGAACAGACCCAAGAATTCGTTTTAGATAGTGAGACCATAGTGTTGACAAGGGACTAGAACTCACCTTCACTGTTGGACTCAAGTTTTGAGGCATTTGAGACAAAGACAATGATGTTGAAAGTCGACAATCAAACCCACACCTATACGACATCACAAGCCCTTGGATGGAGGTAGAGCTTTTACTTTCCGAGTAGCCTCAACAAGCCCCATGATGAGGGCCCGTCCACAATCCAATAACGTGCTTAGATAGAGGTGGAGCTTTTGCCATTTCTATGACTGAGATTGTGTGAGTGATTTATGTATGGTGTCATGGAGCTACTCTTAGATGAAGAAGAGAAGAAGAAGGTGCTTGACAGGTGTATATTGCATTCTTGTGTGTTGCTAGGATTAGATTACGTCTTTTTTTAAACTTAATTAGACTGTCAGACTAACACAACTCGATGGCTCAACACACCCATAAAATTAAATTGGTCATATGCCAGCCCATCTCAACAACCCATGGCCTAGGCACAAAATTTTTGGGTCGGGCTCGTGCTAGGCTATTGTGTCGAGCTAAATTATACCACCCCTAGCTCAAGGCCTGCAGTGAAAGCCTCTAACAAGCACAACAAAGCAGTAGTGATGAGCATAAAGGCACCACATAGACAAGAACTGGGACACCGGCATCGGGACACCATTGCTCAAACATCTTTTCTTTCTTCTTATTTCAAATATGATGTGATTTTCAAAAGTTAACTGTTGATCCATAGAAAGAAACGATTGAAACAACATCCCTAAAGACATCCCGATTCAAGCAATTTATATAAGGAAAACTTATTTATTAAAAAATATATCCTTCACTAACCAACATCGCCATGTCATCACAAAGACAAAGTCTTCATGGCCACTATCCACTTACTTTTTCCAACCATGAAAAAATATTAGCGAACAAAACATCAACAATTAGACCTTGAAATCACCACATCTGCCCAAACCATGATCAAGGCATGATGACCTCTAGGGTGAACATTATATAAATGAACAACTAATAAAACATGTTATTTTTTCAAAACCATAAAGAATTCTCCACTGAAAATCATTCAATTAACTAGGATGATACGAATGAACAAATATTTTTCCTTGAAAGTTAATTTAGCTAAAAGATTTCCAACATCAACCGGACCTATAGTAGCGGTAGTTACCCTCTTGGAGTTATTTGGTACCTGTAAAGAAGTTACATTTGGGGTCTAAATCCTAGATCAGCCATCCGATACTTAATTCAAAAACTGTGGAGGGAAAGAATATGAATGCTATGCAAAGGATAACTGTGATGTTCGATACCTGGGTTCTAGTCGTTTAAAATATTTGTAGACTCATACTTGGGTCAGCGCTGATATGATATCGCCTCATTTGTGATATGAGTATTTGATTTGAACAAAAGATCCTCTCGGAGTGGCTGTGCAACTTAGTTGATATGATAAATATCAGTGTGCATATGTTGGTTGATGTGATTGGGATTGGTGACTGATAGTTGTTTAGATGTCTGTGAAGTAAGAATTATGAGTGTATTTGTATAGGCTAGCTTTAGTCTATTTGGTCGGGTAGTTTTGAAATTGTTCATGATGACCTCTATTTGTAAAATTTGTTCAACCCAACTAATTGGTACCTAGAGTGCTGAGAAGTATAAGTTGGGGTCTTACTTGTCATTGATTGGAAAGGGGTTAGGAAGAGAGTTATCAAGGGAATGCCCACTAGGAGTTGAGGAAAGGAAAAATAGATAACAAGAAGATGTTGATAAAAGTGCGATAAGCCATATGAATAAAAGGATAATGACAAAACAAGTCAGCCAGAAGATGTGGGTTCGGTTGCCCAAGAGGGTCCCTCTCCACAACTATCGTTACCAAGGAAGATGGTTGATTCTCACGCAAGTATACGTATCGCTTCAAGTAATAAAGTGATGAATATTGAAATCGTCTCGCAAGGACCGTATCAAATTCTACTAAACAATTAATCCTAAGTTAGGCAAGTCATAAATTAAGAATGCAATTAAAAACTAAATTAGCGAGTAAACAAAAAAAGAAAGAAAACAATAAAATTGATCAATCTTTACGGACCTAGGGCTCACAACTTCCCTCAGTCCTATTCCTAATCCCGAATCAACTCTCGACATGCAATTGATTGCTTAGTTATTATCCTAGGGTTTCATATCTCCTACCTCTTAGCTTAATAAGAATGTACTTTTAGGACGATGTTAACCACTCTTATCTTTAGGTAATTAACATTGAGAAACCCAATGAGCTTGAACCCTAATTTGGACCCAAGGGTGATAGGCTAATCTCTCGATGTTGCTCACAAATAATCCCGACACCTCGACATGAATTATCCTTGGTTATATTATCTCTGGCATGATTTCGACTTCCGTCACTTGAGTTTGTCGGTCTCTGCTATTCGATATAATTGATGGCCAAACAATCAGCAAATATTAATTACAAGAATAATATAAGTAACATAAGTGTAACTAATTAACATGCAAAAAGAGAATTGAAATTAAGAAATCAAAAAGAGTTTTATTGCTTACCTTAGATAACTAGGGTTTTAGTTCATAATGAAACTAAAAAGAAACACCAAGAATAGATTCAGATACATCATGGCTAAGGAAAGAAAAGAGGAAAAGAGGAGAAAACTCTTGGATGATTCGAAGCCGATCTCTCGATCCCCAAGTCTTCTTGAAGCACGTCGATCCTCTTCTTCCCTTGAAGCCGTGAATTACCCGATCTCCCTCGGTAACAAAAAGATGTGTAAAGAAAACTAGAATGAAGGATCCCCTCTTGAATAACTTGCTTGAAGGCTATTTATAGAGTTTGGAGGATATTTGAAAAATATTTTTACAATATATCTTTTCCTCCTTCCAATCTTGAGAAATTCTCTCTTTCCCTGTTAACTTAAATCAAAATCTTTTCAGCCCCAAATCTTTCTTAATCTACCAAGAAATATTCTACGTCATATTTGGGTTGGACTTTGATTTGACAATAAATTTCTCGGAGTTCGCTATTGAGCTATCTAGCACCGCAATCGTGTGCTGCGGTCCCTCTTCACTGTCTCTGTTTGTGTCGTGGTCCCACTACTCTACTCTTCTAATCAGCTTCATTTCTTCATTCAGGATTCATCTTTAAGGTCCGGTTGGTCTTCAAATAAGTGCCTGCATCACAAAATATTTCCGAAGTACCAACATTCTTGAAATAGACCCGAATTCTAACACTTGTTCAATTCCAACTCCATTATATTCAATATGGAAAGATTACACAATTGAGCACATAAATCAAGTCAAACTCGATCAATTCAATTGAAGCTAGGCCCGAAAAACATGTAAACAGTCAGTCATTTATAGAATTAACAATGGTAGAGGAAAGTGTTACAACAACTGTCTATTTTGTTCAAGACTACACGGAGCTAAAGTTATTATGAAGAGCAAGGAAGAAGCAAACAGATGGGTTAGGAGAAGAAAACTTTAAAACAATCTCTACAAAGGGCTAAGGAGGCAAAGACGAAGAGTGCTCCAGTAACGAGCCTATTGAGATAAGAAAAAGAGTCGACCCGCAAGACCTTAGAAGACTGAGATGAAAGGGATGTCGTCTAGCTTGGGGAAGAGGTATGTCGGCTGAGTGATCATGCAGAGGCATTGAATGCATGGTCCCATCGACTTGAAGCTATACAATACTATCTTAAAAGTACTTCTGGTTGAGCTAAAGGAGAACCTCGTCCTAATTCTTGAGTCCTGACCCAAGTTCCTCTCCAAACTATTTGAAATCAAGAACTGAAGCCACAAACTCTAGGTCAGGATTAAGAAATTTAATGGGCAAGAGATATCTTATTTAGTATCAAGAATCTGGGGCTGGAACACAAAGTTGTAGGAAATTGCGTAAAGGTAACAAAGGATTTCAAAAGGTTGTTGCCCTTATAGCAATTGTGGACCCGAGGGAAAAGACCTTGCTAGAGCCAGTAAAGCATTATCATCATAGCATAATGTATATCCCAAGTAGATAATGTAGTTTATGGGTATACCCGAGAGGAGGAGTTGGGACTCCTTTGGAGCGTCGTAGTCTATGAATCTCTATTTTTAGTTAATTTTGTGAGCTTGAAAGTATTTTATCATATTAGGTTGTAAAGTTAACATCTTTAATGCAAAGACCAATTTCTATTCTACCATTTCGTATACACAACTACGTGAGAGGCACCAACTCGTGAAGCCACCTAAACCAAGTAATTTCAATTTCAACTTGGGATGTAGTTTGTTTTTGTAATGCGAAGTCATTGGAATTAGGACTGGGGCCAAGGGTTGTAGTGAGATTTTCTTTATGATTCATTCAGCCAGGCTTCATTACGGCCAAGTAAGGCGGTGACTCTGACGTTAGGGTCCAGACATCTCCAAGTTTCTGACCCACCAAGCAAGACGAATCCCAAGTTACAGCTTCATCTGAATGGACAAGTTTTTCAAAGCAACTTCATCTGAATAAGCATTTTTTTTAGGCAACACTGACGTTTTATTTTTCCTAACTAGAAATTATTATAAAGGTGTTTTCGCTGGCATGCCCTTCTCTATTTATCTTCTTCAATGGGTCACAGGGCTGTTCATGGGTCAGTTCGGTTCGACAGCATGACCGAACTACAACCACTTTAAGAAGAAAAAGTCAAATTGTTAAAATCAATTCAAACAATTTGATTAACCCATTAACCAATTTTTATATAAATATATAGAATTTATACATAAAACACATTTGGTTCAATTGAATTTGAAATTAACCAACCAAAAACAAAAGTAATTGAACTTATTTGTCTTAAAATGCTTATTTTTTTATTTTATTAAATTTTGAACAGAATCAAACCAAATAAAAGCTAATTGAATGGTTAATTTAGTTTTAAATTGTACATTTTTAATTTATTTAATTTTTAATTAGAAATGATCCAAATCAATTCACCACAATCAGCCAAACTGATTATGTCTAATTAATCGAACCTTTTCACTGACATAAAAGCCGAAATTTTAATGAACCGGTTTGCACGTTTAGCTTACTTTTGATTCAGTTCAGTGTGGTTCAACGTTTCGATGATTTTTATGCACAGCCCTAATATTTCAGGTTGCTTTTCTTCTTTCTTCGCTCTCTACCGTCTCTCTTTTCTCTCTCATTTTCTTCCGTCTCTATATTTGTATTTATTATGAGTATGAGTATGCAATCTCTGCGTTTAGTCTTTGTACAATGAAACCTCTTCTTAGCTTCTTCCTCCGTCATATTCGGCTCTAGTCACGGGTCTTGGTTTGAGTCTTGTATTCGTCCGATACCTACAAAGCAGTCGAGTCCAAGGTTTTCAGTTCCAAATCGACCCTCCAATACTCAAGTAAAAACTATGAGTGAAGAAAGCATGAATACTAATTAAAGGAGGGATATCATTTTAGATACCTGGGTGATGGTCACATGATGTATTTATAAACTCATCTAGATCCAATGCAAATATGACATGACCTCACTTGCAACATGGGTGCCCAGACATAACTAGCATCCAAGCATGTGTATTTTGACTGATGTGAGAAAGCACCATTATCAAAAAGCCTTCTAAATGTCTATATAGTTGAAGTGATAAGTGGGTATACGCTTTTAGACCAGCTAGTCTTAGTCCGCTCAAGCGGGCAGCCCTAGAATCAGGTTGAATAACTTCTACCAATATCATGGGGCCATGGGGGTGATCTCGTCCCAGCCATGGTTCCAGAACAGGACGGTTCCAGTTTAGAACCACCGATTCCGATTCCGGTTCCGATTCCGTGGCCCCTTGGAACCGGCCCTGAACCGTCCTATTGAAGGTTCAGGGTGGTTCGGAGCCGGACGGTTCCGGTTCCGGTTCGGAACCACGATTTCATCCGGTTCCAAACCAACTTGTTTAATCTAATTAAAATTAAATAAATTTTAATTTATATAACGAGTTCGTTATGTAAATCATAGTTAAATTTTTTATACTTATAAAATTTTTACAATTATTGATATTTAACTCTACAAGTATCAAGATTTAAACAATAATTTATACAACACAATATATTTATATTTTATACCACATATATTAAAATTTAAAACTTAAAAATTGGGTAGGGTAGCTGGGGGATGGGACCGGGGGGTAGGGTACGGGGGGGTGGGGGAAGGCTGGGTGATGTGATTGGTTAGGGGGGAGGGTTTATATATATATATATATATATATATATATATATATTAATTTTCTGGTTTGGAACCGGAACCGACGGTTTGGGTTTTGAACCTGAACCTTCACGGTTCGAGGACGGTTCCGGACCCAAACCGGCCCGTGGCCAGGCGTGATCAATTAGACCAGGTATCACGAGGTTTTGGATGGGCCAATTAAAACTAGTCACGGCTTCATCGGACAGAATGAAGGTGGTCAAGCACGTCTCTTCCTCCATTTTCTCCATTATTATTTTATTTTTTTCCCAAGAAATTTAAACAAGTGTGGTCATTTTGAAAATGTTGACCTTTATTTTTATCTGAATGCCAAAAGGGGAAAAAGATTGGAGGACCAGCAAGGCGAACTGACTTGGAAATACATTAGATCATAAAACATGCATGGAATGAGTACTACAACAAAACATTTTCATTTTAGAGATATAAATCTTTGAGGTGCTTTAGAAAGCCAAGTTGTTGATGAGCCCTAACTAGCCAAAACGGTTGAGGAAGTTATCTCAGATTCTGTGTGTGAAAAATACATCTAAATTCCATTCTTCAAGTTCTCCAAAAGAATGGAAAAAAAAGTAAGTTTCCACAATTTCATCAAGAAACACATCATGGCCACAGCAACCTGACCTTCAAAGAATTTGAAAAATGCTAAATGAAATGAGTTTGACTAATTGCAATCTAAGCAGGTGCGACTTCGAAAAGATTTCATTTAGTTTTGAGAAGTATCAATTTTTTGCAGCACAAGAGAAGGTGATGACAAGCTCGGGATTCCAATATTATTATTCCCGTGTTTGTCCCTTAGAAAGAAAGCGTACCTTTGCAACTTCCATCCCTTCTTCAGAAATACATATTTACCTTAAAATTAGCCATAGCTCCTCCTGTTCTAAATTTTCTTTTCTTGCTGCCAAATGTCATGCTAAAAGAGCCAACAGAGTTAGTAGCAGATAACAAGATATAAGTTGTCCAGGAACCAAATGACTAGAGATCTGTATCAACAAAACCAGAGGGGGAAAAACCCAACAAAACAAGATATAAGACTACATGCATCCAAATGTTAAAATTAGGTAAGTCGATCAGTTAAATTCTGCTCCATGCATATTGATGATATGATGATACCAAGAATTAAAAAAAAAAAAAAAAATTCAAACTGAGCAGTACAAATAGCAAAGAACTAATCTCACCTAAGTATGCTTTCATGTACACATTTACCTAAAAATTCATATTAAACCTGAGCAATACAAATAGCTAAAAGCTAATATCACCTAGCATGCTTTCATGTACACATTTACCTCAAAAAATAGGCTGTGTTGCTTATCTCAGTCAGATCTATTGCGTTTTTGGCAGGTACGTTGATGTTTCCCACCATTATATTCAATAGACCCACTCTCCATGTTCCATCTGTCGTGAATCAGCTCCTCGCTGATGGAGTTCTCTTCATTCCTAGAGGAGTGTCGAGAATGTCTGGACTGACTATGATTTTGGTTTTTCCTTGTCCTTTGGGGATCAGCCAGATGCGTATGATCGAGATCGTGTTCCAAGTGATGATAGTTCTCAGTTTTCCATTCAGCACTGAACTTCTCTCTTTTTCTTTTACCATCATTTTTACTCCAACTTGAATCACTGTCACTCTTATCCCTTCTTTCTTTGACTTTCTTGGGGCCTCCATGATGGTGGTAATGCCATTCTTTACTTTGCTGGTGGGAGCTACTTCGAATAGGCTTATCTTCTTCCACTTCCAGACATAATTTCCGCTGGTGTTGATGAGATCCTCCATTTCTATCGAAAATGGATTGACGATGAGTCTTCTCATGCCCCTCGTCCAGTAAATGTTCATCAGAATGTGGATGGTTTTGGTGCCGATGTATCCTCGAATACTTTGGATCAAAGCTTTCATTTGAATAACTTCCACTAGTTTCCTTTCCCATATGATAAGCTCCATCAGCCTTCTCTTCATAGTGATGTTTCCTGCCAAAATCATCATTATCTCGATCACCAAAAGATGTCTCCCTGGTAAGCAAACAAATCACTCGAAATATTAAGGTAATACTATGAATCCATGCTTACAGATGTAAGACTATCAAAAAAGCCATTTAGTCACAGAATGCATTTTCTGTGTTAAGTGATGCATGACACTCCCAGGACCAAGCTATCAATGATCTAAATCAACATCTCGGAATATATCAGTTGCAGCAAGAACCCATAGTAAATCAACTGAGAGAGGGGAAGAGGCTCAACATAAATTCAAGGAAGACAATAAGGCTAATTTCTTTCCATGGTTTCATCCTCAACCTTTGACTATATGGATATAACCAATCTTCAGTTAACAGTTCTCTATGCCATCAATCTACTGCTATGCCATCAATCTACTGCTATGCCAATCCAAAGCAAGTCGCTGATCACTCTTCCTTCCGTTCAAATTTATGATTTGTCGCATTCTTATGTCTAGGCATCACACTGTTAACTCTAATCTATAGCAACAATTACCTAGGATTCTTTTCGCGGTTCTCAAGATCTTTAAATTCTTGATGGTTTGACTCCTGTCCTCCACGTGATCCATACTGTGGTGTCAAGCTGCCAGACGTCATAAAGCCGCTGCAACATCAAGTTGTTATATTATGTCATTTTAAGTTGCCCTCTCAAAAAGGTATCCAACATTCAAATGATAGGTAGTTATCAATTTGGACTGAACATATTAAAAAATAACTAGGTAGAAACTGAATAAACTTACCCATAGTGAGGCAGACCACCATACGTAGACATTGGAACATGAAAGGCTGGAGAGGGAATGTTTGCAGCTCCGAAGGGCCACATCCCAGGATAAGGATACTGTTCAGGAAATGGTCTCACATAGGGTAATCGATTCTCATTCCACAAAGGTGACATGTAACCAGGCATAGCCCCAGGAAATGCCAGCTTTCCTGGATCCCCAAAATATAAACGAAAAAGGAAGGAAACGTGTTCAAATTAGAGTTCATTTTTAGAAAGCTATAATTACCTAATTAGATAAAGATTTCCATACTCTACCTCTTGGGATCATAGGATCTTGACTGGAAGCAAGAGGACAGTCTCGTATCAAGTGATCAAATGAACCACACATGTAACAGGCTCGATCTCCCTGCATACAAAAAGTGGCATGAATCACTTACTGCAGCAGTTCGAATCAATAGCTTTTGTAATAAATGACAAGATGACTACTCAAATGCTCTCTAAATATTAATTTAGAAAATTTAACAACTCAAAATAAAATACTATAGTTATTATGGACAAACATTTATCGAATCATAATAAAGTACTATATTTACTATGGACTTGAATAAAATCAAGAGCATCATTAAAAGGTGGGTAATCTAGAGACTAATCAAGAAGACTCGCACCGCAATTTGTCAAATAATTTTTGGTGATTAAGTAATATGAAACTTGTTCTTTAATAAGACATGGCAACAATTGGCAAGAAAGTTATTAGTCTGAATACAAAAGAGACTTGCAAAATAATGTTTCTTGCTATCTGATACTTAGTGTTTTATTCAATAAGATAAGATTCTTACAACATAATAAGGAACCTTTTCTTTACATTTTGGAGATTATGAAAGGTGCACCTTTAGGGGCCTCCTATACCCAGCAGTGTTAATCTATTATTAATTATTTATGTTTATCTCAAACTAGGGAGTCAAAATCATGTTTCTTGAGATCTGACGATTCCCCTTTAGACCCTCCTAATGTATTTATACATATTTCCACCCCTCATTCCATGAATCTGAGCCCTTCTGATGTATTTGAATTCCATATACGTCAAGACAAATTTTAGTAATTTCGATGTATCTGAAAGCATTTTTACTACTTAAAATTCTAGACAAGCTCAAATTCCAAAATTACCAATCTGGTGTGAATCGAATCAAACTTTTCAGTCTTATTCTTCGTTACATTATAACTAACTTTATGGATTAAGGAAGTATTAGTTGGATGGTGGTCAGCCTGCTTGGGGTCAGGAAAAGATAATGATATTACTAAATCATCATGTATTCCCATATTGCAAGAAAAGAATTTGTATTTGCTTGTTTTTAATTGAATGAATCTACAAACAGGTACATCCTTTACATCGACGTATCACTTAAGTTTTTTCACTAATACACTCTCTTTTTAAATTGTTTTTGCTAATACATTTTTTTTTCTTTTCAGACAATAAGATCCCCCATATAAGAGAAACAACTCTGACCTCCATATGGGTGAAGCTTTCCTAACCTTACACATATTTCCCAATCATCTGCTAAATATCCAAGTTTCCTAAGTTAATTATTTTATATTTATTTAAACATTTTCTTCTCTCCTGATGCACCTTTTTCAACAAATAGTTAAAATCATTGGATAAAGGATAAATTAATAGATGAAATACTAAAACATTTGCGTGAGGGAAAAAAAAAGAGGTGCAAACGGTATATTATTATTTATTATTATGACTTTTCTAATTATGAATTTATAATTATTTACTCTAAGAATGTACATAATAGAGCAATATATGAAAATAGGTGATTACTTTAATAGTATAGGAAAAAATTTACCTTTCTGAATCTTCCAGTCTCCATGATTTTCACATCACCTAGAATATCATTCTATTAGTCTGGAAACAAGGACATATAAAGAATAACTTTCCACATCCTTGAATCCTACCTGATGTGCTGATCCGAAGTCCTTTCTTTTTCTTTGTAGAGGAATCTCCTGAAGCAACAGGAAAAGGTGATAATTAAAATTAGGGGCAAAGGCAAGATAAACAAGAGAAATAAAACAAGATGGAAGCTATAGCCAAAATTCTGATAACAATTCATTGAAATATCTTAACTTGGTAACTGTTTATAATAGAGAGACACCAAATGTTGAGAATAGCACAACAGGCTCCATAATGGACCAGAGAGAGATCACATATTTAAAAATTGCAGGGGCATTTCAGGTATTCAAAATTACCAACAGTTTAAGCTTATCCTAAGAATTAAGAAAAAGGAAATTCGAAGAGATGAAGAAAAACAAAGTTCTATAGGGATTGAGAAAAAGGTGGCCAGCTCACAACACAAAATATACCTTGCTCCATCACTGGCTGGTTTTCTCCTTGAAAATCCGACACAGCCATCTCATGACTCCCCATGAACTCTTCATGGTGGCTAGAGCCATGTCCTCTATGAACTTGATTTGCCTTGTATTGGAGATTGATATGAGAATCATTGTCACCAGTCAATAAATCTTTTTTTCCCAACCTCTTGTGTCGAGTTGATTCTCCCACAATGTAATTCGATCCTTGCCCAATTGCACTGGAAGATTGAGCAAATTCATCCACTCTCTGGAGAATAGTCACTTCATCACACACTTCTTTTACTTGAATTCCTGATTCTCCATCTGTTTCCAAGTGTAGAATGCTAAGCAACAACTCTCCTACTGTCATGCTCGTAAAATCATGCCAAAAATAGTGATCATTCCCTACCTGGAGCATATTGACGACAAGCATTTTCTGTGCCACCAGTGAAACTTTGTGACTCTAGGAAATGTTCAATTGCTTGCCTAAGAGATAGATTTGGTAGTAAATCTTCTGGTCTACATTTTGCAGATAAACATTTCGGACATTTTCCCTTCTGAATCAGCATTGACCTAATACCTAGAAGGCAAAGTGCAGAGAAAGTCGTTAGCTGTGTATTAGTAGGCAATTACTGATATTGATACAAACGAATTGAGAGGGAAAACAAATAAATACAGGACTAGAGTCACAAATAATTTGGGAAAAAAAATAGATTGCTATAGCTGATGCAAGCATGCACCGCCACAAACTGATTTGGTCAGACAGCAGGCAGTTCTCCAGATCCCTTGCACTTTATTTAACCCACTAATAAGGAAGAAGAAAAAGGAGAAAATGCAGATGCTCAGAAGCTTACATTTCTCACAGAAACTATGCTGGCAGCAAGGTATCATCACGGCATCCTTGTATACCGAGCAACAAAGAGGACACTTGATGTCTGATGGTAGGTCAGCATTTTGGGCGGCAAAAGGATCCACATCGACCATTCTTGGTTTGCAAAATAGCTAAAGGTTTAGATCCTTGAGAGAAAACCAGAAAAAGACTAAAAAGAAAGTCTAGTAGCAGATCTCACTTTTCTAGTTTTACGTGTTCTTCAACTTTAAGTCCCGATCCAGCTTGCACCAGATTGTCTTAAAAAAACCACCATTTACCAGCCAAATCAGATTAATGAACTGATAATTTCCAATATATGATTAAAAAAAATGAAATCACAGAAAAACATATTAAATACCTGCCAAGACATCCTCACTGAGGTCACTTTGATCCAATTTGTGGCATTCTTCTATGGCATATTCATTATGTCTTACAATATCCCTAATCAAGCAACCACAAATTATACTATTACTAGTTGACATATTAAAGGACTAGTCACACTAGCAAAATAGAGCTGAAAATCTCAGAAGAACAAACCTTAGTGTGTCAGGTTCAAGATCGGGCTTCCTGTCAATGCCACAAACTTCCTTTTCAACTTTACAAACCGGACCCGACAGCATTTCCTTTGGAACATAACATAAGTCTTCCCCAAAGTCATCAAAGTCAATCATTTCCTTTTTCTGCACCCACAATTAACAATGGAAAGTTAATGCTCACGTAAACATTTTGACGAAGGTGCCCTGAAACAAGAGCTTTAAATAAAATTTCAAATTAAATGCCAGACTGCAGCTTGCAATTACATATCATTTAATCAAATGCATAGAAGCCTCCCTACTCAAAAAGAAGACCTATCCATATTCAAGGTGAAGACCTCCTGCTTACATGCTGAAAATGGAAAAAGGGAAGAAATTGCCAACTTCAACACATGTTTTCCCCTTAAATATAGCTCCTTATCTCTACCCAAAATATATAATTCCCCATGGCAACATCATGTACAAGAAAACAATGTAAACAATGTGTCTACACAACTTATGGCATACCCCCCGAAAAGGAAGTTTGCTCAGCTCGTTGTCTTTGCTCGCTCGAAGAGGCACTTCATTTTGCTTGGTAGCTTTGACTGCAGGATCTTCAGCAGTATTGATGCTCTTGCTGAGACCAAAAGATTTACAATGAATCAAAATAATTAGAAAGATATTAAAACCAAAAACGGTTGCAAAAAGCATTTTAAGTGTCGAGAAGAATGAAGTGATTCCATGAAAGAAAAGGAGGGGGGAAGATACAAAAACTAAACACCAAAAACTAAAATTACATGGTAAAAGAGGCAGATCCAGCAGGCACCCTCTTGATGATCACACTCGAACCACTGTGGATTTGAAAATTCTCATCCTTGTATTCTGGTATCAACATTAGTGGATAGTTAATCGTTAGTCAACTTCATCTGGAATACACGAGAACCAACCCAAAAAAGGGAATTTCTAAACTCACACATGTATTATGTATTCATGCTGTTAGTGTTAGAGGTCATAATAATGCTCAGAGGCTATACACAGTAAAACTTTGATAAGCACGTGGAAGTTCTGGGCATGTTTCTCATTCCCAACTACTAGATGTTCAGTTCCATTTATAATGGAATAAATGCTTTCCTTTAAGATTAAGAGAGAAACACAATCATTGTAAGTTGTAAGCTGCATCATTAACAGTAAAATCAGTTGCTAGCAAATCTCTAGCCCATAATAATTCATTATAAAGTTGAGTCCAGGTGTAAACGATCATACTTAATTTCCTTAAGAACTATCTATCTAATGAAACGAATCATTAAGAACTAATAATCCTTGATAGATTTTTTAGATAATTTTACCAGGCAGTAACAATTTAAGACATGGTACATTTAAAACAAAGGGGCAAGACCCAATAATTGAGAATTATAAAAGGTATCCCATGCAAGATTAATGGCAGGGTTTCTGCAAAGATTTCAAAACTAATCCATAGTGATGTCATGGTCAGGAAAGCCTTAACTTCTAACTCTTCTCATTGATAAGCTCAAGTATCAGGCACGCATTATTGATGTACAGCCAGTTGCAAATATGATTCCCACGGCAGATAAATCTCTTTCTATCTATAAATGTCCAAAACATGTTGTCTATTTCTCCACTTACTCCCTTAAATTATTGACAAACTCTCCCTTGGGCGAAATAATCTCTAGCTATTAACTACTATTCTCATATTTCCCTCCCTTCAGTTCCCAGACAAAGTTAAGGACAGGCAATAAAACATTTTTGCAATACCTCAATTACTCACAAACAGCATTCTGTCTCAATCCGAACTCTCACCAATTCTACGCCCTTTTGATCCATCTAGGCTTGCCACTGGCAGCGCCAATGGCATATCCAATCAATTATAATAGGCTCAATTCAATCTTTCCAAGTTCTCTGCAAAATTCTTGCATAAACCCTTTGCCAAGTTTCTTTAATATTCCCTCAGCTCAACCCGGTCCTGTGACATCTCCTCATTCAAGATTTGACACTCCTATCGCAAATCTTGACTCCATTCTTGCGAAGCAATCCATTAAAACCGCCCAATTCCCCATCCAAAGCCCTCCACATGCTCGCAGGCACCATCCATATCGATTCGATGCAAATAATATCTCCTTATAACGCGTGCATCTTGAAGATCTCTTGACAACAACCACACCCCTCCCCCCAACCCAAACAACCCCCAACAAAAAGACAAAGGAAAAGGGGGAAATATTAAAAATAAATAAAATAAAAAATAAAAAAAGCCCCACACACCCATGCAAGTATTTCAAACCCACATGGAGCTTATGAGAGACAGCTGACCTTGCCCAGAGACGGCATCAGATAGGACGAGATGGGAGTCGGAGGAGATGCTAAGTTTCATCTGACGCTGTATCTTGGACTTGAGCTCACCCACCGAGATCGAAGAACGATCCCCGATGTCGATCGAGTCGAACTTTAGTGAGCTTCGGAACTTGAATCTGATAGTGGACATGGCAGAACCGAACTGGCGACGGAAACTCTAGTCACGAAATCGATATCTCTGGCGAGAGAGACGACTCTTGTGAGCGGCGAAGGTTTTGAAATTGCCTTGTTGGATTGAGAGCGCTGTGAGAGTGAATATATGGCTTCGAAGAGAAGAACAATGACGGAATCTCTCAGGAATTTATACGGAACCCTGCTGGGGGCCTAAACCGGAGAAGGTATTATATTTACAATGAAATCCACAATTATAAGATAATTACATGATTATCCACCCTCAAATATATTCACCTTATGATTACCTCCAAACAATTTTTTTTAACCTTTTCCAATTCATAATTCGATATCACATAGGGGTGTGCATGAGCCATAGAAAAGATCCAAAACTGGTAGGAACCTTATCAGGTAAGTTTCAGATAGATCTCAATGAAAATAGGATAGATACAGCGTAATAAATTATGAAACTGGTTGGTTCTTGTTCATGTTCTAATTCCAGTTCCAACACGCAAGGTACCTAGAACCGGAATCGAAACTTGTTAACTTATTTGATAGTTAATTTTAATCAGTAATAATTTTCTCATTTAAACTCAAATTTAAGAACCGTTTAGACCGTTGCATTCATAATTAGATGAATTTCCATTTGACATATTAATTATGCATAATTAATTAATTTTTTTGTGTCAAGAATATTATTATAACTTAAAATTAGGAATAGATAGTATTTAAATACAATGAAAACATATTTAAAATTCTATGTAATTGATTCTGATAAAAAAATTATACGAAATAATAATAATTATGAAAAAATATCAAGGCAATTCATATTATAAAGGTAAAATGTAAATAATAAATATGTTCCAATATATTACCTGGAACTTAAGTCCGATTCCAAAGTTTAATAGGATATGATCCAGTTCCAAAATTTAGGAACCAGTCTCATACAGGATATGGCATATATACCATGAAAAATATAAAATACCTGGACCCAGTTACCTCTAACCTTCCATAAAAATCATTTTTCACTTACCCTTCTTTGTGTGGATTTGAAAGGAGAATGAATGGAATAAACTTCTTTTATTTAATTGTTCAATTTTAATAAAAGGAAATTGAGAAAAGCAATAAACTTCCCATGTCCATGTGGCACTGCCACATCATGTTCCGTTTGCCACATGTAAACTATTAACTTGCCGTGCCAGCGAATTTCATTAAATTTGATGGAATTCATCACGCGATGCTAAACCGAGCAAACGTTCCATAGTTTGTGCTTTCTTAGGTCACACGAAAAAATTCGTGCTAAAAAGTGAGAAATTGAGAAAAGTACATGTGCAATTAGATTTTTTTATCCTTTTTAGAAAAAATTAAAGTAGTTATTTAAGGTGTTACATCAACAAAATTATCACTTGACACTCCGATTTATGAGCCTGCCAATTTCATTGGGCTTAAGCTCTTAGACCACAAGAACTTATCCATGTCCAAAACTTATAAGGCAAGCCCACTAAGTCAGCCAACATGTATTTTAATTCCACAGCCCTAGTCATCAATGTATATACCTGCACGTGTTCATCTCTTTTCTTTCGGCATTTACACATCAAACATATACACAGAGATAGAGAGAGTTGACCAAAAAAAATGGAGAAGTGGTCGAGCAAAGAAAAGCGTTACGAAGCAAGGGATACGGGGACAAGGAAAACGAGAGCTAAGCCCAATTACGGTGAGTTTCAGGTGTTTAAATTTTTCAATCTAACATTTAATTTACTTGGTATTCTTCATATAAGATGGGAAGTATACGCAAGTTGAAACACTAGGATGGAGAAATGGGAGGATGGTTGATTATATAAATAAACAGCAGTAAAGTGCATCATAAGTACGTATGATGTTATTGAAATTTACTTTCGGAATTTGTTTTGCCAATGGGCAAATTGCTGGTAAAATATCAACGTTTCCTAATATTCTTAGGGTTTGATTTATTAGAATGTTAATAGGTTATTGCTTAGCCTTGTTGAGTGGTAACAGTAAAATATAAAATGAATTCTTAAGGTAAAACACATATAATTTCTAGGGGTGGTTGATGTTGTAAACCTGCTTTAGTTATAAATCATGGAATTATGAAGAAATGGAAGATGACAAACTCCTATACTGTTAAAGATTTCTCTATAATTAGAGCACTAACTTTTGGAAGTCTTCCTAATTATTCTTTTGAACACTAATTGACAAGTATTTTGTCATTGTTATTTTCAATCAAATAAAAAGTAAAATGGAAGTGATTTAGGGGTTTACAAGTTTTAAGTTAGAATTTGAACGAGTACTCCTGTTAAATAATTAAATATGCAGGAAGGAGAATGATTTCGGCATGCAATATAATCTTTATAATCTTGCTATAACTGCTAGACAGGCACCGACAAGGCAAGACTGTGACTCGATAACGTGAATGATCTTTGGATAATATGTGAGTATTCTTTTATATTGTGAAATAATAAATATATTTATAGTATGTTTTTATAAATATATTTACGGTGTGGTTTGTGATTTATTATGGATACATTTTTAAGTTAGAAGTTTTACAACCCATTTATTCATGAAAGATACAAATACTTAGTCCCATTGTTCAAACGTTATTTGTACGAAGATTGGAAGTTTGTTTGACGTGCAATTAGTTTGGATTTTGAGAGGTTTCTTTAACTGCAGGTTGGTATGTTCTTTATCTATTATTTGTGGATTCTCTGTGTTGTGGATGTGAATAATTGATCTATAGTAATTGATTGACTCTTGTGTGTGATTCTGAGTATGTGTATTGTATTGATTGTATCATATTAATGTGAATTGTATTGATTGAGTGTAGCCATGGTGACTGCTAAGCTCTTAGAGTAGAAATTAGTCAAAAAAAAAAGATAAGATAAAAAAACAGTGGAAAGAGAGAAATTTAATTTAATTTATCGATGATCTTCAGTGAGATAATTTACTGTTGGTCACCAATGAGGTATAAGACTAAAATAATTAAAATTATTCTTACCGCCAAAGGGTAATGGGTGGCTCCCGTGGAGTGTCGTGTGTAGATAAAGGGCAATGGAGATTGGGAGGAAGATTGATATTGACATTGATATTGATTAGTGCAAGGGGTCGCGACATCAGCAGAAAGAGGTAGTATCGATACCGACAAAACTCTGTCACAGGGAAAATGTGACCTCATGGCTATACTAATTATTTGTCAAGTTCGGTGCATTGGCTTGTTTGAGCTCTTGATATTGAACTACAGTTGTTGTTTATGGTGTTGACTGTATCGATATGATTTATATGTGGATGAGATCAGTTGTGAATTATTGACATATGAGTTGCACTGATATAAATTGAATTGAATGAAGTTTACATGTGAATATTTGAAATATGGTAATTGAACAAGATTATGGTCCACTGTTGGACATGAGAATGGTTATGAGGTACGTACAATTTTTAATGTATATTCAATATTTGCAGATAGAATATTAGAAATCAAGTTGAGTGATATGGCTGATAGTGATTGATCAATAATTAATTGCTTGTTTATATAATTCATATTACTTTAGAATTGAATATTCACTGAGATGCGGCCCACTCCTTCTGCATATCATTCTTACAGACAAGCTTGAGATTCATCGAGCCGACATGGTGAGCAGAGGTAGTTTTTTGATAGTGGGGAATTGACGGGAGAATTTAATAGAAGTTATTATTGATATTTATACAGTTCTTATTATATATTGCGATCTAAAAATTTATACAGTTGAGTTTAGAAAAATTTTCTTTCTAAATTTCATATACCAACTAAACAGGTTCCATTTTCTTTTCTTTTTTTTTTTGGTAATTAACAGGTTCCATTTTCAATATGAAATATAGGAAATTTTTGGGAAAACTCTGTTAAATTTTCGAGTTGTGACACGATCAATGACCAACTCATGCTATATCAGCCATAATTAATGGTGTCAGTGGCAATTTTCCTTTTTTTTTTAATTTTAAAAAGTTATTATGCCTAGGATTAATGTTTCTGAGTGTTCTTGTACTAAAATTTACATTTCATATTGGTTGTGCACGATTGACTCAATTTTCCCGCCAATTTAACACCTAATTATATACGACGATGGTACAACATATACACCTCGACATCCTATGATTTAAGTTTGATGCTAAACTAAAGGAAACTATTAATACCGATACCTACTAACGCTATTTTCTCAAAGGAAGAAAGTGTACGTGGCTTCCACTCACTCTCCGACGTCAGTTTTGTAGCGGCAAATGCATATAAAATGTCGGAATTTGAATTGCAATAATAGCGGAAGAACAAGAAATAAGAGTCGAACAATGGAATCACAAGGTGAAACTCTGTCGTATTTGGAGGAAACATTCACGACACATAATAAACAATCCGTTATCTCAAGAGATATCCAATCCCTAGTATGTATCTCCTTTGAGCTATCAATGTATCTCGATTATTATGCCGGAGATACAATAGATCTGATCAGTTCTTCTACTCCCAGGGAAGAGTCACAACTGTCCCCACCTATCATTCCCCAATAAAGAGGCGTTGGAGGAGGTGGGCATTATATGTTGAAATTTAAAATGCGATACCATATATTTTGGGATTTGAATATTTGGAAACGTCTGTAATGAAGTCTTACATTTTAAATCAAATGCGGTCCGTGGTATTCGGATGAAAGAATTTTAACATATATCTCCTGAAATATATCTCATTATTGAAAATTAAATTATATATATATATATATATATATTCCGGTTTACTCAATTGAAATCAAGTTCCTATTCAGGTTTATAAATATCGAATCCCCGAACCCAAGAGGCACATGGCCATGCGCACCATTTACATGGGATCTCTGAGGGTTTGAAGACCCCAATGTTTCTTCTCAATTATATTATGTTAGATACTGTTTGATCCTGTTGCATCAAACCTCGTACTTTGGATCACTTCATTTCGATTCAGAATTCGTTAATGTCCGGAGATAATTCTAATTGACTTCCGCTTTAATTCGGTATTTATGATTTATATTAGGTGTAGAACAATTATTTTTTTATGACTTCGATTATGTCACTTCTAACACTTGTCTCCATCGTGCTATATGAATTGGATGTCGTTTTTACAAATACTTGAATGTTCTAATGTTACGTTGTTCGTTCACTATGTTCTGTACATTGTTGGATGTAGTTTATTCTAATTCTCCACAGCCTGAAGAGCAGCCGCTATGTGTACATACATACATATTATGTGAGGTTGCCTTTGGTTTGGTGAAACGGTGCGTTTTTGCTTGTAGATATTGCATGTTCAACGTGCGATTTAGGAATGACATTCTAACAATTATTTGAAAAATACAATTTTTTTTTAAATTACTTATATAGAATATAGTATTTTGGCCCAAAAGTCTAATAGTGAAATCTCTTGATTCATCTGTTGATTTATGGCTGGCAATTTCACCTCGACCGCGAGGCCCGACCTACCGCTGCTCTTACACAGAGCAGATCCGGGTCTCTCTTCTAACATGCCCTACCCGACCCTACCGACTTGACTCGCGTTACAGTAAAATATTATATCATTATATGTATTTTAAAATTCACTTTTATTAAATCAATGTGTACTGTTATCAAAACAAATTATATAATAATAATATTATTATTTTATTAAAATTACGTAAATTTTAATTATTTTAAATTTATTTAATAAAATTACTATAAATATGTGATTTATATTATATTTTAGACGATATTTTGTTAAAATATCTATTATTTATTGTAATTCGGATCCACCCGTGCAGACTCACTCGGTACAAATCGGGTGATGGGTCATCCTGTGAAGTGTGCAGGGCGTGTTCGGATAGGGCATATATAGAGTATTCACCGTTTTACTCTTCGGCAAATTTCTCTTACTTTGAACATCCTGGTGGGCCTAGCTACCCGATACCATGCAAAAATAAGGTTCATGTTAGATTTCTTAATAAATTGCACGGTGCAAATCCTACTTGCGGTGTTTCATATTGGTATAAAACTTTTTATCGTCACTTGATAGTACAAAATTTTTTAAAATATATCATTTTGGTACAATTTGTCAATTTTTTTACTAATGCTACATCTGATATGGACGGTGCTATCTGTTTGAGTCTTTGCTATAGTGTTGTTTTTTGCCCTCTACATAATCAAGAAGGCCATAAGTGTTAAGAAGAGGGTTCACGATGCCTTCAAAAGTGATAGTTCCTGCCATATAGCTTATTCGGGACAATGTGAAAGGAATTGGGAAGAGATGTGTCAAGAATGGAGGAGTGTTTGGCCACGGTGGTTTGTGACATAGGTGGTCGGTTTAGTTCAGACAGTGCCATGAAGGAGGAGAAGAAGATCTGATGAGGGAGGAGAATTGAGATTGGTGGTAGGTAGAGGTGTAAGTGAAAAATCGAAAATCTGAAAAATAAAAAAAACTAACCAAACCTGAAAAAAAAAAAATCGGATTTATGGGTCCTGTGATAAATTCAAGACAGTTTTTAAGGTAGAAAAACTGGACTGGAAAATTCGGGTCCTGACACAAAAAATCGGCGGGACCCGAAATCGAACCAAAAGTTATGTTAAGTTTGTACTGGGTAATAAATCATTTTATTATTAGATTTTGATAATACAAATAATATATTTGACATTTTTAAACTTGAATATTAATTCATATTTATATTTTATTCTTTTTAATACACTAAAATATTTATAATTAGTATTTATCTTTTATCATAATGAATTTTATTTTATTTTTTGTATTTAATAAATTATTATATTAAAAATCAAGGCCTAAAAAAATCAAACCCGAAGTTGGTGGTTTTTATAACCCCTAAATGGTTCTTGGGAAGATTTTTTAACTTAAAAACCAGACCGAAAAAATCGGGGCTGGATAATTTTTGGAAAGAAAAGGGTCCGAACTGTCTATTTACACCCCTAGTGGTAGGAGAATGTCAAAGAGGAGGAAGAAGGGGATGTTTTCTGCACAATAACACTTTGTTTGGATGAAGGGATTTAGACGGATAATATAATCTATTATTTGGGCAAATTTTTAGGAGGGATTTTCAGGGATTTGGAGGGATTCCCTCCAAATATCTCAAAATTTCACTTTTTTAATTCCTCCGATTTGGGCGAATATAGGGGGATAACAAATTTTTAATCAAAAATACCTACGGTAACTTCTTAAAAGAAATCTTACGTACGTCATTATTCTCCATCATATAATTACATAACCACACTCGTCTACCCCTGCTCGATCATCACTAAGCCACGACCACAGCACGATTTCCCTTGCTCGACCACCACTAGATCACAACAATCAAGTCTCCCAAGACCACCATAAAACCACAACTTTGTTCGAGTTTTGGGATTACCATGAAACCACCATGCTTTTCTTAAGCCTATCTCCTGTTTGATTAATCTTCCAAATTAAAAGGATAAAATTATCAAATTAAATTTTTTATCCCTCCAAATTTCTCATGTAATAATAATATTTAAACAAGTTATTTAAAAAATAAATTATTCCTTCGAATCCATGTCCTCCTCTCCCCTCCAAATCCCTCCAACTAACTTCAAATCCTCAATCCAAACATAATGTTAATGATATCTTGTCCATTAGCAATGATATCTTGTCTATTAGGTTCAAACCAATCCCGAAACAAACTGAATTGCTTTTATTTTCAAAAACTACCACGCGGTTCGGTTCAATTCAGTTCCAAACCAAGCCAACTTTCTGTAATTGGAAAAAACTGCGGATGATTACAATTAACATTTTATAGCCACAGATAGCATTGAATACATAGACCACAAGCAAACTCAGCTAGCATGTAAAATCAACTGCAGATGTTTAAATACGAAGGTACTAGGTTCATAAGAATTGCAGACTTGACATTGATAAGTTCTCATTCCGATCTCTACTTGCCATTAAATAACAAAAACATGGGAGAGATCACTAGATGCATCCACCGAAAGTGCCTAAGTCGCATCCCTTGCCTTTAAAATTCTTTTGAGTTGAAAATTGGATAACATAAACAAGCAACCATCAAGACCCAGGAAATGTTTGTCAAAGAGCATCCGTAATCATATTGCAGAAGTAATATGGAGTAGAATGTTCAAGATCCCTTGGCATAGGATCAAACAGCTTACTGCTTTTTCAGAAAGAGATTCATTGCTATCAAGCCATGATGCTACAGGACATCAGCAGCACCATTAATCAAATTATCCAGATGCAGACATCATTTAAAAGAGTTTTATTGGTAAACTATAATTCCAGAATTCTAAGATGGGGAGGGCCAGCCTCTCGGAGGCAGAGAGACCTCATAGCATCATCGAGCTCTGCAGGGTCAGACAGATGGAAGGTGTGCTATTCGTGCTCGACGATCTTAGCTGGGGCTCTGGTCTTTCATGTTCAATTCGGCTGAAGAAAGCCTGTCTCGGGTGTGAGGAGATTGTAAAGATTGGCTATGTGCTTAAGCTAAAGCAGAGAAGGAAGAAACATGAGAGTTTTTTAAAGATTCTAGGAAGTAGTGGAGGAAGGAGGTGGGCGACTAGGATTAGGGTAAAAAAATTTTAAATTTTTGTAAAATTTTTAATATCTTTTGATATGCATTTTTAAATTTTATTTATTTTATTTTAAAATATTTTAAGGACGCTAGCACTTTTGCACATGCGACATTTATATAAAATATTATGCCACGGAAAATTAATAATATCAACGAAAATTTGACAATTTGTATGGAAATGACACATTTTTAAGAGGTTTTGAGTCATTAAATAATGTTTAAAAAAAAAAAAGAAAATTGTACCGACATGAAATATCACAAAATGTTTTTGCAATACTTGCAAAATTTATCGTAGATTTCTATTCTCGGTGGTTGACTCGAAACCTATATGATTTGCTTCATAATTAATCAAATCAAATAGGCATTCTACATGAATTTCTCGTAAATATCCTTGAGTTTTGGGACTATATCAGAGAAGGGCGGTCTAAGAGATGGGTCCTGATCCCATGAAAGGCAAATCAGCTCCTTAAGCTCTCTCCACTGTTCATTATCGTCCTCGGGAAGTGATGGCCTCAGGGTTCCCTCAGCCACCTTCATCGCTATCTGTAACAAAAAAATTAGTGTTAAATCTCACATCGTATGTGATAAATAGCAATCGTGGTTCATAAAAGAATCAAGTATCACCACCTATTATATTAATTTTTTTCGTGAAAATGGACTCAACCTGCTATAAGGTGGACTGCTTGTATAGGAGGAGGAGGCAGTATGTTTAGTTTTATCAAAGTGTACCTTCGCTGGACCGAAATCAATCTCAATATAGGGATGATCTCCAGTAATAAGCTCATTGAGGATAACCCCGAAACTGTATACATCACATTTCTCATCGTAGGGCTCGCACTTGATCACTTCCGGTGCCATGTAGACGTAGGTACCTGAGAAAAATCACGTGGGAGATAGATTTACCCTCCTTTGGTGTTTAATAGGCATATAAGAAATTAGACTCATATTTGTCTAAGACTTAAACTTACAGGTGATGAAGTTTCAATATAAAAACTACCTAATGTGAGATTTATTCTTTAATACATGCACTGACCGTGATCTATAATTATAACGTGCCCTTAAACACCACCATCAACAACTGATATCGAGTCGGATATTTATCTTCCGTTCCCGGATGGGGTAAATTGAATACGCTTGGGATCAACAGCTAACCACGAGCGGGACATTTCTCTTCCGGCCTCGGGCATACTAAACATGAGCTCCACATGCCTTAAGCCGACATGGTTATATCTATTCCGGTACCACATCAAATATCACCGAAACTATAATTGATTAAACTTAGGGGTCGTTTACACTTTGAAATTTGGGAATCATAAACATAATGATAAATTTCAACTTTTGTTCGTTTTAATTTGGAATTAGAACCGAATTAGGTTCCTTTATTATTGTTTGGTTCCCTTATAAAATCAATTAACTTATAAACCTTCAGTACTAGTAATATTACATCTAATACCAAGCATCTCATTAGGCACTGGATTACTTTTTATCTATTATTTATTGTTAATATTCTTGAGTTATGATCATACATTTGGCAATATTCCAAGATGTCTGTTCACATTTTGCATTTTTATGAAAATTATTATAAACTTTTATATATTTTCTAGAATTTTCACGTCAGTTGTAGATATAATAATACAATATATATTTATACATTATAAATATGGAAGAGTAAGTTAAGAAAAAATCTATTGCAAACCTTTTTTTGTTGAATTTATTGTGCAAAAATAAAAATGGAAAAAATTGAGATAGTTTTCAGGGGAATCAATCTTCATTCCCTATTTGAACGGATGGAATGGGACCCAATGAGGGGAATCAAAACGAATCTTTTCAAAACAAACATGAACAATCAGAATGGGCATTTCATTCTGTTTCTGAAGTTTATTTATAAGAAAACAAATGATTCCTTCAGTTGACAGAACCCAAATTATTCTATAGTTCAGATTTTAATTTATTAAGTATACGATTTAGAATTTGTTCTTCAATATATATATGTGTGTGTACGAATTAATGCAAATGTGAGCCACCAGGTAAGTTTAGTAGAAAAGGCATTCAATCATCATTAAAAAAAAAAAAAGGAGGAAAGGCATTCAATTCAATGGCAAAGGGGTTTTAAGCAAAGAGAATTGCCTGTTTCTCCAGTAAGTGCGTATTCCTTATCGCTGAGGAAACGGGCATGGCCAAAATCTGCGATCCGAACGTGCAGCGCATCATCCAGGAACACGTTGCTAGGCTTCAAGTCCCGGTGCACGACCTTCGGCGTCTGCTCGTGGAGATATTGCATTGCCTGGGCGATCTCCACCGCCCTCGTAAGCCTCTCTCGGAGGCAAGGCAGGGGCGGAGACGTTACCGGATCCCGGCACTGGCGAGCTCTGCCGGGCCCGTGGAGCCAATCTCTAAGGGTGGTGTTGAGGAGCTCTGTAACAACCCACGCACGCTCGGGAGGGTGGATGCACGCTCCCATGAGCTGGAGCACGAAGCGGTGGCGCTGCCGAGAGAGGGTGTGGAGCTCCTGCGCGAAGAAGGCGGTGCCGCTGGGGTTGGAGTTGAAGAACTCTGGGGACATGCACTTCACTGCCACGTCAGTGCCCCTCCACGTGGCCTTGTAAATGTCGGCGGTGCTCCCTCTGCCAATCTGCTCTTTCAAATCGACCTATATATGTTGCACAAGAAAAATTTCAGTAAAATTGATCTTTAACCGGAAAATGGGATTAGTTGACCGGATCTGCAATTAATAATGCTCCCTTTTTGTTCAGTCGAATATAATGCTCCCTTTTTATCTTGTCTTGTAAATGACATCTAAGAGAAAGTGGGCTGACGAGAAAGTTTTAGCTTTCATTTTCCCTTCTTATCTTTTTAATTATATATATTTTCTTTGTAAATAAAAAAAATCTGGCAATAGTTGTCAAATAAGATCACATATGTTGTTTTGAACAAAAAAGCATGCTCAAATCTAAAGCATGGTATCATGACACTCTGTTAGAATAATCTCACCAGCCGGCTTCTTTTGGGGGATTTGAAAAGTAGAGTCGTCAGCCAAGTAAAGATCATTATACCAAAAAAAGGATGGGACAATCAAAACGAGATATAAGGGGATCTCCCGGTTATAAGTTAGGAATTTAGTTATCACTGCATCAAATACATCAATCAAGATTAATTCTTTTATATCAAATACGTGATCATTAGATTATAAGAAAACGTTTGCTTTCCTAATCACCTCAACTGGGTCAATCCACCAGCCATTGGTCACGGCTTGGTCTGAGATGTAGTGGAGATTCGAGTGGGAGGGCATATGGAGCGGGAGCTGAGGGCTATCATTGCAGTTGTTGTCGATCACGACATTGCCGGGAGAAAGGAGACATTTTGTGGTGTCCTTGGGTCCCATGATGAGGTGCAAGAAGCCATTGTCTTGGGCTACTTGGAGGCAGTACTTGAGGTAATCTTGGGTCCTCTCCATCTTCTTCATGTACATGATCCTTAGCTCCTTTTGCTTTTCAACCTCTCTTTCAAGGTTCATCACCTTCAATAATATACGAAAATTACAACCAACATTGAGAAGAGTCTGTTGGAATCGATTTACAGATTTGGAAAACCATCCGAGTTTACTCTAAGCAAGTAAACAAGTGCACACCAAACCCTGTGTTGGTCGTCAGCTGATGCATGTCTTTCTAAGTTACATGGTATACGATTTCAATTTAACGATACAACATACTTTAAATATAGAACCAGATTGTTCATTTATACACAAAAAAAGATTGCAGTACATGCAAGGCTTCTTCCATACCACACGAATACAAGGATTAATAAACGTAAAAATGGTCTAACAATTTAAAACTCACTTCCATGTAATTTGCTGAGTACAAGGTCAAAGGTTCAAATCCGTTCAACACATCCAACAAAAGCATTATGTGTTCTTTGAGTTCCAGTTTGGATGATATCAACTATTTGAACTATACTAGATTTCGATTGTGCTATGTTAACAGGCAGTTGAACACGAGAACTCTAGTATTTCATAGTAGAGTGGTCGAATAAATCACGACTACTATTATTCTCCTTTTTATTAAAAAAAAAGTGGATACATATGAAATGTTCATTATGTACCTGCTCCGAGCAGTTGAAAATAGGTTGTTCCGAAGGGTCAAGGTGGTGTTGATGAGATCGGTGATGATGGTCAAGGCTCGGGGAGGAGACGACAGCCCCCATTGGCATTCTCATGCAGCAGCTTAGGCTCCAGCAGCACGATCGAGGCCGCCTTGCTTGTTGCGCTATCATAAATAATAGTATGGCCGGGGGGGTGTGGTGGTTGGAGAGGAAAAAATAAATCATGGTCTTGGTTGCATGGGCATGTCTTATGGAAGGCTTGGTAAGAAAAGACACTTTCATTGACGGATTTTTTGAGGAGGAAGAGGCATAGACAGAGCACAACTTTTTGTTTTCACCATTTTGTTCCATTTTGTTTGACACAAGCTAGGGATCCTATGACTAATCATCCGCATCTTACCAGCCAATTTGAACGAGGATGAACTTGGATTTCTTTACTGGCAGAATTTTACGCATATATCATAATGCAACAGTACAACATCTTAGGTATCAAAAGTATTGCTTAATTAGTGAAAGGATATTTAGTATAGTTGGTATCACACGTCACATGAAATAAGGAGGTCGTGGTTCAATTATCATTGATGGGACCCTTTCATTCCCTCTTCTATTTTTTCTTAATCTATTTCTCTTTGTAGACTAAAAATTAATTGCTTGATTACAATATTATTGATACCTATCATCACTTACCATATTATAATGTTGATTGGTCACCACATGTCTCCATTGTAGACCAAAAACTAATTGATTATAATATTATTGATACCTATCATCACTTATCGTATTATGATGTTGATTGGTTGCCACATATCTCTTTTGTAGACAAAAATTAATTGATTGATTATAATATTATTAGTACCTATCATCACTTATTATAAGGTGATTGGTTGCGACATGACATGTACATATAATATTTTGATAAGTGTTGAGATATGATATAATACTTATTAGGATATAAAAATAAATATGGTTATTTAGATATAAGAGATATACTTCTATTTTATGCTTTCTTATTTTTACACACTAAATAACTAAGTTTACTGTTGCAATCTCTAAATCATTTAATAAAGAATTATAATTTACTATGCCAAGTTAAAGCTATCTCTCCACTCTTTCCATCTTACATAAAATTTGTCAATAAGAAATGGATCCCATACTGTATGTTCATTTAATCCTTCAATCAAATAGTACAGCTGGGGAGCAACATTTCTCTGGTGAAGTTTTATGTTCTTTTTCCCTCTTTGCTATTATTGGTCCATAGATAGATTCCATATGATTCTACATAGAATCCAAATTGATGGTAAAGGTTAGGGAATATGACGATGTTATTGATATGAATGAAGTGTTTAGAGGCGGTTATTCCTAGGAATATGTCTTTTATGCATAAAATGGAACCTCATGGGGCTTCCCTTTCCTCCTTTTGTTTTTGTCTAACTTAGCGCACCCATCAAAATGACTCTATCTAATAAAAGAAATGACTTCACGGTTTTTTCCTTATTTCGGGTTGTGTTTTACTTTCTAATTAATAGAAATGACTTTATCAAATAAATCAAGGGAACTTAGATATTTAGCCCACTGAATTAGTATATCGACTCTACCAAGTTGTTGGGTAAAGACCTATTGGTGGTCCGATAACTTCCCGGTGATGCATGACCATTCATTCATCCGAGCATAAACGATTGCACTTGTGGCGCAATGGATTCTCCGATAAATTACACCTAACTAGGATATCATTTTTCTTTAAGTAGAAAAGAGAGTTGCAGTAATGGCAATCCCAGCCACTATGCTATATACTAACAAATGAACTGAATAGTCGATACTAACGCTGGCTCTGTAAATATAACATCACCAATATCCTAGTATAGTCCATGAAACCGGTGTCAGCCAAGACCCAAGTTCAATAGTCCTTTCTAGTAATTTTGCTAGGAGGGACCTCGAACCTGGGATCTTAGTTTCACCAAACTACATTTGAACCATTATTCCATCGACCTTGGTGTTTAACAGTGGTTAGAACCAATGGATTTCTTTAGCTGTCGGATCGTGGATAACTAGTTTAGTCTGCATTGTTTTATATTTGATCTAATGTTATTTTTGTTAGTGTAAAATTTCCATCTGGCCTACAAGAGATTAGGCTCATGTCCAACCCAAAAACTTAAGATGATAGGTTGGCGGCATCCGCTATCTTATAAACCAAGTTTCCATTCATTATTTATTCAATGTGGGATTTATGTCACAACAATCACCTTCACGTGGTAACGTATTCATAATTGACATATGGCCTAAAACACCCGCCCTCATCAACTGACCTCTAATAGAACATTTGTGTTCCGGTCTCAGGGGGGAACAACTACCACGAGGAGACCTTCTCTACTGCCCTCGAGCTAACAACTAGCCTCAAACCAGGCATTTTTTCTCTGGTCTCCGGCTTACAGGCTACGAGCTCCATACTCGAGTTTGGCGTGGTGTGAGTTTAGGACCTACTTTGATACCATGTGAAATTTTCACTTGTCTCACAAGAGGATGGGCCCACGTCCAACCCGAAAGGTCAAAGTAATAGGATGGTGGTACCCGCTCTCTTATAAACTAGAGTTCAACTTATTATTTATTCGACGTGGGATTTATATCTCAATTGTTAGCCCAAGCCATATGGCTTACATCTCGACCTTTGTTTCATGGTACCATAATTCATGCAAGGGACCAAAGGCTATAAAGGGAGCGAGTTAAGGATGTAAGGAGAGGATATCCGAAAAAACTTCAAATACATTCCCAATCATAATGCTGTTGTTTTTAGGAATCTCGAAAATAAAAATCGCCATGGCTAGAACAATAAGCGGACATGTGATGGATAGTGAGAGGGAGGAAGACGCACGTTACTTCCAAGACGAAATTGCCAAGGAAAGCATGGAGGATTTAGGATCTAATGAAGTAGAGGAACCTCAAGCAAACTGTGAACATGTTCTTAATCACCTCCCTGATAACCACACTCTATGATTGAGCAATTGATGGAACGTGAGAGATTAGATTCATGTATCAATACCTAAAGAAAGCAAGAGTTTGAAGAAAGATGGAAGTAGTAGTAACTTCCTACACCGAAGTGAGGCCGTCGAAGCAAAAGGCACTCAAACCCTATGTTGTACCCAAAGAAAGAGATTCAAAGAAAAAGAAATTTGCTGGCCCGTCGGCTTATTTTGGTACCATTTCACTAGTGGGGGCACTGGTGTATATATAGGAGTATTGCACAACTTTATCTACCACTTTCTACTATCTTTATGACCTTAGCTTGTATTTTTAGGATTTTTTTTCATGTGAGTGTGGTCTCATACTAATCCCATTTTTCTATCGTTGGCTGTGATCCTTTTAGGATTTTTTATTTACTTATGAAAAATAAAAAATTTTATTGGTAAAATTGCAAAAATCGAGGAGTTTTACACTCTAATATTCCATAATGAGGGTTTGCCCATTGTTGAACAAGAAAAGTAGTATGTACATGGACAAATTGATGCGTGGGAGATGGTAGACACATACTATGCTTATAAAAAAAAAATCTTAAATGGTCTTACCTCGTAATGATTTAGTAATGAAAAACTAATTAAATCGCTTAAATTAGTAATAATTAAGACAATTGCTCTAGTATTAACATTAATTTGTCTGTCTATCGCAATCTGATTCGTATTTTCTCATATAATATGATGAAGTAGAATCATCTAATAATTTCTCATCTTGATGACAAGGTTTATGTTCCTTGGGCAACAATAAAGGATAGACTAAGACCTTGAAAAATACAAATGTACATGGGGATGTAAGGAAAAAAATTAAAAATTGAAACCACTAAAAATGGAAAAACTAAAAAAATTCAATCGAGACTTACTCAAAAAAATCAAATTTTTGGGCTGGCCCATGCACGAATTTATGTCAGTTTTTCAGGTGAAGAAAAACTAGCTTGAATGGGGATGTCAATTTGCCCCTCCCAATTAGGGTTGGGTTCCTCCCATCCTATACACATGACAGGCGAGTCTGGCGCCACTCGCTTGCATAATATTTTATTATATAATTAATACATTTCAAAAGTAATTTTACTTAATTTATGAATTCTTTTATCTTAATAAATTGGTAATAATCGTTTTATTTTATCAAAATTATGTAAATTCTTAATTTTTTTAAGTTTACTTAACTATACTATAATAAATAGGTAAATTTATATAACATTTTAAATTACATTTTACACAATAATTTTATTTTCTTAAAAAGGGGTCAACCCATGCCCTGTCCGCAGCCCACACGGGGTGGGTTTAGGTATCCAAATACTCACCCTGCCTAATTGACATCCATGAGCCATGAAAAAGTCAAGCCCTAACTGGAAAAGTCCAACAAAGTCTAAAATTGATTGAAATTATATGAAAATTAAAATATTATATTTAATAATTGGTATGATTATTGAATTTTGACCAAAAATGCTATTTTTTTAATTAACCTATTAATATCCCAAAATATTTGTAATATTAATTTTTATATATTATAATAAATTCATTTTATTATTTTTCGTATAAATTTATTATTAATATTAGAAATTAGGACCCAAAAAACCATATGAAAAAACTGAATTTGAATTGGTTGGTTTTTCATTTCCCTAAATAATTCTAGGTATGACATTTTGAATTTGAAAAACTAACTCCAAAAAGTTGGGGCCTAGCAATTTTTACAAAAAATCACCTAATCCGGAACATTTTTATCCCCTAAATGTAAGAATGTTATATCAGGCAGCCGCCAAAGAAAAAGTAAAAAATTGACAGATAAATATGCATTTTATTCACGAAGCATAAGAATTAAATAGCGATGATAGTAATGACAATAGGGGAAATGATAAGAATTATAATGAAGAGGTTAAAGTGGTTTATAGGGTGATGACGAAAGCAGAGAAGACCTTGCATACAATCTAGGGTCAAATTTACACCTCTGAGAATGTAAGATGTTCTAGCAAATCAAAACTAAAGTGAAAGTGTAGAGCATATAATGTTAAACTAAAAAAAAAATTGGCGGACCTGTTGAAATTGAAAAAAGGCTTCAATTACACGGCAAAAATAATTAGATGGGGATACCACCTTGGTGAATTGCAAAATGTTAAAGGAATTGATAATAAAGAGCCCGTTAAGAGGAAGTCAACAAAATTCAATCAAGGATCGCTGCATGGGCATTGTTCATTTGTAGTTGGGAATGCTTTTTAC
The DNA here is from genome assembly GCA_037672795.1 of Lagerstroemia speciosa. Lineage (NCBI taxonomy): Eukaryota > Viridiplantae > Streptophyta > Magnoliopsida > Myrtales > Lythraceae > Lagerstroemia > Lagerstroemia speciosa. Next base: position 418,612 of record CM075302.1, on the reverse strand, counting down.
AAATTTGAAAATTTTTAAAGAAACTCTAAAATACTATACAATTGCACCAAAAGACCAATGAAGATTGTAAAAAATGATGATGTGGGGATCATGGTTAAGTGAAAAAAATGATGATGTGAGGTTCATGATATGATTAAGTGTATGGAAGATTGTCCTTGGGAAATTTTTAGTTCTTAATGTGATGGATCTGGCTATTCAAAATAAAGAACATCTTTCCCAGTCATATAAGTAATAGGAAGTTGAAAAATCCTAGTGACAGGAAATGGATTACAAAAGAGCTTCTGGAAGGAATAAGAAGTACACCAAATATTACTTCTGATGATACTTATAACTTCATTGCTGACACTTATAAAGTTCAGTTTGGTGAAATGAAGTTATATAGCGCTTTCCATTACTAGAGAAATGGTGGAAGGCCAAAGAAAAAACAATACGCCAAACACTAGAATTAGTATGTAGTGATCAGAAGTAATCATTATTCTACCTTGTAGCTTGGAGTTGAAAGGCCAAGCCTTGATTTGCCTCTAAGGTTTGATAGATTGTACATCTACTCTGATGCAACAAGAGAAATGTCATGTAGTGTTACAAACCTCTTACAGGTTTGATGAATGCTTCTTGAAAAGATATAATGGAGGAGCCCTTCTAATTGCAATAACTCAAGATGCAAATTTGTTTTTTTTTTTATTGCTTATGCAAGAGTGATAGGAGACAAAGCACAATTGAACATGGTTCATGAGACAAAGGATAGTTCGTGATACAACTTTTTAAAATAATTACCACTCAAGCATATATGGATGGGAGTTTATCTCTGAGATGTAGAAGGTAAGATAGACTTTTGAAGATATTTTACCAGTAAATGTGTATTTTTGATCTGTTCTAACTTAATTATATTATTTGCTAGCAATACAAGATTTAACCCACGAACTACTCAAATTATGTGCGAAGCAACTAGAGTCAAATGTATGGAAAACTATGCAAGGATGCAGACTTGAGGTCCAAGTCATGGAGATGTGCTAAGAGTAAGACCACCCCAAAGTTTGAGAGGAATTATGAAGAACTAAAATCTATGAATTGGGTTGCATGGAGCTATCTCAATAGATTTCCTCCATAGACTTAGACAAGAGTAGCATTCAAAACTATGTCTAAGAACTAGGTATTACTTATTAATATATTTGAGCAATTTAATACTAGAATTGTAAAGTATAGAGGGAAACCCATCCTTGCCATGCCAAAGAAAGGACTTCCTCGATAATAAAGATGGATAAAAGATAACCAAATTGCTAGGGACAAAAGGAACCATTCACCTAATGCTAGGAGCAAACTAGAATAAGCAAAGAATAAGTGAGTCTTAGGATCAACTACTTGTTAGAGATGAGGATGGATCAAAGTTTCCATTGCAGCACAAAGTGAGGTTTACAAATGAGTATGTGGCAGGCCTCATGGAGTTAATATGATCTTTTAGTGGATCAAACTTTTCTAGAATCCCTTATGCACATATAATTGCTTGTCTGGGGGCATAAGGATTTGGGGGCCTAAGCAGTTTGTGCATACATTATACTCATTGGCATTCTATCCTCACTTCTCATTGTTCTGTTGGTGGTGAAAGACCCAGTAAGCGGACGATCAAGAAAAGTAATGTACCGAGGAACCTTTTTAAAGCTATATGATTCAACAAAATATGAAAAATATGGTTCCCAAGGTCATAATAGTAGAAGGTTCAACAAAACTACTACTAGAGATATAAATGCCAATAATTGAAGAAAACGCATAGGATAATGTACTATTATCTAAAAATTGAGTTGTTTGCTTCTTTATTTGCTTGTTTTGCCTATTAAATTTATTATTTTGCAAGGAATGTCCATTGAAGAACTAAGAGAGGAATTTGCATCTTTACGGGCAATTGGTCAATTAGTCACACCATCACAACAAATACTGCTTCCAACTTTTCTACAGGTTTATCTATACATTATTGATTTTTTAGGCCTTATATAGAATGATAGTTTGACTGGTGTTGCTGGATCATGTCCACTCTTCTTTCCAAGTTCTATCATTTTCTATATGTCCACCTATCTCAAGCCAAACCACTATAGTGGCCTATAACATCAAGTAGTGCAAGTAGCTATGGTGTAAGGCCCAATATTGTCATATTAATTCATAAATGTTTTAACTAGGTTTTGTTTACGATTATTGGAAGGAATAAAAAATTGAATATATGTCTATGGCATTAGCACCCATCAACCTCACTTGGCATCTCACATGCAATTGAACCATCTGCAAAGCTCATTTAAAATAAGATTGCAACTTACATGTGGGCCTCAAATGCAATTTTCCTAACTGAGGAGTCCTATAGCTGCTGTAGTTCCTTCTACTCCTTCAGCTACCACAACTCCTGTATGAATAAATCCTACACTATTTCAATGGAGGAGCCAACAATGTACCATTAGAGAGATTTCTTGATGCTAGTAAAGTCATTAGAAAGCAGTGTCAAAGAGATACTATTGAGAGCCATTAGGATCGCCGGGAGCAGATTTGCATTGTTAGCCTCATCAAGTGAGAGTAATCCTCTTGCAACTTCAAGTGAGAGTAGGACCAAAGCATTTACTTTACATTTTCTATTGTAAACTTTCCAACACAAAAAATTACATATAATAGAGAGAGACTAGACCGATTCTAAGTTGCCCAATCCTAATACTTCAACTGAATGAACACAAGCAGGATAAACAGTATAACAATCATTGTCGTGAATACCCAATTCGGATATCTAAATCTCTTCCATTGCCTCTCATAGGTTAAATTCCTCTTCATAGCTGAGTGGTATTGAATATATTTTTCAAACTTAAAAATGACTGCTTATTTTTTTATTTTGTCGAAGTTGAACATTATTCGTGTTTCACATTTTAGGACTTCAAGACTAATTTATTTTATTTCGTCCCATTGAGGATACACAAGCATTTACAGAGGCATCATCTTCCTGTGATGAATTCCTTTTTGTTAAATGAGTTTTTATAAATTAATTTTCGTCCCAAAAATAACACAAACATTCAAGGTTGACTTTTCGTTGCTTTAAAGAGTTTTTGGACGATTTTCCAGGTTAGAAAAACTTGAAAAACTCACTCCATCGAATTCCAGTTCAAACCAGGTGGGGGCAATAATGAGATAAAATTCCCACTAAGAATTTTCTCAATTCACATAACACGAACCTAAACTCTTGTTTTAGAAGAAGATACACCATACCAACTTAATTAATTCACTTTAGTCAACAATTTATCTTTCTTTTGGTAGAGAACCGCCAATGTGTCGAGCTTTTCCTGTCCATATTCCATTCAAAAATACAACTCGGCCAGCGAACCTAAAAAATAAAGTACCCCGCAAAAGTTCGTTTCACGAATTCGGGGTCAAGATATTTGTCTGTCCGGAGCTGATGACTGCAGTTTTGGGCCTGAATGCCGGTCATTTAAAAAAATTGTAAAAGGCAATTCTTTAGAAAATATTACGTGGAATTTTATAAATGAATGAAAATGCAGTTAATTTCTTCCCTTTTTTTTTATCTGTGCACAACCACATTTTGAAAATGTGATTCATAAATTAATATGAAGAAGAACTGCAACAGTTGTTCAATAATTGTGAACAGTTCCATAAGATTTTGTCCCTTTATATTAGGGGTATATATTTGCCATACAATACACGATGAATTCATTTTTAAATCTCTTTCAACCTTTATTCATGCAAAATTTTCACAATTTTAAGAGTAAATTTTACAAATATTAACACTTAAATAATGATTTATACAATGAATTGACTATGTATTAAATACTGAATATTTGCTCCCCAAACAGTGAGTATATATTCAGTGCATTATACATAATGAATTCATTATATAAATTACTATAAGAGTATTGATACTTGTAAAACACTCTTAAAAATTATAAAAATTTTACACATAAAGATCGATAGAGATTTACAAAATGAACTCATTGTGTATCATACGGCAAATGTTTACCTCTAGTGTAAAGGGACAAAGTCCCACGGAACTGTTCATATATATTGAACAACGGTTCTTGTTATAAATTTATTAACCGCATTTTCAAGCTATAATGGTGCACTAGATGAGGAAAAAAAGAGTCAACCGCGTGTTATTTGACAAAATACCTTTTAGGGAACCGTTTTTTGTAATTTATTTTAAATTACCAGTATTGAGACCCAAAACTTCTGATGAATGTGTGTCACTTGAAACCAATCACAACTTACTCGAACCCATAATAGCACAACAAGATCGTTCCTCCAGCTACGGAGAGCTGTTCACTATCCCGACCGAGGTGAAAGATCATGTTAGCACGCTTTATTTAAGAAGAAGATAAGCAAGATGTATGTTGAAATTGAAAATGAAGGATAGACAATTGAAAACCTACAATGTGATTTAACGCACATAAGTCTAGCATAAAGAAGTTTGAACATGCCAAACATCAGTTGAAATATGTCATACCGTTCAAACGTACCCAAAAAGATGGCAGTTCCGGTTTCTCAGATTTGTTAAGGAACATGTCCTGAGCATTTATTTGCATTCATTACTCTGAGTTCAATCTCTGTATATCAACTAACTGGTAGAGATCACCTCTCCTCTGCTTCACCAAGGGCAAGTTCGTCCTGCACATTTTAATTGCACAGTATACGATCAAACAGAAAATTCCAACTTTTTTTTTGGCTTTAGGGGTTTAATCTCATTCAACCCTATTACAATTCAGGGAGTCATAAGATGCATCATACGATGTTTACCACTATCTCTGCTCATCCCTTGATGGATGTTAGTCCTAGGATTCGATGCATTCATGTTCTCATGTAATTTCAGCAAAAACTAAAAGTTGCTTACCTTCGCATTTCCATTATGGAATAATCAATCTCAGAGATGATGATTGCTTCCTCATGCTCCGTTGTAGCAAGAACCTCTCCGAACTGCCAAAATTACATAAAAAAGAACTTAAACCCGACTCGAGAATCGTGAGAGTGATGAAAATGAGCATGCAATGGATGCAACTTACTGGTCCAATGAGAGTGGAGTGGCCCCAGGCAACATAACCAGCCCCAGCATCCCGAGCAGGCGAACAAGTTGCAACATATAACTGTCAATTCATAGACATCTTATAGGAACATTTATCGGTAAAAGGTTGTGGAACCCTTTTAAAAGCTTAAGCCGTTATGCAGAAGTGTGGTATCATACTTATCCCAACAGCATTCCACGTAATTAACAGTGTATGATTGTCAAAAGTAATTTTGTAAGTCAGAGGCTCAAGTCAAAGCTAAATGAAATGAATAGTGCAATGATTTTTGCTGGAAAATTGTGCAGGTAATACTTAGCATACCAGAGCAATACCTCGGTCGTGCAAAATCAAACTAACAAGTCAAACTAAACCACAGAGTTTGTGGTCATTTCTTACATGGACTTTCAGAGACCATAAAAATCATACTATAAGCAATAAATATATGCTAGTCACGACAAAAGAAAGATGAAGATCCATTTATGCTACCTGGTTGTCAACAGCCCTGCAGAATGAAAGGAGAATAGAGTCAGCACAGTAGCAACAAACAGTTCAGAGTACGAGAAGAAGAAACAGAGTTATAAAATAATGTAGAATACGATTTGGCCACTTCAGAGTGAAAAACATGGCACAATTATCTCCTGAATAGATGACTATCCTAAAGCTTAAACTTATCATGGCATTATGTCTTTGTTTCAGCATAACTGGGACATGCATACCAGAGAATAGGAAGGTTGGGATAAATGTTCCTTTGATTTTGTTTTGAGCTCGCTGAAAAGGTTGCTGATGAGGTGATTACCTATGCTCAACCACATATTCGTATAAAAACTAGAAACTAATTATGAGATTCACTACTCAAAAGATGTCCAGTCCCAACTAGACAAACTGGAACCTAATCATTACTAGAATCAAATCACAATTTTGGGAATGATCACCTCGCTCGTTGTAATAATTCCCAATGCAGCGGTCCAGTAGTCATGTTAAATGCTCCAGGATAGCACAGCAAATGAGCACCTGATGAAAATAATCCAAAATATTCTGATAAACAAAATATGAAAATGAAATTCATTGGGCATATTAGAAATTTAGGGCGTAAAATTAGTCTACCGGCCCAATAAATACTAACACATGGCCGTGGAACTAAACTCAAAATATTGTAAAGAGAAAAGAAACATGAACCTCTCGCTGCATAAATCATAGCCAACTCTGGAAAACGGATGTCATAACAGATGCCAATACCAATTCGCCCAACATCTGCAACAATCAATGGCATGGCAGTAAACTATTAACAGGATGAGTACTTGAAAAAATCAACAGTCAAATATGAATCACAAGTTCAAAATTCTGTTCAAGAAGCTGGGGAACTAGATGCACAAGTAGAAACAATACCTGTGTCAACAATTGTAGGTGTCTCCCCTGCTGTAAGAGTCTTTGATTCCATAAATGTGATCTTCCCAGGAATATCAATATCAAAGAGATGTATCTGTCATTCCACATGTGAATTACAGAAAAAAGTTTTCAAGACAGACTTGACATATAACGCTCTAACAATATCATTATTTGTAGCATGATTTTTAATAAGGAATGGAATCAATACACAAAAAGGGACGATTCTATATGGTGGTTTTATTCGCACCTTTATACCATTCCATGAATCGTTGCTCAAAATTATTAATATTATATCAAATCAAAAATATGGATTGAAAGCGCCAACTAGGTTTCCAAGCATATCAACAAGCTTATAGCAACTATTTTATGAGCATTAGGCAAAGAAATACTACCTTGCGGTGCTTGGCTTTTAACTTTCCATCAGAATCAAGGACACAACAAGTGTTGTACAGGCGATCACCTGATCTTTCAGGTATGGAGCCGCCAACTATGGTGATTTTGAGTAGACGTGCAACTTCTGATAACATGTCTACTGATGGAGAAGCCCCTGCATCAATGTCCTCGGCATAAACCGGGAAGCTATCATTTGAATAAGGGCTATTCCATATTTCCTGAATGGAAGATAGGAATTATGAAGAGGAATCCACAAACACCCTTTAAGATTAAATGGATCATTCTTGTGGAGTAAGTGCAATCTTAGACAAATGCACCTGGATGGATGAGAATATAAGTAAATAATAGAAAATCATGGAAGCACAGTAGCCAAGAATGAAAGATTCACATTTTTAAACTGCTATGTTCACATCTTATCAGAGGCATCGCTAGGTTGATGTAAAACAAGTGTTTAAGCCCTCTAATATGTGACATGTTCCTAGCTACTCCAAATGTAAAACAATCGCAATTCTGTGAATGAACATAACAATCCCACAATATCATAATTTGTCAGCTATTCCCTTCCATTTCTTTTTCATTCCGTTCACCAAATTGGCCATAAGCTACATTAATGTCATTGGTTTTATACACTACTAAAATGTGAAATACCAAAAAGGAGTAAACTGAGAATCATACGGGCAAGACTACAAGCTGAGCACCCTTCTCAGCAGCCTCTTCAATTGCCTTTCGAGCATGAGCAATGTTCCTCTCTTTGTCTGATGTCACTGACAGCTGGCATAGCCCAATTTTGAACTGAACTGACAATAAAAGCACAAAATTGCACATATTACTTACCTGAAACCATATATAGGATAAAGAAACAAACAACCAAGTGCATAGCCATTTTGACAAATGGGAATAAAGGACTTGTCCTATAGGGTATAAAATGTAGAGTTACTCTTATTACTTGATAGTTTATGTCAATATAGCATCTCAAGAGACTTCCCTCGAATTATAATGTTGATGGCTTCTTGCACATGAAAGAAAACTTATAGTGTGTACATCGAAATAAAAGATTCATGAAGTAAAATATAGGATTTGTAATAACATGTAAGAACACGATAACTCGTGACATCATAACATACATACTACACAATGTCTTAGGCCCGGTAACAACCAAGTGCATAGCCATTTTGACAAATGGGAATAAAGGACTTGTCCTATAGGGTATAACATGTAGAGTTACTCTTATTATTTGATAGTTTATGTCAATATAGCATCTCAAGAGACTTCCCTCGAAGTATAATGTTGATGGCTTCTTGCACGTGAGAGAAAACTTATAGTGTGTACATCAAAATAAAAGATCCATGAAGTAAAATATAGGATTTGGAATAACATGTAAGAACACGATAGCTCGTGACATCATAACATACATACTACACAATGTCTTAGGCCCAGTGCCACAACACTGGATCTTAGCAGATTAAGAACACCCAAGCTCTCATTCTGTCATGTATGCAGGGCCTCTAATAAAAGATGTGGAAATACAATGATGGGCATTATCTAAGATTTAGCGCTACTACCAGCACTGTTTGTCCTAAAAATTTTGACTGCTGTGCCCGGACAAAGTTTGATAAACAAGAAAGTATATATTAAAAAAATGCGGCTCGTAAAACCTGCAACTGCTTTGATGGTAAAGTATAGCTCCTAAGAGTAACTCCCCGTCATAAAAAAAAAAAAAAAATTCCTAAGAGCTCAAATTTCATATACCAAAAATATTACACCAGTTTTTTCATGATATGAATTCAAATTTACATACAGAGGAAACAAGATATACAAATAACAATTAACCACCAGTCCAAAAACCTTTTCAATTCTTCAAGTACAAAAACATCAGATCAGAGAATATACAGCCAAAATAAAAATACACACACAAAAAAAAAGGATATACAGCAAAACACCTAGAGCTACCCCAGTATGGTCCTCATCAGCATGACACTTGAACATAAATACAAAACAAAAACTTCGTAACCCAAAATATTAATTCCAAGGCCAGTATCAGTAAAAAAAATATTTTTTTTGAAACAACTCGCCTTCGTTAGAGGGGGAGCCGGACAGGATACGACGGGGGGAGACCTCGCCTGCTCGGGCTTGAAGGAGGAAGCCATTACAGAGGAGAAATTGGAGAATCTTGATTGGAACTTGTGAGCAAGATTCAGGGGATTGGAGAAGATTCTAGCTCTTGGGGCGTTAATAAGACCCAACGAGGGAGAGTGGGGCTTAGAGAAAAGATTGATTGAGCGTGAGCGAGATGAGTTTGTGTTGAGAACGAGCTGGGTTTTGGGGCTGTGCAGGAGCGATGAGAGTGCTGATGACTTCATTCTCTTCGATATTTTCGGGGGTTTTGTAGCGTCATTTCGGCAGCACTGAGGCTGCTGAAGATCCCTCTCAAGGGACAGTGACCAATGGTGGGGAAGATACAAAGCGATGTCGTACTATCAGCATGAATTTTGGACCTTTTACTTTCGTAGCAAAACCTTTTTTTTTTTTTTGAGAAATAGATTTTGGTACCATTGTTGTCATGCTCCTTATTCCCTAGCTTATATGCAACCTTAAATTTATATCAAACTATCAGTGTAGACCCCAAAATTATAAAACTATCAGTTTAGTTCTCACCATTTAATTTCACCTATCAAATTAGTTCATGCATTATAATGTTTTTTACGATTGGTGACGTGGACGATGACAACCATTTTTTAGGGTCCCACGTACCACATGATAATCAATAAATAAATAAAATTATTTTCATAAATAATAAATTGAATAAATTATCATTTAAGTTCTTAAAATTATAATGAGTCATCAATTTAGTCATTAAAATTTGAAAGCCAACAATTTGTCCTTATTATTTAATCCTATTGGATAATTTCATCCAACCATTACAACATCATTTTACAAGACCGATGGGACACTAACAGCCTATTTTGTAGTTATAATACCACACGAAAATCAACAATTAGATAAAATACCCAAAGTATTACTTTCTCTTAATTATTTATCAAAGTCTCAAGCCATTGACACTCATCACTCAATTTTCAACCATTCAGAAATCCAGAACAATTCAAATCTCAATTAAAACAATTATTATTGATCTCAATGGATTCAGTGTACAAAGATACATATGAAAACTAGAGTTTAACAAGCATGCAAGGGAATTTCAAACCAACAACATGGACTCACATCTCAATTGAAAGGGTGTTGAATTTAAAAGTTACAATTGTCACTTATCAGTAATAAATAAAAGTCCCCTAATCTTGTTGCTTATTAGCTCTCCTTGAATCTTCTAGTGTCGGTTCTAATTTTAATTTATATTTCGATTGGGGAGGTGTCATTTAAATTTAAGTTATGATTATTACATATCTATACAAAAATAAAAGTCCTTAAACTCAATTTTTAAAAGAAAATACGTGTAAGAACAAATCCATGCCAAATAGATGTCAATTGTTTGCCCAAAGATACATGATGGTCAATGTGTTGTTGACTTCCATAATTATACAATAATTCTCGAACAACCGATAAAATACCCAATTGAAACTTGAGGTACTTATTCCACTCTAGAACTTTTATAACTTCATTTACCACTTTCACTCTACGTACGTACTGACTGACTTGAGCATCGAAGGGATGAATTGAATCATAACCCCTAGCTCAGTTTTTCTTTCTAGTTTTAGGTTTCTTGAACAAGCTCAAGGTAGATCAGCTCTCAACCGCTCCCAAAGTCTCTTTTACCCTTTTTTTTTGTCTAAATCATAATAGTTGGACCAACGTGTCTAACGAAATTAAAATATCAAGACTAAATTGATGAATTTCAAAATTTGGGGACCAAATTTATTTTCATCTCAAATTTGAGGACCAAATTGATGGTCTACTTATTTTATTTTCTAAATTTTAACCATTCATAACTCACCATTTATCATTGGGATCCAAAGAACTGGCTATCACCATCTATGTCAGCCTTCATAAAATATGTGGATCGAATTGACCGACAGAATAAAATAGCGAGGGACAAATTGATGGCTTTTAAACTTTCAGAATGAAATCGACAACTCGCTACAAATTTGAGAATTAAAATGATGGTTTACATAGGTTTAGAGCATTCAATTTTTCAGTAATTTAAATATGAAATTAAATAATAAATTTAGAAAAAATAGAATGATTTTATGTATAATAAATGTTTAAGTGGTTAGAAAAACTTGTATGAAATAAGAGAGAATGTGATAGTAAAGAAAGATTTGGTAGTTGGATATTAATGAATTTACCATCACATCTCTATTTTTTCTCAATATAATGAACAATTAAATTTTATACATTACTTGATAATTTAGGATATCGAAAAAGATATTAAAATTACTAAATGCTTCCATATATTTATATAGATATGGACTCGTGCTCCACAAGAAACAAAAATAAAAAAAAAAAATTGAATGCTGAGACAAACTAGTATAGTATATTGTAATTTAATTTATTTAAAATTCATTAACTTAAAGTAGTATATAGAGCATGTATAGTTGTCATCAGTATATGCTACCAATTTTAGCTTTGCAAATTTACAATTTTAGATCATTTGTTTGAAAAATGGGTTTTATTTTTCTACTAAAATTGTAGATATATAGTGAGTTAGGCAAATCAAAGCAATTAATAAAACTTTTTACCGCTGAGATCGTAGCTATTAAGTGAGATGAGAAAATGACTGAAATCATTAGGTTACCCTTAATCTTGAGATTTTTTATAGTAGATATATATCATAAATTTTAATATATACATTAGATTACTTGCAAATATAGGAAACAAAAAAAAAACTAAAAAATACCAACATTTGTATATAATAGTATAGAAAATATAGATGAAGTTAAGAAGATAATTTTTAAGAAAACATTCGGTTTTCATATAGGTAAACATATTTTTGAATCTTCACCATTTTAAAGAAAAAATTTGTGAAAATATGAAAAATCCTCTATACGTAGGGAAAAAACATGTTTTTCCCATTATTTCCTGTTTCGTGTTTCTTCTATAGTAGACATAGTCTAATCCCACAATGAACCGGTCAATCACCTTGTTTCAAAGCCGACGATTTGTTTAAGGAGTGCAAAAATCTTTGTGAAAAGTAACATTCGGGTATTAAAAAAATTACTTCATGGAATAGTTTTTAAAAATCTAATCGGACTAAAAACTGCTCAAGATACCAATTCTATGTTCAACCGGGATGGACTGTCTGGATTTAAAAAATAAAACTATGAAAATACATGTAGCAACCTAAAATACTTGAGACATCGATATTTTAATATACAATCACAACTTCAATATAATCCTTATAATATCCAAATTTAATATAAATTAATGTTTAAAAACATCGCATATTCTAATTAAGTTCCAATGATGAAAAAATGTCTCACAATACAAACCAAAATACCATATAAAATAGATGCTTGAACCACACAAAGTTGAATCCTTGCCAAATTCAATGGTTTAAATTCCAAATATTAAAAAGTCAAATTCTTGTCAAACTCATGAGCTCTGTCTTGATTAGGATGACTAATTTTCATGCCAATCAAATAAAGGTCGCATACGGCTGTCATGTAGTTACGATGTCATGGACTAATTCACAACCAAATATGAAAAGAATATGAACACAAACAAACCACAAAATTGCTTAAATTATATCATGGATTAAAGAGGATTACACGAATCAGACTTGAATTACAACTAGTGTAATTCAAAGACCACTTATGATGTAACATAACAAATAAAATAAAACTTAAAAGTTTTCATGATTTCTTCTATCAACAATTCATCATCCATGACATAAGGTAGTGATGCTGGTTGACTTCCAACATTCAATGCAACTTTTTCTAAATTTTGTGGAGCACAACAAAACCATGAGTCACACTACTAAAGTCAAAGCTATGAACAAGTACTAGACTCATGAATTAAAACTCACCACAAAATCATGTCTTAGTTCGGAAAAATAATAAGCATTTGCAAGAAAGTAAAACCAACTTGAATCTGAGCATGAATCACGTGCGATCTAAGAAGCTAATCCCAATCATCGAACCTGTTTCTAATTAGCTACCAAGTGGAAGAGACGATTACAGGCTACACCATTTGCATCCAATAATTGGAGCAATCTTAACTCAAGGGGGAAGGAAATCCTGTAGAGTGAACACCCTTTACATGCAATTCAATTTCATTGACCTTGTATTTCATCATAAAAGGTCTCAATGAAAGGAATCTATCAATGACATCCAATTAATTATAGAGTAAGTTTGAATCTGCCCCAACCACAATAGCCCCTGTGAATAAGAAGACCGCAGCCCCAGCAAATTTGCCAGAGGGTCTGGCCGCAACAAGACATAGTTCATCCGAGCAGGTTCACTCGCAACCCCAGCAGGTTCACTCGCAGCCCAGTTGGTTCATTCGTAGCAAACCCTAGCAAACCGCCCTAAGAACCTCAGCGAGGAAGACAATAGCAGAACATAGGAAATTGGAAAAAAATGGAAAACTATAAGAAAATAGAAGAAACTTACAGAGAAGAAGAAGAAGAACAAGAAACAATGGAAAGCTCTGCTTGGCTACTAGTGTTTGTCTTGGAGAGGAAAGTGGAAAAGAAAAAAATATTCTATAAGTAAAAAAGAGTGAGTTTGTGAACCAGCACATTTTCATGGATTCAATTGGTTTCGCCAAAATGACCAGTTCAACTTCAAGGATTTGAAATCAAATAATCCCAAAAATATACGTGCCAAAATCATTAATAGATTGTGCATAAATATAAAGTGGAAGCATACATTAATTCATTGTGGTAGTCGTGAAATCAGCTTTTGGGTTTGGATCTTTTGAGTTTACATAGCACCACTTGAGAGGACGTGGGTTCTCTCTTATTCTCACAGTGACCAAAGGGATGGGGGCGTATTTACAACATGTGACTCAGGCACCATAATCCCTTTTATTGCATATTAGTGCTCGAAATTTTATTAATTTCTAATTTTGTCTATCATAAAATCAGAAATTATCTTTTAGTATTTACACATAGTCCCCACACCTTATGAGATATCATTAAGGCCCATATTGAACATAATTAGATCACTTAATTGGGCCAATTATTACGATAGCGTAGACACTTGCTTTTCAACATATTCTTGGACCATATTATTCGGATTAAATTCTAGAATGAAATCTTCATCGGTGAATGTAATTGCTTCAAAACAATCAGCCTTGGGAGTAGAATGAGTGGCATTAATCTCACTCTCCTCCTTATCCTCTTTACTGACAGTCTAGTTGCATGAGGACGAGAATGTCATGACATATTGTAACTTATTCAAAAGGAAATGCCACAGCATGATTTCGATTCTTACCTTCTAATGTAACTATCGTTCTTAGTGAGTGCTTTACGTCTTCTTTTGTAGATCGTCCTCTTCTCCCTCCAAAAGACCTTGAGTTGCACTTTCAGTCCTTTGAACACTTTATGAAGTATGTGTTATGACCAGAAAATTTGATAGAATTTTCCATAAAATTTGGATATTCCAAATAAGAAAAATAAGACCTGCTATAAAACATTTAAAACAACCAACCAAATTCAAACATATAACTTCAGAAAATATCCAAAAGTAACATTTCAATTTCCGGATCGTAATGTGTGTTTACAAATCACAAGTATTTAAACTAATTCTTATGAACTACAAAAACCGACTAACCAAAATCTTCTTCGATCCCTGCTACACTAACTCCACTTGTTATATCCATCAAGTTGACCTCGAATAAATCTGTAAAAATGATATGCTGAAGGTGTGAGCTGCATCTCAGTGAATATTCAGTTCTAAGGTAAAATAATTTTATATATCATTAGTTAATTAACAATATAAATACTTAAAATCTCATAAATCAATTCTTATTCATTTTATTTACTCTATTATTGTATATAATACTTAGATATAACTATACTTATACGTACCTCAAAACATTAGTGCAGTTGACATGAGAAATTTAACCCTTCACAGCTCAACACACAATACACACTCACATACAGATCTCAATTATAACCATATCACATTAATTTAATCGAACAAGACATGTAACACCAATTGATAATCAATACAATCGACATATTTCATAGCAAGTACACTTTCAAACCAAAGACCTTAAACAAGTTGATGTATTAGACTTGACAAACAATTAGTATAGCCATTGGGTCACATCTCCCCTATGACAGGGTTCTAACGATATCGATACTCAGCTCTCTGACGATACCGCGACCGTACCATAATCAATATCAATCTTCCTCCCAATCTCTCGGTGCCATTCATCCACACATTACACTTCATGAGGGCCGTCTATTGCCCTCTAGCAGTAAGAGCAATTTTATTTATCTTATTTTTATACGTTGTTAGAAGCCAACGGTAAATTACCTCGCTGGACATCAACGGTAAATTAACTCTCTCTGTTTTCATTTTTCTTTACCCTTTTTTTTAACCCATTTCTAATCCGCTGGCTTAACGGTCACCATAGTTATATTCAATCAATTCACATTAATTTCACACAATCAATACAATTCACATATCTAGAATCACACAACAAAGTCAACCAATAACTACAAAATCAGTTATTCACATCTGAATCACAGCACAAGCAACCAATTCTTTACAATAACATCACATATTCAATCAATAACACGAAGTATAATACAAACAATATCATGCAATATAATCAATACAACCATGTGTGTATATATATATCCATGCACTAGCCTACAGTGTCAATAACCAATCAGTCACATTAATAATATATTTTCAATTATTTACCATTCCACATAGCATATAATGCTTTTACACTATATATATTTATATCATTTTATGATAGAAAATAATACCCACAATTATGCCAAGTAATTATCTTCAAGCTTAGCCCTTCAAATACAAATTATGTAAGAAGAATCTGCATTTCTTCTTCGTACTCAACACGACACTACATCAGTTTAGATATTCTAGAGGTCCAAGCATTTTCGAATGGGTACCAAAACCTTTCTTGTTAATTATTTCTTCAGCCATGATACTTTATCTAATATCTCCCTTCTTCACAGAATCTTCGAGATTATCATTGTTAGAGAAATTATTCCAAGGCAAAATGCACTTATCACTTCCATCGTTGAGGCTGAGACTATTGTGACTATTGTTGATTTACTGAACTTTGACTCCTCCAAATCACAGGTTGTTTTGTTAGATTTACCATTCTATAATTTTTTGAGGGTGTTGATCTGACCATAGTCTTTTTGGCAAAATGGGAGATTCAAGTGCGGAGGCACTTTGGTGAACATTGATCCATCAGAAGGTTGGTATTACCGTGCATGCCCCAATTACAAAAACAGCTATTCAGACTTATCGCTCCATAATCTGGTGTAATCGTTGCAGTGAAGCATATATAACACCCGTCCCTTGGTATTTATTCATGTGTTTTCTTCCTACACTTGTAAACACATTATATATGTAAAATATGAAGAGATGATATTCTAATTAATGCAGGTATAAGTTAAATATGATTGTTGAAGACCATACAAGGAGAGCAAGTTTTATCATGTTTGGAAAATCTGTTCAAGATCTGATACAGATTCCCGTTCCAAATCTTGCCAGTAGCATCGGTTCAAATCAATCAACTCTACTGCCAGTTTCTCGATGCAACTCTGCTGCCAGTTTTCAATAGACTCTTTGGCAAGAATTATGTTTTCACTGATCTTGCAGGCCGTCAATCCATTTTTCAGAGCAAGAAAAGCTTCAGAGTCATTACAATGATTCTAAATACTGATCATCTTGCTCTCCACCAAATAAAACAATCAAGATTGTTGGAAGCACCACAGAAAGTGCACTTCTTGTTCTTGCCTTTCGAAATCTGAATGCACTAAATTCTATCAAATATTAAAGTATATCCTTTATTTCCAAATACTAACTCTATATTATGTCATCTTACATTGGTAGGCCCTTCTATTATACAAATGGAAACACCTCTTTCACTTTCTAGATCCAGTAACCAGAATACATCTTTTTCTCTAAGCAAATGCATCCCAGATCATAGTAGACCAGGACACAGATGCGTAAGTCATAATATGTCTGAAAATAATTGTTGACATATCTGTGTGTATGTATCAAATTTGATATTTATTTTATACTCGCAAAAATATAAAAAAAAAATTGATTTTAGCACACCATCTCCCACCAGTGAAGTGAGTGCAATAAGTATGCCTTTGGAAGAAATATAGTTGTCTGACCAACCAGATATTGAAGAACCTTTGCAGAAAAAGCCACGAAATCTGTAAACATTTTTCTTATCAAATTTGTTTCTTCATATTTATCTTACTTCTGTGCTTTCAATGATTACAAAATTTATGACATCTTACTTCAATTCTTAATAGGATCATCAGAAAGAGAAGAAGGATTAGAGATCGATGATGAAGTGACTGGAAAGATATTTTGGTATTTTTAATGATTTCTACTATAGTAGGGTCATAGCACTTTGTTTTTTTTTTTTTGTTGAAGACTAGCAGATTACAAGACCACTTTTATTTTTTGTTTTGTTTTTTACCTTTGATGTACAGTGATTGTAGTTTTGCTTTCACTGGTGCTACCATTTTTATATCTGCAGGTTGTTGATGTAAAAAATAGGTAGCATGCAAGTGTAGTCAAAAGCAATACTTGAATGGTCTTGGGTCTTCCTGAGATTGATGTACAATGTTTGAAGCTTATATGCTCTTTGTAAGGTTATGTATAGTCTTCACTATAGTTTTATTTTGAGAGGTCATAAATATTTTTGTTAATAATCTGCCGTCCCCTGCTGCATTGCGAGTCTCACACTCATATTAACAATAATAAGATAACAAAGACAGGAGCTGGGCACGTCAGCGTTGGATTTAAGTCGTGAATATGAAGTGTATTTATAAGTTGAACGTTAGCAAAGTAGGCAACTGGGCCTAGAGAAACTTGCCACATTTGCAAGCTTACGTGGGTAAGGGAATTACCGGAAATGGTTCCTGTCAAAGATCGCCGTTGTCAAACACTCATATGTTATATTATTGATGATGGGTTTTACAAGAGATTGGGCCTATTTCCACCTAAAAATCTAAGTTATAAAGTGGCAGTACGTAGTTTGGTGAAATATGCAATTATGTCTAAAAGAGACATCAGATTTGTAGGATTATGTTGGTGAGGTGACTACTGAAGACGGGTCCGGATTTTATGCCAACTATTACTATAGTCAGACAATCATAGATTATATTATCGATAATGGGCCTTACAAAAGGCTATGTCCATTTCCACCTAAAAGTCTAAGCTATTAAGTGATGGTACTTAATTATCTTTTAAACCCATAATTATACTTTAACTTATGTGGGATTAACACACCTTGTCACACGTAACGTGTTAAGACACTTAGCACAGCTCTATTATCATGTTGAATTATATATTATGAGCGGACCATTAGCGAAATAAGCGATTATGCCTAGAAGAGGCTACCAAGTTTATGGGTTTATGTCAATAGAAGACTATTGGAGATGAGTTTGGATTTACGTCAGACATTGTCATGATCATATGCTTATATATTATATTATTGATAATGAGTCTTACACGAGACTGAACCCGTTTTCTCTTAAAAGTCTAAGCTATTAGGATGAGGTATATAATTATCTTATAAACCAATTATTTTTCTCTTATATTATTGATGTGAGATGTAAAACCCCCTTTCACGTGCAGTTTGTTAAGGGTTTTAGCCTAGTTCTAATACCATGCTAATTTTGTGTTAGTGAGTGGACTGTTGGTGAAGTAGGCGACTGGGTCGGGAGGAGACTGTTGGGTTTGTAGGCTTACGTCGACAAGGGGGCTACCGGAGACAAGTCCGAGTTTTACACCAGAGATTGACATGATAATATATTATTGGTAATGAGTTTTAGAAGATGCTAAGTCTGTTTCCACCTAAAAGTCTAAGCAATCGAGTAGCGGTACTCAACTATCTTGTTAAACCCATGATTATATTCTTATCTAATTGACATGGGATCTAACAAAGTGTAACATTTAACAAATTTGTAATTCATTCAAAAATTCGTTGGCTAATTCCATTCAATTTCTATCAAATACAAAATACATCTCATTTAAGTGAGAAAATTTGATGTAATTGCACTCATTCTCAACCTATTTTTTAAGTAATTATGAATTTGGCTCTGATGTGTACTTAATTATTTTCCTTTCTCTTAATTTAAATTATTATAACTTTTTGGTTTTAATGATTATTATTTACTAGTAATGAACTTTTGCTATACACGGTGATGTTATCATGGCAATTAAGAAGAGTAAAAATATTGTTACACGTTAAGAGAAAAGGATGAAATTACATATAGGTAATTAAAATATGTTTTTAAACTCTAGTTGATATAAAATCCAAATGAAATCTAGAACGAAAAATAATGGTGCCCATGGGAGAGCAGTCCCATTGGTCGGACGCTGTAAACCTCCAAGGTTCGAATTCAGAAGGGGTGTTTTCTCATGGATGGAACATTTATAACTCTCGAACCCGTCAAATTCGTTTGACTTACCCAGCACACGTTATTTGTGAGATATTAAGTATGTCCCAAGGAGGAGGTGTCGCGACCACCACTAGTTGAATTCGGAAGGCGTTCGGATACCTCATTTATTAAAAAAAAATTGTACAATATGCTAACATAACGTGGTTTGGTAATTAGAGCCTCCAAATCGTCAATCTACAATCGAGTGACGTCGAAAGCATCAATCGCTCTACAATATGCCAAAACGTGGTTTGGTGATGAGAACCTTCAATTGCATAATTAGAACCTTCAAGTCCTCAATTATCTACTGAGTGACATCGAAATCAATTCAATGGTTCGGTGAAACAGTCCGAATAGCAGCCCTCGACTTCTTATACGATGCCATAGCCCTCTCATCTATAACCAAGAGACACTTCATCAAACCCGATCCTGATCCTAACCTCCTTGTTTCTTCTTGGCGTCCTTCTCGACGCCTCGATCCAGTTCCAAAACGTCCAAGGCGCAGTCCACATCGGAGGCATACCCGCGTAGGTAAGGCCATTCTCGCCGTGATCTACTAGCCATGGTCAGTGAACCTCTTCAACGATTGCATTAATCTTCTCGTCGTCGATCTGCCAAGTCTTCACCAAGAAGCTGCAGAAATGAAGAAGGAAATAGAAGCTGAATAAGCAGCAACAGGCTGATTGTCTTAGCTGCTCCGCAAGTCTCCTCGTTGGGAAGGCCAATGGTGGCCAGTTCCTAGAATCCCAGTCGGAGATAGCTGACTATGGGTTTGGCCAGTGACCTTAAGACACCTGCTATTTACATCCACAGAATGATAGTGAGAGTCATACGATTCCATATACTTTTTAGGAGAAATGGAACCGCTCTATGAAATGGTGAGATAATGGAGAAGAAAGAGGAAGTTGCATGGGAGGGTGGAGAAGAAGCAGTGAGTTTTTTTGGAACGTAACCATTCAAGGGATGGACAAATTTTTTTGAGAAGATAACTGTTCAAACTAAGTGAAATGATAATAAATAATATTTTAAGAGATAATAAGTTAAATTAGATTAGATGATAAATTTGGAAAGGAAAATGAGATGAAAATTGTCATTTTCTAGTTTAAAATAGCAGAGATATTTATATATATATATAAAACATAAATTTCGAACGTGAGGCTAAAAAATTTGGATATGATCGTTCGTAATGCAACAAATGACTGCATGTCAGAGATCCTTGAGTAAATCACAGAAATCACTATCTGAGTCCAAGTAAATTGGTGAATTTAAAGGTTGGGATCTGAACCGGCAAGACGTTCGGATCTGGACTTCGGTGCTCGTGGACTAGTTGCAATGGATTTGCCCTCAATTTGATATATTTTATACGTGTATTTTTCTTTGTAATTAATTCTGAAAGACCTCTCCATAGTTTCCGATCTCACAATTTCTCAATTTCTATAACATTTTCTGATACACTCATTTTAAATAATGGTAAAATTCTCATTAGTTTAGAGAAAAAATTAGTTAAGTCAAAGATGTGTTCCCACGATCAGCAAATGCGCAAACCGACTCGGTCAGTTGCAGCGCTGACTTTATGGGGCTGGGCCTCTCTTCTTGGCCCATTATGCTCATGGTCTTCCTTTCAGATGGTCTAGAAGTTTCCAGATCTGATCAGTTCTGTCTGTAACCAGAGAAATCCGGCAGGAACCAGAAACTCCTGGAAGCTCCGCATCAACCTTAGTACCCTATAAATGCCGATCAGACGCCTCCTCCGTCATCACCCCCAGACTAAAGGACACAAACGGAAGCAACCTTAAGAAATCAGCCAAGCGCACCGAGCAATCAAGGAGTTCAGTAGGCAGAGCAATGGATCTCAGGATGCTGGGCCGCGACTCGCCGATCCTCACAGCGCTCCAGCACGTGATGGACCTGCCGTCGGAGGACTCGTACGATAAGTCTTCTTTCAATGCCCCGTCTCGGGCCTATGTTCGGGATGCGAGGGCAATGGCGTCTACCCCGGCGGATGTGAAGGAGCTCCCAGGCTCCTACGAGTTCGTGATCGACATGCCTGGGCTCAAGTCGGGAGACATCAAGGTTCAGGTTGAGGACGACAATGTGCTGATGATCAGCGGAGAGAGGAAGCGCGACGAGGAGAGGGAAGGGGAGAAGTACCTGAGAATGGAGCGGAGGGTCGGGAAATTCATGAGGAAGTTTGTGTTGCCCGAGAATGCAAACATCGAAGCCATCTCGGCAGTCTGCAAGGATGGAGTGCTGACTGTGACCGTGCAGAAGCTGCCTCCTCCCGAGCCCAAGAAGCCCAGGACCATCGAGGTGAAGATTGCCTGAACAACCTATGATGAGTTTGAGGATATGGCAAATAATAGATCCGACTCGAAGTGTTTCGCGTTTTGATGTATGATCATTGGAAAAGAGCTGGTTGGCAATCTGTGAGCATTTGCTTCAGATGGAATGAGTTGTATTGAATTTGGTGTGAGACTTCTCTTTTGAGCAAATGTGAATCAAATTTCTATGTATATGATTTCTGTTCCAATTCATCCATGGAGTCCTAATTTCTTATGTTCTACAGTCACAGACAAGTTGACTAGTATACATTCGAAGATGTACACTGTAAGCCATGGGACCAATGCAGCTGCAGTAAAGTCATGTTTGGGTGGGGTTTAAGTTGGGTGCGCACATATGATTCTTGTCATTCCGAAGAAGGATGTGAGAGGGGGAACATTGCCCCCTGGTGTCTTTCAATTTTCCCGATATGACGTTCTACTGATAGCGAAAAGTGAAGATCAAAATTTTTGGCCTAGATCAGGGTTAATAATTTAATTAGATATGAATTTATGTTATTTTCTCATTTTTAAAATAATTTTTTTCTCCTAATTTAAAAAAATATAAATTATGAGACATTTATTTCAATTAACAACTAATGTTTTCATTTGACGTGATAGTTTAAATTAATTATGTGATAAACGGTAAAATTACATTGCAGAGAGACATGGACACTATGGGTTCGATTTGCTAAAATACCTTGAGGGCAGACAGCTACACATTCAAACCTTCACATGGAACCAATCACAAGCGCGGGCGTCGCAGATTTCTTTGGTTTTGCCACACGGGAAAACTACGGAGCAAAGACCCCCAACTGGTACTCCATTAAAGGGAGCTATCTGGTTTTTGGGGTTTTTAGGGTCTGATTTGCTAAAATACCATTTATACCCTTACAGTTTTGATTGTCAATGGAAAGTATCAAGGACATGGTAGTAATTAGCAATCTTCTGCCTGTTCATCTCCTCCTACCTCCGCTGCAGCCCTGCCCATCACCGACCCCGCCGCTCGCACCGTCCCACTCACCCTCCTCCGATCAAGAGCCTCAGCTTATTTCTCAACGTGCCGTCGTCCTCCTCATCGTTGACTCACGGGATGAGGTCCTCTCGCTTCTCCTCCTGATACCGTGGAGATAGTGTTGCTGGGCAAGGACATCGCAGATTCCTCCTCACAGTCTGCCATCGAGGGCACCACCCTATTCATGTCAATAAATCGACAGAACAACCCTTCATCATCGGAGCTCCAATTTGCTCAGAAATAACAAAATGCCTCATTTCCAATCTATATGATAAACGTTCTTGGATGGAAAGTATCGTGAACTGGAAAAAAAAGAAGGGCAGATTTTAAGGTATCATATATGGACTACACAGTCCAAAATTGATCTAAAGAGGTTTGGGGAAAATGAAATTCAAGGAAAAGAGTAACTTTTGAAGAGCATGTTAGGCACAGAACAGTAATGGAAAAAAATATGTTTTCCAACAAGAAGTAATTCCATTGAGCATGTCATTGTACAAGAAGGAGCTCAATTGGAAACGTAATCGAACATATTCGAATACAAAAATACTCGAAAAATGAGACAGAAAGAGAAAGGAGTTGATTTGTCTACCTCGCGAGATGAACAATTGGGTTGAAGACATGGGAGCAAGCCAGGCGTACGCAGGGTGAACTACTCGATAGCTTCACCGTCCTACTCGGGATTAGACTCGATTGGATGAGGAGGGTGGGGGGGATGGTACCAGTGGCCGGGGACCTGGGGTTGTGAGCTGAGGAG
Source organism: Lagerstroemia speciosa (assembly GCA_037672795.1). Taxonomy (NCBI): domain Eukaryota; kingdom Viridiplantae; phylum Streptophyta; class Magnoliopsida; order Myrtales; family Lythraceae; genus Lagerstroemia; species Lagerstroemia speciosa. Next base: position 395,142 of record CM075302.1, on the reverse strand, counting down.
CAGGGGCAGCTGGCGAGGGGTGAAGAATGAAAAGGAAAATGATATTTCAAATTAGCAAAGAAGCCCTAAGGGTGTGAATGATATCACCAACGGAGATTGGCGCAAGTGGAAGGAGCTTGTGTCGCTAAGCAGAGGAGTCGGGTTCGAGCCCCTATGAACGCAGCAGGCCTTCTTGGGAGGGGTCCCCGGGAAACCGTCCAACAGTACTCCGAATCTGGATTAGTCGGCCAACTTTCGGGTACCGGACATCGAGTGGGAAACCAAAAAAAAAAAAGAGAATGATATTTCAAAGAGTTGGGCCCCACATTATCAACATGTCTCTTGCCATGTCATCTTACAGTTTCTCATACAATCAATTTAACGTGCCATGTGAAATGAAAATATTAGTTTCAACTTTGTGTGTTAAATGTAACAAACGTTTTATAGTTCAAGCATTTTTAGGTGACGCGAAAAAGTTCGCATTAAAAGTGAGAAGTTGATGTAAGTTCGGATCTAATTAGGTTATTAACCCTTTCAAAAATGTCGGACCTACATCACCGAATCTTTAATATAAGAGTAAATATTAAGAATTTAATAGAAATAATCACCAGCTCGTAATCCTCTTATTTGATTGATGTTGTCTCATATTACTATCGAACTGGGCGCGCGTTTTATAAACCTCTGGCAATCCAGTTATTTTCATATTAAATTCATATGAGCACGCAAGAATGGAGGATGTGAATTTCCTTTGTAGTGCTTGACAAGATATCGGTTCCCACATTACCGATATAGCAATGCCGCCAATGCTAAGTTGGGCATTGGGTGGTAACGGTTTAGCTTTTGAGAACCCTTTTCGCTTGAATTGACTAGAGAATTTTTTGTGTCTCCATTTGTCTCTCTTAAATATTTGACGGAAAAATGTTATGTTTCTGGAGTTTTATTCTATAGTGGCTGCTAGTTTAAGGAGGTTGTTCGGGCCTGACAATTTGGAGAACCGACCAGTTCCGTAACTTAGCACTTTTATGATGGTATGAATGTTTTTCGGCAGCTCATTTGATGCTGTGATTTTCCTTACTGTTTACCTTTGTGCTCTCCGGTGATTATCTGTCCTGAACATTTGCGTCATGCCCGCTGGTTATTTATGAAAATCAGAAACTAGCAATTGTTACCATTTGCTAATTTAATCTATTAACCATATTTTGGTTCTTTCTATTTTTATTTTGCATTCATTTTTGTCTATTGATTTTGATTTCCCAATTTTCCTGATAAAACTTTCGTCAACAGAATAGATTTGGCAATTTTATCGATTTAGTACGTTTTCATTGTTACTATTACATTGTCTTGCAATTTCTGTGTTCTTTTTCTTTATCACTTTCCAATTTTATCTGTTCATTCCATCTTAATTGATTATTATTATTGTTGTTGTTGTTGTTGTATGCATTTCCGATCTGTCTGTCCATATAAGCATTAGTTTTCTCCATTTAATTTAGGATAAAGTTCACATTTCTCCCTCAATCTTTTCTTGTGTTTAATAAAAATAAAACTTATCCCTCTTTGCATTGAGGGAGCGACTACAAATGCTTTCCCTTTTTGCATCGAGGGAGCGGCCAAATCAAGAGAAAGTTTTCAGTGAAACGGTCATATCACATTAGTATTTTGACGTGGTATGTCTGTCCAATAACGACTTGATATGTAATTAATAATTATATAATTATAATTATTAAATTCTAAAAATCTTTAAAAAAAATCTTAAATAAATGGGGAATCCTAATTTGAAATGATATGTAAATGGTAAAAAAATTTAAAAACCTAATAAACGGTAAATTCTAATTGGAAATAATATATAAATAACGAATTCTTATTTAACGGGTATACTATGTAACCGATGCAGATGGGATATGACCGCTCCACTGAAAATTTTCTCCTTAGCGAGGGGTTTCATACTAGTGTGAAAGAAAAAAAATATTAGGTGATCCTATCTCAGAATGACGCAGTGAGGAAGAACCAATCAAATTGCATTGATTAGTGTTAAATATGGCAAGTGTTGAAGTGATTAACACTAATTTAGTCGTTTATCACATTTTGATTGGTGTTTCCTCGTACCACGTGACGAGATAAGATCACCTACAAACTTTTCAGTGTGAATTCATGCCATAGAAATTTAAAACACTTCCAACTTAATTAAATCAATGGTATAATTTATATTACATTTTTTTACTCTCTTTAATTTACAATTCTACCTTATTAATTAGGTGGATTACATAAAATATAACTGCATTACTATACATGAGATGATAACTCTCTTATTTCCATTTTCACTTACTAAAAGTATTGTATATAATAGTGTTATTACATGACAGTTCTTATGTAATGGTACTTATAAATTAAATTAAACTATTTTAGGATTTTTTTTTATTTTTAGAATTTTATAAAAAAAAGTATGAAAATTAAATGAATTTCATTGGTCGGTACCAGGACATAAATACTTTCACAAGATGATATCATTATATAGAAGACTCTTGACCCTTCTATGGATAAACGTTAACGAGGGGAAGGAAAGGAAATAAAGAGGAAATGAGGGGAATGGAATTGATGAAAACACATGAAAAATTTTAATATTGTTTGGTTATACTTAATAAAGTTTCAATTAATTGACTAATATCCTTTTATAGGGTAAATTACATAAAAAATGCAATTTGCTATTTTTCTTTAAAAAAAATTTCAAATCTGAAAAAATACAACAATGTATTGTCAATTTTTACAAAAATTAAACCAAAATTTTTCATAATTTGAAAACAAAATCACGATATTTCTTTTTAATCTCACTCTAAGCCAAACATTTTATATTATAAAGTTAAAGTCATTATTTTATTTTACTATTGAACTGGACTAACTCTTTTAACCTAAAACTAAATGTTTAGATGACTAATCCTTCATAACAATTTTCTTCATAAAAAATATAAAAGTATTAGGAGTTTTCTTTAAATTTATATTAATTTCTTATATATAAAATTCTTTTCATATTTTCTCATAACTAATATTAATCTTAATTTAGGAGGAAATTATTAAATTAATATTAAATAAAAATTACTCTAATTTTTTATTTATTTTTTGATAAATGATAAGAAAAGACCAATAGAATATATTGTGCAAGCATAAAATTTTATATTTTAATATATGACTCTAACCTAACAAATAAAATAATATGATTTTATCTTATAAATTTGAAAAGTTTAATTATATAATTTTTTAAAATTTGAAAGGTTTAGTTTAATTTGGAAATAAAATAAAATCACATATTCTTTTTTTTTTCAAATTTAAAATGTTTGACTCTTTTGAAAAAAATGAGTAAATCACGTGCTTTTATATATAATTAACTCTTCTTTTATATGGATTTTTAACCAAAAAAAGGACAATTTAGTCCATATATTCATTTTAAACTTTCACATCCATTCAATCAAAATTGGGATAAAAGAATGTCATTTAGAAGGGAAAGAGAGGTAACAATTTTTTTCCCTATACTCTTCTTCACATCCTTTAAGAAGTACGTCAAAGTAAGGTAAACATTTTCCCTTCATTTCATCCCCTCCTTTCACTCTTTTCACCCATATTCAAGCGAGGAGAGAGTTGTTGTATGCAACAGATACGTAACGTGACACTATAAATATGTTATTATAAATCAATAAAATTAAGTCATTGTAAAATTTTTTAATAAACTCTTATCTAACAATAAAATTCTCTGTTATAACGTAATATACTCATTACATACAAGATATTCTCCCAAGTAAGGGTTAATAAAATTCCCTATGCATAAAAATGAATTCTCAACAATAATTAGATTGATGAAAAATTAAAATATGATAACTATTTGTAGATTCCATTGACTACTCGTCCTCTGATTCTTAAATTTTTTAAGGAAAAAATAGAAATTTAGAATTCCCGTGAAATAAAAATGCTGGTACGTTCTCCAGCGTGAATGTTATCTAAAATAAAGGTAGGCCACACCCATCCTAATGGTTTCCTTACTATAAGCCTAAATAGGTAATTTTATAATTAAATTTCATGTTAAGAGGACCGGTAAAAATTTTTTAAGAGATCATAATCCAATTATAAATTTGTCTCGAGCACTTCAACTAGCTCGTAGCTCGAGATACTGACAATAAAAATATCTCTCGGCCGCGGACTCTTCGAATTCCGATCCACATGGGATGCTGTCTTGCCTCTTCTTCCCTTCTTCAGCTTCCGCCTAGGACCGACAGAGAGAGAGGGGGAGAGAGAGAGAGAGAGAGCGAGAGGAACAGATGGAGGGTGTGATGCAGCTGCCATACGACGTGACGGTGAAGGTGATGCTGGCATCGCTGGAGCGGAACCTGTTGCCAGACGCAGTACACGGCTGCTTCTGGCGGCCCGCCTGCGCTCCGGCTACCGGCATTCCTCCGAGCTGCAGCTCTCCGACCTCCTCCGTTTCGCCCACTGTAATTACTCTCGTCGTCCTTACCACTGTTGTACTCCTATTGTTCATCTCAATTTTCCATTATTATTACCACAAAATGTTAGCGACTTAGCTACAATCGCTCCAGAAATTTCAGTTCAAAAGCACTCTTGAGAATATGAGTGATAAACAGCCGAATTTTTAAAACCCTAGGCCGTAGAGATGCAATTTCATCAAGTGCATGTCGAATCCTGGTGGGCCGCTGGTAAAAATACCTTGCACTCTTATGAAACTGAAAGTTTGTTGTTGGCATGTCGAAATATACTGCTTTGCCTTCTGGTCTTCTGTGTCACACTCATAGATGAATGTTTTATGAGAAAAAAATGCCTTCTGGAACGGATTGGTGAAGTTGGCTTTTCATACGTAACATGGCATTAGCTTTTGTAGACAAAGTTGTTTTGTCTCTGCATTTGGTAGAGAACGCTTCTCTGCCACTGTTTCTTTATTCCATTTTATTTCCATTAGGTCATTACCGAGTGGTATATCTTTTCCAGTACTTAGAGAAATGCCTATTGCTATCAAGACCGAGAAACCGAGGGAACAACATTATGAAGTACCGACCTCCTTCTTCAAGCTCGTGCTCGGGAAGCATCTCAAATATAGGTACGTCTGTGCTTTGCAAGTAAAACATTGATATCTTCATTCAATAAAGCAAATGGACTTTGATTTTTTTAATGATCTACGAAAACTTTTATATTTTTTTTAATAAATGATCTACACAATTTCTGCTTTTATTGTAACAAAGGATTCCTTATGGAAAAAGAATCATATCAATATTAATTTGATCAGCATCTGTTCATAGTTCACCTTCTTTAGCCAAAAGGAGTAAAGGAGGACTTTCTTCCATTTTTCGAAATTTCCGCTATGCATTTTATTACCTAGTCTCTCTTTTGGGGAAATACTGTTCTTTAATCTACGGAGGAAGACTAAATTTTCTTCTGAATATGATGCAAGAACATGCAGTCATTCAAAGTATCAGTCAATAATCTCATATAAAGGTCTTCTTATACAAGTAGGAGCTTTTACGGTTCATAATTTTTGTTGATGCCATCCTTTTGCTTACAAACAATGCAGCTGCTGCTACTTTCTTGATAAAACAGTTAGCTTAGACGACGCTGAGAAAGCAATGTTGGAGCTTTACTGTGAGAGGTCACAACTGAAAGATGGCCATACTGTTCTCGATGTTGGATGTGGTTGGGGCTCCCTTGTTCTGTACATAGCACAGAACTATAAGAACTGCAAGGTTACGGGAATTTGCAATTCTACCACACAAAAGGCTCATATAGAGGAGCAGTGCCAGTAATAATTCATTATGCCTGATCACTTTATATTTTTGGATGTGTGCATATAATTAGATAATATATCAAGTTCACTATGTAAGCAGCTACCTGTCAAATATGAGAATGCCACCTTTTGCAATCTGATGAAAATAAGGGCACTTTTTTTCACAGGGATCTTCAACTGGGTAATGTGGAGATCATTGTTGCAGATATTAGCACATTTGAAATAGATGCGTCTTATGATCGAATATTCTCCATTGGGATGTTTGAGGTACGTACGTCTCAGTTTACTTGATTCCATTGATGCAAGTTGTAGTGTTCAAGCTATAGAATCAATTTTCCCATTGCTTTATAGCACATGAAGAACTACAAGGAACTCCTTCACAAGATATCGAATTGGATGAAAGACGACAGCCTTCTTTTCGTGCATTACTTTTGTCACAAAGTATTTGCCTACCACTTCGAGGTAGATGTGCTTCTTATTCAAGAATTCCACTCTTTTTACTGCTTTTGGTATGAGAAAGTGTAGTCTTTTCTCCTATGAGCTCATAGCACTGTGTTCTTCTTTAGGATATAAATGAAGATGATTGGATAACCAGATACTTCTTCACTGGTGGAACAATGCCAGCAGCAAACCTGCTTCTTTACTTCCAGGTAATGTCTCCACGCCTCAAAGCTACCAAAAAGGTATCAAGGTCAAGCTTTCTGAGCTCCAACTTATGGAACTGCCATATCGGTATATTGCACTGGGGATGGAAAAAGTACATTTCTCGAGTGACAGATTAGATAAAGAAACCGGGGAGCCAAATATAAATCAAATTATCAAACACTGGCATTTTTGTTATTCATTTTGGATGGTAAACATGAGGATCTTATACAAGGTATCTTATAAGTGCAGGATGATGTTTCCATTGTTGACCAATGGCTTGTTAATGGGAAGCATTACGCCCAAACAAGGTGAGGATCAAACTACTTGAGCAACATCACTCTCTGACATAAGCAATTCTTTTTTTAATCTTTTTCATGCCTTTGCATTATGGATCTTCGGATCTAATAATCGGAGGATTGGATTTTGTTTCTTGCAGTGAAGAATGGCTAAAGAGAATGGATTGCAATTTGGGTTCTATTAAGCCTATAATGGAGGCAACATATGGGAAGGATTCAGCTGTGAAGTGGACCGTATACTGGAGAACGTTCTTCATCGCTGTGGCGGAACTCTTCGGCTACCGCAACGGGGATGAGTGGATGGTCGCACATTTCTTGTTCAAGAGGAAGTGAATAACTCCTTCATGTCTAGCATTTCAATTTATCCATGGGAACACCCACCCTACTTCTGATGAATAATATACAAGTTCCGGATTCTGTAATTTTCCAAGCTGCCGAATAAGTCATTTCAGCGTTGCTTCTTTAGAATAACTAATTCAATAAATAAGTATTATATTATGTAATTTAATATATTAAATAAACATTATAATATATAATTAAATATTAAACAAATAAATAAAAGTTAATTGCACGTTATTTTCTGTCTCAAAATTCAAATTTGAAAAATAAAATCATGTTGTTTCATTTTATGTTTAAATTATACCATTTTTTTCAAAATTTAAAAATAAATATCATGTAGTTTATTTCTAATATTAACTTAAACTAGACATTTCATATTTCAAATTAAAATCATATTATTTATTTTACTATTGAATTCATTTAATATAAAATTAAATGCTTAGGTGAATAATCTTTCACAACATTTTTCTTCATCACAAAATAAAAGTGTATTAGAATTTTTTTAAAATTTTTATATGAATTATATATAAAATTCTCTTTATATTTTTCAAAACTAAAATGAATCTTAATTTAGAAAAAAAATTGAATTAATTTAAATAAAAATTATTTTAATTTTGTCAATTTGTTGGTATATGATAAGGAAAGACCAACTAAAATATATCGCGTAAGCATACAATTTGATATTTTAATATATTTTTCTAACTTGTAAACAAGTAAAATAATATGGTTTTATTTTATAAATTTAATTTTTTATTTTGAGAATAAGATAAAATTACATGATTTATTTTTCAAAAGTGTAAAAGTCTTGGTTAATTTGTGAATAAAATAAAATCATATGATTTTATTTTCTAATTTTGAAACATTTAATTTCCTTTGAGAAAAGAAGCAAATCACGTACTTTTATATGTAATTTATCCTAAATAAAATAAAAATAAGTAAGTCTGTGTTCGCCCATACTGGCTCGGTAATCCACCCCATGAACAGACCTATTAATAACTCTATCCACAAACTATGATATTTTATAGGTTCTGATTAGGGTTCAATTCTAAGATTTAAAAATCAGTTTTATAAAGGGTAGAATCCAAGTACCAAAGTACAATGTACTCGGAGATGCCAATAAATATACTTGAATGGCCTAGAAATGCACGAACTATTTCAAATGCTCAAATTTACCGCAAACTATTTGAAAATTTTGAAATCTACCATACATGCAAATAATAAAACAAAATAAAATAAAATAAAAATAATTAAAATCTTCCACAAGTCGTGTGACAGTATTTATTACATGATTGAAATGATTTATGTTGGTAAATTTTTAAGTAAAGTATTAGAATTTGAGTCTTGTGAATATAAATAATTTGAAGAGGTTTTACTAAGACAACATATTTAATTTCAATTAGTTTCTGATTTTTATTTTTATTTTTTTACGTGTGGTGGATTTTACCATTTTGAAATAGTTCATTCATTTATAAGCAGTTCAAATATATTTATTGATACCACGTTTTGTCACTCAGCATCACTAACATGCCACATCAACATTTAATGGTCCAAATCGACTGCATAAGAGATGCCGGAAAATAGAGGATGGTACCGTGTTTAAAAAATAGTTCATGATAGAATAAAGAATTTCAGCATAATTCATCATCTTTTGGGCAATTAATAGTAGAACATGTGGCTTTACACCTTTTGTGGAGATGATAAAGAGTTCGAGTTCTCATTGTAGTGATCCTTCAACTCCCTTAAAATTCCAGCTAAGTAGAATCACAGCATGGGAGGGAACATGCTTAACCACACCTTCTCGCCTATTTGGGTCTATTTATGGTTCCCAATCATTTCAATCAACGAATTATCTTGCTTAGTAGTTAATCTAATAGACATCTCTTCCTCCAGGCGCATCAAGATCCTCGATCTGCATATTCGATCTGAGGCTTTCTTCCTGTCCATGTCTTCTGATGTCACCTAGTTGCTTGGACATACTTTCCAGTATTCTCGCGTATGGCTTGGAAATGCTGCTGTTGAAGGTTTCGAGAGGCATGTCGAGCTTCCTCTTCGTGGGTGCCGGGGCGGTTGCATTGCCAGGCTGCTTCACTAGTGGGCCAGTGCTCGATCCTTCACACGTATGGGCCTGTCTATCTTCTGTTCTGCTATATTGGGTCCATTTCTGGCCTGCTGAGCTCAGCGATCCTCTCTCTCGCTTGCTTTTAATGGTCATAAATGGTTTCCTTTTTTCCTCCATCACTCGTACTCAAGAGAAGTTACCTCGTGCAATTATATTACCAACTGACAATACTTACATACTGTATCCACGCTAACTGATAAAATTTTGTTGTTTTTAAAAATTAAAAATAACCTTAAAATTAACGAAATTTTATTAATTAGTATCACCATGTAAATACTGTTAACTGGTGATCCTATTTCATAAAATACTTTCTCTTAGTACATAAGTCTAATATCCAACTGATTAAGTTCAAGCTGGGCCGGTCAGCAAATTAAGGTGTAAAACTTTCTCAAAGTGAATTTTCTATGTTCACAAAGATCCAAATTCGAGACGGGAAAAAAGACACCAAACCAACTTAACTAATCTATTTCAGCAGTCGTAAATGATTTAAAATGCAGACTTCTTTCACAATTCTTAATCAATGGTTAGCGGTGACTTCAACTTCACGTGCTTCACAAGCAGATGTGACTGCCTCCTTCCAATAAACTTTAAGCCCCAAACTAACGAGACATAGTACACGTAAAATGTCATAGATCGTGACAAACTAAATTACTGCTTTTTTTTAACAGCTTTAAAAACATCAATGGGAAAAAGCATTTTCGCTTCTTGAAATTCTACATTCCCCAGCTGACATTATTGTGTATATATTTATGGAGTAGAGAGAATACTGTGTTTGGACAATCCTAGTCAGCAACGCAAGATGGACTTGGCTGCTTTGGCCTCCTGCCATTGCCGAGAGAGTTTCTGTTACCACGTAAAAATCTTTATATAATATCATAAATTAATAAAATTTAGTTATTTTAGAAATTTTTTTATCAAAATTCTTAAATAACAATGTTATAAATGACTAAATTTTATTAGTTTGTAATACCAAATAAATATTATCTTATAATTTATTTGTTACATATAAGACTAGCTTTCACATTGCCGGACCGGCAACCTAATGTGGCAGCGACTGCCCCTCCTCTGCCAGCACCGCTGGTTCTCGTTCCCTTTGTCGGACTAGATTTACAAAGTAGGGATGGCCTTGGTTTGAACCGCAAGTCATTTTCTCAGCAGAACCATACGTGGCTTTTCGTACTGTTTTAAGTTGCAGATATAAGCAGGGCCTTAGGAAAGGGAAAATTGCACTGTCAGTATAAAACATTTCGTCAATATAATATTTTGAAATAAAGTATTTTAGTATAAACCGTTAAATTTTTACTAACACTATTAATTGAGCTGGCAATGTGACGTAGATGCTCAGTAGTGCTGACATGAAAATTTAGCTAATATATTACCATAGAATAAATTTAAATTATAAAAAATAATAAACAAATAAACATAAGAATTTTAAAATAAAAAATTAATTTTAAAATAGAAATAAAATAATTCACTTTAAAACACGTAAAAAAAAAGAGCTAATCTAAAAAATTAAGAATATGACTTGACAGGTTTTAAAAAATCCATAAAACATCCCAAATTAATTTGAAATGATCTAGAATCTTCAAGGACGACCCCGAAATTTTACCAACATCTAAAATCATCCTAAAACTCACAAGATCCATCATAAAGAGAACTTAAAAATTGAAAATATGAGCTGGACAGATTTTAAAACGTAAAAAAAAAAATCCAAATCAATCCCAAATGATCCAAAATTTTCAAAAACTGACTTCTAGACTCTACCAATACCTAAGACCATCCTAAAATACCAAAAAAAATCAGAGACAGAACTGAAAAATTTGGAATAGGCGTTGGACAAAATTTAAGAAATCAATAAATAATCTGAATCGATCCAAAATGATCTGGAATTTTCAAGAATTGACTCCTAGACTTTACCAAAACCTAAGGCAATCCTAAAACACACAATACACATAAGAAAAAGAATTGAAAAATTCAAAATAGGGGCCGGACAGATTCTAGAAAATCGATAAATGACTCTGAAATGATTTGAAATGATCCGTAATTTTCAAGAACCGACTTCTAGACTCTACCAACACCTAAGACTATCCTAAAACACAAAATACATAAGAAATAGAACTGAAAAATTCAAAATGGGGCTAGACAAATTTTAGAAAGTCCATAAATGACCTTGAATCGATCCGAAACAATCTAAAATTGTCAAGAACCGATCTCTAAACTCCACCAACACTTAAAAACATTCTAAAACACACAAAATATATCAGAAATATAACTAAAAAAAATGAGAGAGGGAGAGATGTTGGGAGAGAGTGGATCGAAGAGGGAGACAAGATCGAGAGAGAGGGGTCGTGAATAGTCGTTCCGGGCAACAATGGTTGGCAAAGGTTACTGCGCTCCTTGTAAAATCATGGGGGTTTGGGGAGAAGATGAACACTGTCCTGAGCATTGTTCACTCTCATTCTCTTTTTTTCCCCTAATTTTTGAAATTTTGTTTTAGTTTTTTAGTTAAAATGTGAATTATAAAATAACATAAAATTATTTTATTCTAAAATTTTCAGTTCTATTTTTTGATGTGTTTTATATGTTTTAGGATGGTCTTAGGTGTTGGTAGAGTTTAGAGATTTATTCTTAAAAATTCCGGTTCATTTCAGATCAATTCGAAGTCATTTATCGACTTTCTAAAATCTGTCTAGTTCTCGCTCTAAATTTTTCAATTCTGTTTCTGATGCATTTTGTGTGTTTTAAGATGGTCTTAGGTGTTAGTAGAGTCTAGCGATCGGTTCTTGAAAATTACGGATTGATTCAAATCATTTATCGATATTTTAAAATCTGTCCAGCACCTAATCTAAATTTTTTTTAATTCTATTTCTGATGTTTTTTGTGTCTTTTGGGATAGTTTTAAGTGTTGGTAGAGTTTAGGGGTCGGTTTTTGAAACTTTTGATTGTTTTGAATTGATTTGGATCATTTTTCAGTCTTTTAAAATTTGTCCAACTCATATTCTAAAATTTTCAGTTCTGTTTCTTATGTATTTTGTACATTTTATGATGCTATTAGGTATTGTTAAAATTATGGGGTTGGTTTTGGATAATTCTGGATCGTTTTGGATCGATTTGAGATATTTTCTCAATTTTTTAAAACTTATCTAGTTTTATTCTGAATTTTCCAGGTCAGTTCTAATTTTTTTGTGTTTAAAGTGGATTTTTTATTTCTATTTTAAAATTGTTTTTATTTCAAAATTCTTATTTTTATAATTTAAATTTATTTTACAGTTCTACGTGAACACCATTAAGAGTTCACATCACATTGTCACATCAACCTAATGAATGATGTTAATGAAAATTTAACAATCTGTACTAAAATATTATATTTTTAAAAATTTTCTATACCACAGAGTTAAAAAAAAGATTTTTATACTAAAACGTTGCATTAACAAAAAATTTTGTATCAACGTGCAATTTTCCCCTTACGGAATCATACATTTTTCAAAGCTTCCCACTTACACAATTTTAACATCTGTTCACACTGCTCTTTTCCCGAAAATGCTGACTGCTTGCCCTACCATCCCCTCTGATGTATACAAATAAAATGAGCAACCCTACTGATACAAATAAAATTGAGCAAAAACTTGACGGAGGTTTCATAAATCATGATGATTCCCATTAGTGTGGCTCTTGGACCTTGAAAATGACCTCTAGAATATCATTCTTCAGTCGGCCCGACTTCGAGAATCGTTTTTCAATTGATATAGTCTCTTGGGATCAACATAACATAGCGTTCAGTTCATATACCCTGAACTACTAAATCTTTGATTTAGAGATTCCCAAGAATTCTCATGCAAAGAGTGCCAATGATTCAGCTAATACAGTTCCTTAATGATCCATAAGGCCCCGGATAAGACAATTAGAATGCAGAGGCTGCCCGTAATGAATAGAAGCCGAGACAAGAGAGAGTGGCCAAGTCCATCTATTCTTGATCAGACAGAAAACCGTTCAGATAAAGTGTGTTCACATTTAAACGAGGAAACCAGCCAAGGAGAAGGAAAACAACGAGCTTACGGACATCCATATATACGAAGCAAATGTTAACTTCAGTTATTGTCGTTCAACATTCAGTTAAGGGGAAAGCTAACATCGGTCACCCGAAAGATTCTGCATATTTAGAATAATTCGCAAAGTTCCATGCTAATGGCAGTTCATGTAAAGATGGCACCAGCATCTACAGAAGATGAAACTTATATGATTCAGCCACTAGTCTATTCAGTAACTTAATCCAACAGCTCATAATTAATGACTCAAACTAAAGAAAAGAATCCAAAGGCTCAAAATACTTTCTTAGCCTACTTGACCGTCATCATCATAGAATGTTCCCCGTGGAAGCATACAATAAATAAACTTTCATTGCAAATCTTATTATGGTTTCCAGTGTGCTGTCTAAGGTTACAAGAAGAAGAATCACCCTTCGATTTGGCAGAGGACCAGATCACAACAATTTTTCTTCCGGAGATCCTCCGACAAACTACGATGAACCAGACTACCGTCTAATGTGTTGTATATTCCTACGCCAACACAGCAGTAATTGTAAGGAAAAAGGAAAAGCATACATGAAAGAATTGCAGCAATCTTTCCATCAAAGAACCAACAAAATGGAATTTTTCTTGGTGGGGGGTCAGGGGCTACAGGAAAGAGGACCCTGCAAGTCCATGGTGCAAGATGTTGTGGGCAATGGAGTCCCTCACCTTCATCGAACTCGCAGACCTTAGCGCAGTTTCTGGGACCATCTCATCATCCATGATCTCGATTCTTAATTCAGGATCCATCTCCTCCCCTCTCATCTCACAGATGTTATGCAGCACGCAGCAGGCTCCAAGCACAATCGGGAGATCCTGGAGCTTCACCTCAGTCCGCCTCTGGAGGCAGCTCCACCGACCCTTCAACCTCGCAAATGCGTCCTTCGCAACACTTTGGACCTCTCCCATCTTCTCATTGAATGAGTGCTGTGTCCACGTCAAGTTCTGCTGCGTGTACGGCACGAGCACCCAATCGAGCAGCGGGTATCCAGATCCTCCCACAATCCAGACGCCCTTAAGGAGCCCACCTTGGGCACGCTGGTAAAGTGCCGATTTCTCCAGCACCTGATCATCCGGCATGGACCCAGGCCACCCTATGCAGACGTCCGTGAATACCCCTCTCGGGTCCACAACACCCTGCAATGTGATTGAGTACGATGTTTTCTGATTCCTCTCAGTGTGCCTCTTATTGAAGTAAGCTGCGACGCTGATCTTCGGGGCAATAATAGGGACGTGGGTTGTGTACATGGACCCAACCACATTTGGAATGCTCGAGATTGACTCGAAGTCTTCCTTTATCTTCCTCAAGCTATCCTCGTCCGGCCACTGGAGGAACTTGGGCATGAGCACGGTCTTAATGGCAGAACAAACTTCCAGAACCAGCTTATGGCAGGTCGAGATCCCGAGACCGAATTTCTTCGACACGAGCCTCAGGGGCTCACCCGTGGCGAGCCGCCAGATACACACCGCAACCCTCTGTCGGACGGGAATTGCATTCCGCAGCGTCGTGTCCTCCTTTGCGATTACAGAGTTGAGCTCCTCGCAGATCATGTCGAACGTCTCCCGCCCCATTCGGAATGCCTTCTTAAACTCGTGTTCGGGGTAATCGGGTCGATTGCACTCGTCCCACCAAGAATTCGACCTGTCCTTGACCCAGAGCCGCCTGCTCTGCCCTCCCTCACCAGCCGACTTTTTTCCTCCTTTCTCCGATTTCTTAGCCACCCCTTCCTCCGCGAGACCTGACGCAACAGCACCCGCCAGAACCCGCGACTTCTTCCTCCTCGACTGATCCAATTCCTCGTCTTCTGCATAATAACCATCGAGATTTGAGTAGAAGTCGACCATGGCCCGAGTTTTTTTCCTGTAATTTGTATCGAGGAGCTGCCTTTCCTCCACGGCGGCCCGCTCCCGTTCCCGGGAATCTTCCCTCTCTTGGTCCTCCAAAAGGGACAGAGATGTAATTATTCCCTTCAAGTCCTTTCTCTTCTTCTCGTCATCCTCGTCCTCGTCATCTTCGTTGAAGCTGTCCCGCCTCCTCCGCTTTTTGGTGGGGCTTCTAGCGGCGGCCGGCTCACTCATCTGCTGCAGGAAGTCGTAGATGGAGGAGAGGTCCTGTGGGTCTGAAAGAGAAGTGAGTTTCATGAATTGAAATGGCAGATTTTGGGATGGATTTGCTTCACTGGAGGAGGCCAAGGCTGAAAGTCCTGAGCTCTCTTCTTCTTCGTCGTCTTCTACCCTTCTCACTTTCGGGATTTGGGGGTATTTTGAGAGAATTAAATGCGTGGGCTGCTGTTTGACGCAGAGACGAGAAGGAGAGCGGTGTTAGTGTGAACGGAGGGATTGACAAATTGAGGAAAATTTGGGGGATGTGCCGAGTTTAACAGCTATGATTGCTTGGGGTTCTCTATGGTGTGAATCGGTGTATATTACATCCGGTGGAATCTCAACAATAATCAATTGGATTACCCCTCTTATTTGATGGGCTCCCATCTTGTCTTTCTCATCGACCAATTGATTAGGTTTTCACATTTGAGCTTGACGGGGGGCTAATATTTGTATTCTTATGACTAATTGTAATTGTACTCATTTTTAAATTTATATAATTTAAGAAAATTAATTATTTTTTAAATCAATGACAGAGAGAAATGAGCTTGAAAAAATATGAGAGTGAAAAAAATAAATGAATATAAAAAATTTATGGATATTAATATTACAATATCAAATCTTCTTTCTTGTATGCGATTTAATTTTGGAATACAAGTCTCGATGAAAAGAACATTTTCCACTTCTATTGGTAACCTAATAGCCTTGCAATTTCTGTCGACAAACTCATAAGTGATTTGGTCTCTATTAATGGACTTCACTGTTATTGTATTTTTTGTAGCGACAAATGTGCTAATATATCGCAGAGCGCTTAAATGTTTTGCAAAGTAAATACATTTCTTCTATCAATTATGCTCAAGGCTCTCTCTTATACTATTTGTTGGGTCCGAAATTTCGTGTTCAAATATTATTTTTAGTAATATTGTTAAAAGAGATTATAAAATTTGAATCTTAACAGATATCAGAATCTTGTATTATATTAGGTTTTTTATGGTAGTATATTACTCGGCTAGTGTTGGTATTAATTGATCAGTTTTTATGATATATTCGTATTTAAATACGAAAATTTAAACATCTTATGTTCGGAATGGTCCGATAACAATTACTATTATCACCTTTTTTATTAAAATAAATTCGATTGATGTGACCATCCTAATTAGTAGTTCCACGATCACAAGCATGAAATTTCTTTTTGAGAAATGTGTAATCAAAAAATTCATTTCTAGAGAACCATTGTATCTTAATAAAATAAGTTGCCCCATAGTTTTCCTATGTCTTATATTTGCCAAAAATAATAATTTAATCTTGTAATATCGGATAATGTCTTCTGAAGGAGATGATAAAGTAAGATTTTTTTGCTAAATGTATTTTTACTTAAATTAATTTTAGTTGAATGCAACTATACTCGACTAATATTCAGTATCCAATCGTATTCAAACCATGAAACAATAGCTAAATGAAGTGGCCGGTCACGGTTCAAAAGCACTGGACGGCATAATGGTTGACCCGCGGCCCTGCGCTGACACTTGGCAGGATGACGTGGGCCCAAAGGGTGCGGGTCCAGGTAGGATGGTGGAGTGCGAAGCAGGGTAACAGACAGATGAGAAAAGGGAATTTCGAAGGGCGGGAGACATGTGAAGTGCAGGTGTGAACGCGGCTTTGGCGGGTGCAGACATGAAAGATTTTGTGGCGGTGGTAGGTCTTGGACGGCGACTTCTGATTACGCGGTTTTTGGATCTTTCCACCGAACAATTTTATATGGCTCGACCAAACCAAAAAAAAAAAAAAATTATATTCAAATGAACAAATAATCAAATTTAATGCCCTCATCTTTGACATAAAAATTAAAATAGCTTATATTTGATTTTAATAAGTGAGAATCTTGATAATACATCACATCTGTGAAATTTTCACCAAGTTCATAAGAATTTACCTCCATGTCCATCTCAAAAGTTCAAACTGATAAGATGGTGGTACCCGCTCTCTTATAAATCAAGTTTCAATACACTATTTATCCTATGTGGGATTTATATCACAAAAATCACCCTCATGTGGCAACTTATTTACACTTGACACGTGCCTTTAAACACTCGTCCTCAATAACTAATTTTGAGCTGGATATTTTTCTTCCGTACTCATTATTTTCCGGTCTCAGAATTAACATGCCACGTGTCTTGCACTCGAAAATGACGTGGTGCGAACCCAGTTGGTTAGCTCTGATACCATGTGAAATTTTCACTCGGCTCGTAAGAGGTTGAACTCGTGTCCATCCTAAAAGCTCAAGCTGATAAGATGATGGTACCCGCTCTCATATAAACCAAGTTTCAACTTATTATTTGTCAGATGTGGCATTTATATCTCAACAAATTCCATGTCGTTCCAATTTCATTATTTGTTTCATAAATTTTCTCCATAAATGAAAAATATTAAAAATTAAATAGCACTTACGGTTTTCAAAATTTTTTCCTTATGCCATTTTCATCATAAATATTTTTTAAACAGATTCTGCCATCAACATTTTCCTATAAGGACACTTTTATTTTTCATCATTTTAACATTAAAAATCACTGATGGTAAGGATAATAATAAATTTAAAAAACTCAAAAAATAAAAAATAAAAAGGGAGAAGGGCCACCGTCGGGTTCTCTGGATCAGGGACATAATTTCTAAGATTAATTCTTATAATTCTTGAAAAATCACTCAAAATTTATAAATAGTCCACAAAATATTTTTCTGACTTTTTACCCAGATCCTTGATCACCTCTCCTTCGTGGTGATCGAAAATCTCACAAGGGAATGGTGATTATAGGCAAATCTCTCCATCCATTTCTCTCTTCAAAAAAAATTATTTTATTATTTTTCTTGTCATTTAGTTGATATTTTAATATTAAAATAGTAGAAAGATTGAATGTGCCATTTTCTGGGAAAAAAGTCGATAACTAAATCCGTCCTATAAAAATTTAGGAAAAAAAATTATAAAAGTAGAAAAATTTATGGATCCCATGTCGACTTGGCCAATATTAAAAGGATGCATTTTGTCAATTCAATCTGCTTTTTTTTTTAAAAAAAAATTCTAACTCCTTTTTCCTATTTTTATTTTCTTTTTCCATCATGTGGAATTGAGTTTCGTCTAATTATTCATTTCTGTTTTCCTCTTATTGCCCATGGGGTTATACCTATAATTACGCGTCTGATTTCATCATTTCTACCAATTTTAACTAAAAATGAGGGACTTCATTGCTATGTAACCACCCTGTTTAAATTAATGATAGAAAAATCTCCTCTAGATATATTACCTTTTTTTAATTAAAAGGTATTTTCCATGACATATATATAATATTTGAAACAATTCCTAAATTTGATTTTTTTTCCTTGTAACAACATTTTTCTTGACTCTTGGTTGCTTGATATTTTCCAATTCAAGATCCGTAAAAATAATTAAAAAAAAAACCTTTCTCGTACTAATCTCCAACTATGATTCTTTTGCTAAGTATTTCTTAAACATTTTTAGCTAAATTGAATAGCATGTTCAATTTTCAATCAAAACGGGTGTATTATCATGATACAGTCTTTCATCAGGTTTAATAATTAATCTCGGTTCCGTTTAATTTTTTCAATATATGCCACCTGACTAATACAGATTCGAGCTGGGTCACTCCATCAAGGGATAAAGTACTTTAGATGAGTTTTTTTTTTTATTCAGAGACTCGAACCGGAGATCTTATTTAAGAAGAAGAGATATATTACCATCTGTTTTAGGTGAAAAATGGGATGAACGGGTAAAAACGAACAGAGGAGAACACACATTCCAGGATCAAAATGAATGAAAGAAAAACAAAAGAATTAAGATGGAGAAATACCGAAAGTTGTGGGGGTAAAACAGAAGGGAAATCGGTGTAATTGTCTTTTCCTGTAAAGTTCATCATCCAGGTCGCTCGCCGTGTACATTTAGCAGCTAGGCGATGCGTGTACGTCTGTCTAGGTTGAGGCTTATTCAACTCAACATTTAATAATTCATCTAATAAGAAGATCTAAGCAATTGGCATGACAAGGACTAACCACTACCCCCTTCTTTGAGTTCACATTCTCTCCTTTTCTCTTTATAAAAAAGAGTGTAAGGGTGGCAACAATGTAACATTCAACTTTTCATGTTCAGACGAGCTGAACAATTAGTACCAATAGTAAACTCGTCAACGTAGCACCACCAAAGGCTAGTATAATCGAAGAAGTCGATGTCCACCAATACCTGAGTTTGAGAGTCTCTTTTATCAGTATTACTCGGAGCGAAGCTAAAACCTGACACCTCGACTTTATCAAATCGCGTGGTTGTGAGTTTTAAATTATTGGACCGCCATCCTTGTTCTCGGTCCATGATCGTAATCATTCTTACCGGATGTAACTTCAACTGGGACAAGACAAAGCATACTATACACGACTTGCTATAACTCTATGTCACCTTTGAAAATCAATGTGAATCATGCCTCTAGAATAACTTTAAACACAAACAGCAGAATTTTTATTATTGCAAATAAATCTAAGGACTCTGAAATCGTATGTATTCAGACGAGGTTCTGTTTGATGTCATTGCTAATAAGTTCGACAATGGGAAGGCTTGCCATCCTCAACATCATTTACCGAGAGCGAGCGTGTAGTGATCCAACATGAGCGTAAATAAGAGAGTCTCCTTTGCCATACGAAGATGAATTAAAGGGAAATGTAATTTTGAAAATATAAAGAAAATATGGATTATTGTATAACTTATTGAATGTAAGTGCGGTGAAAATTTGTAAGTCTCCCCAAAATTGTCGCCAACTTTCACTATGGAAGTGAGAATTGGCCGTGTTGTGTGGTCAATATTTTCGGTAACGAAATCAACTTCCGCGTTCTACTTTTGACCATGTGCAATTAGCCTGTGCCCACACTGTTGACAGAGAGATCAAAGGGCACAGAGAAAAACGAAAAGCAGAAAAAATGTGTGGAAATTCATGCTGTCGTGGCCGAAATAGCGGCGCCGGTTTTTACACATGGCTGTGTTAGCCTTTCGGAGAAAATTACAAAATATTTTTGTTTAAGATAATATCATCCCTTTTTTCAGTAACCACGACTGCAAATTTAAATATTACGAATAAAAAAATTTATCTTAATAAAATTTTATCCTTTAATAGATTTTAATTTAAATCGGATTAATTAGGACCACTAAATTTTTATATATTAATAATTTAGATAAAAAAAAGTAATAAAAACTTTCTGCTTTGAAAGAGTATCAGGAGCAATCAAAGGTCTTATGGGAGTCTACTCACAGCAAAACCACCCGAAAGCCATGCCCCCACTCCAGCCTGAGCCCTGGAATAAATCCCCACAAGTCCGGCATCACTATCGGGGCTATTCCGACATTCTCGGCAAACCCCGAAAGCCATACACCTTCCTTATTGTTATTTTCTAGAGGGGTTACAAAAAAAAAAAACACCAATGATCGAACCCGAATTGAATCAAACCAAGCTAAAAATGATTGAATCGCTCGAAGATGTTCTCCAATGGTTTGGTTTTTTTGTCAAGAGATTTGATTAATTACTTGATATGTTTAGTTTGGTTAATTGTAATTAATTGGGCCGAACCGATTTTCTTCTTTTTAATTGAATAAAATAAAAAATAAAAATACTTTTTAAATGAAAATACTTCATAATTTTTATGGAATTTTTGAATGATTTGGTTTTGTTAATCACAATTAGCTGATTAATCGAACTATTCAAATTAAGTTATTGAAAATTTGTATATTTTTGATTGGTTCAGCTTGGTTTTCTGAACCAAATCAAACCAATTACATTCTATGAATTAAATTAAATTTATTTTATAAAACCGGCTAATTGATTAATCGAACTGTAAAAATTGGTTCTATGTGATTAGATTGTTTTAGGGTAAAATGGTTACGGTTCGGATTTTACATTCTAAATCAAATCGGTTTGAATTTGGTTTGGTCCTACATGATTGTTCGAACCAAATCAAACCACGAACACCCCTAATTATTTCAGGCGTACATATTCTTTGATGGAATAAGTAACTCAGCACTCAATTCAGCCGAGGTTACCTAATAATCGAATATATCTTTCTTTTAAATGATATTGAAATCGATTAAAAATTAGAGATTCTTGAAACTTTAAAATGATCAAGACTCTAAAGTCCGTTAAGAGTAAATAGAGAAGATTTTTCTTATATTTGCTGAGAAATTAAAAAGTAGGTTACTAAGTGAAAATGAATGGAAGTTCTTGAAAAAGTAGATAGAACAGAAAGTCCGTGAGAAAAATTTACTGTTTTAAGGACTTCAATGCATCATGAAGCATGCACGGGAAGGTAAGGAGATGAGAATACATCTTAATTATCTTCTGCAGTAACAGTCTCGAGCATGGATCAAGGTAAGTAAATTTTGTCTCAAGTTTGTGTAAATTATATAGAGTCAAATTTTGTAATCAAAATGAGTGTTTTGGTTTTCCTGACAGTGATAAGGAAATTCCAATTTTCACATTTCACAGGTCCAATTCTCTCGTCTCGTGAGAAATTCTTAAATGATCATATTTGAATACGTGACATGAGAAAATATTAATCAGATTATAAGAATGAGTGAATTTGTGTTAATTAATCGAGCAATTATCTTAATTATTTCTAATCAGAGTAATTTAACTAATTCTTCTTTTCTATATTATTACGAGATAAGATTATCTTACTATCTTGTTTTCTCGCACCATAGACGTCCTTAGGATTCGCTAAAGGCGTCTGACCAATTCTAACACCTGTTCAAACGGGGCAGGGAATAATGGGAAAAAAAAAAAAAGGTTTCCACAGAGAAATGATGGCAAATAAATTTCCTAGCGGAGAAAGTGTTATTCTTTCCCTCATGAGATGTCCAATGGAAGATTCTTCACAGTTCTTTGGACCCGAAAGTCAAGCCCCGTATTATGGCATGCGCGACCCTTTGGCAGCGTAGCTCTTTATTCTTATCACATCTTTCCAAGAGATTTTTTTAGGTGAGCTAGAGTTTATCGTAAACGGTCAGTAACTTATTTGAAAAAGATTATATTAAAGTACAATACTTTGTCTAATAGTCTATCGGTTGTAACAATTGGCCTAAGAATTTCTTCAACTTTTTAGATCGGAGTAAGTCCAAAATTTTTTTCGTGTTACCCTTTAAGACCATTAGCCTCTTCTAAGGAAATGAATGTTACTTTTATTCAAGGTTTCTAGACACCCGGTGGAAATGGTTTTGGGCACTGGAGTCGATCAAATTCGAGGAATCTACCTTGGCCAACCAAATGACCCAAGGTGGATGCGACGGGAAGCCCGCCTCAAGATGTTCAATCTGGTCGAGAGCTAGTTGCTTCCGTGTGCAGTCCGGCACGGATAGAAGTATGGTCAGCTTACTACCAGGAACAACCGGTGCCCCTATCATCAGTAGCTTCTGAAAAACATCCACGGATCCCAAGCTTCCCAGACACGTCAATGTTCCTCCGCTGAATTAAGCCTTAAAATTTTTGACCTAACATAATAATTCGATATGACACGACCCTGAATTAAGCGGACTCGGGTTAACCTTAAATGTGTTTTATGCCAAAATGGGTTGAATTCTGATAACCCGAATAGATAAACATGTTAAACTAGGTTGAACCCATATAATCGGATAAAAAACGGTTAAACTCGTTTAACCAATGTATTTATGTGCATATATTTAATCATTAAACATGTTTATGTAGACAAACATGCTAACTCGGTATGTGTTTAGATGGACACATTTAGAAACATCCAATTTTCCAGGTTAAACGCGCCTTAGTTTATCCCACCATTAAACGGATTGGTTCGTATTTGACAATTTTGACCATTATATGAACAGATTATATTGATTTTAGGATTTTTTGTACCGAATCCACTTCGATACAATACGTTTAAATAAGATATGATGCATTTTGGCAGGTATACGCTGAATTATTGTAAGTGACAGAAGACGAGAACCTCGTTAAAAACATGCTCTGGAAAAAAGAAATCAGATTCTCATTCGCCAGCTAGGGCCCCATGTCCTCATTTAAAATTACAATTCCAACTTTGAGGGGCTTTTCTGTAATTTCATTTTGAGGCACGCTTGTGGTCCTCGACCAGTGTGAACACGATGATTCTCTAGGTGTCTCCATCACAGGACCCCTTTGTGCCTCACTGTATAATTAGTCTATAACTACAGCCATATATGTTTAATAGCAACAGATAATCCTAAGAGTTGATTTGGTGGTAAGGAGAAGGTTTAATATCTTCCTAATTCAACATTTAAGTTCCCTTGGAACCAACTTGTGCATCTGAGTTTCTTTTGCTCTGTGCATTTATAAGCGTATATATGGGATCGTGAGAATTAATAGGGCGAGACTCAAATATCCCATGATATCTATGAAAAGAAATGCAAAAGATGGTCAAGATCAACATCCATCATCTACACGGGAAATCCTTAGCCGCACCCAAATCGAACTGCATAGACCATCAAAGCGGTGCTCAAATTTTCCAATGTCAGGGTCAAAATATTGGAATTGGAAATGCTAGAAAGCGAACTTGGCTCAGATCCAACGTAGAGTAATATAGACTTTTGGCTCCCCAGACTTTTTTTTGGGGCCAAAAGAGCCCATTTTATTATAATTATAAGAACATCAACGAGTGTCCAAGACAGCAACACCCTCTGCACCAGATACACCACAATCATTATCCTACAAACGAAGCAAATAATCCGACTTTAATGGATCCGATCCGATTTGGATAATTGGTTAGATCCAGTACCGTCTACATTATTTAAAACAAACTAAATCTGTTGAAATATACATAAATTTCTAGAATATTTTGTGAAACCCACCATTGGTTTTGCAAGCACAACATACAACACTTGCATCTCTAATCATGATAAATATCTGCGAAATTAGAGGGAAAAAAGGGCTCCCATTAGATATTGAGGTTTTTCATATTGCAAAGAGTACAGTAAAGATCCATTGCCGGGATCATCGTGTTCTTTCAGGACAAGGGTTTCATGATTCATTCAACATCGCAAAAATTCTAATTGATAGCTCTGAAAAGGTACTCCTAAAATTTTAACCGAATTGAATATTGTTGTTATTGCTCATTAAAATTGACATTGGTATTAGAGCCTGTTTGGATTTGACGTTTCTGACCCATGTATAAAAGTCCTATTTTCCTATTTCAATCAAATTGTTGTGATTTGATTGTAGGCTAAAATTGATTTTTTTTTTCCAATGGATAACATTTGTATGATTAGATTTCTCTTCTCGAGATGATTCCAATGATATACTTTGATCTCAGATTACAAAGTTATAGTCATTTAAAATTTTTGGATGGATTGAAAGTTGTCCGGATTTTGAAAACTTTAAGAATAGCTAGAACATAACAGAAAATTTCGGTCACTCTTGAATGGGGAAGTGGGGCTGACCCCGAACTCCAGCTGAGAAAATGAAAGGTTGCAATTCATTTTACTCGCCAGTTGGAGCGAACCGTGACACGCATGTGCTGGAATATGTCTGGGAAGGCCGTGCGTGGGTTATATTCACCGGTCACGGTGAATTTTTTTTTTAATAAATAAATCACATTATATTCATAATGGGTCAAAAGAGGATCCCAAAATCATAAAAGCATCTGTATTATACATCAAACCAGACTGGCAAAGGGAGTGAGCAACTAGATTATATTTTCTAGGAATCCAAACAACCTTCCAATTAACAAAAGATTCTAAGATATGAAATAAGTCCAGAAAAATGCCTTCAAATTCCCATGTTGGATTGCTTTTATTATAGGCAGTGACAACCACTTCTTGGGCATTTGAAAGGAACCTAACATCATTCCAGTTGCAGGTTGCTGCAATTTTTGCTGCTGACAGCAAAGCTAGACATTCAGCTTGATTCGGGGATGATGCTTTGATCTTTTGAGTCCATTGCACAATCCTTCTATTCTCTAGAAGCACCACACTTGCAATACATGCTTCTTTGGAAGTCCATGCAGCATCAATATAGATTTCAATTCTATGGATTCCATGAGGGGAAGAGAAATTTGAAATCGATATGATTTCATTTGTTGCAGTAGTTACGCAACTCTCCTAGGACTTGTTGTAGCTATATTAACATGTTCAAGATAAACTGAATTTATTTTAGTGAAAAACACTTGCAAATCAATTATAGAATCGTCATACAATGTTTTATTCCTCTCATTCCATAAATAATATAGCAGCAGGCTTCCAAACAGAGCAAAGAGGCCTTTTTCCTTTGCTTCAAATCGCAAATTTGGTGGGTTACAAATGAAACTTACTAACTTTGAAATATTTGAGAAAGATAAATTCAAGACATTCCATCTTGACATTCTCCAAGCCACCCTAGCAAAAATGAATTTTGTAAATATATGCATCATAGAGTCCATTGAGGCTTTACATAGAGGACAAGGATTGTACTATTTGTTTGCCCAAGGAAGACTCTCCTTTGCTACCCTCCATAAGTGGAGTTTGAACTTGTGATGAATTTTAAGATTCCATATGTTATTCCAAAATTGCTCATTACCTAAACTAAATCTATGTTCTTGATCTTTTAGGTAATATGTTTCTACTGAGTGCAAATCTTTGTTATTAGCTATCCATATAAAGTCATCTTCTAGATTATTGTGTGGTATATATAATTTTGTTATATTTTGAACTGTTTCTTCCTCAAACAATGAATTCAATAATGCACAGTTCCATAATTTAGTATCCGTGTCTATGAGATCTTTCATTAGAAGCGAACTGTTAATGGCAATTGACTGATCTTTAGGTATTACTTTAAAGTTTCTATTACCTGGAAACCAAGGATCTAGCCATACCCCTGTGGTATTACCATTTCCTATTCTTTTACAAGTAAGCTTTTCTAGAGTTGTTTTGCAACATTGAAGTTCCTTCCATATGACTGAACAATCTCAACTGCTTCTTTGCATTCGATTAAGGATACTACCATATTTACAAGTGAACAATGTTCTAGCTAGGCTTGTTCTGTTAATGATAAGGATCCAAGTTGTCTTTGAGAGTGTAGCCTTATTAAAATCTGAAAATCTTCTAAATCCTAAACCCCCAAATTTTTTGGGTTGAAAAATGTTATTCCTGCTTATTGGTGTAAAATATTTCCCATTCCTATTTTTCTTACCCCACTAGAAGTCCCTGTTCTTCCTATCCAATTATGTATAGATCTTTAGAGGAATTTTAAAAGTAGCCATTTGATATATTGGTAATGTATTTATTACTGATTGAATCAGTATGGCTCTACCTGCCCAAGGAGGCATTTGGATTTCCAACCTAGTTTATTGTGAACCTTATCAACTAGAACTTGGAATGATTCACTCTTTTTCCTTTTTAAGAATAATGGGTTCCCTAGATATCTATATCTTTATTCAATTTTTTTAAGATTAAATATGTCCTTTATTTCTCTTTTAGTATTGCCTCTAACGCATTTAGAAAAGGTTAGACCTGATTTTTGGAAATTAATTTCTTGTCCACTCCAAGAATTGAATAAACTTAGAATAATCTTGCAATTTTTAGCATTTGAAATAGATGCTCTTATAAATACCATCAAGTCATTTGCAAACATTAAATGGGTTAAAGGAAAATTATTCGTAGAAATTTAATGCCGTTTATATAATTAGATTGCTCAGCTAAGTATAACATTCTAGAAAGTATTTCCATTGATGGTATAAATAGATAAGGGGAAGAGGGTCTCCCTATCTAAGACCTCTAGATGCATTAAAGAAACCTGAAGGTTCACCATTGATTAGAATTGAGAAAGATGTAGTGGTTATACATTGCATCATCCATTTAATAAAGATGCAATTGAAGCCTAAATTTTTTAGAATTTTTTCAATAAACGACCATTCAATTCTATCAAAGCTTTGGATAAATCTATTTTTAAGGCTACCCATCCTTTTTGGATTTAGATTTGGTCATTGTATGTAATACTTCTTGAGCTAAAACACCATTTTCGTTTATCCATCTACCTTCAATAAAGGCGGTTTGGTTTGGTGATATAATCTTATGTAGAACTATCTTAAGTTTGTTAACTAGTATTTTAGAGATGACTTTGAAACAGGTGTTAGTTAAACTAATAGGTCTATAATCCAAGAAGCAATTTGCATTTTGCCTTTTGGGGACTAGGGTAATGAAAGTTGCATTACACTCTTTTAATAAATAACCATTTGGAAAAAAAAAACTTTGAATTGACTTTGTGAAATCCTCTTTAACTATAACCCAGTATTTTTTTTATGGAAAAGGGTTGGCATTCCATCAGGTCCACGGGATTTTAATGAATTCATACTTTTAACTGGTGCTTCAATTTGTTTAATAGTGGGTATTTTGCATAAGTAATTGTTTTCTTCTTCTTTGATTATTGGACTAATTAGTTGCCCAAGGTCATCTGGAATATTAGGATTTGATGTGGTGACGAAGGATTTAAAATTATTAATGAAGTATTCTTTGATTTCTTCTATGTTAGAGGTCCAGAGATTATTATTTATTTTAATATTGTTTGTAGAATTTTGCCTTCTTCTGATTAAAGTAGACAGATGAAAAAATTTTGTATTGAGGTCTCCATCTTTTAACCATAGTTCCCATGGTTTTTGTTGCCATATCAAATCTTTTTGTTTCAAGTATTCTTGTAACATAATATGCATTTGTTTTTCTTTGTTGATATTTTCTATGGTTGGATCCTTCATCTGTATAATCTACACGTTATTTAGGATTTGATGTATTTTCTCATCACAGTTCCTAAAGTAATTCCTATTCCATTCACTTGCTCTTTCTTTGTGTGTTTTATTTTCCTTGAAAATTGAAGAGCTCTAGAGCCTAAAAA
Organism: Lagerstroemia speciosa; assembly: GCA_037672795.1. Taxonomy (NCBI): domain Eukaryota; kingdom Viridiplantae; phylum Streptophyta; class Magnoliopsida; order Myrtales; family Lythraceae; genus Lagerstroemia; species Lagerstroemia speciosa. Next base: position 366,934 of record CM075302.1, on the reverse strand, counting down.
AAAATGGAATTCCATGCCTCCTTTTTTTTTTAAATAATTTCAGAACAAGTTGAATGTCTAATCCATGCTGCAAGAAATCTAAAAGGATAGTATTTCTTCCCACTATCTTGAAATCGATCAAGTAAGATTGGATTATGATTAGGACAAGAGGTTGTTAAATGGTTTGGCACTGCATTTGAATACATGATTTTCCAACTATCATTTACTAATGCTCTATCAAGGCGTTGCTTTATGTCGCTTAAACCTGATCTATTACTTTTCCAAGTGAAGATATAGCCATTAAAGCCAATATCAATTGCACCTGTGTTAATCATGAATGATTCTAAAAAATTTCGACTACATGACCCCAAATTTCGACCTCCAAATTTTTCATCAGATGTGATGATTTCATTTAAGTTACCAATCATCATCCAATGTTCAGATATACTTCTTACCAAGTTTTCTAAATGATTCAAGAAAACAAGTTTTTCATCCTCATATGGAAAGCCATACACACATGTTAAGAGCCAAACACATGGTAGTGCATCCTTATGAACACATAAATGAATGAAATTATTGTTGTATGAAAGGATATTTACCTTAATATTGTCATGCCATGATATACATAGCCCTCCTGTTTGTTAACTGCATCAATTGAGAAAACCTTTGGGAAGGCACACCTCCTTGCAAGCTTTTCACATTTCTGAGAAGTAGCTTTAGTTTCAGATAAAAATACAAGGTTAGGTTTGTATTTTTTGTTTAATAGTTTAAGTGCACGAACTGTTGAGGCTCCTCCGATGCCCCTACAATTCTAGGATAACAGACTCATGAGTATTGTATGGTGGCTAAGCTGTTATCCCAATGAGAGGAAAAGAAATCTCTAGAGAGAAATTACTTCCCTGAGTTTTTTTTTTTTTTTACGTGAACCCCAAAGTTTTCCTATCAATGTTGAACCAATGAATCTAAAGAAATTTGCAGCCCAGAAAATACTGTAATGCAACAGATCAACTAAAAAAGATGACATGCAATAGTCCAGTATTAGATTCAAAGACTTAACCTCATATCTATATCCTATTGAAGGTAGTTCTTCTTTCAAATGAAAAAATGAAGATGTAAAATGAGCAATTTGACCACAGTTTCAAAATTTTGAGAAAACTTGCAAGAATTTTGCAGTTTGGAAAATAATGACGAAGCATATCAGAACCTGAAATAAATTTGAATTGACACCAGATCTGGTTTGAATGGTGTCCTGTAGAGCACCTAAAGAGCACTCCGGTTTGAATGATGACCTACACCAGATCTGAGTCAATCTTTCTTCCAAAGATGAAACAAAGCAGTAAAGATCGAATTTATCTTGGCTTATTTTCCAAAAGGAAATAGGATTTTGAGTTAGGAAATCGGACTTAGAGATGGAGGGAGGCTTGTATCTGTGTTCTTTAAAGAGTTCGAGGATGCACTCATTGTGTAGTAAACACAATGTTAAGAACGTGCACGGTCTTGTAATGTTAGTAAATGCACTTGTAACTAATCAATACAAGGCAAAGGAAGATAAGACGCAGTAATTTTGTGATTCTATTTGTGCTCTCAAACAAAAGGTGAAAGAAGAGAGAGCCAATATTAGAGATTCCTTTTGTATTCAGTTCCACTTCTGAACTTAAAATTTATCTAACAACTGTTTTAGAGTTTGGTGATAGTAATACAGGTAAAGATTTTTCAGTGCTTAATTGGTGGCAACGACATCATAATACTTTTTTGATAGCTCCGATGTTCGATCGTCGTGCCATTTTTATCACTGTGATCCTAGCTCAACTATGTATATACATATATATTTATAAAATTTTCAAAATTTTATAGAGAATAGAAAAATTTCAGAATAATTTCTCAAAGTGTGAAAATAGGAAATATGATTTCCGGAAAGGTTGCACAATGTCTAAGACATGTGAAAGTTTTCCGAGATAAATGTTTTGTAGAATCTGACATGTCTTCTATGATTTTCACAAAATTGTTTGGGCCGCATACAATTTGAAATTTATATTATGAATTGAACCGGACTAATAAATGCAAATTTGCGAATGAGCCTCGTTACGCACGGTGAACATCTCCGAATGCAATTCAAAATAATAAAATGGTTGTGTGCATATTGAACAAATCAACTGGACTGTCTATATTCTCATAAACCAAAACTCTTTGAACAATAAAATATACTAAAAATATGAATGTAAAATAACATCTCGTCGATCAATAACTTAAATAATCGCAGCCATGGAAGAATCTATACACTGTTTCAAAGTAAAAATCATCGTGGAGAAAAAAGGACAGTTGGTGGAATAAAGTTTTGAAATAATGGAAATGGTTTCATGTTAGTTTAGGCGCAATTTCAATTTTGACCGGAGTAGTTCATTGCCGGGTCTACCTTCATGCTTGAATGTTAGATGTGAATGATATGCTTGCCCTAAAACCAAATTTTCTTTAACGACCATATTAACCATCAATAAGCTAAACTTTGCAATACCAACTATTAAAGTTAAATAGCTGCTTTATTTTTCAAATGAGAACTCTCAATTATCCTTCAAATGAAAAATACTAGCTATGCATGATCTTCATGTTTAGCTCCTCCCAAAAAGTTGCCGATCTTTAAATAAATCCTTACACTAGATAATATGTATTTCCATTTGAGTACAATATTCCCTTAAAATTATTTCTTGTTAATAAAATTACCAGTTTTGCCAAAGAGTCTCAAGCCTCAGTCATGCATCTCTAAATCATGCAACTCTCAAGCCTCAGTCATGCATCTCTAAATCATGCAAATTGAAGAATATTCATCGACTTGGATGAGAGGAAAACAAAGATTTGTCGATATTATCTGCAATTATCTACTAGCAATATGGAATATTGCAAATTACTGAATAATCTAACATAATATGAATTGCAATTGGAAAGGTGGAACATCACAAATTACTCAATTCCACCCATTGAATGCAATTGAAACTATATAAATCTCTCAGGAAAGTAAGAATATCTAGCCTTTTTAGCTAAAGCATCAATAAGCCTGTGTACGCAAGTTACCTACCACTTGATCTGGGTCACGGACCTAAGCCTTAAGTTGTTGTTGTTGTTATTATTATTATTATTTTTGTTGTAGCCATTGACACAAGGACAAAGCTCTAATACCAAGTTGATGAGATGCAAAATGTAGGGAGGAGAAGAAGAAGATTCAAGAAGAAAGAAGAGAGACAAATTCAAGAGGGAGAGGGTGAGGAATTGGAATCATACAATTCAAGTTGTCCCTTGCAATTTTCTTTCAGCTCATTTTGTTAAAAAGAGCTAATAACTACTTTGGAGATAATGAACTAATAAGCATCTTGAGCTGACTTTAGCCTTAATTCCTTCTATTTACTGTCGGATCTAGAAATTTTCCGACCTAAGGTAGCCTTAAGGACTATAGGCAAGCATAAGGCCTAACTTGAGATTTAAATTGCGTTTGGATTTGGAGTCGCCACTGATTGTTTAAAGACGAATGTTAAGATCAATAAAAAAAATATTATTTACTTGGTGCAACATTATATCAACCACCCAGATCATTATTTATCTGTCTTGAGCCAAATTTGGAGTTCGGGGGTATTATGCTCGAAAGGCTCACTAGCTAATCAGCACGTCCTAAATCGATACCCATCCTTGAATCTAATTCATTTGTTGTTGACACGTTTTAATTCGTCTAATTGTTTCCATAATCGAGGTTTGGATCAATGGTCCAAAATCAAGATCAATAATCGAGGTCATGTCCCCGAACATACCACTATGTATCCTAGTCACAAGCAGGAAATAAAGGGATCCGATATATATTACAACTATTCATCATTTCTCATTCTCACTCTACTCACCCATTACAATTGTTTGCTTCAAATATATCAATTTATCGCAGCTCCACCTCGATTATGCATAAGTAGCCAAAATTTATGAGGAACTAATATGCAAAATTCCAAAGTGAGCGGTAAATGCACAAAATATCCTAAGTGATGGACTAATGGGTGAAATTCTTAAAATGAGTGATTAATGTGTAGAATTTCATAAAATGAAGTACTAATGTGCAAAATGTCTAAAGTTAGGGACTAAAATGCATATGGCCTAAAATGTGTGACTAATATGAAAATGTCCTAAGTAAATGACTAAAATGCAAAGTATCTAAAACGTGAGATTAATATGCAAAATATCCAAAGTGAAGGACTAAAATGCAAAGATGTCCTAAAAAAGGGCTATTATGTAAAATGCCTAAAATGAGGGACTAGTATGCCAAATATCCTAAGTGAAAGACTAAAATGTAAAGCATCAAGAATGAGAAACTAATATGCAAAATATCCTTAATAAACAATTAATATGCAAAATGTCCTTAATAAATGGCTAAAATGCAAAATGTCCTAAGTGAGGGGATAATATGCAAAAATATGTGTAATGATGGGACTAAAATGCCAATTTCCTAAAATTTGAGACTGATGTGCAAATGTCCAAAGTGGGATGAGTGATATCTAAAGTCTTTAAGGAACTAAAACGGAAAATCCTCCAGATGTTGGCCTAACTTGTAAAATTCCTCAACAAGAGGACTAGTATGTAAAACTTGAATGATGAGAGATTAAAATGCAGGGCTCACAAAATGAGGGGGTTAAAATGCAATACTTATAAGATGAGAGAGTAAAATGTGGAACTTGCAGAACTTATGAAAGTAAGCCCTAAAGACTCGATTCATTGCTATAATTAACATATCTCGTTTCTTATTGATCTCAACTTTGTCAATCAAGACTTTAAAGTGGAAGGATGATAGGTCCCTTGGCAGCAAATGTGACATGATGAAAGACACGATTCAGTCACAACTGAATCCATGATCAAATTCAAGCTAGCTTCAATTGTGATCAAGTAGACGGAATCAAAGCATGTAAGACACGGTAGCTAGCTAGCATGTGGCCTAGCACCAATCCAAGCATAAAGTAAATGAGCAAAACAGACCGAAACTCAATGACTGAACTCCTCTAACACCGCTAGTATTAATATAGCAGCGCATCAATCCACCAAGCAATACGTCAACAAGTCATCGACATCGGCTAAATACCTACTAAAATGGATGGGAATAGATGGTTATCTGCTATATATGAACTTCTCGTATAACGCAATGAATGAATTGTCATAACTATGGACAGGGTCTGATGCCTTGCAGCAATGAACTATACTTGAAACCACCCAACAAATCACTCACGTAATGAATCATGACAAAACAGCAACAAGATTAAGCAAGGAGGTCAAAAATAAATGAGGACACATCACGAGACCCCCTTAAACGTGCAAAAAGGATATGACCATGCAACAATAAGCCAAGGGGAATCAACTCGAGTTAGAAGCATCAGACAACAATATTCAGCTAGCACATAGCAAACTGACACTTCATGGGTAGTCATCTATAAACGAGCCACTTGACAACCAAGTGAATCAATGTAACAGCCTGCCTACATTGATGGCTTGCATTTTTTTTAAGCAAAATGACTCGAACCACTGCCAAATAGACATGAACGAAATGCTAGCACCTATTTAGTCAATGAAACACCAGCAGTTCTTGTTTTTATTAAAGAGTGAACCATGAACTACCACAAATAAATGCAGCATAAACCTGTCATTAATTAAGATAACGGCCACAGACCAGCAAACATGTTTTAATGTGTTCGGTGGATTTCAAGTCAAAGTGAATCGTTTCATTAGCAGCACAGTGAAATAAACCAAATGACCACGACCATCCAATTGGAGGACCATGAACGACTGTGAACAATGATTTATCATCTAACACAATCCAATGACCAAAAATGAGTAACAGGAAGAGCCAATGATTAACTCATAAAGATGACATGGTGTCAATGATTCAACATATTGAGTGCAGCATATCACAAAACTAGAAACGCTCAGGAAGTATCAATCAGGTTGAAGCAAAGCAAGTAACAAGCCTATACATTAATGGTGCATGAACAGCTGGAAACTCAATAGCAAAGCAAGAATTGAGCAATAAATCAATGAGAACCTCGTCGGGAATGACTGGGCTGTAAAAGGGCGATCATTCACAATAACCACTCATCAGACACAAACCAGGGAGGGGCTGAAAAGGATACCTATTTACCACATGTGAATTGGGTAGAGAAGAGGTGAGTTCAGTCAGGGACAGAGAGATGCAATGGCAGAGGAGATCACAATATGCATATTGGACATGTAAATCAATTTGCTGCAACCAAAAAGATTTTGGCCTGAGGAGCAATGCTAAAGTTCATCATCTGGAGGCGACTCTCCTTTGAAATGAGGCGCAGCTCTCGTACCAGTTGTGGTCAGTACCCTTGACTTCACGCTTAATACCGGAATAAGCGTGTGCTCTTAACTTAAGAAATTAAGCATAAGAACATGAGCTAGGAATGGTTAATAACCTGAAACTTCTCCAGTTGGACAGGTCCGGTTCTAATTATTACTCCAAATGCAACTGCAATTCGGTTGGATCCAACCATTCGACAGGTTCGACTGGATCTTTTCCAGACCCAAGGAAACTGGTCAAAGAACTGGTTAAGTGAAATTTTGAAAAAAAAAAAAAGGAAAGAGCTCATAAATGTTTTCAATTTATGGGGAAGGATAAAAGTTAATATATGGCAATCATCACATTAATTATCTTCGGTCAATGTCTCTAATTTATGACAATCCCTTTTCCTGTGGGATTAGGTGTAATTGTAATTGTATACATGTGTATAAGTATGATAGACATTAAATTAATTTGTTTCATTTTTTTTATCAGTAAATTCTCTTCATTGTTATTTACTATCATAATGGGCAAAAATTTTGTTTTTAATTTCCTTATAATGACATGTTCTTTTTTAGTATCAATATGAGAAATAATTGTCTTCAATTTTCATTTTTAAATGAAAGATGGCATCTTATATTCATACTAAAACACGTCCATAGGGTTAGATTGCTTGATTTTCATATAATAACATACGTGTATTTACTATGAGCATGAGTAATACATTTTCTCTATTTTCAATTTAATACATTTGCATAAGTAATATACAAACTATTGTAGCTTTTTATTATTAACTGCATATATATATTATTTTCTAAATATGCAGTTGAACCCATCAAATAAATGGTTTGACCCATGAATTCATACCTTGACCGGTTCTTGATCTGGTCTGGTCTTAAAAACTATACTTTTAGGAGATATATAGATGTTCTGCCTTGTTGAAAAGAAGTCATATGTATCTCATTCCATGCAAGTAAATCTCTACGACCCAATCTACAGGTCCGCAAATCCATCGGCAAAAGCTTTTTAACTAGGGAAATTGTCAAAGGAATATCCTTAGAAGGACACTTCCAATATTTCATGAGACACAATTGTTGGAAACTTCTACAGATTTTTCTTTATTTAATCATACTTAAAATGACTTTTAATGTGAAAAAAATCTCGGAAAACCCAATTTAGCTGGGGTTACTAATTTAATTGTGCATGTACTCTGACTGAATTTTCACTTTTAATATGAACTTTTTTGAGTGACCGAAGAAGGCACGAATTTTAAAACGTTTGTTTTGTTTAACACGCCGTCTATTTTTTCATCAACTATCCTACGTGGCACGTTAATTACGCTGATGTGGCAAACGACAGCTGATGTGGCCATACCACGTCAATGGTGTTAAGAAAATATCGAGTTTACTCTTAAATACTCTTCATTAATTTAAAGTTATCAAAGATAATTTTATAATTTTATCTTCTTCTTCCCGTACACATCCTTGCAACTTTCCAAAACCCGTATTATATCAAAGGTTTCAAGTACCTAGTTCGAACATATTCTTATGTTAATCAATAAAATTTAAAATTTAAAATCAATTAAATCGAGTAATTAACATATATTTAAATTAATAAAAAGTATTAAGGGGTAATTCGACTTTTTCTTAAATTTATTTAACTTGTCATTGCCACATCAGCCACCGTTTGCTCATAAGCTGTCGTTAATGTGCCACATAGGACAGATCCATTAGTTTTGACGGAAAAATAGATGACATGCTAAATGAAATAAATATTTTAAAGTTCATACGTTTAGGTCACATGAAAAAGTTCGTGCAAAAAGTGAAAATTCAGTCGAAGTGAAGCGCAAATATCCTTTTAGGTGGAGAATTATTTTTGACGGTATTACCCTAAATTTTGCTTAGAAATTTTGAAATTATTTTAAAGGGAATCTTCCTCAAAAATTATTTTCCTTTTTGCTGGATATCTTCTTCGGAATGGTGAAATGAGGCACGCCATTTATAGTCCAATCAACATGTTGTTCTTTTATTTGTTTTTATGTGCACCACGTGATGTTCATAAGTTTGAATTAATTCCAAGTTTCAAGATTATCGGTCTAGTTAACAATAAGATTCTTTATGATTTTTTATTTATAAAAATTAAATTCATGATTTTATTTAAAATTATTAAATCATCAATTTTTGCTTTTTTTAAAGAAAAATTATTTCTCCAGTCAAACACCTCCAGAGTATTCATTTGACAGTGCAGACGGCATTCCGATTTCCGAGGCCTCCAGAGTCAATAAAGAGATGCCACCATGTCCAGTACTAAAATTAAGTGCCCAAAGCTCCTTAAAAGATGACCACCGGCGACAAACAGTCAAAATTCCCAACAACATAGTCCGAGAATTCCTTCTAATCCCTGGATTTAGATATTTTCAGTTACCAACCGTAATGGATTTGTGACTCCCCAATCTCCCGGAAAGGCCTACGATGAGCTTCTACCTCCCGATCTACATCGGCGCCGGTCCTACTCAGGGGACCGACCCCGTGCCCCAAGCAGCTGACAAGCCCAACAAACCCAAGACCAACGCTGGCAGAGGCAGAAAAGAGGCCTCCCCTCTGTCGGTCTTCGGCATCCTAGGCTTAACGAGTATCACGACCACAGCTACCAAGGATCCGCAGATGGCCTCTCAGGCCTCTCCAGAAAATGGCAGCGATCCTGACAGTGGCGCTGTCTCGACTGCGGTGGCCATAGACAAGGACAAGAACAGCTCGCATGCCGTGAAATGGGCCATTGATAACCTGGCCATGGACAATCCTCATGTCACTCTCATCCATGTCATGCGCAGGACACCGTGTAGGTACCTCTCTCCCTATATAGTATGATCTCCGCCCGTAAACAGGAACTCGCCGGGAATGCCATCAGGATTCTTCTCCCAGCTCCATAACGTAGCGAATCGCTCGTGCAGATGATCATGCAGTGGATGGACAGGAAACAGATGTACGAGGTCTATTCGGTCTCTACCGTGGGTACTGTGCTCGCAAAGAGGTAAGAATGTTGAGCATTCCATGGAGGAATCATATCGATATGCATAATCATGTTTATATCGCCAGGAGGTATCCGAGAGGTCGTTTGATTAGCTTATGAAATCTTGATCGACTCAAACATGTTTACCTTTATTCAGGTCCAAGTGAACGAGGTAATCATCGAAGAGAATGATGTTTCGAAAGCTTTACTAGAATATATTGCAAATAACTACATAAAGAACATGGTTGTCGGTGCATCGACAAGGAATGCGCTTAGCAGGTACATTGGCGAAGGTGTCCCGAGTTTTGTAATTAATATTTTGTATTGAAAGAATTTGTCAAAAAAAATATTTTGTATTTGAAAGAAAATAATTTTATGGTTAACCTGGATATCTCAGAAAGTTGAAGAACCCCGACGTGTCAAATATCCTCAAGAAGTCGACCCCTGATTTCTGCAGTGTCTTTGTGATCTCCAAAGGGAAGGTATCATCTGTAAAACTAGCTCGAAGGGCCGTTCTTAACACAGGGACACCTCCAAGGACTCCGACTTCTGTCGCATCTCTTACTGGATATGATCCGAATGATCCACTCAGGTACTGAATTAATTTTCTAAACAAGGTCCGGGAAAAGTCAGCTTTCAAAATCTTTGTTTTTTTCGAAACATTTCTTCTGAAGCTTGCTTTGGAAAACTCCCGCAAAATATTTATAAATATAGTTGCAAAACTATGGGATATGGCACTTGAAGCATAATGCGATCGTTAGATTTCTATCATTAAATAGAGTTTACAGTCTTGAATATGAGCTCTAACCCTCATGGATGCAATTTCACAACGCAATTTCATTTACCAGAGGGATGAGTAATCCACAACGAAGAAGCACAGGATCGGAACTATTGATCTCAGAAAAGAAAAGCAATGACCTGAGATCGCCGGCCCGGGATTCCACTTCCGATATGAGTGAGACTAGTGATCTTTCATCGCCACTTTCCTTCGGCTCGATGGATATAGCCACTGAAAGATTAGACTTTAGCGTGATTGAGAACGACTCTTCAGGACATTCCTCGATATCTCAGTCCTCTGTGAGTATAGCAATGTTCACGTTCTGAAAACAATGTTCATGTTATACTTTTAATTTAAGGAAAAAGAGCAGTGATGAAATCTGAAAGTGAGTTGATCGAACATTTCAGAGGGAGCTTGAGGCTGAGATGAAAAGGCTCAGGCTTGAATTGAAGCAAACCATGGATATGTATAGCAATGCCTGCAAGGAAGCAATATCTGCCAAGAAGAAGGTATATGGCCGTAATATGTCATATAGTAACCGAGACGGTCATTCCGCCCTCATATTTTTCCACATTCGAGTCCTAAATGAATGATCTCCATTAAATAGGCAGCAGAACTTCAGCAGTTGAAGATGGAAGAAGCTCGTAAATTTGAGGAGGCCAGGCTCGCTGAGGAATCGGCCCTTGCCATTGCTGAGATGGAGAAGGCAAAGTGCAAGGCTGCTGTAGAGGCTGCTGAGAAGGCTCAGAAGCTCGCTGAGGTAGAGGCCCGGAGGAGGAGAGAGGCTGAACTCAAGGCGAAGCTCGAGATGGAGGAGAAGGACAAGGCCCTGAGCACATTGCACCAAAATGATATCCGGTATCAGAAGTACACCATAGCTGAGATTCAAGAAGCCACCAACAATTTTGCGAGAGAGAATAAGATCGGCGAGGGCGGATACGGACCTGTGTACAAGGGCAGGCTTAATCATACCCGGGTTGCAATCAAGGTCTTACGTCCTGATGCCACTCAGGGAAAAAGGCAGTTTCATCAAGAGGTATGTGTACGATTGACAGATTGCACCATGTAAATCAATGACAGCCATGATCCAGTGGTCCAAGTCACTCTAATACAATTTGGAGAAATCAAGGTCATAGGTTTGAATACCCTCGAAATAAAATCTGTCGTAAGGAGCTCTTTGGAACTAGATCTTAGCGAAAACAGTGTCTTAAACTGTACTATATTTTTGATAATATTTTATTGAGGACCACTATTAATGCGAATTATTCAATTTATTTAATATATTCAATGTATTATGTTAAGTATGAAAATCCGAATATTTAGCACTCTTTTTACCAATAAAAGGAAATAGCATCATCTCCCCGTTATCTAGGTCCCAGTATCAGCATGATTTGAAAGGATTTGAAGATTCTTTTGAAGTTTTCCTTCTTTCCTTTTTTTTCCCTTTCTTTTCTTTCGAGTTGTCAGATTCCTGATGGTAAGACTGATTCCAATTTATCGGTGGTTTCATAAAATGTGAGACCTATTATTACGAAACTCATGATATACTGATATCGTACTAACCAAGTTCGACATTTTAGGTTGAGATCCTATCTTGCATGAGGCATCCAAACATGGTACTCCTACTGGGTGCCTGTCCCGAGTACGGATGTCTGGTATATGAGTACATGGATTTTGGCAGCTTGGAAGACCGACTATTTAAAAGGGGCAATACCCCTCCGATCTCGTGGAGGAGGCGGTTCAAGATCGCATCGGAGATTGCAACAGCTCTCTTATTCCTCCACCAAGCCAAGCCGGAGCCGCTGGTTCATCGAGATCTGAAGCCTGCAAACATCCTTTTGGACCGCAACTACAAGAGCAAAATCAGTGATGTCGGCTTAGCGAGGCTCGTTCCACCTTCGGTAGTAGATAGCATGACTCAGTACCACATGACCTGTGCTGCAGGCACATTCTGCTACATTGACCCAGAATATCAACAGACTGGAAAACTTACCACAAGATCGGACATCTACTCTCTTGGAATAATGTTGCTTCAAATTATCACGGCAAGGTCACCGATGGGGCTTTCCCATCAAGTGCAGATGGCGATCGAGAAAGGGAAGTTTGAGGAGATGCTTGACCCGGTGGTTCGGCAGTGTCCGGTTGAGGAGACACTGGCCTTCGCTAAACTAGCTCTTCAATGCGCAGAGCTTCGACAAAGGGATAGGCCGGATCTGGGGACAGTGATTGTGCCAGAGCTCAACCGATTGAGAGACTTCGGAAGATCTTATGACCACCACAGAAGCAACGGACACAATACTCCGAAGAGTCAGGAGCCATGTTCCCCAACATCGAGTGCAATGTCCCATAGCAGTGCCTATCAGGTATGTACCTTGCTATGAAATATAATTGTGAGAAGTGATGAAATGATAATTCCTTTTCACTTTTTCAATAAAATATCATCCCATCAACTTAAGAAAAAAGTTTACACCGCTAGAACGAATATAATAAGCTTCATAACCACGGTTGAGTAAGAAAATAAAGAAATAATGTCAAGTGCAATATTGTATTCAATCGAGCGCATTTGTAAAAATTTTTTCCCCGTAAGGTATGCTATGTGCTGATCACCACTATTTCTAATGCTAGGTTGAAAATAGAGAATCATCGGCAGCATCTTCACCGTCTCCTCGGGAAGCAATTGCCGATGGAGGGATCGATTGAAGCCTCAAGATGGAACTTCAAACTCGATGCTATTGGTGTACGAAAAATTTCAAGAAGCTTAATAATCACCTGTGGGTACCGTAAGTTTCCTGTGATGACAGCAGTTGTTTCTTGATATAAATTTTGCGCGTCCCTTCGAAAGGGGAAATGGGGAGGACAAGGGAAAGGAGGGTATTTTACTGTAGAGAAAAATTAACCAAAAAAAAGACAAACTAAAGAAAAGTGTGTGTAAAGTTTCAGATTATTTTCTCTCGGATTTTGGTTGTAAAAATGTCTTGCAAAACATAGCCACGGAAATTCCTAAGCGGTATGTACGAGTAACAGGTAAATCCAAAAGTGATAAAAATCTAATCCAATTCTGATTCCAATTTTTAGTTTACATTTGTTAGGAGGCAATGAAATGGAAAGGAGTCATAAAAAGTCTCTAATAGAATAAAGTGAAACGATATAAATGCAAAATTGGTAGTATTATGGTTAATCTAGGGAATGTGATGGAATGTAGTTCAAAGAAGTGGTGGAATGAACATTTCTTAATTTTGTTGAGAAAACGTTCATTTCACCAAATTATGTAATTAAACTTATCAAATGTAATGTACATAACTAACTTTGACAAGTTCTATCAAGTAAAAAAATAAAATCGAAGGATAAAAATACTCATTACAATTCATTTTATCCTGTTTCATGCGATGCATGCATATTAAACGTAACGTTAGGGTATTCATAAACAAAAACAGTATCCGGATATATATAGAAGGAAAACATTGCACATCGCATCTAGATTGCTCAGTAAATCGTAAATTGATTGGCGTAATTTACTAACCATAACTTCTTCGCCACACTACATTTCCCGTGGTTGTTTGAATAACTTAATCCTTAACTCGATAAGTTTTAGGTTGAAATAGTAATTGTATATATTTAAGCAGTTTATCCTTTTCCAAATGTTCCAAACATTTAGAGGCTATTCTTGAAGTAGAAATGGCAATGATCAGCTCTTTGAAGACTCGGACATGTCTCGCACCCTCAACTGGTCAGCCAGTGCCTCGACTATAAGGGCAGTCAGAACACTGGTCGGCATGGTTTAAAGAATTAACAAATATTATGTAAAATATAATTTAAATATGCACAAATTTACATATTTTTAATGGTATAGTTAAATAAATTTAAAACAATTTAACTTGACTCATTTTCAATAAAAGTGGTGTAGCATCCTGCGTTGCACTGTAAGGGCTGACAAACATTTAACGCCGTAAGATAATTCTAAATTAAATCGCTTTTTAACTACTATTTCATGAAAAATTATGTTCGAGTAGGGATTATTTGTATATAAGAACAATAACTAGACATTCTATGAGAAAAGAATAATATAGATAAATATTGACAGCAATAGATATCCATCCGACCTGCTATGACCGGTCAAAATAAAAGAAATAAGGGAAATGGCTAAAGAGCACATATGACAAAAAGAAAGGGATAGTGGGTGACATATTGGAAATAGCTAAGTAATCAAAGAAATTAAGGAAACTAAATAAATATAATAATGATATATAAGAGAAGAGATTTTAACTAAATAGGAAAATAATTTGTTTAAATAGGAAAATTATTTTCTAATTGTAAGAATGAATTTCTATGGAATTAAATCTAATCAATAGATAATTAAATAAAAATAGTAATGATCAATATAAGTTAAGATATTTTAGGTAAATAGGAAATAATTAATTGAATAAGAAAATTAGTTTAAATTTATTAAATCTGGCAATCGAGAAAATATTGAAGAAGGAAAGAGGGGAAAAATAAAAAAACTCTAACAGAGGGATGAATGATGTAGCAAATGCATAGCAACCCCAATAACTTGAAAATTCTTAGATAGTATTACCTCACAGTGATGTTGTGAGGAAGAACCAATTGAATTGATTTGATTAGTAACAGTTAATGCAGCTGGTCGGGTGACTAATATTAATTTACTTATTTATCAAAATTTAATTAGTATTCTCTTATGTCACGTAGTGAAGTGAGATCATTTGAGAATTTTCCCTATTACCTTTGAGAGTACAGAACAATGGAATAAGAGTAATGAATAATATAATTATAATATTTTGTAAAAATGTGAAACATAAAATGAAAAGTCTAGAAGGTGCCATGTGGAGGCCTCCTAGGCTTTTAAATCTATTTTAGAATAGAGAATAGACTAGAGAAGAAGCACACCCGCGCTTAGTTGCGGGACTTAGGCAGTGTGTGATAAATCTTAAATTTTTCATATTCAATAGTGCAATAAAATTTGGGCATATTCATGAAAATGAGAAGTGGAGAAGTCAAAATTGTCATAAATGTTAAATATAATAAAACCAAAACATTTTTCATATATAATTGCTATTACAAAATTTTTTTTTAGGTAAAGGTGTTTGGTCTTTACTGAAAGCTTTTATATATATATATATATTTATTTATAAATCAATACAATCGCTACTATAACAAATATATATAGAAGTCAGTAAAAGAAAGCTTGGCATTTTCTCTATAAATAAAAATAAGTCATTATCACCATTCAAAAGGAACTTGTAAAATTTCATTCATTATGAAAATATACACATAAGAAAAACTTGGAAATGATCTCCTAAATAATGTAGGAAATTATTGCCTATTTACCATGATTACCAATCATACCTGGATGTAGTACAATTGCCAAATATAAGAAAATCCATATAAAGTAATATGCAGCAATATATACATAGAAGTCTATAAAAACAAAGTAACATATTCTCTATAAATAAAAATAGGTAATTTACACCATTCATGTAAAAGGCTGGTTAGAAAAAGGAAGACATAGAAAATTTGTTGGGGGAGGAGGCGCAATTTCGTTGATTAATATATTATGAATATATACATATAAGAAAGATGCTAAATGGAAAATAATCTCCTAAATAAAGCACAAAAATATTGCCAGCCTAACATGATTATCAATCCTCTCCATACATAGTGCAATTGCCAGATATGGTAAAAACTATGCAAAACAAAATGCAGCAATATCCCATAATAGAAGCAAAATAAGATGATTAGATTTGATGCATTTAGATATAGCAACAAACATTCATACCAATCTTTTGCTGAACAACTTGAATAGCAAAAGAAGATTGGGAATAGTGATGATACAGAGAGGGGTTAAGATACTTAGAAAGTTGGAATAGACTAGTTAAGATAGAGACCAAAGTGAGTAAGAAAAAGAACCATATGCCACGAAAAAGAGATCACCTCATTTGTGTCTACATTCATATGAAAGATGGTTATGGAATAATGACCTTGTAATCAATTTCTCTGCATCTATAAGAAAGATGGTCATGGAACAATAAAGTGGGCAATAGAGAAACTACTTAAACTTGTAAAATTAGAAGACCAGTCAGCAATCAATGGAAAATAACATAGAAAGTACCAAATCTAGGTGTTAGCTAAAGAGAACTATTCTCAAGAGCAGGTCAACAGGCCAGCTTGGTTAACCATTTGGAGCGTGTGCAGCTATACCATAACAAAAATTATATATGTAGCACTCACCTTCAAATACTTGATGAAGTAATTGTAGTCATTAGGCACAAAATTGAGACTCCAAGACAAAATCAAGCAATTCACATATGCTTGATCTATTTAAGCTCTTTTGTTTCTCTTCGAAAGATTAGAGGCAAAGCTATTGAAATTAAAAAGGAAAAAATGTAACTGTGACAGAATATAAAAAAAATGCCATTCATTCAATATGCCTGTCAAATAGTAGCGGAAAACAAGGCATAAAAGTCTAGAGAGTTTGATGGCCTTCTATTTGCTATCTAGCCCACAAGAGGATGGATTGCAAGTAGTAAATCAAGTGAGCGGATATCGTTCCCCTGAGAATCAAGGCCTATCGAGCATTAACTTAGAACACAACGTACTAAGCCAACCCACACAATAGTTAATAGGATGCAACAAAGAGCAAGAAAATGAGTACAAGTGGAAACTCTATGGAAAATGGAAATAACTTTATACGAACTCAACAAGAATGCGATTCTAGGGGTTTGGTTTCACTTAGGTCGATTTTAAAGGATCAAGTCAAGCGTCCATTTTTCCTATCAACAAGTTCTAAAATTACCTAATTCGACTCTCACTGCAACTGGGATGTATCCCTAGGATAATCCTAATCTACTCTATCTCTAGGTAGTTAAGATTAAGGGACCAAAGGTTGTGCTCATAACCGTATTGGGACTCCTAGGGTGATGGCTACCTCTTAGGCCTTGCCACATGTCCCTTCTAACTTTTAGAATGACTTACCTACTTCTTGGTATGAATATTCCTATGCTACGTTTACTTAGGTGATGGGATTCTCACTCTCCTGGCTCCTGAACATCCCTTGGATCGATTTATTGAGTTGGCCAGATATTAATAAATGCATGAAGTATAGTAAACATAAAGAAACTAGAACACTTTCATAGATCCTGGAAACATAAATTCAATACATGGATGAAATAAATACTAAGACCCACTTACGATGCTAGAAAATAAAACTGGTGGACATCATCAGGTTAAAAGACGTGTTCATCGGATTGTAAGACAAGAAACCAAAATGATTGGAATGGAGACAAAGGGCAAAGGAATCTCAAACACTGATGATAAGCTTGATGCCTTAGCTATTCCACCCATGACCCTAGCTCCAATGTCCGGGATTTCGTGACTTTAATTCTACGAGAGCTCTGTCATAGACCTTGGCTTGCCAAAAGCTGTTTAACCTTGTAGGGGTACACCTCTATTTGTACGGAATTTCCATTGCCTCCAAGCTTGGTTGGTTGGTTGATGTGGGATAGGAAGTCATGGGCTCCACTGCCAACCAAGCACGAGTTCACATTACCTTTTTAAACCACAAAAGTGGCTCTACCTACCACATTAGTTGGGTTGCTGTTTGTGCTAGGAAACCTGGCTACTATGGTGAAACCTGGCTACTACGGTGAAGCCTTGCACTACCGTGGTATGCTTATTTTGTTTAGGGTAGTTTACTTCGTTTGGCCGTAACTCCCTTATTTTAACTCCGAATCATGCATGGTTTGATATGTTGGACTCTTGACTCGATGAGATTTCTGTTGACATCTTATTTAGCATATTCTATTGAGAAAATCCTGTGCAACTTCCAAAGAACTCAGATGATGGAGATTAACCCTTCTTAAAATTATAGACACTAGCAACTCAGTGTAACTCAACAAAAACCAAGTGGAATGCATGTTCTTAGCTCAAATTTAAGGTCTAAAAGTGTGTTTAAAATGTAACTTCTATGGCATTAACACCTTCTAACCTTTTTATTAGGTACAGAGGAAACCATTTCAATTGGTAATTGCAAATAAACAAATTGAAAAGCACTATTAACCAGAAAAAAAGTTTTCACCTAAGCATTCCACCTCTTTCTCTAACCCAATAGTCCCTTCTTTAGTTTATCATTATCGGCTCTCAAGCCTTGAAGGCCTCCTCACCATTTGTCCTACATAAATAAAATTTCTGAAATATAAAATATCAGGGCTAGAAGTAAGGAAAAATGTATGTAAGAGGCAATTTTTTGGTAAAAAAATTCAACCCCATGATTATATCAAATAAATTAGAATGATCCTAAAGATGGTCAAAATCAAATATTTGTCAGTCACAAAGATTACATGAAGCAGCTACTTAATCAGTAAAGTGGTGCCCCGAAAGATGAGAAATCTCTAGTGCAACATTTCCATTTTCAATTCCAATAGTGATAGCATCTCCGAGCATGAAACTTGGCCCTCAACTTGAACTGACATTTGCACACCTAGTAGATTAATAAGTAGAGGAAGATGGCAAGAATGCCCATAATGCAAAAACAAATCAAGACTTACAGCATGGACACTAATGTGATCAGAGGATGACATTGTGTTTGAGTTTTGAATTGACTTATACCTTATACGATTAAGAGTTTTAAATATAAATCATTCAAACTCTTTTTTTTCCATAATGTGATCCCCTTTAATTCTAAAAGATTCTTACAGAGATAAGATCAAATAAAATTTCAATTATGCAGAACATCATATCCTTCTAATGTTGTCTAAATAAAAAATGTGACACAACCGAATCAAGATGAAAGACAATAGGAAGGAGGACAAACAAAGAATGGCCAGAAAGAAGTGAGCAAAACATGAAAGAGAATATGTTTATTACAATATAAGCATATGGTGTCCAATTTACTGAAATAAGTGCTATAAAATCAGCCACCTTCACGACACAGTCCAAACAACAGCCTAGTGAAATTGAATAATCGTATTTGGCCATGGAAAGGTTTCTTGGTTTTTCAATATTCAAACAATGTGTGGAAAGAAGCCAATCGACCAACAATAGATACATCCAAAAAATCCTAAAACAACAAATGAATCCAGAGGAAAGATAATAGGAAGGATGACTCACGAAGAAGAATCGGGAAGAAGCTAAAGTAAAACTACCCCAAAAGCCAATGGCCTCTTATGTGGAAAATTGACAGACTTCTCACCTCGAGTAGCCTTAGTGTTAGGTAGAGAAGGCGTGGCCTCCACCTAGAAGCTTAACCGAAGGTTAGCCTAACCTCTTGTCGGCGAACGAATGACAGACCTGACTGCAGCAACCCTGGATCGAAGAGAGGAATTGTCGATGAAGATGCACAATAAACCTGAGTACCACCGTTCAACATAAACAATCGACACATGCCTTTCAAAACGAAGCCCCCGATAAAGAGAACGAGCTAATGAAAAAATAATAAAAAAGGGTGGGGCCACAATGACGTCGATCACTGAGAGCTCTTGGTTGCAACTCTCTTTTAGAAGAGATATATAGATATAATGAATGTTGTCCAATTTTTTAAGTGAAAAGTAACATAAATCAAAATTAATTTTAAAATATATAATAATGAAAGATAATATTACATAATGCTTTAGGACGGGATCAGTCAAGTAGAAGAGAGACTTAAATCGACCTTGACTTGTGCATAGGTCGGGTTGGACGTTCCCCTAGTCACAGTAGGACGGGTTGGGTCTCGTATGTCAAATTGGTCATGCCTAATTCGATGAGGTTTGAAGATTTTCATTATGAATTGAAACTTGAATTATTATGATGCACCGTGAATACAAGTGGTTTAACAATTTGAATAAAATTGTAGAGGAAAATTGATTTTGGAACTCCTCGAAAGATCATAGGGGCGAAAAAAGCAAACATTTTATTTTAGAATATATAGATTACATGGACCGCGAGAAATTATCATTTAATTATTTAATTATTCTATTTTATCATTTAATTATTCTATTTTATTATGTAGATTGCATTGAACACCTACGATATCGGAGTAACAAAGCTTATGGTCAAAAGCAAGCCAACCCTAAAACTGTAATCAATATTGGTTGGTAAACCGAAGAGATCTCGTGGTGAAAAATTTAACAAGAAAATCAACACTATAACAGCTAGGAGGCTGGTGCTTGCTCATGCTTCGTCTCAGCAAGATTGAAATTTCATACAATATCAATAAGAAGGTCCACACATGTTCATGATTTAGACCAGTAGGGACCCCGCCTATGATGAAAATTTTCATAATATAATGGTCTGTCAAATGATGGGATATTTTGCAAAGTACTGGTTAAAAGGTTAAGGAAGTTCATAAACTTAACAGGGATCCCATCTGTGACGAGATATTTTGCAAAATATGGCCTCAAAGGTTGTTATATTCATTATGACTCATTATCATCACAGATCCTATCTATGACGGGATAATTTTGCTGAACACTAGCCAGCAGGTCAAAATTCATGATATACTGATCAAACTCATGACAAATGCCTGAAATGCTTCAAACTTGCATTAAAAAAGGGTTGATGTAATCGAACGGCATGACCCAATGCAATGCGAAAAACAACTGCGAAAATATCATCACTCCCTGGTAGCTGGAGACAAGCTGATCGTAGACACCTAAATTTCAGTTGGCATATGTAAAATAGATTGACAGGTGGATGAATATCTTAGATGTCCAAAAAGAAACATTGACGCGAGTGGTTGAATAGAAAGGAACAGAAACTAAAGGACCAAAAAAAGCTCGAATCAACTATGCAGGGAAAGAAACATTGGAAATTCTGGGCTGATAGATACAATCAAAAAAGAAAAGAAAAAAAGGAAAAGAAGGAAATGAAATAAAAAAGAAACGGGGACAGACGACCCAGACGGACATGAAGATGAAGGAAGACGGACGGGCTTGGCTGGTCGGGGCCAGCGGGAAACACGGGTCAGGGGGCGTGGCCAGAGCAGAGGTCGCTGTGCAGGAGACGTGCCCGGTGCAAGTGGCTGGACGGCCGTTCTCGCTGCAGCAGAGAGAAAGCGAGGGGGAGAGAGAGAGAGAGCAGGACAGGAGAGGGACCGAGACGGCGAGGCAGGCGAAGGACGATCAATGTGTGGCCGGCTGCGCCATCGGCTGACACAGGCAGTGGTTGTTAGATTTTTTAATCTAACTAATATGGCCCAACAATATATCATTGAACGAGTATCTATACTATTCTAATAGTTGGTTCGATTCAGTGATCTAAATAAGATTAATAATGGACCCTAATGATATCTTGTTAAGTATAGGGACTAATGTGCAAATATCAAAAAGTAATTTCTTATTCTATGATGTGCAGAGTTAGAAATTAATAAACCCTCGGGCATAAAAATGCAATTGAGTAGTTGTGGTCCTTGCTTATACTATATAAATATGACTTCTCTAATATCCCACTAGTCACGACGAGTAAGAGAGAATCCCACAATCTCTCAGGAGGCTAGTGTTGACCAAGACTAAACCCGGATCTTGACCACGTGCTAGTTGCTATAGATTCAGGTACACTTCCGCCGCTTTACGTTTATGCACAATCTCTTAGTAATCTCAGCACATATGTTCTTGGAATTATTTGGATTTGATTCAATTTCTAAATCTTTCAATTGGTGTCAGAGCCTACGTGGTGAATCATTGATGGTTATAAATGAGGGTTTGGTTCGATAAGCCTTCGGTGTAAATTGCTTCTAGCGTGATCCTCTTCTATCCTTTACTTCCATTATGCATTTTTACGAAAGCTTCTGCCTTTGTTTATGTTTGAAATTGAGGGCATGCCTACATGCGTTTCTTGGCTTCGTATGTGTGTATATTGGATTCTTTATTTTTTTTAAAAAAAAGGAGATTTTTTTTTGTGGGACATACAGTCCCATGAAGATCAGAAGCACTGCTAAAACTTCTAGCGGTCATTCCCAAAACGATTCAAGGGGAAAATCTTCCATCAGGGGCTGCGAGTGTAAGCCCAGCCAACCACCCAAACCACTAAAGAACAGCATCAACCAAGCGTTGGAGATCCCCTGCGTTGGTGGCGACCGTGGTCGCAGATTGTGGGGCAGATGGGCGAGCGGTTAGCGAGCTCTGCTCACTGCAAAGCCAAGCTTTCGGACATGACTTGGTGTGACGTGCAGTTGTTGCCATGTACAGTCTCTGGTAGCAAAGATTCTTTGTTCGACAAAGAGAATGGAACCGATCAGGTCGTGGATTCTGGCTTTTCAATGACTTGTGGTTTCGAGGTTATGGAGCTAAGGATCATGACTACAATTACTCTTCCCTAAGGTGTTGGTGGTGAGATTGCATCGTGGTCATTAGAAGCTAATATTACGGATTGTGGCTGAGTTTTACTGATAGGACTAAGGTTTTTCGCACACAAACATCTTTTGCTTGGCTAATATTCTGAGATGGATTGACTGAAACAACATTTTGCCAAAGTGAGCTCTCTTCTGTAGATCAATCTGTTTTAGAATATATAAGGTGTTTGCGTGTGTGGAGGGTGGTGATCTACCCAAAGGAATGTCGTTGTTTGCCTGAGTTTCATGCATGCCTGTAGTACTAAATTCATGACAATCCTTATATTTTCATGCGAACGTGAGTCGGCCCAAAGGAAGGTTCATTGTTTGGCCAGATTGATTGTCAGTATTTGATTACTGCACTGAGAGTACCATTAACAAATTGACCTTTTCATCCAAAGATGAAACGTAAATGTTGTCCTAGGTATCTCGTAATAGGACCTAGCATTTTATTCATTATTAGTCAAGTATGTGAGCTAACTAACTTCCTATTTATTTTATAATTTATTCTATATTTAGTTAATATCTACTACCCTAGGTTCTGCCAAAATTAATATCATCCCAATACCAATTGGAGCAATTTTAAGGTTAATTTTTTTTTTTTGCAAGGATCTGGACTTGACCCTTGAGAGTGAACAACCACCTGCTCTTATAGCTAATATTTCCATTCAGGCTAACAGGGACTTTGAGCAAGGATTGTTCTAATCGACTAAGTTTGATGATCATGAAACATGCAATTTCAAAAATCATTTAGAGACTATTTCCTAGGAGATAGGTGCAAAATCGTTCCTTGATGCCATTGAGAAATGGTTCGAGAGGAGCGAAAAGGCTGAGACAAGTGTACTCTTGTCAAGGCTTGCCTCAATGAAGTACAAAGGGCACGAGGAACATTTAAGAGTAAGTACATAATGTAGATGTATAATCTTACTTTAATATTTAAGGTACATGAGTTAAAGCTGTCTAAAGACGTGCTTGTGCATTTGGTTTTGGTATTGCCTCTTCTTGCAAATTCAGTCTAAAGTTAGTTGCAGCTGCTAAAAGGAGAAGTAGACTCCATGAGCTGTTTTCTTTTCTCACTATGTGCAAGAGAAGAAAAGATTGAAGTAAGAAAGGACATAGTACCAACTTGGAATCAAACTCTAAGAATAATGGTAAAAAAAAAAAAAGTATAGAGTAAGAAAGTTGCAAGTGTTCCACCTCGAAAGAGGAACAAAAGTAACAGGCTAAGAGATTTACCTATTATTATGATTAACATATAAAAAAGGCACACTTCTCACTGAAATTTGTCTTAAGATTAATTTGACTATGTACAGACATATAGTGGATAGATTTCGGTAGTTCTACCCACATAAATGCACATATGCAAGGTTACTTAAGTTATCAAACGCTAATTAGTGATGAAAGATTCATTTATATGGGGCGACATAAATGCGCAAATGCAAGGTTACTTAAGTTGTCAAATGCCAATTGGTGATGAAAGATTCATCTATATGGGGCGACATTATTATTGTAACTGGTTGCTATTATGGATCTATAGAAGACTTATATTGTACTATCTTTTAGGCAGGATTTGATTTCTATTTCCATTTTGGACAAATTCAATTATTATTATTCACTTGGAAATAGTGTTTAGTCAACCACATGATTCAAATGGTATTAGTTACGGTTCTTTGTCATAGCATAATAACCTTTATACGCTTGATTCATATGTCTGATTCAATAAAACCTTGCAGATAAATTCATGTGGTACAAAGTACAAATTATTGTAGGAGCTCCATTAAATCATGACACAAGCAATTAGGTTGGGATCCATACTATGGATTTGGAGCTTGCATTCGATGGAATTCTCAATCCCCTTAATTTAACGGACCTTGAGGTATGTATTTAGTGCATAAGGGGAAATAAACAAATGTAAGTGGATCTGAAGCTAGCCGAAAATCAATGTCTTAGAACTGACTTACAAGAAAATTTGTGGACCGTTCTCTTTGAGTTCTTGGAATGGTCAATATTACTTTATGATGTTCAAAGACAATTGCTTTTGGTATAGGTTGTATCTTATCAATGAGAAGTCTAAGGTCTTGGATGTGTTCAAGAATTATGAGGCCAATATTGAAAAACAACTCAGCAAAAGGACTGAAACTGTTAGATTAGACTGTGGTGGTGAGCACAACAATAGATTGATGCATCACGTAAACAACGTCCATGATTTATCAATTGCAGCTTTCAAACTCATTAGAGTACCTATTAGAGTAGTGTCCTAAATCCCTTGTGAATTGTGAACTAGTGAGAAATCCAGTGCAAGGCATTTACTCATTTGGGATTGTCTAGTTAAGTCAAGACCTATACGCCAAGCAAAAGGAAATTGGACTTAATAATGGTTCACTATTATTTTATTGGTCACTTTAAAGGGGTCAGGTGGTTACAAATCTTACGATCCCATCACCAGATCAATATTTGAGACGAAAAATGCCCAATTGTTTGAGAAAATTGAGTTCGCGGGGGGAGATAAGGTTCAAGTTATTGTCCAGAGAGAAATTTCTCTCCCTACGGTTGTTGCTTCTAAAGGGGGCAACAAGACAATATCATAGATCTCTCTATACAACCTCAAGAGAATGTTCTAATAGAAGAAACTCAACAACCTCAAAAATATGCACCATTAAGGAGATCCACTGAGAGTGGAGAAATGCAATTCAGAATAGTTATATAGTATTTCTCTAAAAGTATTAGGTTGACATTGAAGTGTTGGAAGATGACCCAATCAACCTCCGTCAAGTTTTGAGTAGCTCTAACTCTCAAAAGTGGATCGATGCCATGAATGATGAGATGAAGTCCACGAAGGAGAATGACATTTGGGACCTCGTCCCATTGCTAGAAGGTGCAAATTCCCATTGGCTGTAAACGGATATTTAAGATAGAGAGATTCCAAAGGCAATGTGGAGAGGTATAAGATTTGTCTTGTCGCTAAGGACTTTACACAAAAGAAAGGACATTGATTGTAAAGAGACTTTATCTCCAATTTTGTCGAAAGCCTCTTCTAGGATCATATTGGTACTTATAGCTCATTCTAATATTGAGCTACAAAGATGAATGTTAAGACAGTGTTTCTCAATGGTGATATTGATGAGACAATTTATATGATGTAGTTAGAAAACTTTGTGGTTGCAGACTCGAAGAAATCGATCTACAAATTGAAAAGATCCATCTTTGGGCCTAAGTAAACATCTCACTAATGGTATTATAAGGTTTATCAAGCTATTACCTTATTTAGGTTTGAGAAGAATTCAGTTGACGAATGCATATACCATAAGTTTAGTGGGAGTAAATACATTTTTTGATTTTATATGTCGATGAAACATTATTGGCATGTAATAATATAGGCTTATTGCGTGAAACCAAGAGTTTTCTATCATATAATTTCTTGATGGAAGATCTTGAGAATGCCTCTTTTATATTAGGGATCCAGATTTACTGAAAACCATCTCGTGGTATTATAGGATTATCACAAAAGAGCTCTATCAATAAGGTGCTAATTAGACTTGGCATAAAAGATTGCAAGTCAAGTGATACCCCTATAGCTAAGGCAAACAAATTTAGTTTTAGTTATCACCACCAAAATGATAATTTAGTACAAGAAATGCAAAAGAATCATGTACACTTATTGTTGGGAGTCTGATATACGCTTGGGTATGTGCATATTTGGATATTGCATACATTACTAGGATAATTAGGTAGACACTTAAGTGATCTAGGCATTGATCAATAAAGGTAGCCAAATAGGATGTGCGTCATTTATAGAGAGCAAAGTTTTTTTTTTTTTAATGTTCACATTCAGTAAGTCAGATAAATAGGAGGTCATTTGGTATTTTGACATTAAGTATTTAATTTCAACTTAATTGAATGCTAAGAAACTCACGGATTTACATGCCATTGTGTTTATCTGCTGGATGTGGGAGTTGTCTCCTAAATGAGTGCTAAGTAAACACTCATTGTAGCTTTTCAGATTTGTTCGTAGGTTGCCACAAGGCATCCAATTGTGGAATATGACTGTAGAACTTTTGTCACAGGCTGTGAATTTTGGATAAGATTGAAAGACCATTTGAGTTTTTTGTAGGACAAAAGGTTAGTAGCTATTCTAATAGCAATAGGACCTTTTCTATGATTATGAGATTAAGTTCCTGGTTGCTAAAGATATATTTTGGAGTGATTGATTGTTGTAGGCATATTGGTATAGCTTCCACAATTGCGGATCCACTTCCTAAGGACATACCACCCATGGTTTTCATGAGCATATTGCTCATATAGGAAAATTCCTACCCGAGACATTGCCAATAGACTACTCTTTGTTGGAAAACTGCAAACAGATAATTTAAGTTCGTTTGAGAATTTCTCGCGTTACTCTGGCTAAGTTATACTGACATGTTTTCTGTCAGTAATTTCTTGATGGAATGCCGACATATATTCTATCGCCACTCTACTCATGTTCTACTTACGAAGGGTTCGCTGATGTTCTATTAGTGTTGCTAACAAATCTACATTTTGTCAAAGTTTCAAACGGGTGAGCCATCAGCTACATCCGTCAGAATTTAATACTTTTCTTGTTGTGTAAAATGTTTAAATATTGTGGATTTTCATAGAAATACCTCTACCAACCATCACACATAGTCGAAAGAGTTATATTGAGAAAAGTGAGGAGAGAGTTTAAATTGTATGGATGATTTGGGGAAGTGATTCCTTCAAAGTTGACGGGCAATCCCATAGATGGTCCATTGGGACTGCCAGGAAGGAACTAGACTATCATTAAGCCCATGACCTGCTACCCTTGCACTAGAAAATGACAAACTTAGTAGGATATCTATATCTAGTGCTTTCTCTAGTTGACTGAGCAAATATTCACTGTGCAACAGACAATGAATTCGCTATATAAATCTATCTTAAACTTTGACACATGTCAAATTTTTATAATTTTGCATGTTAACTTTACACGTCTAAACAATAATCTATATAACAAACTTGTTATGTATCATAGTTCAGATAAATGTTTGTTGTAATTAACTTAACAATTATTCAATCACTTGATACCCCTTAATAATTATAAATATAAGGTGGTATTTATATTACAGTAACTCTTATTTCATATCAATTGTAATATTTGGTTGTAAAATTTATTGTAATATAAGATTATACAAGTAAAAATTTTAAAATATAGTTGGTAATAAATCTCTACGTCCAAGATACATGTAATTATTGGATTACAACTAACTTTACAATCATTTTAACAATACCTAGCAAGATTTCACAACCAATTTTATATTTTCAAAATACAACAATATCATATTTTAACTTATAACTCACAAAAATGATACCATGGTTAAAATTTTTACATAATATTAAAATTTTCACTAACTTCAGAATAATTAAAGCAGACGACCTCAGAAGCCTTAATAGTTGATATTTATTCACCCATCAATACTAACTAAAACTAAAAGAGCAGCCTACACTTGCTTAAGAATCTGCACATGAAGTCATGTACAAGTTTTTTCCCTCCATGATATGCTTTCATATCTTAGATATGAACTCTGTTTGAAGAAATATATTAAAATAGTTTTGGATCTCAATAGTCACAAATGCAAAAGATCTATAGAAACTTCATGACTCACAATCGCGCTATGATTATGGAAAGTAATAGTTTAAAATCAAATTGTAGAATTATAAAAGTTACTGAATGTTGAGGCCTATAAATCCCACAGTGTCCTTAAGACTAATTCGTTCTCCTCTTTTCTATGCCAAGGAAGCTTTCTAAAATACAATGACAGCTTCAGTCGAAGCAGCACCAAACTTCGACTCCTTGGCGAACCAAACAAATACAGGCAACCACCATGAAAATGATAATTAACAAGCTGAAGAGAGGATGCTATACGAATGTTATGCAACTTAATACAATCTTCAGTATGCAGATGCATGTAAAGCCTTCTATTGTGGTTGTGGGAGCTATAGGCATAAATGATACTGAGCCGGAAATCTAATGAACTTGCTAAATTTAAATTATGAACTGGCCAATAAATGGCATGAACTAGTAGTCGAGGATATTAATCTGACCCATTAAGTGACAAATTTAGTAGCAGTCAAGGATATTAATTTGACCCATTGAGAGACAAATTTAATCTACCCTTAATTACCATTTAACGTGTGGCTTAAATATTGATTCAACGGTCACAGTCCATACTTAAATGTTGACTAGTGTTGGCCACGGGTCGGTTTGGCCGGAACCAATCAAAACTAGAATTGGGATTGAACCGCCCTTTAACCATGAGGTCCAAGGTTTTGGGCTAGTTCCACTGCTCTCAGAAATAGGAATCGGCGGGAAAGATTAAAAAAAAAATTGAACTTTCTAGGGTTTTAGCTACAATTATAGCCCTAGCCCTCATCCACTGTAGACCTACCCCCACCCCACCCCCGTACCCCTCTAAGTAGCCTGCCACCCTCCACCCCTCTCAAACAAGACATGCCACTTTTCCTTCCCCCCCCCCCCCCCCCCCCCCCCCCCCTTTTTTTTTCCATTCACATTTTAAATTATAAATAAATAAATTAGATTTTTTACTCTACAAATACATGATCAAATAAGAAAACTAACTAAATTTTG
Organism: Lagerstroemia speciosa; assembly: GCA_037672795.1. Classification (NCBI taxonomy): domain Eukaryota; kingdom Viridiplantae; phylum Streptophyta; class Magnoliopsida; order Myrtales; family Lythraceae; genus Lagerstroemia; species Lagerstroemia speciosa. Next base: position 337,896 of record CM075302.1, on the reverse strand, counting down.
ATTCTTCTAAATCTCAAGAGGATATGTAGACAACCCAAGTCAATTAATTTAATTTATTTACATTTAACTTTCAATATTAATCTAATTTTTAATAATATATTATATATTTAATTTAAATTCAAATCGAACAATTCAGAACCGAACGAAACCGTGATTTCGAACGAGAATCGCCCCTGAACAGTCCAAAGGGAGGCTTAGGGCCGGTTCCATGGCCCCCTATTCCTAAATGGCTGGTTCCTGAACCGTGGCCAAGAATTACTGACTGTCGTGGCAAAAAGTAATCTAGCATCACCCAGTGCAAAATTAACGGAGAAATTTCATAGGAAAAGGTAAAATTCAGCCTTGTACGAGGCTCCACAGTCAGAACAAACATTTGGATTGTTCACTACTTGCGTGCACACGAGTTCAACTAAATCAGCTTCTTACATCACCCCCTGCCGGTGGGCACTAGTCGTATAACTTAGCTAATATGTTTACTCCACATAAAAGTACTATTCTCTTATAAAAACTTCCAACTTCCTTCCCCCCTTCCATGTGCAATATAACTCTTCCCATTCTCAACATGGGCTTTATGGGCTTGCATATGGGCTCCAAATTGGATTCATTTATTTTAGCTCTATATAACTTGTTAAGCCCACGTCTTTCCTTTCAAATTATGGGATCCAATTTCCCATTCACATGTCATTCCAACGATCCCCCGCGTTAATGGAAATTATTTTGACTCTATGGTGGTTCCAATACGTGAATCCTACATAGGATAGGTAGGTGTTACCTTTGAACCTTCCCTTGTAAAGGTATTTACTTTACTAGCTGCCTAATAGACACGATGCCATTGAATTGTCATGGTTTCTTATGTAAAGGATCATATACCTCACACAGGAATCCACCACTTATCTATTTAGTTCTCACAGGTATGTTCATATGGTGATGAAAACTATCCTGGTTCTGTGAGTTTTAAAACAATTAAGTCATTAATTCTCCTTTGAAGCGGTCCCACTTCTCTCTCTCATAGTTGATTTATAAACACAAGAGTGCTCTGCTTACTCCTTCATAAATCATTAAAACATCTAAAATGCTAACCTCATTCGTATAATGCTGCTATTTCTTGTCAAGGTATGGGTTGAGCAATAATCTCCACAGTGACTTCATCAAGCTTGTGATTCTAGGTCGGGAATGGACAAATAAATTATACAGATTATCATGTCAACACACCCCCAAACCTAGATTTTTGCTCGTCCCAAGCAAAATTAGAAACATGCAATCAAAAGATTTAAACCAAGCTAGTCCCAAAACATTCTCGGGAATGGCTTCTGATTCGTCACACAACCTTCACTTCGAATGCTTCTACCTTAGGATGTCAAATTTTCAAAATCATTCAGCCCTCACTTGTGGCGTGTTAGTGCAAAACACTCTTAAAATAGTTCCAAGCACCCAATCAATAGCTAAGTTGGTCAAGCCAACAATCAAAAGACTCGAACACTTCCCTAAACATTGCCCTCGACAATTCTGCTTGTTTCTTTTAACTTTGGTGGTGCACGACTCTGAGTGTCATATCCAAGAGCTAGGCCCGTGTAGCGAGGAATCGACCAATGGCTCCTGTCCCAATTGGTCCAAGGCATTGGGTTTTGAGATACCCCTTTGGATCTATCCTCGAGCTTCGACTAGTGGACAATTTTCACTATAAGCACATGCCGGGTCATATTGCCTATGCTTTTTGCACCAAATTCCACTCAAGCCAGTACAACGGTGCGGGAGCCTTGGCACATCTTTTCCTTCAGCTCACAACTATGCATTTCATATGATTTTTTCACTTTCCCAACATACTATTTCTTTCTCTATTTGCCTTTGCAGGATATCTAGGTTCATGTTCTTATCCATTCTCATGTATGCCATACAACCAAATAATTTCAAGGGTTATTTTAAGCTATCCCTGTTGCAAGAGTGTCGTGAGAGTAATGAAGCCCCCCCAAAACCTAAACACAATATTGTCCTCAATGTTAAATAAGAGTAGGAAAGGAAACTTGCCTTATTAGTGTGGAGCCACATGAAGGTTGAAGCTCATTCTTTGGAGAACCGTTCCCTTCCCCCTCTTAGGCATCTTCATCACTTTTGGAAGGTGGGGATGGGTACTGTTCCATTGGGATGCCAAGCTTGTTGGCAATTTGCTCTTGGTTCCTTGCATGAGTGCCACAAAACTTGGCAAGGAATCGAGTCCATTTCTTCTGCCTCTTCTCCATTCTTTGATTGCGTTGGGCTTCTCGCATGATGACTTGTCGTAAGTCACTTGTGTCCTCCTCAGGATCTTCCACATGTTGTGGATCTTCTTGTGGCTCATGTTGTTGTGTCGGTGGTACCACTCTATCCTTTCTCATCATTTGTCTTACAATTGAAGCTCCTATAGGATCTTTGGGCTTGAACATATCAGCACTTTAGTCCATTGGCACCTGAGCTCGTCGGTGTAACTCCATGATAATTGAAGGGAACCAAAGACTCCGCTCTCTACCCTTAAAGCACAAAGTAATGTTATTGAAAATGAGTGAAGCAACATCTAATCTCCGATGGGTGAGGATACAGTACAGTGCAAAAATACGCTCTTTCCTCACTAATGTTAAACTCGTAGATGGAAATATCCGAGAACACACAAAATGCAACCATATCCTAGCCCGATAGTTCAAGTCTTCTCTCTTTATCACAAGGGCTACATCGGTTCTAGTTTCCCAATTAGTTCCCGGTTTCCCTATGACTTGAAGAATTTCATCTTCATTGAGGCCTCTCATCATTACACCAAATGAACTACTTCGTTGTGCATCAATAACATCCCTAATGGCCTCAATGGAGAATGGAATATGAGTTTTTCTTAAAAACACCACACCCGGGTTTTCTTCATGCAAATTAGCATAGAATTCACGGACAATGTTCTTGCAAGCCGGGTTTGGTTGTTTACAAAATGTTTCCCATCCAAGAGTCACCATGTCCCTATGAAAATCTATCATGACCCTAGCATCATCCCACATAAAACCCCTTTCTGGAATAGCATTCATGTTTTTAAATTGATGTTCAAATAATTCCTCACATTCCCTAGAAGCATATCTATCTGGATCGTAGTCAAGTGATGAGGATGATGATGCATGTGCTCTAATTTTCCTAGGGGCCATGGATATCCAATGAAGGATCAACAAGAGAAGCAAGAAAGGAGTGTAGAATGATGTCACCGGTCGGGAAATCGAATTCCCGTTGATCTCTAGGCTTCCCTTGGGCGAGATCTATTTGTTGCAGCTCTTGGAGGTCTTGAATTTGCAGAAAATTGCAGCACTCTTCTAGACAGAGAGAGTTGGAGAGCGTAGAGCTTCTATCTCTTCAATGGAGGCAAGGAGGCAAGAATGTGCAATGGGTGCAGCAAAACCTAGCAGAAGATGTCTTTAAAAACCCAAAATCCCGAGCTTTGGAGGCAAAAATTCGATTTTTGGGTAGAGGACTGCGGTCAGGAAAAATCAAGGGCGGCTCGATTGTGATGGACCGCGGTCGTAAATGCAACAAAAATTAATCAAAAGAAAATAGTTTTCTGGTTTGTGGTGGATCCAACGTGGTTTGTGGTGGACTGCGGTCTACTGAGATGATTTTCTGGTTCTTGATTTTCTGCAACCTTGGTCCATGTGTCCTAAATGCAACAAAAATTAATCAAAAGAAAATAGTGTTCATAAGCTAAAATACGTAAAATAACTAAAAAGGAAATGACAACTTATTCCGATCTTGGGTTGCCTCCCAAGGAGCACCACATTTAAAGTCTTTGGCCCGATTTCACGGTGCATCAGTTATCTGAATATGGGTCCTCTTGTGTAGAGGAGTCCCCGAGGTAGAGCTTGACCCGCTGTCCATTCACCTTGAACTTGCTCTTTGTCTATTCATTCATCAATTCTATCGCACCGTACGGAAACACCCGTATCACTTGGAAAGGCCTGGACCATCTTAATTTGAGTTTTCCTGCAAAGAGTTTCAATCGAGAATTATATAAAAGGACCAATTGACCGGGTTTAAAATCTCTTACCAGTATTCCTTTGTCATGCCACCTCTTAACCCTCTCCTTGTAAATTTTTGCATTCTCATACGCTTGGAGCCGAAATTCATCGAGCTCATGAAGTTGAACAAGTCTCTATTCTCCAGCAGCTTGTAGGTCAAAATTGAGCTTCTTGTGAGCCCAATATGCTTTATGCTCCAGCTCGAGAGGTAAGTGACACGCCTTCCCGTAGATGAGATGGTACAGAGTTGTGCCGATCGGGGTCTTGTAGGCCGTTCTATATGCCCAAAGAGCGTCATCAGGTTTGCGAGCCCAATCTTTCCTGGATGTATTCACTGTCTTTTCCAAAATCTTCTTGACATCCTTTTTGACACTTCAGCTTGGCCATTAGTTTGTGGATGATATGCAAGGGCTACACGATGTCTCACTCTGTACTTGGCGAGGAGAGCTTCTAATTGTTTGTTGCAAAAGTGAGAACCTTCGTCACTTATTATGGCCCTTGGGGTCCCGAACCTTGTGAAGATCTGTTTCTTCAAAAACCTCAAGACTACATTAGCATCATTGGTGGGGGAAGCAGCGGCTTCTACCCACTTAGAAACATAATCAACGGCTAACAGGATGTACCGATTATTGAAAGATGAAGGAAAAGGACCTATGAAATCAATTCCCTACACATCAAACAATTCTACCTCATGTATGTTATTGAAGGGCATCTCATGCCTTTTTGAGATATTACCTATCCTTTGGCATCGATCACAACGACTTACAAAAGCATGAGCATCCTTGAATAGTGTGGGCCAATAGAATCCCACTTGCAGGATCCTTATTGCCGTCTTTTGTCCACCATAGTGTCCACCGTATGGCGAGTCATGGCATCCCTTCAAAATTTCTCTTTGTTCTTCTTCAGGAATGCATCGTCTCAACATGTGGTCCACACATATCCTAAATAGAAATGGCTCGTCCCAAACATACCTTCGAGCCTCATGAAGGAATTTCTTTCTTTGTTGTGCATTAAACTCAAGAGGAATGTTGTGAGAGACCAAATAGTTCACAAAATCGGAATACCAAGGAACATGAGACATATATAACACGAATTCATCGGGAAAAAATTCATTAATTACCTTCTCTTCTTGGCATGCTTCATTCTCAAGCCGTGAAAGATGATATGCTACTTGATTCTCTGAACCCTTCTTGTCTCGAATTTCTAAGTCGAATTCTTGAAGAAGTAGCACCCATCAGATGAGCCTCGACTTGGCATCCTTCTTTGCAATCAAATATTTGATCGCTGCATGATCTGTAGAAACCACAACTTTAGTTCCAATGAGATACAGTCAAAATTTATCAAAGGCATAAACTACCGCCAAGAGCTCTTTCTCCGTGGTGGTGTAGTTCACTTGAGTATCATCCAAGGTATGACTTGCATAATAAATGGGGTGGAAGATCCTCTCTTTCCTTTGGCCAAGAGCAGCACCTATGGCATAGTCACTAGCATCACACATTAGTTCAAATGGTAGAGACCAATCGGGGGAAATTAGAATAGGTGCAGTGACTAACCTTGTCTTTAATTCATTGAAAGCATGCAAACATGTTTCATCAAAGTTAAATGGAACATCCTTTCCAAGTAGATTACAAAGTGGCTTAGCTATTTTTGAGAAATCTTTGATGAACCTTCTATAAAATCCAGCATGTCCCAAAAAACTTCGTACTCCCTTAATTGAAGTTGGAGGTGGCAGTTTTTCTATGATCTCAACTTTGGCACGATCTACCTCCATTCCAAACTTTGAAATTTTGTGGCCTAAAACAATTCCTTCCTTGACCATAAAATGACACTTTTCCCAATTAAGAACAAGGTTAGTGTCTTCGCAATGCTTCAACACAAGGTCAAGGTTTTCCAAACATTGATCAAATGTTTCACCAAATATAGAAAAATTGTCCATGAAGACCTCTATGCATTGTTCAATCAAATCAGAAAATGTGGCCATCATGCAACATTGAAAAGTAGCCGGTGCATTGCATAATCCAAATGGCATGCATCTAAATGCAGAAGTTCCATATGGGCAAGTGAAAGTCGTCTTTTCTTGATCACAAGGTGCAATAGCAATTTGATTATACCCAGAATACCCATCAAGAAAGCAAAAGAATTCCTTACCGGCTAGGCGATCAAGCATTTGATCAATGAAAGGGAGAGGAAAGTGATCCTTACGAGTCACCTTGTTGAGCTTCTTATAGTCCATACATACCCTCCATCCGGTCACCATCCTTGTGGGAATGAGCTTATTTTGTTCATTTGTCACGACTGTCATCCCACCTTTCTTTGGCATGCACTGGATCGGACTTACCCATTTGCTGTCGGAAATCGGGAAGATTATTCCCGCATCAAGCCACTTGATGATCTCCTTCTTCACCACCTCTTTCATCACAGGATTCAGCCTTCTTTGTCCTTTGATTGACTCCTTGTAATTTTCTTCCAAGATTATCTTGTGCATGCATAGAGATGGGCTTATCCCGCGAATATCGGCAATAGTCCACCCTATGGCCTTTTTGTGGTCCTGAAGAATACGAAGGAGTTTCTCTTCTTGCACATTAGTTAAATTAGAAGAAATAATAACTAGAAGAGTAGAAGAAGGACCAAGAAAAACATACTTGAGGTGGCTAGGAAGAGGTTTCAACTCTAACTCTGGTGGCTTCTCGACAGAGGGTTTGAGAGTTGATGGAGGCAGCTCCAAGTGCTCGAAGTGATTGCATTCCTTGGGAATTGAGAGTGATGACTCAAGTGCTTGAATTGCTTCTTCATGGCTTGTATTGTTCTCCTCGTATGATCTTCCTTGCAACGCTGCTTCAAGTGCATCTTTGGGTTGACCCTCTTTGAAAACTTCGTTTGTCACCTCGTTTATGATGTCAACAGAAAAACACTCATGAGCTTCATTCGGGAATTTCATGGATCTATAAACATTAAATGTAACCTCTTGATCGTTCACTCTCATGGTAAGTTCTCCTTTTTGTACATCAATCAATGCACGACCAGTTGCTAGAAATGGTCTTCCAAGAATGATAGGTATATTGCGATCCTCATCATAATCAAGCACCACAAAGTCAACCAAAAATATGAATTTATCAACTTTCACTAGAACATCTTCAATAATCCCATGAGGATAAGCAAGTGAACGATCAGCTAATTGAAGTGTTACCGATGTTGGTTTCACTTCTCCCAAGCCTAATTTCATAAAAGCAGAATATGGCATCAAGTTTATACTAACACCAAGATCATACAATGCCTTTCCCTCAAAATCCTTTCCAAAAGTGCAAGGGATGGTGAAACTACCTAGATCCTTTAGCTTTCGAGGTAACTTACGTTGTAGGATCGCAATACATTCTTCGGTCAATGCAACTGTTTCGTAGTCACCGAGCCTACACTTCTTCGAAATGATTTCTTTCATGAATTTGACGTAACTCGGCATCTACTTCAAAACCTCTGCAAAAAGAATATTGATATGTAACTTTTTAAAAACTTCTAAGAACTTATGGAATTGGTGTTCAGTTTTCTCCTTTTGGGCTCTTTGTGGAAAGGGAAGTGGTGGATAGGTCCGGATCGACTTTGATGTGCTGCCCTTAGCTCCACTAGTCTAAGGTTGGTCCATGTTGGTGTCATGGGGTGCCTTAACTTGGGGGTCAATGCTGACTTTGTCTTGGACCGCGGTCTACAACCGCATTCTACTGAGCCCACATTCTGTTTGGTCCTCTTGGACCGCGGTCTACTGAGAGGCTCTTCTAGTTTGGCTTCTTCAACTGTGGTCGTGGACTACGGTCTAGCCTTGTCTCGTGTGCTCAGTAGCTCCTTCCCGCTTCTTAGGGTTATGGCTTTGATTTGTTCGTTCCCTTGACCTCGAGGATTGATCTCCATATCGCTCGGGAGTGCTCCATTAGGTTGGGAGTTGATCGCTTGAGCCAGCTGCCCGATTTGATTCTCCATATTGTGCACCTGTGATTGCAAGACAACAATCTGATAGAATTTGATTGCACAACAGCATGTGTCTCTTGTGAAGATTTCATAAATTTGATAAGAGTATCCTCTAATCTTGAGAGGTGATCAGGATCTAAAGATTGTTGCTTCTGAGTTGCTTGAAATCCCAGTGGTGGACTGGCCTTGTTGTTGTTGTTGGCATAGGAGAAGTTGGGATGATTTCTCCAACCCGGATTGTACATGTTTGAGTAAGGATTGTTCCACGGGTTGCCTCCGATGTAGTTGGCCATCTCATGAATTTCTTGCACCGGCTCCATAGTGTTCCTTCCTCGGTGCTTCCATAGCCTTGCCCTGCTCCTTGGTTCTTCCATGATGTTACCTCCTTGAACAAAGCATCCATCTTAGCAGAGAGAAATGTTACGGCATGGATTGAATGTACCCCGGCAGCTCCACGCCCCATTGTCCTTTCAGATGGCCATCGGTAGCCATTTTGGGCCATCTCTCCTAGCAACTCATAAGTTTTCTCGGGATACTTGTTCATAATCGAACCACCTGCAGTAGCAGCATCAAGAGAAGAATGACAACTTTCATATAACCCATTGTAAAAAAATTTGTACCAGTGTCCAAATCTCAATGCCGTGGTGGGGGCATGCTCGTTGTAGCTCCTTGAACTGCTCCCATGCTTCATAAAAAGATTCCAATGGCTGTTGCTTGAAGGTCATAATGTCGTTCTTGAGCTTCATTGTTTTGGATGGTGGAAAGTATTGAGCCAACAACTTCTCTGTTATTGCCTCCCGTGTGTCGAGAGTGCTTGATAGGAGTGACAGCAGCCACGACTTCGCTTGTCCCTCAGAGAGAAGGAAAAGAGAGACATGCAGATGTACTTGGGGGAGACTCCATTGAATCTGAAGGTGTCACATACCTCCAAAAACTTTGCTAGGTGCACATGGGGGTCTTCATTTGGTGCTCCTCCAAAAGAACATGAGGTTTGCAACATTTGAATCACCGATGGTTTGATTTCAAATGTGTGGGCTTGCACCGGTGGCTTGACAATACTTGATTGATTTAGAAATTGGGTTTGTGCATATTCCTTGATTGTTTTTTGACGTTGCTGTGGTACGACTTCACCTCCTTGCTCGTGCTCCATGGCGTCTCGCGGTTGCCCTTGCTCTCTTAGCCTTATTCGAAGAGTTCATTCTATTTTCGGATTGGGTTGAAGTAGCTCTCTTTGGTCTCTTCTTCGCCTGCAAGATGGAAAATCTCACCTAAACAGACAACAAGAGAAAACAAGTGAAAAGAAAAGAAAAACAACTTGGTCGAATAACAGTTGCTTGGTATTAGGTTAGTAGAAAAAGAATCCTCGGCAATGGAGTCAAAAACTTAATACAAATATACATACAAGAGTGGAAGACAAAGGCACCAACTTCACTACGAGAAGAGGGACCACAACAATAATTCGTAAAGTCGGGATCGGGATATTTGACTTCATTATCTAGAGTTCATTCTGTCCCTTTTCTTCTGATTTTCATTATGTTGTCTTCTCTTTTAACTCTTGTATTTTATTCGAATATGTGGAGCTAAACCCCAAGATTCCTAGGGGGATCAATGGAACCTTTTCTATGTCTTAAGTAAAGCTCTTTTCTTTCACATGTATGATTCTGTCGAGGTACGCCTCCTTGGTGTTATTTATACAATTTCGTACTTCATACTTTCTTTTTTCCTGATCGCCCACGAGATCGAACTTGCGACAAAGACGAGCCTCGGAAGAGGAAATCAATGTCATACTAGAAGTTGCATAATCTAGGTTAGCTTATGCTGGCAGGTGAGATTATCGTGCGAGCGCATCGGAAGATGATGAGCACCCTAGATAGCCATTTAGGGTTGGTTTAGTTTGGCCTTTCAACATTAATCACCTAGGAATGAGTTGATTAGTGTCTTTCGCTTAGGTATATTTGTATGACATCAGAAGGTGCGTACGATGGAAGTGGGGAAACCCTAGAACCCTAGGTTAATAACATGACAGAATTAATTGTGTGAAAGAGGGATTCTTGCTTGAGACTAGAATTGGTGAAGTTGTGAACCTTAGGAGCTTTTCATTGATTGATTTCTATCTGTTCATTTTCTGTTTGTCTACCTTCTGTCTTTTTAATCACTTGTATGCTTCTCAACCTATTCAATTGACTTGACTTGGAACTAGTTGTGCCAATTTTAGTGCTTAGTAGAGGAATCCTAGTGGGAACGATACTCTACTCACTCTGTATTAGTTGTCTACGATACGTATACTTGCGTGCATTACCCTCATCACTCGCAACATTAGTATGAGAAAATTGATCTCCAAGCCTCAGTATGCAAGGTTGGCCCATATCGGCCAGTTAGAGTTAGAAATTCGTTTCTTATTAATTCTGAGGACTTTTGTTGGATCCTTCTTTTCAATGCTCAGTAACATGATGTATATTTATTAGAAAATACTAGAAAGGAAAGATAAAATTCGTGCTCAGCTAGGGAGAAGAAAAAAGGGCATGTCCAAAACTAATATGGACTGATAATATTTGAACTGAAAGGATTAAGTAAAAGTGGAAAGGAAATATTACTGCAGCTCCATTGATTCAGAAATTAGAAAATGCATGGCTGATTTTGGGTCTCAATATATTCTTTCTTCTAGGATTAATTCCTGAAGAAAGTGTATAAAAGGAGGAAGAGTTGAAGATTACGGGAGATCAGGAAAAAGAAAAAGACCAAAGACACTTCAGAGAACTCAGAGCAGCCATCCACGAACTACCACCGCATCACACTTCACGTGAGGGCTACTGCAATTGTCATTTCTCCCTTAGCTTTTGTTCACAAGCAAGCACTGAACAAGCCAAGTCCAACCACTACCTGTTCCTCAATCAAGCCCTTGAAGTCTCAACGAACTCGAGTCCATTTCGATCTGATCCATGTTTTTTTTGGTAAGATCCTTAAATCTTGTCTGAATTCTTAGTGAGAAATAACATAGTAACTAGTTAATGATCGTGGTCACTATTCAGTTCGTATCTCATCCTTTATTCAAGTTAAATGTGGTTGAGTCAAGTTTTCTCTTATTTCCTTGGCTTATGAATGTGACCATCCATGTTCTGTTGAATTAAACTATTGTCCTTTGATTTTTGGTGTTGATGTGTCATGATCAAACTAGTTACTCCAAGGATGCGTGTTGCTACAAATTTATCAATGTTTTGAGTCATCGAGTTAATTCGAGTTTGCTACTAGTCAAATTCTTGATTTTAAGACGAAATCGTGCGTTCCCTTTTTTTTTTACAAATGTTCTTCTTATCTTTCGCATGTCATGCACGAATGGATGTTTCGTTACACATTGTAAGTGATTTTCTTTAAAAGAAGATTTTTTTTTTTGGCTAGGAGTTTTAAAAGACATATTGATTTTCCTGTATAAAATTGAAAACCAATAAAAATCCACCTGACCAGGGCTTGGCTCTATTTCTTCGAATGAATTTAATGGTTATTAGAACTCTTTGTTGGTATTGTTGGATTATTTCAGATTACATGGGGATGGAATTGAGTAAGAGAAATTCGAATGAATTAGGAGATCACCATTGAGATGCAAATTGATTATAATATCATTGTGGCAAGGTATAATTCTCTTATTCATTTGATGCTATTGGATTTATTACTTTGTTTGCCATTGTATACAATTGCCTATTGAGTCTAACATACGATTTATGATGAGACTCTATTGTTTGCTTGCTTATAGGATTAGAAAATTTGAAATTAAACAAAAAAAGGCAAATTTAGAAACATTGTTCGGGTATCGATTTAGGGCGTGTCGATGGGCTCGTGAGCCTATCAAACGTAATAGAACTCCTGGATCCAACTTTGGTTTGAGACCGATCAATAAAAAACGTAGGTAGTTAGTATCATGGTCCCTAGGTTAATAACAAGTTTCTGATCGACCTTAGGATTATTTTCTTAAATGATTAGTGGCGACTCATTTCTATTTTTTTGGCTATGATACCATGAACTCAATTTATTTCAGGGTTGCTATAGATTGGCAACTCTGCTGGGGACAATTTTCAAAAGCATGTTCGGACCCATTTATATTTGTTTCTATACTTGCCTTACATTATTTTTTTATTCTTCCCTTATCTTGTTGATATATTGTATGCGATTTTTTTATGTTATTCTTTTTTTTTTAGCATATTGCATTACATTAGAATTTTAGGATCCAAAACGCTCAGACCAAGGTGATCTCAGGAGCCTTTTAGGTTAGATAGAGGGTTCTGAGTAGGAGCACGGACGGAGTGGTCCAAGACCGCCATTACAGCCCTGAAAGACCCTCACTCGGCTAGCAAGTCCGATGATCCCAGAGGGAGAGGAAACTACAAGTCGGGAGCCTGCACGTTTAGATATCACCTATCGTTAGAACCAAGCCCACATGCATAGCATCAAGCCTCCAATCATTCGTTGCAATTGTAATTTCAATAAGGCCCTAGGGTTAGTTCTACTTTAGGCTAAGTGGGCCTTTCTTTTGTATTTATGATCTTGATTTATTTTTTGATTAACGAGCCCATAGGATAGCTTTCCTTAGGATAGGTGGGCTCTTATTTTATAATTTTGATTCACATATATTTTGGGGCCCATAGGTTAGTTTATTTGAAGTTAGATTGGCTTTCCTTTATATTTTTTACTTTTCTAGGGGGCCCTTCGGTTAGCTCATTCTAGGTTAAGTGGGCCTCTCTTTTGTATTTTGATTTTTTTTCATGGATCGGTTGGAACTGATGTACATGTACTTTATCTTGTTAGTGAATTGATATTAATTATTGCATCTGTATCATGTTTTGCTAAACAAAACCTAGTAGGTATGCCATTCATATTGATGTAACATTCTAAGGTTGCTTAATTTCCCATTTGGGTAAGGAATGGAGTCCCGACTTGCCTGTCCACAAATTGATCACATTGCCTGTCCTGCTAAAATTATCAACCACTTATGGAGTTCCATGCGTCTCATGGAGCAAGCTTGCATCCGAAGCCTCTTAATGATTCAAAGGAACCCACCAATTTCTATGAGGAGATGGCAATTAAGCTAGAGCGTTGGAGTAGGACATGGCTGAATGACATGCTCATCTTGAAGAAGGAAAGGGACCAAGTTCATGAAGAACTAGTTCAGGCCCACAAAACGATCGCAAAATGTGACAAGCAAGTTGCTCGATTAAGTGCTTCCTTGGAGTATTTCAAAAGACGAGTAAGAAAAGTTAGGAATTTTTCCAAATATATGTCATTTGCTTTTGTAAATACCAAGGAGCAAGCCCTGGAAGCGCTTAATGAGCTTGGGATGCGAATTAGGTGACTTGAGAATGGGCCCAAAGATGTAGATTAGGCCTTTCTAGAAAATGAACATGTTTTATGACTCTTGTTATCACTATGAATGTCTATTTACTAGTGAATTTCTCATGCTACAGACTATATTACGATTATTATTATTATCATTATTTACTCATTTATTCCATTTTCTGGTAACTAGGCTCTATTATTATATCTCTGGCTCGCCATAGTCCTATCTGCACATACTCCAGAGCAAGAATGGAAGAACAACATCAAGGGCAATCTCAATATTAGCAAACTAATAACTCTAAACAGAGAATTATTTAACTCGAGAATGCCATAGCAAACATGTCCACTCAGATGGCGTAATTAATGGCACTCTTCCAAGCACAAGTTATCGGAGCTGCTAGCTCCTCCCCTTTGCCCACTCCTGCTCTCACTATTGAGCATGCCCTTGTCCAAGCTCCACCCCCCATACACGACCTCCCAAACCTAGCTCCACCAACACCTCAAATTGCCAACCTTGACCAAGCTCCAGTTGCTGGAGCATATACAACTCCAGTTACAATTCAATTTTCCTCAAATGAGGAGACTGAGCAGGAGAGGCGATTGAAAAAAATGGAAGAAAAAATGAAGGTTATTCAAGATTTTGACTAGTATGAGAATATCGGTTATATTGATCTTTGCCTGTTCCCAGATATGCGCATGCTAGAGAAATTTAAAATGCCTGAATTTGAGAAGTAGGACGGTACTAGCAATCCAAAGAGCAACCTTCGTTTGTATTGCTTGAAGGTGGGCCCATATAAGGATTATGAGAAATTCATGATTCAGACGTTCCAAGAGAGTCTAAAGGGTGTGGCATTGATTTGGTTCGCTGACCTTAAAGCAGAGGATATCCTAACGTGGGATGATTTAGCTAGTTTATCTCTCAAGCAATACAAGTTCAATGTCGATGTTGCCCCAACGCATCTTGAGCTGCAACGAATGGAGATGGAAGTGGGCCAGTCATTTCAAAAGTATGCACAAGAATGGAGAGTAAAAGCAGCATAGGTTCGCCCTTCATTGACTGACAATGAGGCTGTTTCGCTATTTGTCAGCACATTGAAATGTGCGTACTACTCACACCTATTGAGCCACACTTCCTCAACATTTGCAGACCTAATCACTATCAGAGGAAGGGTGGAAGATGGAAAAGCCTGGGAAAGATCGAAGACCCATTCAAGAAGAATGGTATGGAAGGGTTTAAAAAGGTCATTCCCAGTAAGAAAGAAGGATGTGACTGTGAGCACTGTATATTCAGCTCAGACACATTACCCCCCATTGTAGCATATGATGCAGTACTCAGCACCACCTGCTCAAGCACCTCGAGCCACACCTCAGGCCTTATTGCCCACACCTTAGATTCCTCCGGTGGCTCGAAATGCACCAAATGGTTGGACACCCTCGAACAGGAGTCGCTACCAATTCACTCTATTACCTGTCCCTTCATCTGAGATATTCAAGAATTTGATGGCAATTGGAAAAATTCTACCTGAGCCAGGAGGTGAGAATACCAGCCTCAAAATCCCAACCCAAATGCTAGATGTGAATTCCATATGGGGGCCATGGGGCATTCTAATGATAATTGCATTCACCTGAGGCATAAGGTGCAAGATCTCATCGACGCAGGTCATTTGGTGTTCAATAATGCAGGGCCTCCCAATGTTAATGCAAATCCCTTACCCAACCATTCAAATGCACTAGCACTATCAATCAACATGATAGATTTTTGCCCCTAGATAATGGTGAAGAGGTTGTTTGCGCCACTTTGGAGGCACCACTTGTCATTTACCCTGATTCTTCTTATGCTTTGTTTGGCATCAAAGCCATCTTGGAGGAAACATCTAATGGTTCTTTCATTTGTTCAGCTATTGAAGATGAGGAGCCAACCAAGTGGACTGCAGTTCCACTCTTCTCGACCTTAATCACCGATGAGTAAGCCTATTCGAGTCGTGTGATGTTCCTGTGTGTGGCATGGCCATGAGCCCACAACGGGAGAGGGATCTTGTCATGGTCATGAGCTTTTGAATAATTTTCTATTCTTACTATAATCAATCTCTCATTTCTTCTTCTTATTCTTTTCATGCCTCACATTAAAATCGACCATTTCTCTCATTGTCGAGGCACCACTTGACTTCAGATAAAAAGCAATACAGCAGTTCGAACCCTTGTGAGATACATTTCGATCACTTCACCCTATACTTTACAGGGAGGAGTCAAACGAAGATGATGCCCCAATGAAATCATGAAAGCCTTGAACGATTTGAGGGTTGCAAACCAATGACAAATGAGGCTACAGACGCCATCGATATAGGCACGGAGGATGAACCTCGCATTCTTAAAGGTCTCAACACCACACAAAGAGTTCGGATGATTGATCTTCTAAAGGAGTTCCAAGAAATTTTTGCCTGGTCTTATGATGATATGCTTGGTTTGGATCCGTCTATTGTGCAACATTATCTGCCGATTCATACTCTAAAATTCCTTCCAAAAAGAAAGTATGAAGGGGTTTGTGGGTCTCACATGAACAAACATATGCTCGCAAAGAAGGTTCTATGCCTTGAATTCTTCTGTTCAACCATGGAAACAAACTGTATGAGATACGTGTGATTCAAGCTAAATTTATGCACGTCAGATGAAGTCACACCAAATGAGTTACACTTGATGTTCGCACCTTTGCCCTTTGCAATGTGGGGGCATCGGTGTGATTGGCCCAGTCTCTCCAAAAGCATCAAATGGACAAGTCTTTATCTTGGTGGCTACCAACTATTTCACGAAGTGGGTTGAGGCTGAGCCTTACACATCAGCAACTACAAAAGTAGTAGTCCACTTCCTCAAGTGCAACTTGATCACTTGATATGGCATATTTGAAGCAATTATCTCTGGCAATGCAAAACAATTTCAATAACAAGCTTGTTGATGACTTATGCGAGCACTTCAAGGTTAAGCATTGCAACTTATCTCCATATTGGTCCTAAACGAATGGAGTGGCAGAGGAAGCCAATAAATAATTTTGAAAAGAATCATTGAAAAGATTATTGTTTCATACAAGGATTGGCATGAAATGCTTTCAAGGCACTTTTGGCCTATCGCACTTCGATTTGTACATCGACTAGGGCAGCACCATACTCCTTCGTTTATGGCACCGAAGCGGTGTTCCCTGTTGAATTGGAAATTCCTTCATTGAGGGTCCTCACCGAATCCAAGGTAGAGGAAGCTGAGTGGACAAAGCAGCGCTCTGAGCAGTTGAATCTTATTGATGAAAAAAGACTCACTACACTTTATCACGGCCAATGCTATCAGAAGTTCATGATCCGTGCCTTCAATAAAAACAACCCAGCACTATGAGTTTCAGCCTGATGACCTAGTATTGGGCAAGGTGTTGCATATTACCCTTGATTCCCGGGGCAAGTTCACACCAAAATATGAGGGTCCTTGCGTTGTTAAGAAAGTCCTCTCGGGTGGTGCTATGATCATTGCTAACATGGATGGTCAAGAGATCCGAAGCATTGTCAATGTTGATTCAAGAAATACTTTTCTTAAAGGGCGGAATGACTTATGAACAAATTTTGAGAGGAAAAAATGAGGTTCCCACTAGGCTGAAAACCTGAAAGGGCGGTCTAGGCAAAAGTTAGGGAAAGAGAGGTATGACTCAAAACTCAATAATGAGCAGTTGTAGCAAAAGGAGAGTCAAATGATATTCTTGCTAGGCTGAAAACTTGAAAGGACGGCCTAGGGAAAAGTTAGGGAACTGAGAGGTGCAGCGACTTTTCCAAGGATAGCCATAGCAAAAGGAGAGAAATTTGAGAGAGAAAAATTTAAAAATAAAAATTAAAAATTAAAAAAAAAAAAAAAGAAAAGAAGAAAAGAAAAGAGAAGAAAGATAATCTCCTTGCTAGGTCATTGCGTATTGCACGATTTAGGCACAATTTAGGGGAAAAGGAATTACCTCAATCACAATGATGCAGAACTCTTAGGGCACAATGTTAGAGTCATGGTCTAAGAGGTCAAAGGCAAGTGATATGAAAATCAGGAAAGGTCTACGTGGGATCTCAAGGGTCACTTCTTGAATGGGATCAAACTATCGTATCTTTTGAAATCTGGAGGATTCAACAAATTCCCTCCTCTTACCTTTATATTGTGAATCATGTTTGTACCAGTAGCCTTTATTTTCAAAGGGAACACAACCACTCCTTAAATTGGTTACAAAGCGAAAAACCTCGCACATCTGCACTTGAATTACTTAACTGATCACGATTCAAGCCGTTTAGAATGGAACTAATGATAACATCGTTTGTTCCACCACTTTACAAATAGGCAGAAAAAAGGTCCAAGAAGCGTCCTCCCCAGCATGATTCGTAACCTGATTAAGTGAAAGAAGTTAGGGTGAGCTACAAGTAGAGGCTCAATGGTGAATCCAAAGGCAAAAGGCAGACCTTTCATGACGAGCCCGATCAAGGGAGCAATGCTAGAATAATTGGCTTCAGCCTAATAACAAGCAAAGATGATAGTTCAGAAAAACTCATGTTTGATGGCACGCGACTCTTTGCGCTCAACTGTGCACCTCCTTTTCACACTAAACTACGTGCTTTTCCTTCTTCACGCTCAATTGCGCACTTCTTTTTCACGCTCAACTGCGTGCTTATCCCTTCACGCTCAACTGCGTGCTTTCCTTCCTCCCTCGCGCTCGACTACGCACTTCTTCCTTAAACTCTAACTGCATGCCCTCCTTTTCTGTGCTCAATGGTGCATATGTACACCCAACAACGTATCCTTTCCTTTCTCATGAGAGTGAATTTACTCCTAAGCCCAGTAGCGTATCCTCTTTATGCTTGTCCCTGAGCATGAACTCATCTTTGTGCCTGGAACGCATTTCTATCATGTTACTCCACTCCATATCCAACTACTTACCTTTTCTTTGGTTTGATACAGTTTAGTGTAAAAAGAAAAAGAAAAATAAAAAGTGAAAAAAAGAAGAAAGAAAGAAAAAAGAAAAAAAAGTAAAGAAAAAAGGAAAAAGAAAGGAGAAAAGAAAAAACCTTGACTGAAAGATCATTTTCTCAAGGGAAATCACAATCTTCTTTGATCTAAAATTAGGTCCTTATATTTGTCTTTGAAATGACGCTCTTTTCAAGATTTCTGACTTATCATTGAGAATTGCTTCAAAGAGGGGTAGCTGTAGACCACTCATTTTAGCTCGAGAAGAAATGCTTGACGGTCAAAATCATTCAAGGCACAGAACTATCGATGTTAACAACTAAGTGAGATTCAAAGGCTTGGCAATTGGATTCAATGGAGTTAAAATTCAGAAGGTTGGGATTCACCATGAAGATCATTGAGTTACTTTGCTTTGATGGATTCTGGATAGGCAATTCATCTTGGAGAGGGAGATAGAATTTTTTGAAGGAAGATTGCCTGACCTATGAACAGTAAACGGGTTGTGGCTGATTTTGTAGGAAATATCAGATCTATTTATTGGGAGGTCCAGTTTGAGCAATCTTATAGCATTAGGACCTTAACTCATGAAGGATTAAGATAAAAATAGAGCAAAATATTGAAAAGTTCGGAATCAGCATGAGAAAATTGATCTCCAAGTCTCAGTATGCAGGGTCGGCCCGTATTGGCCAGTTAGATTCAGAAATTTGTTTCTCACTAATTCTGAGGGCTTTTGTGGGATTCTTCTTTTCAATACTCAGTAACATGATATGTATTTCTCAGAAAATACTAGAAAGGAAATATAAAATTTGTGCTCAGTTGGGAGAAGAAAAAATGGGCAGGTTCAAAACTGATATGGACTGATAATATTTCAGCTGAAAGGATTGAGTAAAAGTGGAAAGGAAATATTACTATAGCTCCATTGATTCAGAAATTAGAAGATACATGACTGATTTTGAGTCTCAATATATTCCTTCTTTCGGGACTAATTCCCAAAGGAAGTGTATAAAAGGAGGAAGAGCTGAAGATTACGGGGATCGAGAAAAAAAAACTAAATACACTTTAGAGAATTTAGAGCAGCCATCCATGGACTACCACCGCATCACACTTCACGTGAGGGCTGCTGCAATTGTGATTTCTCCCTTAGCTTCTGATCACAAGCAAGCACTGAACAAGCCAAGTCCCACTGCTACGTATTCCTCAATCAAGCCCTTGAAGTCTCAACGAACTCGAGTCCCCTTCGATCTGATCCGAGCTTTTTTTTGTAAGATCCTTAAATTTTGTCTGAATTCTTAGTGAGAAATAACATAGTAACTAGTTAATGATTGTGGTTACTATTCAGTCCGTATCTCATCCTTTATTCAAGTTAAATGTGACCATCCATGTTCTGTTGAACTAAACTATTGTCCTTCGATTTTTGGTGTTGATGTGTCATGATCAAACTAGTTACTCCAACGATGCGTGTTGCCTCGAATTTATCAATGTTTTTTGAGTCGTCGAGTTAATTCGAGTTTGCTACTAGTCAGATCCTTGATTTTAAGATGAAATCGTGAGTTGTCTTATTTTTTTAACACATGTTCTTCTTATCTTTTGCATGTCATGCACGAATGGATGTTTCCTTACATGTGGTAAGTGATTTGCTTTAAAAGAAGACTTTTTTTTTTTTTGCTATGAGTTTTAAAAGAGATATTGATTTTCCTGTATAAAATTGAAAACCAATAAAAATCCACTTGACCAGGGCTTGGCTCTACTTCTTCAAATTAATTTAATGGTTATTATAACTCTTTGTTGGTAGTGTTGGATTATTTAAGATTACCTGGGGATGGAGTTGAGCAAGAGAAATTCGAATGAATTAGGAGATCAGCATTGAGATGCAAATTGATTATAACAGTCCTCTTATCATTGTGGCAAGGTATAATTCTCTTATTCATTTGATGCTATTGGATTGATTTCTTTGTTTACCATTGTACACAATTGCTTGTTGAGTCTGACATACGATTTATGATGAGAGTCCGTTGTTTTCTTACTTATAGACTAGAAAATTTGAAATTAAACAAAACAAGGCAAATTTAGAAACATTATTAGGGTACTGATTTAGAGAGTGTCGATGGGCTCGCGAGCCTTTCGAGCATAATAGAACCATCGAATCCAACTTTAGTTCGAGACCGATCAATAAAAAACCTAGGTGGTTAGTATCATGCTCCCTAGGTTAATAGCAGGTTTCTAATCGACCTTAGGATTAGTTCCTTAAATGATTAGTGGCTACTCCTTTCGAATTTTTTAGCCATGAGATTGTGAACTCAATTTATTTTGGGGTTGCGACAACCACTCCTTTGGATTTGACCCAACCACGTTTACCTCTAAAACCATAGATGAAATGTCGGGGCCATCCTAGTACGGTAGAATCAACAACATTAGCCTCGGCCCTCTTCTTCTTAGGAAGTTAGCACTCAGCAGATCTGTGGCCCTTCTTGCCACAGTTAAAACATTTCCCCGGAACTGTGGCTTGGAAACGGCTCCCTTAGGCCCGTTCTTGGCCTTGGTTGACTTTGGCTTTGAGTTTTGCTCGTGCTCCACCACATTGGCTTTGGTAGCACCTGCAGGAATGTTCTTTTCGAACCCACTGCAGTTTTCTTCAATGTAAAGCCTAAAAACGAGATCCTCCAGTGACATTTCCTGCGCTTTATGCTTTATGTAGTTCTTGAAGTCCTTCCACCCCAGTGGCAACTTCTCAATTATAGCAGCTGCCCAAAAAGTTTCACTGAGAACATACTTTCAGCATGAATCTCATGTAAGATTACCTTAATATTTTACATTTGATTGATCACCATTTTGGAATCCACCATCTTATAGTCGAGGAACTGTCAAATAACAAACTTCTCTATGCCGACATCCTCTGTTCCATATGTTCGGTCTAGAAAGTCCCATAATGTCTTCACTGTCTTCAGTGTACAATACACGTTGTACCGTGAATCATGCAGTCCGTTCAAAACACAGTTCCCACACAAGATATTAGAGTGGTTCCAGGCAATAGCTTGAGCAGCCTGGACATCCTATTTTCCCTAGGAAGTTTTAGAGCTTCCTTAGTTAAGATACTGAGCGAGATTCAGGGTGGTCAGGTGAAGAGCATCTTCTGCTACTACCATTTGAAGTTCAACCTATTGAACTTCTTAAGTTTCTCGCTATGGTTCATTGGAATCATGGTAGGCACAGAGCCTATGCCTCCTAGAGGCAAAACAGGGGCAGAGCCCAAGCTTTTAGCCATAGATGTGGAGGCATCAGCCTCAACTACAGTGATAGGTGTAGAGTCAGAAGCCATCTAAGATCACAAGACTTGCAGATTTAGTCTTAAGATTGTGGGTGAAAATATATTAAAAGTCTTGGATCTTGATGGCCACAGATACAAGAGATCTATAGAAATTTCATGACACACAGCACTACGACTATGGAATGTAATTGTATAAAATCAAACTATAGAATTATAAAAGTTACTGAATGTTGAGGCTTGTGGATGCCACAGTGTCCTTAAGTCTAATTCATCGTCCTCTCTTTTATGCTGAGGAAACTTGGACATCAGTTTCCTAAGATATAACAACAACTTGAGTTGAAGCAGCACCAAGGTTCAACTCCTTAGCAAACCGAATAAATGCAGGCAACCACCATGAAAACAACGTTGAACAAGCAGAAGAGCTGATGCTATACAAATACTATGCAACTTAATACAATGTTGAGTATGCAGATGCATCTAAAGCCTTCTATAGTGGTTATGGGAGTTGCAGGCATAAATGATACTGAACCGGGAATTCAATGCTTGAACTGGCCAAATTTAAATTCTGAACCAGCCAATAATTGACACGAACCGGCAATCAAGGATATTAATCAAACCAATTAAGTGACAAATTTAATCTACCCTTAATTGCCATTTAATGTCCAGCTTAAATGTTGATTCAACAGTCACAGTCCCGACTTAAATGCTAATTGCCGTAGCAAAAAATAATCTAAGTGTTACCCAGTTCAAAATTGAAGGAGAAATTTCATAGGAAAAGGTAAAATTTGACATTGCACTAGGCTCCACAGTTTGAACGAACATTCGATGCTCCCTTCACCTGCGTGCAAGTGAGCTCATCTAAATCGGCTTCCAACAGCGCCTCCGCAGGCGCGCGAGGTGGGCACTAGTCATATAACTTAGCCAATATGTTTATTCCACATAAAAGTATTATTCTCTTATAAGAATTTTCAACTTCCTTTCCCTCTTCCACATGGGACAGCTCTTCCCATTCTACACATAGGCTTTATGGGCTTGCATATGAGCTCCATCTTGGATTTATTTATTTTAGTCCTATATAACTTGTTTAAGCTCAAGTCTTTTCTTTCAATTTATGGGACACAATTTTTCATTCACATGCTATTTTTCTAACAAACTCATGATTATCAGTTTCTTAGAAATTCATATGTAATAATTACTCCGTGGGTTGAGCACAGCAAAAAAGAGAATACATCCTTGTCTTTCCCATCCATAATTTTTTCAAAAAGTCAACAATCAATTATTTCAGATCAACTTCAAAAGTCTCTCTCTAAAGTATCGTTTGCTAAAAGATCTATAATACTTCTCTACTGTTTTTCTCTCTCTTACGCACACACAACTTGTCCGTATCTTTCGTATAATCTTACCGTCTTTTCACTAGGAATTGCTTTATCTCTGCTTTACAATGTTAACTATGTAAGGAAAGAGAAAAAATAGTTATATTATTATTATCACTATTATTATTATTAAGAAAGGAAATCGCCATATTATCATGACAAGGAAGAAAAAATGGCAATAATAATAAAGAGAACGTATAATAACATGACAATTTTCAGCTATAACAAAAATGAAGTTCTGAAGTTGTGATAGATTGGGGAGAAAGAATTTGACATGAATTATAAATTTGTAATGACCCGAAAAAGAACAAAGCAAAAGACAGAAAGTGAAAGTGTGCGCAATGGTCAGAACAAAAGCTTGTGCTGTGTTGGCATTGTTTCTTAGAATTCTGCAAATCTCACTCTCTCTCTCATCATCACCACCAGAAGAAAATCTTATCAACTGTGTTGGCATTGTTTCTTACAATTCTGCAAATCTCCCCCTCTATCTCATCATCACCACCAGAAGAAAATCTTATCTACTCTTCCTCTCTCTTGGTCTGGTCACTGAGTTCATCATCATCTTCTTATTTTTTTTCTTGGGTTGAGCATTGAAAGAATCAAGGCCGGTGGCTAAGGTAAGGGCCACAAAAATAATATTTTCCACCTCCAATGGTTTGCAGTTTAAGATTTCTTCTTTTTGGTCTTTAATGGTTTTTGGGTCTTCAGAAAGATTTTGATTGAAAGGGGGAAGAGAAGAGAGAAGAGACTAGAAGGAAAGCATTAAAATTCTCAGAGGAATTGATGGGAGTGTGAAGTGTTGTCCTTTACCAAGAGGGGTTGGGCCGAGTGGTAAGCAGCTCGGTGCCGCTTAAGGAGGTCTCGGGTTCGAGACCTCACGTACGCAGACACCCCTCTTGGGAGCCTCACCCGCCATTGCCAGGCGTGCGACCCGGGGCGACCAACGGATTAGTCAAGTATGGTTGGCTGAAAGATGCCATCTCACCGCTGGTGGGGCCTGCTTGGATACCGTGGCTGGCGACCAAAAAAAAAAAAAAAAAAAAAAAAGAAGTGTTGTCCTTTATTTACCCAAAAAAAGAAGTGTGGTCCTTTTACGAAATATTCAATCAATTCTTCAGTTTTCTTTTCTGGGTTACATCTTCTTTCTACTTTATTCATCACCTTCCAAAACTATGGTTTTCCCTCTCTCTCATCGGATCTGTCAAAATATATTAATTACACTGAGAGATAATAAGAAAAAGTAAGTGCACGTGTTCTCAACTCTTCATCCCTTATATTATGGAATCGGAGTGCTATTTTTCTGGGGAGAGATGAAGTGAGAGAAAATGAGAAGATGATGTTGAATAATGGTGTTTTGTCCAATTTGATCAGCAATACTTGTGAGGTGGGCGATCCTTCTTTTTCGCCTCTGGATTCGAGAAGTAATAACATCAATGATAATAGTAACAATATTATTGTGAGTGGAACAAGGAGTAGCGTTTGTTTACAACAATCAAATCAGCCATTTGCTTCAGCAACTCAAGGCCTTGCTCCTCCGGCTCCGAAAAAGAGAGGTCACCCAGGAAATCCAGGTAAATAAAAACTATAATTTGAATCAACTAGAAATCCTTTCCAATTCTTCTCCCTCTAGTTAAAATATCCAAGTTTGCCTTGAGAGCAATCTATTCTCAAAGCCTGTGAAGGGTTGCGAGGAGAAGCAGTTCTTGTAGATAGATATAAATAGAGTGTTGATTGATGATCCAGCGCTCGTGCTGGTTCAACAGTTACGCAGCCAAAGGACATATTGATTATTGGGTTACAACTGACATGTTTTCTTAGCCATTTGCTGGTTGCATAATCGATAATTGCTTATAAGGTTCTGATCTCAAGTAATATCACTTACTTACGGGTTCCATCCTCTATTGTTATATGGTCTTTTTATCAATTTGAATTGACGACAAAATGAACTGTTTCAAAGTTTTAACATAAAGTTTTGGTGGAAGTAGTAATTAATTAAGTATAACTATAGTAGACTACCTTTGGATTTGAGAAATGAAGATTGATCAGATCAAATGATGAATTCTGAAAACAATATCAAGGAGGTATTCTAGCAGACCTTTCCTTGATGTTGCAGCGGGTTCGGATAAAGTTTAAAATTGACTATCAATTAATTAGGTAAGTATCGGCCATCATCATAAGGTGAAAACATGTGATTTTTTCTTGTGCAATTTTCAAGAGCAGACCCAAATGCAGAAGTCATTGCCTTGTCCCCAAAATCTCTCCTGGCAACAAACCGCTTCATATGCGAGATCTGCAACAAAGGATTTCGGAGGGACCAGAATCTTCAGCTTCATAGGAGAGGACACAACCTTCCATGGAAGCTGAAGCAGAGGACCGACAAAGAAGTGGTTACGAAGAAGGTATACGTTTGCCCCGAACCAACGTGCATCCACCATGAACCATCGAGAGCTCTAGGAGACCTCACTGGCATCAAGAAACATTTCTGCCGGAAGCATGGTGAGAAGAAGTGGAAGTGCGAGAGATGCAAGAAGCACTACGCAGTCCAGGCGGACTGGAAAGCTCACTCCAAGATTTGTGGCACAAGAGAGTACAAATGTGACTGTGGCACGGTCTTCTCAAGGTAATAACAATTGCTCATACATAAAACAAAATCCGGTTATTTTGTAACTCGCAAATCTTGAAATGAAAATGAAAATGATAAATACACTATCTTCTGCATAGTCAAGAAAATTCAACGAGCAATAAGCGTCAAATTACGTGTTGGGAGGGATGGTTCCCATAAGAATATTAAACTTGCTTTGATTTTTATAAGGAATGAAATTGTCGCTGTGTTTCATAGAATGAAATGGAGATTCGTAAACGCTGGCATCCATGAATGCTCGTGAGTGGCACAAATTTTAGGGACCAAACAGGATGACATGTAGCTGTTTTCTCAGCGTATCTGCCATTTCTAATGCATCTGAATGCATGCTAGAACAAAGAGACAGAAGAAGTTCAAAAAAAAAAAAAAGCTCACTTTAGTGCTTTTTCAATTTTCAACAGCACAATTATTGAAATGTTGTACTAGAGAGAGAAGTATGCTTCACAGTGTAAAACAGTACGGGAATCTTTCATGACTTATGGCCACTATTCCTTTTGTCTCCGAAAGAGAGAGTTGGGGAAAATACGTAAAGGTGATTCAGTTTTAAGAAGGGCAAAAGAGGTAAAAACTTTTATAGCACTGATAAAAAATAAATTTTATAAAAACCAAGAGGGGTTGGGTCGAGTGGTAAGCAGCTCGGTACCGCTTAAAGAGGTCTCAGGTTCGAGACCTCACGTACGCAGACACCCCTCTTGGGAGCCTCACTCGCCATTGCCAGGCGTGCGACCCAGGGCGACCAACGGATTAGTCAAGTATGGTTGGCTGAAAAATGCCATCTCACCGCTGGTGGGGCCTGCTTGGATACCGTGGCTGGCGACCAAAAAAAAATTAAAAAATAAATAAATAAATTTTATAATTAGTATTATTTTATATTACTTTAAAATTTAGCATCATTATATAAGAGATTTTAAATTTTTTTAAAAAATTTCACAAATACCCTACATATTTGCTCTCCATCTTGCCCTAATCCCAAATCCTCTCATTTCTGCCTCCCCATTCCGCCTCCAACACAACTTTTGGCCGCCTCCTCCCTCCGATTGTGACTCGTCCGGCCTCCTCCCTCCGGTCGTACTGCCTCTCGCCGCTCCCTTCGCCTCCCACCGTGCGGCCTGTCAGTTTGGTTGCTGTTCGACACGTCGTTTCCATTGCGTCGCGCCACCGTGTCGCTCCCATCTTGGTGGTGTTGGTGGGTGGGTGGATGGGTGGTGTTGGGCACGGGGGACTAGGCGGGCAAGAGAGCAGATGAATATGGGGAGCAGGAATTCAAATTTGGGATGTGAAAGAGATAGCGAGGAAATGAGAAATAAGGGTAAATATGTACTCCTTCATAATTTCGTGCTATTTTTAAAATTGCGTGTAAACTGATTCTATTCATGTGAGATAAGATGAGAGAAGTGCTAATTTGGCCCATTAACGCAAGGGGAAAAAAGAGAGAACTTTTAAAAGCTATTCATTTATATAAATATGAGTTAATTGAGACAGTAAAATATTTTTTTTCATTAAGTAAGTTCTCAAGTTAAAGTTTTGTGAAAAGAAAAAATTCATATTTTGAGAGTTTTATACCTTAGTGTGTTAACTAAGCTCGAACCTGGGTTAATCATGATCAATTAGACTTATGGATAGTAGAAGAATAAAACTACTCATTTTTTAACGCAAAGCGTTCTTATGGGTTTCTCTTTTTGTTTTATACGCCATTTCATCGTTGTTTAACTTAAGGAAACCAATGATTTATCAAAAAAAAAAAAAAACTTAAGGAAAAGAATGTAATTGATAGATTTTTATGTAAAATCTAAATTTTATATTATAAATTGCATTAAATATGCAGAATACGTCGTAGTATAAAATATATATATATATATATATATATTAAAATGTATATTCGTATTTGATAATAAAATTTTTATATCTTAAATAAACTTAGTTCTTGAGTGCTAATTTTATACTATTTTTCAATTGAGTGAAACTTTTTTATATAATATTAATACTATAGAAGTGTAATCGTAAGAATCAATGAAGATCAAATATATAGTTAGAAAAGAAGATGAAGAAGATTAATACTTCAGCAAGAAGAAGAAGAAGAAGACTATAGAGTAATGGAAGAGAAACTATGGGCGACCAACGGATTAGTCAAGTATGGTTGGCTGAAAGATGTCATCTCACCGCTGGTGGGGCCTGCTTGGATACCGTGGCTGGCGACCAAAAAAAAATGGAAGAGAAACTAGAGGTTACTTTTATGCGGTAATTATAATTAAGACTAATTCTTAAACTTGACACTAATTACAACAGAAATCTGGTACGTCTATTGTATTTTGCAGTTGAGTCTTACAAGTTTAAAGATAACTAATTCGGTCCTGTAAGATCAATTTCATTACATTTTCAATCCAAATCGCCACTATTTTACTGATCTCGTAAATTTTCATACGAGTCGTATGCACGTCCTATCCGATTTGAATAATACTAAATAGAGTCGGGGAAGAAAGAGAGGAAAATGGGAGAAAATGAACATGTAATAAAAGGAGGCAAAAGAGGAAGTTAGCCCAGGTAAGAAAAACAGTGAGTCGGCATATACATAATTTATATTATTAAAAATTGAATTTATGTATCATTAATAACTTCGCAAAGTTACAATGAGATTAAAAAGGGAGCTCGTCTAGTAATATAAATAAGATGTATAGGTGTAGATAATTTCTATTAGATTGACATAGTTTTATATTTCCCCTCGTGACAAATTTCTGGGTCTGTGCTGAGAATGTAATCATATTATCACGTAATAGTATTTATGTGGTGATACCATCTAATGAAATTAAACTATTTTAATTTTTTTTAATAATTGGACGGCTTAATGATACTAACACGTGGCAAATAACCTAATTAAACTTGAATTTTGATCAAATTCTTGCTTTTAATGTAATCTTTTTCACATGATTTAGGAAGATACAAACTATGAGATATTTATTCCATTTAGTACTGCATTATAAATACCGTTAAAAAGTGACGATTTTGAGCTACTAGGAATGTTAAATTTGATGGAAAACTAGCTTGTTAATGTTAATTTCGATGGAAAAATAAACAGTGTATTAAATATGATAAACATCTCATAGTTTGTGATTTATCAGCTAGGTCACGTGAAAAAATTCATTCTAAAAGTGAGAATTCAGATAAAGTAAAAACTCAGTTAATTTATTAACCTTTTTATAAAATCCTAAAATAATAATAAAAAAAACTAACTTCTTTTATTAGTTGATATTATTTTGTAAGTATTATCATATGGTTTACGTGGTGATATACAAACTTTCTCCTTGTTCTAGACTCTTGCTTAGTCATTTCCTCACCGTATTATTTACTCTACAAGTTCTTTTCCTTACGTAAGCATATGTAATTGTGTATACATCTTAAATTCACCTTCTCTTTCATATATTTCTTCTAGAGGTGGATACGGATCTGTCCATTATATAATCGATTACAAATTTGTACTTTTGACAATTGAGTATTAATTTTTTTTTATAGATTATTAATCTTTAAAAATGTATATATGTAAATAAATAAAATATATAATTAAAAATGAGAAATAAAAAGTAATTTTAACTTTATTCGGTAGTTGTATGAATGATTTCACCATCTTATTCCAATTTATCTTCTTTTTATTGGTTAAAAATATATTTATTTAGGGTATTTTATGGAATTTAAAAATAAGACTAACTAATCCCACTTTTCATGTATAATAATAGATATTATATATTCTCCTTGTGATAATTGTTGCAGACGGGACAGCTTCATTACACATAGAGCTTTCTGCGACGCCTTGGCCCAGGCAAGCTCATCGAGTTCAATGCTGTCGAAGAAAAATCTGTTGAATAACTTCCCCGCATATCAACTCGCCACCTCTTCCCATGATAGTCTCCAACCTCATGGCTTCTCTATCAAAAAGGAACAAGAACACCTCCACCATCACCATCTCTTCAACAACTCTAGACATGAACTTCTTCTTTCTACAAGCACTTTAGATCCATCTCTCATCCATCAAGCAAATCCAAACCCTGTACTAGCCCAGCCGACCGCTACTGCTAGCACGTCTACTCACATGTCAGCAACCGCGCTGCTCCAGAGAGCAGCTCAGATGGGAGTGACCGTGAGCAAGCCAACGCCACCTTTCTTGGCTAACATGGTGATGCCACATCAGCAAATTAGCTCCCACTCTCTTCATCCTATGCCTGAAACTGCTTATTCTGCAGCCCCCTCTGCCGGACCGGTTTTGTCTACAGGTGGAGAAGACCATTTGGCGGTAGGTGCTGGTGGACCATTCTCCTTTCTTATGGGGCTAGATCCATTTGGAACGAATGAATCAGCTGATGCGTCTGTTACAACTGGTGATGATCCTCTTGTTTCGGCTGTCACTGGTGGTGAAGTTAGGCTTCTTCCTAGTGGCATAGATCAAGGGGCCAAGAAGGCTGAGGTTTCGCCTACCCCATGTTCTCATCTTCTCAATCACCATCAGATCACGATGGCAATGAATCCTAGAAATGTCGTGTCTTCTCCTGAGGCCGGTCTCCTTGTACCATACTTGAACTCATCATTCAGTCGTGAGGCACTGATTAGCAGGATTATACATATGAACAGTTTAGAAGATGGTCATAATGGCGATCTCCAGGAGAGAGCAGTGGATCAGCATGCACTGATTAGAGGAAGCAGTGATCAGGGCACAACTAGAGATTTCCTGGGGCTAAGGGCAGTCTCATCTGTTCAGGAGGATTTGGTAGACGTTGCTGGGTTTGACCTTATGAATTCATCTTCCTCTTCGGTGAAGAATAAGAGCAGTAGTAACGGACAGCAGAATAAGAACCAATATCATTCCCTTTAGCAGAAGTCGCTATAGTTTTATCATATTGACATCAACATTTTAATGCTGTACGAAAATTTTGATGCAGAAGCATACGCGCGAAGTGTACTTTTTTGGGTGAAATAGGATGTCGATCCATTTTTTCATTACAAGGAGATATATGTAGGTTTACAGTACCTTTTATTCCTCCAGTTCTTCATTACCTATTCCAGTTCAGCCTCGGGTAATAGAAATTCTTAGATAGATTACCCATTCCTTCAGTTATAATATTTAGGTCAATTATGATTCAGTGCTATATATCTACTTGCATGAGCGGTAGAAACATGTGCTCCTGGTGGAGAAGCCTTTTTGAATGCTTCATATATTCCTGGAAAAGAGTATTGCCCGTAATCGATATATCGCTGACGATAGGATATGATATTACAGATTAATAAGTGGATCTAAAGATTTTTCATAAAATTCTAAAAATAAAAAAAATTGTCTTAAAAATAATTTAATTCTATTAATTTATAACTTCTCTTCAATATTATCATGTGATATATCCATTACATACAAAAATTTCTCCTATTCTTGAGATTATTGTATGCAAAATACTATTTAATGCGCTTGTCTGCCTTTTGTTTGTTTGATTACGAGTCATTACGATCGAAGCATCGACCTATTGGACTCACGAATTTTGATAAAGATTAGGTCCGATGGTGATATGGATGGAAAATTACTATGGTAACTCGTGCTAAAGAAGTATCTGGAATGGGAATGATTGAAATGGAAATTTTATACATTTATCATTTTCAATGTTTGAGCCTTACAAATTTGAAAATAGGTAATGAGTTATATAACAACAAGTCAGTTACATAATTGAGTGTCCAATTGTCGGGTCCAAGATACGCAAAACTAATGACGTTTCAATACTCTTCGTGACAAGTTTGAACTTGTTCAAATTTAATAAAACAATATTAAATAAAAAATATATAAATGAGGGCAATTGTGTCTTTTTTTAAATACCCTATTCCATACAATATAGCATCATCATTTGCTGGAATCGAAATATCAGCAAGATCTGGGTCACAGTTTGTATCGATTAAACAAATTGTTGGAATTCCCAAAGTGATACATTCTCGAAGAGCAATTTTTATTCCTTCCAACTAAACAACAACATTTTTATTTCTCATTTAATTATATCCCCCATCTATTCATTTTTCCTATCCATTCTATTCCCTATTTATTTCATTTATGCGAATCAAACATAATATAAGAATGAATGAGAAATAAAAAACATTTTTACCAAGTACTTAATAATTATTCGATGGGTCATGACAAGATATATATTCGAATAGGATGGGTCCTATCTCAATCAGGTCCAGGACTTTTTCCTCTAATCCCTCCTGTTTTATCTCTATTATTATATTAAAACATATGAGTGATTTTTATCTAACTTTTAGTTTTCTAAAAATACCCTTCATTTCACTAATAATATTTGAACATAGTTTATGAAAGAGAGTAAAATTTAAAGAGAATAAATTACACTTCAATAACATAGCATCTCCCTCTTTTTACCAAACGGCTCACGTCCCACCCTTATCTGAAATCTCTCCGACTCACGCTCCCCTTTTTTCAAAGATCTGCGTCCACACCTCCACGTTCCGTTCTCTATTGTAAAATCCACTCGATTGGCACCCCCGTTCTTCAATTCGTTCATGCTTTCTTTGCGCTAAGTAGCGTCAATCTCGTCCTCGTAACTAAGCTCTATTATGCATTTGGTAATGGAAATTGCAATTCTATGATACTTAAGTCAGTTATTGGAATTACTAAATGGAGTGGCTAGGGATACGAATCTTTTGAAACTCTCAAATAAAGATTAACCGAGTAATGATGTTCATATCACTAAATTACCATTATTTAGTTTCAAGCAGTAATACAGAGACGTGGTAGTGCGTAAAAACATAATTAATCTGATTAGTCTAGCCTCCTTATCATGAATCAAACTCGTTTCACTATTGAAACTACCATATATAGTTTTGATTTTAAAACGTCCTCTTCAAGGTAATATCAGGAAATTTTATTCTTTAATGAATTTGGAGTATGTAAGATTGTTATATAACTATTTGATATGGATATACAGAGTGCATGAGACATGTTAATGAATGTGCATGTACAATATTTTAGTATAATTTAATCATCTTGTGATACTATTTTATAGTTCTAGGGCCGCGAAGGAGTGACATTTGCATTAAAAAGAGACTTGACTGATAGTCAACTTCTAAGAAATACTATGAGTATCTTATTAATCTGTGAAATGATATAAATATATGAAAAGATGTATATGATATATGGTATGACAACTGGTTGAATGTGTGGTCTAACTGCGACTGCTTATTTGTCTGTGTTGTGATTTAGGATAATTACCTTTATTCAGTTAGAAAATGATATATAAGTATATATAAATAGCACGAAAAGTACTACTATGTGATACATGGAAAGACAAGTGAATGATTTAATACTGGTCATTTAATTTATTTATGTTGTAATATCAGTAAAAGATATATTTGTTCATCTTATATGGGTGAGTTAGTTGACATGTGCACATAACATGACATGATATGTGTACATAACATGAAATGACAAGTGTCTAAGAGAATACGGCATGCATAGCATACATATGCATATCTCGTAAGGGATAAATGATGATACGATATGTTCCCCATCAGGGATGCCCTGGCCTTGGAAGGGATGAATGACCACTAATTAGCTGGTAATATTGTACGAATGATAATATAAAATATTCCCATAAGGGACACGATGATACAAAATATTCCCCATAAGGGATGAATGGACTACCAATCAGTTGATAATATTATACGATTACTCGGAAGAGTCCACTGGCTAGTTGGTAACGTGCATGCATTCATGACTTCATTAGATCATTGGATAGTCATGTGATACTAAATGCTTTCTATTGATATTACGATTTATATGATTTATTTGCCTATTCTCAACCTAAATTCTTGAGTTTTACTCCACTATCCACATATTTGAGGTTAATTGTATATTTTTTTATTCTTGAGATTTAATTGTTATAAATAATAGTTTTAAGAACTTTACATGTGGATTAAATATTGTTGGGGGTCATTTAATGTACAGGGAGCGGAAAGAAGATGCATGGAAAGATGAAGAAATGGCAGGCTTGAGGACTCAACGTTTGATGCAGCAAGTTTAAGAGAAAATTTTTCATATTCTCTATATGAGATATATAAGAAAATAAGGTATTATTGGAAAATTTGTCGAGTTGAAGATACAAAATTTTAATTAATATTACGTATTACGATAATTATATCTATAGAGCAAAGAAAAAGAATTAGACCAAAATGGACTACTTAATACATTACTTTATTTTGATATGTAAATTCCAATGCATTAAACGGATCACAAATCGGAGCTGAAACGAGGAAATTATTTCTGAAGAGAGGAAACTATGCACATAGCAGAGCGATCGCGATCTATAGAGAGCTGACAAGAATAGAGGACTTGGACAGCGGTCTATAGAGAGAGTTAGCATGAAACACTTGGACCTGCAGTCCACTGGACATACACGAGTGATACACGATTTCAAAAGAAGAAATTGCCAATTCTTATTTCCAATGACTCAGGAAGGTCTCCAGTTGTTTCCCTACAATATTTACATCAATTATTGGTTTGAGAAAGGAAAGAGGAAAGTGGCTAAAAATTTAAAATATTTGACTGTAATATTTGAGGAAAGATTTGAATATCAAATATATCTCGATAGATTCTATATCTTTCACTACATAAAGGGCATCACGTGAGGTTCCGAGGGGAAAGAATTTCTATACCATTATCAACATATTTTACTAGTGTTTCAAAAGCAAAGAAAGGTTACAGACTTGAGGAAAGATTTGAATATCAAATATATCTCGATAGATTCTATATCCTTCACTACATAAAGGGCATCACGTGAGGTTCCGAGGGGAAAGAATTTCTATACCATTATCAACATATTTTACTAGTGTTTCAAGAGCAAAGAAAGGTTACAGACTTGGAGCAAGAAGGAAGGGCCAGCTTGAAGATCGTGGAGGCTTGATCTAGAAATTCGGTTCCACCACTCTCTAGAGTTCCTTCTATCCTTTTCTTTTTTGTTTTCATGATATCGTCCTTTCTTCCAAGTCTTGTATTCTCTTTTATTATGTTGAACTAATGTTGATATAATGGTTTGTATGATTTGTTTATCCATTCCCGACCTAGAATCTTAAGTTTTACGCCACTTCCCATACATTTGGAGGTTAATTGCATAAATTTTCATTATTGGGAGTGAATTGTTATAAATGATAATTTTCAGACCTTTACATATAGATTAGATACTGCTAGGAGTTGTTTGATGTACAGGAAAGGAAAGAACATGTGCAGAAAGATGATGAAGACTTGGCTCGTTCAATGTAGCAATTTTTGGAGGGAATTTCTCACACTCCAGTTGCAAGAAATATTGCAAATAATATGTCATCAGAAAGCTTGTCAAGTTAGGATTCCAACGCATTAAACAGATCATGAATTGGAGCTGAAACGAGAAAGTTATGGCTGAAGGAAGAAAACTGCGTGCAGAACAGGGGATAAACCACGGTCTACTGAGGCGTTTTGACGAAGCAGACTCAGACCGCGGTCCATAGACCGCGGTCTACTGGGGCAAATTGCTGGGACCCACAACTCTCAATCCTACATGACCAGACCAAGAATAGAGGAAGTATACTTGCTGTATATATAGTGGTGCACCCCTACAAGTGAAAAAAACATATATATAGATAAAAGTTGAAGAGAAGAAGAAAGGTAGCCATCAAAGAACATGAAGAAGGGATCACAACAACAAATCGTAAAGGGGATTGGGAGATTCAACTTCGCCAACCAGAGTTCTTCCTGACCCTTTTCTTTTGATTTTCTCAATGTTGTCTTCTCTTCCAACCCTTGTAATTCTCTTAGTATGTTGAACTAGACCCCATCTCCTAGGGGGATCAATGGAACCTTTTCAATGTCTTAAGTAAAGTTCTTTTCTTTCATACATATGATTCTGTCGAGAAACACCTCCTTGGTGTTATTTGTGCAATTTCGTACTTCATGCTTTCTTTTGGCCTTATCACCAGCAAGATCGAATTTCAAACAGAGAGGAGTCTCGGGAAAGGGAATTAATGTCATGCTAGAAATTGCATAATCTAGGTTAGCTTATGTTGGAAGGTGAAGTTATTCGTGCAAACGCATCGGAAGATGGTGAGCACTCTATACAGCCATTTAGGGTTGGTTTAGTTTGGCCTTTCAACATTAATCGCCTACGAATAGAGTGGATTAATGTCTTCCGCTTAGGTACATTCGTATGATATCGGAAGGTGCGTACGATAGAAGTGGGGAAATCCTAGAATTCTAGGTTAATAACATGACAAAATTAATTGTGTGAAAGAGAGATTCTTGCTTAAGACTAGAATTAGTAAAGTTGTGAACCTTAGGAGTTCTTTATCCACCGATTTCTGTCTGTTTACCTTCTATCATTTTATTTACTTGCATCCTACTCATCTTATCCGATTTACTTGGTTTAGAAGTAGTTGTGCCAATTTTAATGATTAGTAGAAGAATCCTCGTGGAAATGATATTCTACTCACTCTGTATTACTTGTATGCGATATGTATACTTACGTGCACTACCTTTAAATACGCAACAACTAAACCCTTAGATTCCTAGGGGATTAATAAAATGTATTTCGATGTTTTAAGTAAAAATCTTTTCTCTAAAGTATATGATTTTATTGATATACGTCTTCTAGGTGTTATATATATCATTCTTGATGTTCTTTTAGTCTAATCACCCACAAGAGACTGATATTGAGATTGAGAGGAACCTTGAGAGAGGGAATCGAAACCACGCTAGAGGTTGTCAGTCTAAGTTAACTTATGCCGAGAGGTGAGATTATTCGTGTGAGTGCATCGACAGATGGTAAACACCCTGGATAGCCGATTAGGGCCGATTTGATGACCTTTCAACATTAATTGTTTAGAGATAGAGTGGACTAGTGTATTCCACTTAGGTATATTCTTACGACTCGGGAGGTGTGTAAAATGGTAGTGTGAAACCCTCAAACACTAGTTAATAATATAATAGAATTAATTATGTGAGAGAAATACTTTACTTAAGACTAGAATATGTGAAATTGTGAATTCTAAGAGCTTTCCAATTGATTGACCCTTGCTTTTTCTTTTTCTATTTTAATTACTTGCTTATTATTCCAATTATTCGATTGACTTGTCTTGTGCTCATTTGAATGTAGATTAATAGGCGGAGACTGTTGTGAGTTTATCTTTTTTCTTTCTTTTTTGCTCAAAATTAGTTTATCCATTTTCGCTAAACTAATTTTTGTTACGTGCTGCAACGTCAATATTATATGTCATTCAGGAAAAAATGACAAAGAAAGGCGATACAGGTCAGATCGAATTTTCCTTTGAGATCTCAGCTAACACCTCTCTTCCCCCACACCCTCTCTCTCCTCCCGACTCTGAAGGAGACGCGGAGCCAGAGCGCTATTCTCGATCATCACCACTGCTCCGTTCACAAGCAGCTCCACCAGCTGCTGACAGAGCATTCAATTATAACATCATTCCCGGTGGCCACCTGTTGAGGCTTTGTTCTGTCTGCTTCGATCCGATCACCGAAACCCTAGCTCCCTCAATCTCCAATTTCTACTCTAGTTATCCAGCAACATTTGAGCAGTCCTGGTCCCAGTGGAGAGTAAATATAGGAGGGCGATCCAGTGATTGGGTCCGGTAATTTCCGCACGCAGTTGCTTCGTTTATCTGATGTGCCCAGGGAGTGGACTGTGAAAAGATAGAAGGATAGAATGCAAAAACGCAGTCCACCGAAGTATCGACACGATGGGACATCGCCACTGCCTCTGGGAATGGACTGGAGCCCTCCGAATCATAAATGGGTAATATTCTGCGTCCGCTAGCTGAATTTACTCATCTTTGGGATTAATTTGAGCTGAATTACATGGTTTGACTTGATCTTACTACTGTAGTATGGGTTATGAAGTGCGTGCTTTCGTTCATGTTGCTGAATACCATCCCTTTTCCCCCTATCTTCTTTATGCAGAATGGCCGGGACACCATGTGGCCACATGCTTCTCATACCGGGTGGAGCTACTGGGTGATGATACCATCATGGGTTGTCTTGCCAAAATCAAGGGATTCAGATCCTGTTGTGGTAATCGAAATTTGACCAAACTAGCAATTATCGATGAAACTATGAATTATTTTTCTGTGGCTATCCTTAATTCTTTTTTGGCCACTGCCACATGCCTATTAAATGCCCCCCCATACCTATTAAATCAGTAGTACAGGTATTCTTAAATACATATATAAATAGAGCTATCAAGATTAGCAGTGCACTTACACAACTTATTTTGCAAAGGATGCAATCACTGTGTGCAATTCCATACAAGAAGATATCCTTGCAATACATACTTCAGAAGGATAATTCTGCTCCTTCAATTTCTTCCCCCTTTATGATGGAGAAGTTTGTGTGACCAGAGGATAACTGAAGCTAATGTCCTTTTTTAAGTATCAAGCTGGTTCATAATTTACTCCATGATCTTTCTTGGATTAGGATTTAGTATTGCACTTGATGGAAAAGATTAAAAATTCTACGAAAGATTACTGATTTCTGTTCTATGGAAAGTTGCCTGTTTCTTGAGTTATTAACTTTTATATTTCATGAATGCTCTTGATAAATTCTCGATTTCTACAAATTAACTGACATAGTAAGTAAGGACCAATTTTGGTTCTCTCTGTCAAGCATGTCTTTTTCATTTCTTTGAATATGCCTGCGTCTTCTATGATGGCATTTTATGAAGTGTCACTGGAATGTTGTTGCTCTTTATGTGCATAATTTCAGATATTATTTAGCATTTTATGGGTTCAATCTCTTGGCAATTAGGGAATTTGGTAATTGGTTAAAAGAAAAGTTCTACTTAGGCATGAAAGAAACAGTTCAACGTTCCCCTGGTGTTTTATAAAATGATATTTCTTCGAGAGCCTACCCATGTTGAAGATTGCACACTCTTAACATTCTCAAGGGACAGTTTTACAGGGTTCAGATAGGTGTGCAATCTCCAGAGGGAATTACAACAACACATGGTGTGCTCAGAAGATTTAATGATTTCTTGAAGTTGTTTGCTGATGTAAGTGTTTGAATACCTTTTCTCTGTGGATGGCTGGTTGGTGTATGCTCATCTGTTGGATGTTCAGAAAATATCATTATTGGATAAGTCATTCAATTTAATAAAATGGGGTGTGACTCTTTAATTGTTTGTTTGGAGAAAATAATGGCTGTTAAAAAAATTTGCATCTTTTACAGCTTAAACGGTCATTTCCAAAGAAAGACCTCCCACCAGTTCCTCCAAAGGGACTCTTGAGGATTAGAAGCAGGACTTTGTTGGATGAGGTACTTTATTCTCTCATTCTCTTGTGTTTAGCTTTCTGTTGGATGACCTGTAAGGCATCTCCTCGCATGAAATTTCGCAATATCTGCCATTTATGTTTGTGTTTTCTTTCTCAGGATAGTTAATATGATTCACAAATTGTAGCTAATGCAGCTTTAAATTACAAATTTCATAACATCCTGGCTTTATTCTAATGATAGGAATAACTTGAAAGCAAGAGATCGTATAAAAATTTTTGCAGCATTCTGTAAAAAACTATGTTATCAGAGATGCTCCCCTTGGTGCCTTGGTGCTTAAGGTGCAGAGCAATATCAGAGCACCTTTAGGGAGAAGGCGTGCTTGCTGCACATTGGTGAGGCTCAAGACAGTGCTGTGATTGAGAAGAAGAGGAGATAGGCTTAAAAAAAAAGTGTACAGCACTTCAGTAAAGCATGCACCTTTCTTGCGCCATGTGCCTTAGACGATATGCATTCTTTGCTCCTTGAGTGCACCTCGCGCTTTTGACAACCTTGGCAATACATAATAATGATAGACTAAAAATTGAGAAATTGAACACCTTGAACATCGGGAAGCAACTATATGTGATAGTGATTGTGATAATGTTTACGAGCCCAAAAAAAAAAAAAAGATAGTGATAATGTTAAAACAGTCCAATATGTTAGCATGAAGGCACTAAAAATAGAGAAATCAAACTAATTGAATGTCATTGTGTAATGCGGTAAAAAGCAAACATCATTGTTGGACTGGTTTTCTTAGAAGGCTTAGCTTTGTTGCAGAGAAGGCGCTCTTTGGAGGAGTGGATGACAAAGCTGCTCTCCGATATTGACTTATCCAGAAGCTTTTCTGTGGCAGCTTTTCTTGAACTGGAAGCTGCTGCAAGATCTTGTATGTATCTTCAGCTTGAATGGACTACAATATCTTTTGGTGCCCTTCAAAGTTTGGATCTGCTCTTTGTGCTGGACTTAATGATGGGAATTTGTCATATTAAAAAATTGCTTCTATTCATTGTTGAGATTAACATGCAGCTTCGACAATATAAACCTTATTTAATTTAATGTCAGCATTTCAAGACACAAGTAAAAAATCAGCAGAGGCATTGGGTTCTGAGAATAGCTCAACATCATCAACTCAACTGAATCCTGATTCAAGCCTATGTGCCATTGCTGCTAGTCCATCTATAAAGCCAGATTATGGCAGTGACTTTGCATATGAGACATCTGATGTTGGAACACCAAGGTTAGCAGGAGATGACAGCTCGGAAATGGCCATGGAGGATTTGTCTTTGGATGGAGACTTGTCTAATCCAATGGAGAAACTAGTGAAATATGGCATCTCTAATATTGATGAGGGCTTATTCATGGGCCAAGCTATTCTGGAGGAGCTGGAAGGCTTTCCTAGAAATAAAGTTCAAGTTGATGATGTGAATAATGCATCTGGGAAAAATCCTGAAAATGGACATGCTTCAATGGTTTCATACCTTCCTGGAAATGACATTGAGCTTTTCTCAGAGCTCGATCATGCTAAGAGTATAAGTCATTCCCGAAAGCTCTCTGCCGATAGTTCTGGAAGCGATAGGAGCTGTCCTAGAGGCAGTGAGATTTCAAATGTTGGAATCTCAAATTTTTCTGTCAGTGGCTCTCTTTACCATCCTGGAGGTGTGGAAATTCTAAGTGCCACAGATATGCAAAGTTCTGATCAAGTAATTCTTCCAACGGATCAGCGCCACAAACTAAACAGAGTCCTTTTCACAATGCAGCGGAGATTAGTAACAGCTAAAACTGACATGGAGGATCTTATTGTTAGACTGAATCAGGAAATTGCCGTCAGCAATTACCTGAAAACAAAGGTTAGTCGAAGGTATTGATGCAGACAGTGAATGATGGTTGGATGACTTATCATTATGATTTTTTAAAGCTTCTGTGAACTATTGACAGTGATAATGTAAGATTGAGAGCCGAGGAGGTCTCTTCAGACCTACAGTTTTAGGAAACATGAGTGACTGCTTATGCATAATGAACACCTTAGATATCCAAAAATAAAAGACAGCTAAAAAACTATTATTGGATCTGGATATATGTCTAATATGGCAAGTTTACATTTAGCTTCTGCATATTTATGTTTAAGGTGTTGTCCTTCCATGTAGGCATTTTTTATGGGTTGATTCATCCTTTATGCTCGACAATTTCAAATTGTCCATCTTCATGCTTGTTCTTGATCTATCAAATATCCCATGCAGATTATGATATTATAACAAAATTTAAATGATGGTTCTATAGTTGTGTTCATGGTGAATGTACAACTTATTCTGATGATAGTCAGAATTTTTTAATAGCATTTTTACTGGGATAGAAAGGTCTGCTGTCTGTAGAATAAACTGTAATACGAATAAATAAGCTGTTTTATTGTGAATTACCTTCAATGTTTGCCTGCTCTTTTTTTGGGTTTGGTTCTGAAGATGCTAAGTCTAATATACCCCACAAATTCATAAAACTATGAATCCCTGATAAGTTTTCCTAGAAACAGGTTGAACTAAATTCATGTCTATAAAAAATAGTGAACTCAATTATAGAATAAGTAATTCGGAAGT
Source organism: Lagerstroemia speciosa (assembly GCA_037672795.1). Classification (NCBI taxonomy): domain Eukaryota; kingdom Viridiplantae; phylum Streptophyta; class Magnoliopsida; order Myrtales; family Lythraceae; genus Lagerstroemia; species Lagerstroemia speciosa. The sequence continues at coordinate 296,442 of CM075302.1, read as the reverse complement.
TAACAAATAACTAATAAACTATTTTGGTTGGTAATTACTTTAAAAAATGCCATTTCAATATGATGATAAGTATGTTATTCAGCCAGTCGATGATCTGTGTGCTTTAGTGTTTTTGTTGGCTGCCTTTTCAACCCTTGAGGTTAAGAGTTGTCTTATTTGATAGATTTCTTGTGTATATGAGATTCATGGGAAATTTGTGCTTTCACCTGATTAGACCCTTCAATATCTCATGTAATTTGACAAATCTTTGTGGCTTGTATAAATTCTATTTTGCTTTTCTGGGGATGTTATGGAAGTACTATGTGGCAGTAAATGGTTTCATCTGCTCAGGTTAATGATCTGGAAGTGGAGCTTAACAGTACAAAACAGAAGAGCATAGAAAATCTAGAAATAGCTATATTAGCTGAGAGGGAAAGGTTCACCCAATTGCAGTGGGAAATGGAGGAATTGCGACACAAGTCCTTTGAGATGGAAAAGAAGTTGATGACAAGACAGGTTATTGATACAAATATTGCCTTTCCTTGGCATACCTTTTTTGTGCTCTTTATTGTGTCAAAGTTGGTTTGTAACAATGTAAATGTATAATAGGAAGGGGAGTCAACTGCTGTGTCAGCTGGAGCAGCTGTTGATCAAGAGAAGGACAAGTTGCTTAAGGAGTTGGAGGCCACAAAGGAGTACCTTGGGGATTTGCAGAAAAGATATGAAGAACTAGAAGTGCGATCTAAAGCAGATGTTAAAGTTTTAGTTAAAGAAGTGAAGTCACTTAGAAGCACCCAAAACCATTTGAAGCAGGAGCTTGCTTTATCTGTTGAGGAGAAGTCTAAACTCGAGGTGACTTGATTAAATTAAAAGCAATTGTTGGAATTTATGTGATTGTACCCAATAAGATGAGTTACTGATTCTTTAGCTGATGATGGACTTTCCTACCTTACCAATAGTCTTGCTCCTAAAGTTTTTACTATCTTTCTAGAAACTACTTGAAGAGGACAAACGAAGGAATGGTCTTTCGGAATCTGCTTTGAGGAAGCTTCTGCAGGATTGTGAAAGTCTTCAAAATACGATGAAGGAGCTCAGTATTAACGGCTTGTCGGTCGACGCAGAAACGGCAGCTGATTCCTCTGCTATCAACCTAATAACCTCAAAGGTGTGCCGTTTGTTTCATTGTCTAACCAACTAATCTATTTCTCTCTTTTAAGATAACTGTTTTTCCGATAGGTGTTCCTAATTTGCTTGACTAACACGTGGTAATATCTGGAGTATTTTGATTACGTGCAGCATCCATTTATCAGTTTCTCTGTTACGTTGAAGCACGTTATCTGTCAATGCGCTTGTTTACTATCTTACAACTGTTTTCTTACATGACTTACTGAGCATTTTCACTCTCCTTTGTAGTTGTAGCACAAAATATTTTCAGATCTTTGTTATGTTTTCTCAATTGTTACTCTGTTGTTGTTCGGTGTCAAACCATGCTCTAATCTGATGGAGATCTGTCAGGCCCTAATGTTGGTCCAAGATGTTTACTCCAACACGCCTGGTACCAGCGGAGTTGATGGCATAGAGGGCAAATTGAGGAAGGTTATATCAAACATTATCATCAGCATTGCCGATTTGAGAAGACAAGTAAATACTTCCCTGTCCAGCTCGGCCGATCTGAAGCCTGTGCTGGAAAAAGGTGAAGAACCTTCTGGAAAACTGTAGTAAATGACTAACCTCTAGAAAGGTGATTCAAGAGTTTGAATATTATACGTACGCTTCTATTTTTATTTTTATTTTTTTGTTTTATTAAATAATAACCTTCATACCACAAAAATCCCCATATCATCAAAATTTTATAATATTTTACCTTTTTTTACTATGTTATAGGCGGGATGGCTTTGATCCACTGTATCTGTATAGCGGAAAAATGAAAAATATTTATGTCTTAAATTGGGAGTAGCGGAAAAGAGAAAGATCTAATATTCTCGATACATACCCAGCGATTATACATACATGAGTTGATTCCGTGAAGGATATGAATGAATAGATGAGCTTTTCAACAATCAATTGTTGATGCTGCATATGTTTAATTCTGCACCTTGCTACTCCCTAAATTTATGTTCTCGATTCCTAACTTATCCATTTCGATGTCCAAACTTGTGTTGCCTCATGTTCGGTTCTTTTAATTCCTTATCATCATCAATATCTTCCCATAGAACACATTGTCCATGCCATTCTTTACTGTCACTTTGTCGTAGTTCACTCGATTGACTTCTACTTGATCCAACTTCTCTTGAGTGGGTCACAATTCACAACTTAATATCTGTCTCATATCCTCTAGCAATGCTTCCATTTGTAAGTTTGTGATGACGTGTTGTTAAACATTGTTCAGATGTATCTGTTTCTTTATGTGGAGCTATGTATAGATTTTGCAACAAGGTTAGTACGAATATAGAAAGAAAAAAAGAACTCACAGCACTTCCTCGCGTGTTTCACTCGAAAGATGATTTACGTAGTTTACTCGTGTTTCTCTCAATGTATATTCAACTTTTACCCTCTAATATGCTCATTGCTCTTGCTTTTTTTCACTCTAATTGCCTCCTTTAGTTTTTAATTAGACTCAAGAAATCAAATATGGAACTTGCAGCAATTCAAAGAGGAATTCAACCGTACTGGTCAAAAAGTGATCCTAAGGTGAAGCGTCAAGAATATAGACGAGTAAGAACCCGAAACACAATAATGATGGAAAAGAACAATTTTGAGCAAGAAAAAGAGAAAAAAAAAACTAGATGAATGTATGATTGATGAGTAAAGATGATAAAAATAATATGTTTTCTTTCTTTCCACTCCCTGATTTCTTTCTTTCCATTCCTTAATTTCTTTCTTTCTTTTGCTTTTTTGCTATTAGTACTTTTTTTACACGAATCTCTCTTTTTTCTTTTTTTTTGGCAAGCGAGCTTAAGAAAATATTAAGAATGGAAGGATAGAATTTAGTAAGAAAGAAAAAAATAAAAATATTGAAAAGGATAGGTGAAACTTGTCTTAAAACTAAAACTCTATAAAACACATGATAAAACCCAACACCAGTCTATAGATTAGAACCCAAATATCTATAAAGAACAAGATTTGAAAGGTGAATTTTGACGCGTTACCTAGTGAGATAAGAACCAAAATTATGGAATTGAAGAAGACGCCACACCCGAGGATCGAAGTGATAAGTTCAATTGCAGAACACCACAAAGAATCTTGATAACTTCTACAAATCTTCTCAAGAACCCAAAAGAGAAAATCCTCACTCTAACCAAGCCTTTAACTAGATCACAAGATATGCAAATATTGAGTTGTCAAATTAACCTCTATATTAACTCTAAAAAAACAAAATCTTATAATTACTCCCTAGAAAATAATGAAATATAACCCTGAAGAACCGTAACATAATTTAGAAAGGTAGTATTGCAACTTTGCACCATTGATCCCAAAGCATGGAAATTACTTTGCTAAATCTCTTTATTCTCTTGGTGTTGCATTATTTATCTTTGACCCGAATCTTCTAAAACATGAATCAAATTGATGCACGTTGATGGCACATATGGACTTGCATCAACATGCTTTAATAAATTTGCTTGAGTCCACATCTATTGAATTAGGCCATTAAGATCTTCTTCAAATTTCTTGGCCTGTGCCCTCTTAATCGGACCCTTCAAAACTCGAATAGGATCTAGTGAAGCATGCTCTTGATTTTCATTATGTTCCACATTGTTAAGATTGTAATTAATGCACATCAAGGAGCTGATCACGAGCTTAAGGCTAAAGCTGCAAGAAATCATTTGTTACTTCCAAATGGTTCAATTATGAGACTTCGGGCAAAGTAAAGCATTTCAAGGAAGTACTAAATGGAATAATTGAACATAATTGGGCCAATTACGGAAAAGGAGAGACCAAGATAAGTTCAGGTGTAGATCAAGGCATAATGATGTGATTGGGATTAACTCTCCATGACTTAGTATTTACATGACAGGTGGAAGACACCAAAACAAATAGGGTGGCTGAGATGATAAGAAGCTAGGAAATCATTTAAATAAGTGTGGGGACTTGTTTATTATGGGTTGCTGAGTAGTTCACATGTGTAAACCATGCATAAGCATTCTTAAATACTTGCTCCCACTATATAAGGGAGGGAGCCACGAATTTGTAAAAATCTTTGCTCATTTTTAGATTTGAAAGCTTTTATGCTCTCTCTTGGTTCTTGAAAGAACTTTTGAATGGGCACATCAACGGCCTCGGGTACTTTCCCGAATCTCGTCTCCCAATCGATCTAGGAGAATATCGGTTCTTCTAGGGTATGGGAGGCATGGATAGAGGAGATGTGTAGTCAGGTGCAGATGATGTCAGAGGACTTACAATCATGATGCAACAGAGGCTGATGGAATCCTCAATCAACGTGAAACTCAACTAATTTTTCGAGAGATTCAATCATATGGCCTTGTATTCTCCAGCTCAACAGCAACGGGGCCATAACGATAATGCAAAGGACAATGATGACGATAACGATGATGGCAAGGAGGATTATGCCGAGCATGTTTTCGACTCTTAATTAGGCTTTTAATATTTTATTTATATTTTTTATTTTCTTGGACAATTATTATACATATTTTTAATTAATGAAATTTACTTTTTTTTAGTTGCTTTAATCTTTCTTATTAATAATATTTTTTAGTCTACTGTTGAATATATAATTTAATCAATTAATAAATCCAACATATGAATAATACTAACAAAATAAAATATTTTAGTACTTGTAAATATTAGACACTGACGAATCATCAACGGTTATCCGTTGAAAAAGCCTTCATAGTTTACTAACGGACAAGCCATCGGAAAAACATATTTTTTAGCATTCCGTCATCGCCATCAGCAACCTATCGGGGATCTTGGCAATTCAATTCCCGACAAGAGGAAATGCAACGTGCTTTAGCTCTTGAAAATCCGTCAGGAAATCTCTTTGCTGACAAATTACTGGCAGAATGCCGATAGATATTTCCACCGGAAAATGACAATTTTTCTTGTAGTGATATTCAAACGTGAGGTTATCTGATCTCCTATGGTACCAGGAGTTTTCTTTCAGAAAATCTTCTTGCACTAACCTTTCTCACCCGACAATTGGCAAGATAACTCAATAGCCTCACAGGTTCCTTTTTTATCATCTTGTTCCAAAGAGAGAAAAATCGTCCGCAAAATAAAAAAGTGAGATAAACTCGAGAGTCCTTTTGTGTTCAAATCATTTGAATTTTCGTTACTACAAAGGGAGATTACATTGAAATGAAACTTTGAACCAGTCAAAGATGTAAAATTCATCGCGAGCTTAGAAAACATATTGAGAAAGTTAAAATTTGAAGGATACTTGACATAAAATTCCGTTCAAGTTTCCCATATACTTTCTTAAGATCAAGTTTAGAAAATATCACACATTTACTTTTAAAAGTCACTTCATATGAAAGGAGGGAAATTCCACCTGTTAGGAAACTACCCTTATCCAAGAATTGGCCTTCTCTTACCAAAGAATCGGCATTGACAATCTGGACCGACGAGTCCATATATATGGCCGTTTTCCTGATAAATTCCTTCAACAAAACGTCCAACGTTTATTTTAGACTGCAAAGGCCGACAAGTCAACCGAGGGTTTCTTATTTCTTAGTCTGATATATAGGCAATACTGAGCCTCATTTGAAACAGGCATAAGCTATAGAGATTACAAAAGAATTCCACCAGAAATTGGCTAGAACCTCTGCATTAAGACAAACTAAAACTAAAACTAGAATATCAAATTCTCTATAAATTTTCTCCAAAAAGAGAGTCCGAAAGATATCACTGCTAAGCCCAGATGGCGAGCAAGGCCATTAGCCCAGCCCCAAGGAAGAGCATCAGATAAGATACCACCTGGAGCCGAAAGTTGCAGCTCATCCTCTTGCTCAGGAAGTCGGCTGCAATAAGATCTACGAGAGCCATGTATACCAAGATGCCTGCTGAGAGGCAGTCGAGGATGCCCTCTGTAATGAAAGCCCTTGGACTGTTCGGGTTGTAGGAGGAGGCAACGGCAGTCCCTACACAGATCCCTGCAGGAGTCGTGAGGGCAAAGAAGCAGGCCATGAAGACAGCTGAGGTTGTCTTGAACTGTGCCTGAGAGATGCAGCCGCCGAGAGCAAAGCCCTCGAAGAACTGGTGGAAGGAGAGGGCTGCAATGAGAGGCCGGATCGTGCATGGGCTCTCCGACACTCCGAGAGACAACCCAATGATCACTGAATGAGACACAATCCCAAGCTCCAAGATCTGCAAAAATAAGACAGGAGTTTGATCAGAGTTTTCGCGAGATTTACTAAAATATATATAATAATATACGCGGGGACAAAATAATTTTCGCCTCATTTATGAATTTCCCCTTTTACCTATATATATATATATATATATATATACGACTAAAATTTTAATGATTTTTAGCTAAATAATAAAATGGAAATACAATAGTAAATTTCAGTGAATATGCAATCATCATCTCCTTCTTCCTCCACTTACTCAACTCTCTCTACTCTCTCCTGACATCTCTCTCTTTTACATTTATCTGTAATTTTTTCTTATTCTCTTTATAAAAAATTCGCACACTCAAATTAAACATGGTAATTTGAGAAAGAATGCTCGCTATAGTTAGTACGCTCTCACCCTATGACCTAGAAGTTTTAGGTTCGATTTCACCTGTGGGATTTTACGTGCCCCTTTTATCTCCTCTCTTTCTTTTACTCCTTCTAGGCATATATGCCTCCTTATACACCGAAAAAATTAAACATCGCAATTTTACTTATCATAATTCTCTTTTAAAATAATATAGTTTCAGAAGTGTAAATAAAATACTTTTTCTCAAAAAATTAATTATAATTAATTTCTTGAATTATATGGAACTCGGTTGATATAACAAATATCATACATAGCATAGGTGGACGTCTAGTGTATGTAATATATACGTGTGTGTGGTAATTAACACTTCAGAAGACAGCATATTCCGGCAAAGCTTGCAATCAGTCTGTCTTCAAAAAGTGTTGAAACCGAAAAGGAATTCCAGCCAACTTTTCATATAAAAGAACAGAAGATCTGCAGCATTACGTAGAAAGAAAGAACCAAAGGGGGCCCCGTTCATTTGTTGCAGAGCAGTCATTATGGCCTGTCGTAGTAAACCACTCGCTCCCTTAACTTTCCAAATCCAAAAATAAGTTGTCATGAAGACTTATACTGTCTCAGATTTTGCTACATTCTCTTGGATTCTTCCCAGGCTAAACAGAACAAAACTAGTTGAAAATGTAAAAACTTGCATTGATATTGGGAATTTGTAGTAAATTTTAGCTCTATGTTTCATTTCCAATGCATAAAATTCTGCATGAGTGCAATGACAACAGCCAACGTTATAATAGTGCAACAGCATTACTAAAATAAGTACCAATTTCAATACCATTTCACCTTACCGAACTAATAAAGGAATTTCATTTATTCAAAGGAAACGACACAAACATGAACATACAATAGACAAGAACGACAAGTAAGAAACAAAATTCACGGTCTTACCTGAGAAACAACAACATGGCGAAGCCCACTGTCCTCTTCACCACCTCCATACACGTGCGACTGCCCATGGTTGTGACCATGTCCATTAGGGTTTAAAGGCTCCCTGATATTTCCTTCACAAGCGTCTTGGCCATGAGGATGGTTGTGCCTGTGGTGAGCTGCATGAGCATGCATTCCCACGATGTGCATCCCGCCTCCTTCCTCCTCCCCAAACACTTTCCCGTTGCACTTCATTCCATCTACAGGTAATATACCCGACTCAAGGCCTGCAACCTTCCCTTGTTCCTCCGTTGGATGAGTTAGACCCTGCTTCAATTTAGCATAACAGGCACGGAACTGATTCAGATCGCAGATGCGTCGTAACAATTAAGCTGATCAAATAAGACATACAGTTGCTTTTCTATGACCTTAATGCTTGATAGGATGGAATGTAATGAAAAGGAATGGAACGATCCTGATGGAATGAAATCAAAAGAAAATGGTCATTACAATCCTCTTGTTTGGTATCATCTTTATACTAAGTTATGTAAAGAGAAATAAAAATCAAATTACCACTAATTATTATTTGATGGGTAATGACAAGACCTGTATTAGAATGGAATGGGTCTTATCTAACTCAAGTCTAGGCCTTTTTCCTCTAACCCCTCCCATTTTATACTATTATATTACAATTATTATTTGGTTTAACATTAATTTATGTATATATTATATATTTTAAAATAATATTTATTTTACGAGAATTTTTAATCTTATTAAATTAGATTATATTTATTTATTTGTTAAAATTATGTAAAATTTTAGTATATTAACTATATTATTATGATTATGTGAACTTATCAATTTATTTATATTTTAGATTATATTTAATATAATATTTATAAATTTCTTTTACAAATCAAGTCAAAACAGATTGGGTCATTATTTTAATTATTTAAAATTGTATAATTATATAACATAATATTTGAAAGTGGGATTATATAATATAATATTTTAAAGCATGATGGGTCGGAGGAAAGACCAAATTATATATATTATTGAATATTATATTATGAATTATTTTATATTCTATTTAGCATAATATTTATTAATTAATTTTAATAATTTTATAATTTTATCAAAAAGGATAAAATAGACAATCCATAATGTTAACCTATAAATTAGAGGATGGAACGATGAGTCCTTCCTTTGTAGGATGGAATGAAATTTTGGAGAGACCGTAGGAATGGCCATCCCAATGAAATAGCCATTCCGGTTATCTTTTTGCGCAATCAAATGTGAGAAATAGAATGATGCTGGAATGACGATTCCAAATCTATTCTACTTCCCTACCAAACGGGGTCGAAATGTCTTCACCAAGCATTTTCAGGACAAACAGGCAAAAGCTTCCGGTAAATCATCTCCAGCAACCAAATTCCGCCACATTTTTCACTGTATGACACGTTTTCAAAGACAACCTAAACATCTAGTACAATGTTCATCAACCCCTTTTTATTTGAAAAAAATTTCCCCATAAATTCCAACGTTTCTAGATCCAAACAGAGTCCTCAAGAACCTCCCCCAACCTATGTTTGGATAGTCGCTGAAGAAGGAACAGATAGAGAGAGAGGAATGGATGATAAATTTTAAACCTTCGGATAGAGCAGTTGGAAAATTTTTAATTAAATGACTGTAATATAAATTTATTAAAAAAAAGAGAAGAAAATATATTCAGCATTTTTAATTCGGATATTTTTAAAATCTCTCTCTGATTTGAGGGGAAAAAAAGACTAATCGAAGAGAAGATCAAAAACAAAATATTTTACCCCAGTTTCCAAAACATATTTTCACATCCATTTAAACAAAAAGTAAAGGGGATAGTGAAGTATACAAAGTTCAGCAGCATCTTTATCATTTCCATGCCACTGTAATAGGAGAAATTCGTTGGTGGAGTTGCTGCCCGCGTGGTGCAACCACCCAGTAGATCGCTGACATATGGCAGTGCAGTGCTGGTGATGTGGCGGTACGCGTGACGAAGCAGTGCTGCCATATGTCAACGCTTTACTGGGTGGTTGCACCCCATGGCGGAGATGCTCCACCCAAGAGTTTCTCCTGTAATAGTTCCTAACATAATCATTTAACATTATATCTGAAAATATAATACTTATGAAAAATCTCAACCGGGGAAAATTACCTGCTTCCTCTCATAGTACTGAGTTCCCACAAAATCGACCAGTAGGGTCACGAGAGCAGCCACCATAGCGAAAAAGCCAGCGAATGGAAACTTCCCCCATGGATACTCGGGAAGGCATGGGTCTGAGAGCGCCTCAGTCCCGCCTGGTAACATATGGACGAACCCCGTCGCAAGAATTACTCCAGCTGCAAACGCCTTGGCTGCAACGAAGGGGCTGCTGTCAGTTCGTAGGAATCTCCTCTGCGTCCCAACGAGTGGGATTGCAATCCCAATGATTCCCGCCACCAATATTGAGGCCGCTGCGACAAACTTGAGGGTAAAGGCCTCACTATCGTTGCGACAGGCCATCTCAAGCTCAGAAGATTGGCAGTTGGCATTCGACAGGGAAGTAGACATTGAGCGGATGAAGGACTCTGTTTTATCAAGCAACAAGAGTCAGTGCCTCATAAGCCCAATCCACATTTTGACGCCAGTAGAAATAATCCGTAACTTTCTTGTTGTGCTGGTGTCGTTCTCAGCAGTGTTGTTAAGCAAAATATTGAATAGTGAGAAAGGGAATATTTTGGCCAATTAGATGAATTCACAAGAACTAAATAAAACACAGTGGAAGCACAGAAAACAAAAATGTCGCAAATCGATTAAATGCAAGAGGCGATTTCGCGAACTAACAGGAAATTCAAGAGACACCCAGAAAGAAAAAGAAATCAACATTGAACATATGAAAGAGAGAGAGCGAGAAAGATATAGAGAGGGAGAGAGGGAGATGAACTTCACTTTTCTTCCTCTCAGTGACCGAACAGCAGAGCTCACACAATGAAACAATTCCGAATTGTACTAAAACAAAATGAGATAGAAAATTGACTCCCGGAGGATTTGTAGCAAATGAAATTCTCGAATGAGATGTGGATTCAGGAAGGGTGGAGAAACCAAAGAGACAAAAACTTCCGGGATTTTCCAAGGAAACAGGCAGCAGAATCGACAGATGAACTCGCCTGGCATGATTCGAGAGGGGGACATCATTTCGGAGAGGTCCTGATCAAACAAAGCGCGACACCCCAGTCGAATCAAACCGAGCCTTGATTAAGAATATGGGTAAGAAATTTATCCTCCAGGGACACCTTCAATTCAACCCCCACAACGCAGACGATTCTGGGAATCAAGAATCTTAAACGGTCGCAGGCATATAAGAAAATGAGACTTTTGGGAGAGGAGGCAGCTTGAGAGGGAAGAGGGAAGCGATAGTTTTGTGTAGAAAGAAGGTGTCGACATGATTTCGGATTGGGAGGCTGTTTTGGGAGGTTAGCAGAGGGAGAAGCGGGCAATGGGTTGAGAATTCTGGGGCGGAAGGTGTCGACATCCTTTGTAATGTGCTGCATGACAACCATCATGTGTTACAGTTACAAAGCTGCTGCTCTGCTGGAGCCTGCTGAGTTTGATTCGTTTCCTTTTTCATGAATATTAATCAAATATACAAATCTCTGTCCCATGTTTCGTTCCCTTCCCTCTTTTTTCTCTCTTTACGGGGAATCGTGAAAAGTCTTTACTAAATTTAGGCTGATGAGGAAGGGCAAATGAAAAACCAAAAGGTTGGAAAAACTAGCAAATCAATTTTTAAAGAGAGATTAAAATGAGAAATTCCGAATTTGATTTCAAAAATTAAGTAAAATGTAAAATTAAAAAGTCTTAAAATAATGAAATATTAGATTTCATGATTGGATAATGACGATGAAAATAATATTCCTATTTTTATATTTAACGGTTTTTATTAATGCTATTCAATTTATTAATACACTAGAATATTTACAACGACAATATATAAATAATAGATCTGATTATTTAAAAAAAAAACTAACAGGTCCATTTATTATGGCAAATTCATGCATTAATTTTGTACCTAACAAATTTTTCTTTCAAATATGGGATGGAAAAACTATCTAAAAAATTGCACCCGAATAAAACATTATAAAAAATCTCGTGAACAATAATGAGATTGAAAAATTATAACAAATCCTATCATTTTTAATATTTTCTAGACATCGGCAATTTTTTTTTCTTTTCCTGAGAAGACATGGGCAATGCAGTGTCTGGTTTAGGGAAAACAGTCAATTAAGTTTGTACATATTTGGACTCTTGCGAGTAATTAACAAAAGTTCAAGAAAAGTGCGCCAACTGCCAATACTATGGAAAAGTACTTTTTATTTATACTAGGGAAAATTCTACGGTCAAGTGATATTATCGTCTCCGTGTAAATACTTTATTTTGGTTCGAAAAAGGGTTCGAACTTTAGTCTTGGGAAAATGGATTTGATCGTGCAGATGGACAATTATGAGAATCGAGATCGGATTTAACTTCTTGGTGTATCAGGGACACAGATTTTCAATTTGGATTGTTATCCAATTTCCACCTGAACCATTTCACATTTTTCTACTGTACTTTTTATCCATTACTTTTTGCAGTTCTATCCAAAAAAGGAAAAAAAGACGAATGAAATAGGAAATACAAAAGTAGATAAAAGAAAAGAAAAAACATTAGGAAAAAAAAATGAAATGAGGCGGAAACGGATGGCGGTCCACTTTTCTTCCCGTGCTTGCCTCCATTTCCTAGGTGGAAGCACCGCTCCAACTCCAGCCTCCTACCGCCAGTTCCTTAGCTGCTTCGCCACCTGACAAGCGTGTCTCCCGCCGGCTTGTCTCTTGCTCTAGCTTTCCACTTTCCTTTAAAACTGACGCTCACAATTTCATCTGGGGTGCCTTTTCACCATCAATCCTGACGAAGCGATGCTGAGCCTGATCCTCCAATCGCGACTAGAGGATCCCGACTCGAGCTTCTGCCATTAGAGGCCATCAAAGTTCTGGAAAGCCGGACAACCGCCGAGCACCTTTGCTCGACCATCTTCTTCCTCCGGTCTTGTTGGTTCTCATGCATCCCTACTGCTGTTGAGCCATGTTGCTATCTTCCTCCCGCCACTGCTGATCATCGAAACTCCGCACCAAGCTACACCAAGCTAGGCCACCATTGAACCGAGCTTCCATTCCATAGAATACCCCTGCTTCTCCGACCTGGCCACGATTCCTGAATTAGATGGTTTCGGTTCGAAACAGTTGGTTCCGGTTTTGTAGCCCCTTGGAACCTGTCTTGAACCTTCTCTTGGACGGTTCAGGGGCGGTTCGGAACCACGATTCCATCTGGTTCCGAATCGATTAGTTCCATTTCTATTAAAATTAAATTAAATAATGAGTTTGGTGTGTAAACCGTAGTTAAATTCTTGACATGTGTAAAATTTTTACAATTATTGATGGTCAACTCTACGAGTGTCAAGATTTAAATAGTGATTTACATAACGAACTTATTTGTATTTTATATTATACAATAAATATTTACTCTACCCTAAAAAAAAAAAGGAAAAATTGAAAAGTCAAAGGCTAGTTAGCCTAGGCCTACGAGTGGCAGCCTCCACTCGAGGGAGCGGGTGGGGCTACAGACTTGCAGTGACGTCCTCGAGCTGCTCGTCGCCGGCAGTCGTAACGCGACCCCAAATCAGCCGCCCGACGTCCTCGAGCTACTCGTCGTTGGCGGCCGTGGGGCAACGACCAAATCTGCCACCCAACGCACCCAAGCTACTTCCATCCGTCATCCTCTATGGCCATTGCTGTGAAAGCCTTGTCGCCGATGATCGGTCGCTGATCACTGTTCCGGTAGGGGGAGAAAGGGATAGAATTTGGTCAGAGAGAAATTCATATAAGTCATTAAGGGCACTATAGACTTTTACCATAAATGGGTGTTATTTTTTGAATTGTTTACAAATTGGCACTAGTTTTGAAAGGTTGTGAGGAGTAATATTATTTTCCTCCATTAACACTTTACAAAAATACCCTCAATTTTTCTCTTGTCTTGTAGTAAATGTGAGAGAGAAAAGAAGGGGTACGACCGGTTTTTTCGGTTGTGGGGCCCATGGAAAGTAACAATGCCAGGCTTTTGGTCTGTAATTACTTTCTCGAGATTTGCCCCAACCCGGAAAATTGCTCCGGCTCGGGAAGGGAGGAATGCTTTACATTTTACAAACCAAACATTGTAAAAATGAATGTAAAACTTCTACTTTCCATGTAAAATTTTTTTTTCTTGGGTCAAGCTTTCCATGTAAAGTCAGAAGTTTACATCCAACCAAAGAGGGGCTTAGTGCGATATTTTGCTCAATCCACTCGTAAGTACTTGAATCTGGAATCGAGAAGTCACAGTTCGACCACAGCTGGGGTCAATATTATTCCCGCGGTCACTCCTAAATAAAAGCCCATCTAAACAGCAACACAGCCCATTCATATTGGGCCCAACCAGAAGCCCAGACCAATTATCCCTCTCAGGCCCATTAACCGCCCCATTTCTTCATCCTCCCTCTCCCGAAGTTAAAGTGACACAGTAGAGGAACAAAGATCCTTTCGAATAAGCGACAATGGCGTGTATGCACGATCACAGCTGCGAGGACCATGATTGCTCCTCTAACTGGTCTCTCTACAAGCACATAGACCTCCCCAAGGTCTCTCCTCTCCCCCGCCTTCTCCTTACGTTCAGTCGCTTGTCATATTCATCTATAGGTTGCTGAGGTTTCTTATTTGAAGAGCTGTCAATCAATCACAATGTTCAGTCTAGTCAGCGCAGCTCGGCAATACATTAATTCGTGACATATGATGCGTTCTTGGGTCTCGAACATCGTTGATTGGCCTGTACGCTGTTCCTCGGCTTTTGTCCGCTTCGCTCTCTCGTTCTTTGACTGTTCGATGAGTGAATCTGAGCATAAACAGAATATTTCGTTTCATGTTCTGTTACTGATAATATTTGGAACTGGCCCTGTTGTATGTGTTAGGAGGAAATGATGTATTTGGGGTATGAAACCGCGAAATAAGCGTTGATCATCGAGTAGTTGTCATATTTTATTGGTGTTTTCTCTCCACTGGCAGCGCATTTTATTAATTCAGTATAATTTTCTTTCGTTTTTCAATTTCTAACAGGCTGTGTTCCAAGCAAATACAATAATCTCCAGTTGGGGCTTTTTCCTTTGCATTTCTTCCGCTGAATAGATCTATCAATCCTGCATTATGCCTTGAAATAATTCAGCTGTGTCTCCAGTCAAAGTACTGTATCCAGGAACATCGATAGAATGGTCCAAGTTGCGTAACTCTATGCCTGTGAGATGATATTTGACTGTTTAATCTGCCTAAAAGAGTGAAAATTACAATCGTGATATGATTCTTTCCATGGGTAGCATAATAACGAGAAACATCTACAGAGAACCCCAATGCCACTTTCAGTATTTACTTATTAACTCTCACTGCCTATAATTTGTTTGTTCTTGCTTATTACGATTCATTGAATTTCAAAAAATAGCAGATAATATGGAAGGAATTGAAATAAAGCAGATAGAGACATGCATGACAACATAAATACACATTTACATATCATATGCATTCCGACGAACTGCTAAAATGAAGGGAATTATGTGCTTGGAGCCTGATGGCCACTTGTCTGCTAGCAATAATCGAAGTGTCCTTTCTTCTCGTTATTGCATGGTTTAGATCAAAGGAAAAATCTTGATCAGAGAGTTCTTGGTCTTTGTTCAAGACAAGTTTTAGAACTTGGTATAATGTTGATCATACACTTGCCTCAGTTCTTTTAAAATCTTCAACTAGGCATCAGCACTAAATGAAGCAGTCCCTGGAAGTGTCAAGTCAGTGTTCAAGTCTTGGGAGCAGCGTCTTAATTTTTCTGAGGTAAGTTTTATCAGCATGAATAGCATTTATATATCATTTGAATGCTGCTTTGTATGTCAGATCTCTACTCAAAGTAAGCAATGGAAGTTGAATGTGTCTTCTTCTTTTATGAGCTCCTTATAGCTGCTGTACTAGGTTTCTATTATTTATATATGATAGTGGCTCAATGCACTGCTTGTTAAGTGGGTTGGAGTTATTAAGAGATTCTTACAAAGTGAACTCATAAATCAGCAACTCAATTGCCTTTCTCTTTGCATCATAAATTTGTCATGCTCTATTTCAAAGAGGTGCTACCCTGTCATTGGTCAAGTGGATTATGACTAGTGCACTGCAAGATTTTCCCGCTAATTTGGAGTTTTTCATAATGGTGTACAAGAAGTTAGCCTCTCCAGTATCACCAATCAGATTTTTGTGGGACTACCCAATCTAATTCAGAACCTAGTAATTTTTCTCAAGAAAAAGGAAAATCAGAACCTCATTGTGAAACACCACGTAAGTAGTGGAGCAGAGTATTTGCACTTCACTCATTTTTTCTAAAGTTCCTCTTTTAATTGATTTTACATTTTCCCAGCTGCCATTCCTGATGAACTGCCCTTGACAGCATAATGAAATTATTTTCCCATGACAGGGACACTTGGAAAGCAATGACGGTGACCCTGAGTTACTTGTTTTTGTTCCGTGAGTATTGAACTTTTTTCTTTTGCTATTTTTCTCTTCTATGCATCCCTTCGTCTGTTGGTAGCCATTCACAGCCTTGCTGGAATGTGACTCAAGGCTCAGTTGATGCTTCAAATTTGGCTTTCAGTTGTGTTGCATTCTTGTCAATTTCATCAACCATGAAAAATTTGTCTACCTTTTTTCTGTTGTGCACATATCCTATCATTCTTAGAATTCCATAGTACAAAGCTCATCCAAAGTAACCTGGTTTGCCTTTGCTATCAATTTCTTTCTAAATGTGCATATTAAAAAACATCCTATTGGCTTATGGTTATTCTTTTATTTGGGAAGCACTGATCTATCGAGCACATATATTTGTATATATAGCAATCGCTGATTGGTTATGAAACATAGATCCTTGATAGTTAACATGTTCGTTTTGTGCAGTTTCACATCAGATGTTAAGATCAAGAGCATTTCTGTTATTGGTGGTGCTGATGGAGCTAGTCCGTCGAAGATGAGGGTGTAAGCTAAATTCTCTTGGCGCAAGTTACTTGAGGAAATGTTTAATTTAGCTAACGAAGCTATACTACATGATTTGCAGATTTCTGAATTTTTTTTTTCTTTTCTGGATAAGATTGCTTTCATCCACTATTCTTCTTTTTCATGGTTTGTTAGGATATTATTCATTAAAATCTTGACTTAGCCTTTCTTAAGCAATTTTTGAGGACATGATTTTCTCTAGAAATGGGGAAGATGTGACTGGTTCACGTAAACAAGTATCTGGGAAAATTCAATGTTCACTAACCTACATGTGGCTTGACGAATGGATTTCTGCCTACTCTATTCGCACTTCTAGATGGGCACTTTCACATCTTGTTCAATCAAAAGAAAAGGCCCTTTTTTTTTTTTTGGATGTTTTGGGGAATAGATGGATCGTGGAGTGGGGGCAGAGCCTCTAGTTCAGAGGATTAGAGCACGTGGCTAAGAACCTTGTTCTCAGGGTTTCATATCCCTCCTAGCCCATTACATGCCCAAAAAGGGAAGGACCTTTCCCTATGGGCAGGAAAATCATGATCATGATAGCCGCGTGTTGAAATGGACTGGATGAGGATTATTAGGTGGGCTCGTGATTTATGAATCCGTATCAAGACAGTTGTAATTTCTATCATTCTGAAGTTTTAAAGTCAGTTACCTGGTCAAAAATTTAAGGTTAGATATATTCCATCTGCAGCTCCATGTAAAATTGTTAAATTTCATTCAGGATTGGCATTGAGAATCTCATGAATAAATCTAATTTTGCTGTTGATTTCTGCTGTTTATACTTCTGTTAAATTTTAAGTATTCTGATTCTACCTCAGGTTTATCAATCGAGAAGGTATTGATTTCTCGGATGCACAAAGTATGCAAGCTGTTCAGGTATTTCTTAGAACTTGCCTGTTCTGGATTTTACTGAAAAGCTTCTTTGCCAACCAAAACTTAACATTTGTTTATTGAAGGAATGGGATCTGGTAGAAAACTTGCAGGGAGTCTTAGAATACCAGACAAGGTGATGAAGCTTTACTTTTTTCAGTTGACATGTTAAATATTCTTTGCTCTTAGATGAACTTCAAGAATGTATCTCTTGATGATGGCATGATTTGTTCCATTCTCTGCAGTAGCATGTTCTGAGCAATTTACATTCCCACATCTCTTTACCTTTTCTTCTTGTTTAGATATTCCAAGTTTCAAAGTGTAGCCAATATAACTCTGCATTTCCCGGATAATTATGGGGGCAACACAACACAGATACACTACATTGGCTTCAAAGGAGAAGCTACTCAAGTAATGTCTACAAGATCACGATAGCATTCTCTTTTTTCAGCCCTGTTTGTCCACGACTAATCTATTTGCTCATCCATGTTCAACAGTTGAAGAGGGATGTAGTTGCTACTATTGTATATGAGCTGATGCCAAATCCATCCGACCATAAGTAAGTTATCTCACTCTCCCACAATTTTGCTTTGTTGTGATTTCACATTTGATTGTCAGACCATTTTCTGCACCTTTTGCAATTAGATGAAAATTTACTTATCTTTTCTTGACAGTATTAGCGTTCTCGATAGTTTCATAGAACAGAAATTCAAACAAGTTGGGAGGAAGTGGTCTTTCAAAGGAATTTCCAGCCCCTTGCTAGTTTTTCAAGGAATTTCCATAAAGTTTAATTTTTGATTCAGATTATTCTACTTTCTTTTCGTGCTTCTATTGATATCTTTGCGCCTTTGCACACAGGACAAAGGCTCAAAGTGGTGGCGGCTTCTCGCATGTTGAATGATGGAAACATCCTAGAGCTTGCAAATTATTCCAAAGTACTTTTATAACCTTGTTGAGGTTGACGCTTCCTGGGTAGCTCTTTCTTCGGGAACTAGGCCCTGTTTGTCTTAACTGTAAAAAGTTGTCCAGCAAAGCAAAGTTTGCACTGACATGGTAAAACAATAGAACTGTTACATTCGAGAACCCAGGAGTAAATAGAGGAAAAGAAATGCTCAAACTTGAATGGGCTTTCTGCCTGAAGCCGAATCAAGACGGATTAGTGCCTGTCTTCAATGGTTGAAGTAGGCCATGATGCATCGGGGAATATCGAACAGAAACAAAACCGGCCTGTTTTGGTTCGCTTTTGAAGAAAGCTGTAATTTAGTTGTGCTGGCTTGGTATGGGGACTCAAATAGGACTGAAACACAAACCCAAGCAAAATGTCTTCCAGTTCCTGTGTTTTCTTCCTTTTCATATGAAATTTATAGCCTAAAAACAAGCCAGGGTTGTGTATCGTGAAACTACGAAATGAAAGGGGAGAGGAGTGGGTGGCAAGAGCAAAGAGATTGTAGAGAGAAGGAAGAGAACAGAAAGAAGAATTCTAGGGAGATGGGTAGCTTAGATTTTCATTGCACAGCTTCTGTGGTTGGTTGGTTTACAGCTCTGGGCTCCTTGCTGATAGATCGCAACTGTGTTTAACTGTCTTAAACGAATCGGAATAGAGCAGTAATTGTTTTCAATGACTAATAGTATGCACCAAGGAGGGTTGGGCCGAGTGGTAAGCAGCTCGGTGCTGCTTAAGGAGGTCTCAGGTTCGAGACCTCACGTACGCAGACACCCCCTTGGGAGCCTCACCCGCCATTGCCAGGCGTGCGACGGTTGCATCATTGAACAAGAACCTTAGTAACTGTCATCCTCCGTTGACCACTTGAGGAGCAAAGATAGCCACAGGTTAGATTGAGATGCAGCTCATTGTCGGGCAGCACAAGATTGGTCTCTGGTGGGGATTCGACTTCAAATTAGTAACGATGCCCTCTCGAGCTACAAGGAGTTGATCAATGGAGTCGATGGAGGAATCACTTGGAAAATAGGGAACGTAAACTGGCGTAGACATTCCATACAGAACCTAAAAGGGAGCAGTCTGAGGCGAACTATGGTTGGTGGTGTTATACCATTATTTAGTTAATGGAAGCCAATGATGCCACGAGAAGATTACTAGTTGCACATACATCTTAGGTAGCACTCAGGATTGAGTTTCTAAAGGGCTTAGGTTGGCCAACTTCAGTTTGTCCCCTGAACTGAAGGTAATAGGCAAGGGAAAAGTGCAGCTTCACTCCTTGCAATTTGAAAAGGTCTTGCGAAAATCAGTTGATGAAAATTGGGTCCCTGTCACTTAGGATAACAGAATGTGATCCATTAAGCTTAAACACATTGTCGAGACATAGTTTTACCACTTGATCTATATTCAAGGAGAAGGTATCTAGTGCATCAACTGTACCAAGTGATAATACTGATGTGATATATCTGTCCAATTGGAATTTGACATATAATTAATAGCATAAACAGTTATATATATCATATCTTAAAAAATATTAAAAATAAAAAATCCTAACAGATGGTGAATTATAATTAAATGAATATATAATGTCAGCATACTGTATTGTATATCCAATGCACTTGAGACTTTCTCATTATTTGGAGATGGCTCAATCTAAGGAAATGTACATATTTGGCTAACCCATCCATGACCACAACAATCACGTCCTTGCCTTTTGGATTTATGCAACCCTTCAGTAAAGTCCATGCTAACTTCTTTAAAAGCGTAGTCAGGTAATGGAAGAAGAGGTTGCAGTAGCCTAGGTGCAGCAATGTTTTCTGGTCTTTGCTACTGGCACACTAAGCATTTCACGGTGAACTCCCTGAATGATTATCCAAGCCCCTTCATTTGAGCATTGGGCTGTGTTGTTTTGTGGTTGTGTATACCCTAGAGTGCCATCCCAATGCGCTACTATGAAAAAGCTCCAATAATTTGCATTGGAATGCGGCAGAATTACCTACCATTGACAGCTCTTTCCTCCTCTGTCAACTCTTTCCTCCTCAGTCGACTCTCATGCAAAATTGTACTTGCCATCAATCCCTCTTTGCTGTTGCAATTGATTGATTTTTACGTTGTAAATAGGGAATGTTATTCCAACTGTCTTGTTTTTATTGAGAGAGATCAATTGTAATGGTCGAGAAAACCGTCACACCAACTTCCTCTTCTCATACATGCTGAAGAGCATTGCTACCTTATTCTCTCGCTCCTTTTTAGCAAGTCATGTATGTTGCCAAGGTGTATGCATCTTCTGTTCTAAAAGAAAGTTGAGGTTTCTATGATCATTCTTGATTGTAAATTGTTGTCCTTGTAAGTAATGTCTCCATCTGTGAATTGCGAAGAGGATGGAATAGAGCTCTCGTTCATATGCATATATTGCTC
The DNA here is from genome assembly GCA_037672795.1 of Lagerstroemia speciosa. Taxonomy (NCBI): domain Eukaryota; kingdom Viridiplantae; phylum Streptophyta; class Magnoliopsida; order Myrtales; family Lythraceae; genus Lagerstroemia; species Lagerstroemia speciosa. The sequence continues at coordinate 275,501 of CM075302.1, read as the reverse complement.
GTTCTTACATTTGCAGGAACACTTATAATTTGTGGCAAGGAGGCCTTATATATGCAATATGACAGACTTATAGGGCTAGCATTGCCTCGATTTCTAACCAAAATGTATCAATTTTGATTTTGAACCTTTTACTGAAATCTGGTATAGCCAACACAAGGGTTACATCAAGTATTTTATTATTGGTATCCAAAGGTCCAATGGACCCTAACCCCTTAATCCTAATAAGATGCTCCTTTCTATAAAAGAAGCTAAGTGAGTGCTAGCATATCAAATTGTAATGCTTAATAAAGCGCCTGTAGGGTGAGCCCTAGAAACACTTGCAATTTCTTGACTAATTGAGGACGAGTCTAATCTTTTATAGCTTAAATCTTGGTTGGATCTATTGCCACCCCTTTAGCAAAGATGTAGTGACCCAAGTAACCGATTTTTCTTGAGCCAAGGTACATTTACTTCATCTAGCAAATACCTTTTGTTGTCGAAAGAGTTTCAACCACAACTCTTAATGGATCAGAAATAGCTGAAGTTGCGAGTTGTAAGCAAGGATATCATCATCAAAGAAAACCAACACAAATTTGTCAAGATATGGATGAAATATGTCATTCATTAGGCGTTAAAAGGTTGATGGGCATTGGTTAAGCCAAATGGTATAACCAAGAATTTGTATTCATGTGTTCGAAAAGTTTTTTTTATATATATCAGAGTCAACCATTCTCATATGATTGCAATTGCGAACTGATGTCAAAAAAACAACTTAGACACATGCAGTTCATCCAATAGTTCTTCAATAATAGGGATCACGAACTTATCTTTAATCATGAGCTTATTGAGAGGTTAGCAGTCAATGTACATTTGCCATGACCCATCTTTTTCTCTTGAAAATAATCACTTGGAAAGAGAAAGGACTATGGCTTGCTGTATGATCCCTTAGTTGGGCATCTCTTTTGTCATATGTTCAATGACATTTATGTGATCTTGGGCTCCTCTTAGTGGAAACACTTTTGGCTCTGTAAATACATCCTTGAATTTCCAAAGATTGGTCTCTCAATAATCTATGTTTTTCCTTTGCAATACTTATCTGTTACCGCCTTACATCCATTGTCACCTTTTAAGCTACATAGCTACTTGTGAGAGACCTGGCCTACCTTATATGAGATCTTGGCAATTTTGTTTCCCTTGGCAAGTTTGAACTCCTCCTTGGCAATGCCTTGTAACTCATATTCCTTACAATTTTGTGTGAATTTTCAAGCCAATTTTACAAAAATTCCACATGATTTCTCCTCAGGTGGGCAACCAATGCCCAGGACCATGCTACAGCTATCTAATTGTAGCAATCACATGTCAGTACTACTCATTGGCATCAACCAAGTAACTCTCGGCAGGTTGATCTATATTCAAGTTTTGTGCCATTGGCCGCTGAAACCTTGAGAGTATTTATTTTTATATAATGTAGCCTAGCTTATAGCCTAGCCTATTTTGAATTTCCTCATCAAGGAGATTGTGAGTGGTTTGTTATCCTCTTATTAATTTCTATATTTAAAAATACTCAAAGCAAACAATTCCAACCATCGTTCCCTTAATAATTCCAACTTTTATTTTGACCAAAGGAGGAGAGTCAGGACAAGTCAACGAAGAAAGGGAGACGTCGACTTGAAGACATATGGAGGATCGAGAGATCAGCTTTGATATCTTGAAGAGTTTTCTTGTTCCTTTCTCTTATTTTAGTTTGGCATGTATTTGACTTTATCTTGATTATTATTTTCAATTCAATCATGAACTAAACCCAATTTTTAAAGTGATCAATGGAACTCTTTTCTATTTTCTGATTTGTATCTTTCTTTTATATGTTTATTGATTGCATTAATATTATTTAAGCTATTTTTGCACTTCCTGCTTTCTAATTGCATGATCACCCATTAGTTGATTAAGTGATTCCATGAATTCAAAATATAGATTTGTAATCATACCAGAGATCGGCATCCAATTAGGATGCATTGTGCATGGGTTTCTTAATGTCAATTACTTAGAGATGTAATGGTTAACATTATATTAGAAGAATGTTCTTGTTAAGCTAAGAGGTAAGCGGAGAGAAATTAAACCCTAGGATAGCACCATGGCAATTAATTGCATATAAAAATTAAATCCATATTTAGTAACAGAATTGAGAGAAATTATGAGCACTAAGTTTATTGATATTGCTTTTTCTAATTTTTATTGATTATCATTTGCTTTCTTATTTAATTTAATTGTGTTATTTATTTTGACTTACCTAATTTGAAAAGTTTACTACTTAGAAGTCAGGTAAATGAATGGGAACTAAAAAAATATTTTCACAACTAGATAGATGGCTCTAATTTGTGGACAACACTAGAGCACTATAGGAGGAGATATTTTGGCAGTTGCATAGAGGTTCTTCTATGGGTAAATTCCTTCTCAAATCAATCAATGACACATGTAGAGCCCTTAGTCCTAAAGGAGACAATGCAACCAATATTCATAACTATTGTCCTAGAAGTCTTTGTAATGTCTTATACAAGATCATTTCTGATAGTACATTCAGGTGGCCTATTGGGTTGAGAGGTCCTTGGTGGAATCGGAGTCGGCCTCGAGATGGAGAAGATGGGCGAACTTCACCAGAGACCTACAAAAAACCAAGTCCAGGGGTGGCTCCCCGAAAAGGCCCTCCATGCTTAAATTAGGACAAGATCTGAGTAAGGATAATGGGAAAGACGAGAGAAAGAGTGAAGGGCTAGATTCGTCCCCCCAAAGGGGCTTATTTATAGATCCCATTGGTACAGGGGATAGACGTCAGCCTATCTCCCACATGCCTGGCCAAGGAGTAAGCGGGTCCGGGTGAGTTTGACACCTGGTATGTACTTTGTGGACAAGGTACTCGACTTGCACACCCCTTGGTACTCGATGTGCACATGGTCAAATTGTTAGATGTGCTCGTACTGGAGGTATCCGACATGCGCCTTGGTACTCGACTTGCTCGCATGTTGGTACCCGATGTGCACGTGGTTGGGTTGTCAAACATGCTTGCACTGGATTACCCGACATGCGCCTTGGTACCCGACGTACATGTGCCTGTGCTGGAGGTACCAAACATACATGTGGCCGCGACATACATGTGGTTAGATCATGTCCCCTGTGGAGGTTTGGGTTGAGTATTGACGTATGGTCTATATCAATTTCAAAGATCATGGCATGTGGGCTTAAGAAAGCTCTTCCTAGGAACACCTTGCTCATGCAAACAGTATTCATATCACATTCATGATAATTCAATCATAGTGCACGAAATCATACATCGTTTTAACATTTGTAGAGGTGGAGACCATTTTGTTGCACTCAAAATCAACATGGAAAAATTATTTGTGAATAATTTCTTTATTTTTGCGAAAGCCATTAAACCAATCTTCAAAAAATGTTATAGTTCTTGTCTAACTACTAGAACTGTTGTGGTCAGCTCTTTAAAAAGGCCAAATCCTCCATCTTTTTTCAATAAGAACATGCCCAATCAATAGAGGAATCAATTCACATCATTCCTCGGACTCAAGAAACACATACTAAACTCTAAGAACTTTGGTCTTCCTCTCTACATTAATAGAGCCAAAATGACCATATTTAAACCAATATTGGCAAGAGCTATATACAAAATGGCATCAAGAAAGTCCAAAGCCCTATCTTAAGCTAGTCGGGGGTTTTAATTATTTCAGTAGCATTAGCCAACCCATCACAGGCTATGAGTGGCTTCTTACTTGTTCGATCCATCTGCCAACATCTTGACACCCTATTCTCAAACTTCTTGGTGCACCAAAAATGCATTTGGAAGGATGGAAAGTATATTATGTAGCCCTAAATCCCCAGGAGGTCTAGGATTATGTGACATGCATAAGCATAATAGATAGAGCTCTTTTGATTAGACATACATGAGACCTCCTTCAAGAGATTGATAAGCCCCATATACGGCTATTCAAAGCTAGATACCTAAAGAGCAATCCATTCATGCATCACACTCCAAAAGGTAATTCTTCATTCTTCTAGAAAAGGTTTGCAAAGTTCAAGGCTTGATGAAGAAAGTTAGATGCTTCTATGACCCATGGTACTTGATTAATATCTAGAGTGGCCCCTTATTGAAGAATTCACACCAAAGCCTTGCTTCGAAGCTGATCCCTCAACAACTACTTGTGTCATGAGCTTATTGATGAAGCAACATGATGGTGGAACGTAGTTAGATTACAAGATCTCTTTGATGGCCCCACTATGGATTCCATAATGACTATTCAACCTAGACTCGATATGGGTTATGATAAGTGGTTTTGTACATCAGTTACTAATGGCTCCTTTTTCCCAAAGTCAGCCTATCAACTAGAGCTTGGTACTTGCGACAAAGGCCCCCTCTCAAGCTCAAAACAAAATCAATTTTGGTGAGCAAAAATCCATAAACACCACAATTTGCTTTTGTGGAAATTCTTATAGAACATTCTACCGCCGGTTTAGTCAACAACTCACGTTTCCAAATCCAATAGCCATCTTGCACTTTTTGCCATGTGGAAGATTAATCCACTATATAATTATTTTAAAAATGTCCATTTGTAGTTATCATCTGGAGCAATATCACTGCTGCTTTGGACATTTATGGGTAGGACTATACTTTCTATCACACAAGAAACACAAGTCCTTAGCCCTCTTCTCATCCATTTCCTCACTAAATCAAGGGTTAACGGCCTTTGATGATACATGCTTTGAATCTCCTAGAGGCTTCACATTTGTAGGAGTGGGTTATAATCCTTTTTCATTAGTCTAAAGGCCATTGCTAATGCTCAGAATAGATAGAGAGATAAATATTGTTTAGTCATGAAAGAAGGTGCCTTAGAGGTTTCTATAGAAGTCACATGCATCTTCTTAACAATGCCTTTTGTGTTCATTGTGCCACAATATGATGCATATGTAACTTTTTTTTTTGTCTGTACCATTAGTTTCCAGAAACCCAATGAGCCATGGCTAATCCAGTTCGAGCCGGGGAGGTCCACTAGGGAGTGAAGTTCTCTCAAGGTGAATTCTCTCCATTCACAGGACTCAAACCCAGGGTCTTACTTGAAGGAAAGAAGTATCCTACCACCTCAAGCGATCTATTTTGGTGATGCATTTGCAGCTTCTTGGAAGCATGCAATGGAATAAGTTGTGTGAAGCTTCTTGGACAAAAAATTCGCACCACGTAATGGATTTCTCCTTTAAGACTCCTCAAGAACAAGCTAATAGCATATGTTCTGGGTATATTAACTCGATTTAGTAGAGAGTCGAATTGTTTGATATACTCTTGCAAAGTACCTCATTGAGCCAAATTAACCACATCAGCCATCGGGTCCTCATAGGCTTGTTGATTGAATTGAACACTCATCACTTGCATGTACTCATCCCAAATCACAGGTTGTTCCTACTCGGCTCTGCCTCAGAGGAACCCACGATGCAATTCCAAAGCATCTCCATCTAAATGGATGACCACCACACACAACTTTTCCTCATTGCGAGTACCATCATACTCAAAGAATCTTTCATTTATGTATAACCACTGATTAAAACCCTCACCATTGAAACATTGGAATTCCAGTTTGCCAGGTGAGGCTTGTTGTGATAAGTGTGCTCAATGCAATTTGCTCGAGCTTGAGACTGGGGCCATTCACCTTATTCCTTCATTGTAGCAAGTTGTTGAGTAAAAGTGCATGTGAACCATGTGATGATATCTCACAGGTCCTCCGTGGTTTTCTCTGTCTGATTGTGGAACTCGCTATTCGTCTGCTCATGTTCTTAAATCATCGGTTCAAGCCATTGCGCTTCCTAAACTCTAATCTTAGCCATTGCAGCCAACGAGCATCTGCTCTGATACCAAAACGTTAAGAGTTGATCGAGAAGAGAAGAAGGAGGGAGGGTATTGAAGGACGGAAGAATTGAATTTAGAAAAAGAAGATAATTCTCATTATTCAACATAGCTTTACATGCTCTGTTCACGGCTGTAGATCATGAGAAAGGAAAGTAGTTATAGTAACCACCTCCAACTAACAGGCTCCCTAACTCACCCGACTTTGCAATGCCTAACCACTATTTCAACCTATTTACAAACTGAATCCCACAAGTACAAGATGCAGTACAACATGGCCCATTAATGCATTTTTTTTCATTTGTCGCAAATACATCCTCTCGTAACATGCAGCGACTCTAAACCCTACTTGATCATCTTGAAGTAAGCTCTCATTCTCCTATTCCTAAACTGTTTTTTTCCAAGGTCGTGCTGTCGTTGAAGAAGATCTGCAAGAAGGGGAAGAAATTTGATGATCTACATTCAGGATTTTTCTTTAATTTCTTGCTCGTTCCATGTGATATTATGTATTATTAATATTTTTTTTAAAAAAAGAGTCCAAGGCCATGAAATCTCCTGGTAGCCCAGGGTCTACAATCAAATATTCTGTCTTATTAATTCATAATAACCTTGAGAGTAATTGTTGTTGCTACATTATAGCGCAAGTTAAAATTCTTTGTTTCTTGGCTAAAGCTAAGCTAACTGCCCCGTGGTACTAGCCGAACAATGGGATTTTGGGTTCTGAGGGATAACCTCTTCGTAGCCCTTGATGTTGTGGCGATGAATGCTAATTTTGATTGGTTAGCAATAGTATGGATTAGAATTGGTCTTTGATTATTGTTGTTGAATGTAGGATGCTGTTGTTGAGTCAAGCATTTTGGAAATGCCGGCTGAGACATTTTCCGTGAAGCCGATGAAGTCACAGGAGAGAGTTCAATTCAATAAGAACAGACGATCGCACTAAGCCTAAACATTTTGGCCATATCGGTGGGTTGTATTAATGTTAGGTGCTTGGCAGCGTCATTTTGTATTTTTACTTGCGGATATCTTTTCATTTTGGTTGTCTTATGGGCTGAACTTGAGTTTACATTTCCCTAAATGGGCGTCAGCCAATTAGTTTCGGCATTAAACCTACAGGTAGCCCAAAAAATAAAGAAGGGACATATATCGTGCTATCGGACAAACCGATAAGAATTTCATGCCGAGCTCACTCCGCCTTTTTATCAAACCGCATTCATCATGCTAGGTCGCTAGACGGACTTATAAAGTTGTGCATTTAGAGCTCCTGACAGGAAACTGTATTGAGACATGGTTACTCTGATTATAAGACCACTTGCACGTCCAGGCTTCTACAGACGGAACATAAAATCCAAATGCTCACTGAACATGCAGGAACTCAACATCAACCCCACGTTTTATGGCAACCAATTTTGTCTTTGCACTTATTCTGCTACAAACTCTGAAATCATGACACATTCTTCGTCTCCAACCACCACATAAGAGAGCAAAACAAGGCATGAAGGGCTGGATGACTATGAACAGTAGTCATACAACAGAACGGTAGAAAGGAAGTGATTTATTATTATTATCATCACGATCACTCCTTAAGGAACCTATCGAACCAATCACTGGCCTCCTTGACCATCTCCGGAGTCATTTGGTGCCCAATGCCAGGTTGTGCAAATATCTGTGCATAAAAATATACATTTAAAAAGATCATTCAAACAACGGAATATCAGAGGACGTGAAAATAAAAAACTCATGGAATAGGCACCTTAAATTTCTCTAGACAGTTTGCCTCCTGATAAGCCTTCTGTGCTCTTGATTTTGGAATATCGAGGCCTGCAATTGGGCATCGAGGATCATCTGCACCTGCAACATGAATTGATGTTTCAACCTCAATCTCATCATGGTCACTGAAGTAATTACAGTTCTCAGTCAGATGTATTATAAATATTTTAAATATTGAATTTCAAACAGCTCATCATCGTGATAATGATCGTGGATGTGCTTCAGGTATACAGTGAATGCTGTCCTTTAATGTAATCTTGGCCAAGGGAAAAGATGGAAGGGAACAGAAAAGTTCCAAAAGTAGACCACTGTATTTCTTTATTTTCGCAATCGCAAGGCAAAAATATGGGTTACAACTTGTCAAGGGACTCCATTTTCTTGAAAAGTTTTGCCTATTTAAGTTACTTGGAGACAGCATGGGGTGCTCTGAATGGATTAAAGGGATTCAGTGATGTGACCCTGCTGCTCTTGGAGCAAGGAAAATGGCTACGTCTGAAAGCAATGACAGACGGGGACATGATTGTGGGACTGGAGATTAAGGCAAAGTAAGGGGCTTACTGCCAAGCTCACATCTGTCAGCATCTAAGTTCAGAGAACTAAAAATGAAGAAAACAGCGAGAGGAAGAGGAAGGATTGCAGAACTAATAGAGTTTTGAGGTTTGCTGATAATCCTAGTTAACATGGCCAGTCCTCTAAAAATGGCAAGCTAATAAAACAACACACCTAGTGGGTTTGTTTTCGGAAACTGATTATCATATATATTATATATATATATATATATAAACATCTATAGTTCGATTTATTTACTAGTCTTTAACTCATTAAAAGGTCAAACTTCAGACTTATTCTTATGTCGCTAGCTGATATAGATTATAGACACGATATTAAAAATTAACATTGACACGATATTCAAGCTCACCGTTGATGATGAACAGTGGCCGTGGAGCAATGGGTGGAATCGTATTTGGTGAGTCAAGATCGGATGCCAGACCAGGAGCAATTCTATCCCAGACCTGTTCACAAGGATGGGGGATAGAAGTTACTTCAATATATTTCATGCTGCATTTGAAATAATATCAGACCATTGGTGGATCATGAATGAGAATAACAAAAGTTCAGTTGGAGGAAATTGCAGTTTTTTTTAGATATATCTGATGGAATCTGCATTTCAAATGCTGCAGTTAAGTCCATGGCAAAGTTAAACCGATTAAAAGGTAAAATATTATCACAGTTCCATGGAAAAAGGCCAAAATACCGATCTATATAGTGATCTGTGGATCATAATCTTTACTAAGAGAACACCTCACCTTTTCAACAACTTCTTTGTCGATGGCACTTTTTCCCAGGTCCATCCGTGCCTCTGTCAGCCAAAACCATAGAACATAAGAAATAACACAAACCACCTCCAATCACAGAAATCACTATCGTGTGTGTATATGTAATGCAAGGTAATGCCCATATAAGTTTTGTCTGAAAAGCTAATCAGATGAAACATCAAGTCACTAAGTTTGTAGACAGCAGAGGCCTTTCCATGAAACCATACGGCAGCAGGTACTCAATTAGCATGAGTTTTCCATTTCTATGAAGTTTTTAGGCAAGCAGACGACACTAGTTGCTGAACTTAAAGAAAGGACATTCTTTTATGAAGTGATGATAAATACCTTCAAATAAAGCTCTTATGCTATCAACTCTTCCTTGCCACATATCATTGTCAATAGCCCATCGAAATCCCTGCAAACAGATCAACGTTTGCCACCATGATTATTAAGAACTTGCAATGAACTATTCAGATGTATTTGCAGACCTGAACACCAATGATTGGAACCACAACAGCATAGCGTGTGTCAGCAAAAGCAGCAAACCATGCGTGCATTCCTGCACAGTGAAATATCCACACTAATAATGCACATAGCAGAATAAATTATATTTGATTTATAGGGGCTTGAAACCCATCCTAACCTCCTAGCGATTCGCCTGTGATCCCTATCCTTGAAGGATCAATGTCATCCCTCTGCACAAGATAATCTGCCAATTTTATCAGGTCCCAGGCCTACATAATTCAGAAAATTCATCATCAAACAGGTTTACCAAATCATTACTACAAATGAACTCACGAATAAGAAATAGGCATTATAATGCATTGTAAAGCAAACATCATACCGTGTCGAATATAAATGGCATTGTATCACCTCTCTTCCATGAAGAAACAAGAGCCTGCATTTTTTCTGATACAGGTTTAGGAACTGATCTTGATGGACAAATGGCAAGCCAAAGAAAGCCTTCTTAATACTTAATTCTCGTTAGGGAAACATACAGGTATTTTATTAGCATTCTTGACCCATCGTAATGCTATCTCAACAAAGATAATATTACCCACCAAGAAAACAGTAGACAGTCACCATTCAACCATGACAAGGAACCACAGCTAGCTAAATGCTCAAGGCAGGTAGTTTTTTCTTTCTGCAGTTGGAGTGAAGTATAATTCATCTTCACTTTGGCATATTCTATTGCCAAGAGTTAGACAGGTTGAGATGGCAACTAAAGCAGCAGAGACGGAGATGCGAATACATACATCTCTATACGTGGTCTTGCTGCTTGCACGTTCACCATGGTAACGGGAATCAATAGCTATGGCAATATATCCTCGAGAAGCATATGCCTGAAACAATGAGAAAAAAGATGTATTTATGATGTAGGTAAATGCAGGGAAAGGGATATGGGTAATCTAACACATTCATTATACTAACTGAGCCAAGGCAGGATTTGTAGAAATTTACAGGAGTACCTCAAGCAATGGCCTTAACCACTCTTTACATTTGTTAGTGCTGTGCAGAAACACGATAGCAGGCATCCTGTGGTTGCTACTGTCCTTCATGCTCAAGATAAGAACTGGTAGGCGGCCCTGCTCTCCTTCCTATACATATAAGCAGCCAACAACAGGCAAAGTTATGCTTTACTGAAAAAAAGCCAATCTCTGCTCTGTGTCTCATTAATGCAAAGCTTATACAGTGAAAAGGTGCTCATGATCAATAACCAATGTACTTGTCGCAGTTTCAAGCTTCAGCTACCTCAGTAATCAAGTAAAGATTTTCTTCCTTGAGTAGCTCGTTGAAGTTCTCTATATTTTCCTTCGGACAGGACTCCATTGCCTATAATTGAAAAGAAAAATGATGCAAATTCAATATATCAGAATTCTAGAAGATGTTGAATAAAGAAACGAAGAAAAAAAGGGTTGGCATTTCATCATTAAAATGAAATTTATGAACCTCAGGGAAACGAGGTGGTGAATCCTGATATAGAGGATCCTTCACAGGTTCTGCTGGTACTACAGTGAGAGGAGCTACAAAAAGAAAGCTTAAAGATAAATAGAAGATAACAGTACACCATGGATTTGTCATAGAAAATATTGAGAAATGCACCATGATTTGTTTATCACCAAGTCAAACTGTTACCAGAAAATTTCTAGATCATAGGCTTTAGTGAGGATAAGATAAAGTAAGCATTTTGAGAGCTATGAAAAACATTACTAGGAAGGAAGCTTTTATATTTGAAAATTCATGTCCTCTGCAAAACAAACATACTGAAGAAGGGTTCCTTTGTACTCTTGCTTCACAGTGGCTCCACCAACAGGCAATTATACGAGTTTAGCCACAGATGATACGCGATCGCAGACATTGCTCTAAAGTTATTCATATATATATACGCGCAGACATTGTTCTAAAGGTGTTCATACGATATATATATATATATATATATCTTAGAATTAAATTCAAATCGCCCCAATTGATGGCATTTCTCACCCCTCTTTAACAGTCAAATTTGCAGTAAACTTCCAAAAAAAATTTTGTGATTCCAGAATCAAATGTTCTCTTCTTTAAATGCAAATCATCAACGATCACAGGAAATGACCATATTGAGATTTACAATTCAGCATCATCATCTATATCGCTCCTTTATTAACCACTTACATCAATAAGCATATGTCCTATTTTGGTTGCTCCAAGCACTGTTGACTCTCAGTCAATCATCATCAAAGAATTTAGCTAGCTAAGACTGAACATTTCACTTCAACGTCATCTTTCCCGCCATGAATGTAGTGATAATCTTCAGACTACCCCATAATCCTCAGCAGTGAATAATAATGAATTGAGACCACAGAGATTCACCAAACTCACCTTCTTTGTGTCGCCTACTCCGGAGCACTCGTATGAACTCCTCCCGAAGCTCCGCCGCGTCGGCAGCCTCACCCGATCCCATATCGTCGGTCAACGAGGTTGTTGTCTCAGTGGTGACTCTGGAATAAACGATCTTGCTCCGTGATTTATAGGAAGCGGGGCTCCGGCTAATCGAGGCTTGCACGTGCGTGGATCGGCGGAGCCACGTGCGAGGGATTTCCGGGGGCGCGTGGGGGAGGGCAACCGTGGCCCAGCGCGTAGGCACTCCAGATGAGGAGGCTGCGATGGGGATGCCGCGGGTCGGGAACAGTACGGATGGGAGTTCAGGCGGAAGGTGAGAAAGAAGAGACAGTAGCATACTTTTGCTATATTTGTTGCCTCTGCAGACGGTGTGTATCTTAATACTAATAACCAGAAAAAGAGCCCGGGTTCGATCTATCTTTTATAAGTAACTGAATTAATTATACTAAAATATAAAAATATTTAAAAATATGATTGCGTCGTTTAACTCACAATCAAATCTTTTTTTTACGAACAAATGTCATTTATTTAAAAAGAGTTATGTTATTATTCGTATATTTATGATGTGAATATTTTATAATTTTTTATTTACTTGTATATGAATAATATACATTAAAAATTAGGACATAAATATAATATTTATCTATTTCCTACAACAATATATTAATTGTATATTATATTCAAATCTAGTCCCTTATGTTAAGAGGTCATTTGTTTTGTGTAAATGTTAATAAATAATTTCATTCCATTTTCCAATAGAAGACTCGATTCCCTAAATGAAGGAAGCTCATTCTCTTGATATATCAATAGAATCAATAAAAATAAAATGTATAAGTTCTATTCTTGTACTTAAAATAAAATGGGAAGGTTTGAACCCTGCACCACTCGCGGAGAGCACAATATCCCAACCACGAAGCCAAGTTTTAGCATTTCTTTAATGTCTTCTGAAAATATATTTGTTGCAGAAAAATAATGAGACACGTATCATCAAGAGGACCTTGTTAAGATCAACAACACAGAAGGGAAAGGGTAACTCATAGGGGCTGCCACGTGGAGGCCTTAATAGAGAGTTTGTAACTCTCTTTTAGATTATAGAATATAGATATTTTAAAAATGAAAATAAAATGAATAAAATGAAATAGATGTCTCGGTAACATCTACAGATACAGTAGTACATCAAATACACAGAAATAAATGACCCTTAAATGGACATGTAGTGATGAATCACGTCTTTCTAGCACCATGTGAATCAAGAACTTATTTTTCTGAAATTCAAGTAAAGTCCATTGATGAAGGAAGGAGCCAAGAAGTTGCCGCTAAAGGCTAAATTTAAAGCCCATGCAGAAGGAGGGAAGCCAGAAGGAAATTTCCTCTTCATGACATTGGCCTCCCGTACACCATAGTAATAGGCCTGGTGGCCCTGGGAATGCTTTCCAGTTATTCCAGAAGTTTAATGCTCATGCCGCTGGTTTTCGTTATTTTAATTTTTTTTTCCCTGAAAGGATAATTTCATACAGGCGAAAGTCATCTTATAATCGCTTCCGAGGGACGGACCCATTGATAAGCTCACAATATGCAGTTATCCCATCTTCCTAAGATTACTAGCGACAATCAAGATGATTTCGCAGAGCATATGGAAGTACTTGTTCTTCTCGGGCAGATCGGATGGGTCGGTCTTCGGGGGTTGCTTGAAGTTATCCTCACATACAGTCGCCCCGGTCATGCAACTGCTTGCTTGGTTCAACATGCCAAAGTAGTCTCTGCTCTTAAGCTTATTCTGAGCATCCTCCAGAGATCGTACGGCTTCATCATAGTTACTTGCACACGAGCTGTAGTTCACCTTGAGCCTAGGGTCCTTTGCAGACTCTACTAGGGATCGGATATAGTTGAGTGTCTCCACAGCCTTGGAGCGAGAAAATGCAATCGCAGTATGTCCTAGTGACTCCAGGCTTTGAGCTTCCGTCGCCCCAGGAATAGACTTCATAACCTGCAAGCTGAAGGGCTGGTCCACTGAAGCAGAGCATATATCACTTGACAGGTCATTGATGGTTGCCTCAAATCTGTCAATGAGCCCACCAGATGATGGGTTGATGACTTGAAGCACGACCAATGCAACAAGCAAAAGTGAAATAGATTTACGAAACGTAGCCATTACATCTGATAAAAAAAATCCTTCGGTGCTGCTCTCCTTAGATGATCACAGCATTCAATCTCATAATTTATGTTTTAGTTGGATGGTAAGAGGGCTTTAAATATAGGAGATTGCTTCTACCTATGGACAATAAAGGTATACGGCATATTTCACTCCCTTAAGAAGGATGGTCTTATTATGGAAACTAATATCCACATAATGTTGGGATTCCAAAAACATTATAAATTAGAGGAGAGAGTGATTGTCCTCAATTAGGAATCCAAAGATCCTCTGTTCAAATTTTAGGAGGGACTCTTAATTTATCTTATTTCATCATCTGTCGTGAGAAAATACCAATATTGTAATTAATATTACCACATGAGAAATTGTCTTAATTATAATTAATCAAGAGTAATTTAATTGGTTTAGGTAATAATTTTTATAATTAAAGATTTGTTGTTTTATATATGATATATGGTTCGTGGACTACTCAATTAATTATTTTTTTTATGACTATTGCCATTCATTTAACCATTGAAAAAAAAAACACATCTAATTAATTGTGTCTTACCATATATAAAAGTTGTCATTATAGACATAATTATGCAGGACAAGAAAGATAGCAGAATTTAAATATTATTAAAACTTTAATTATGAATTAATTGTACTAATTAAGGTTGTAAGGATACTTTGAGGTTAAGGGCTTTTGATATTTTTTAGGTCTTAGAATTTTTATAATTTCTTAAGGTACCAATCAAATTGCAACAGACAATTAAATCGGTGTTAATCACAAGAGAAATTACCCTTAATTATTATTAATTAGAGGAATTTATTGATTTATGTACTAATTTTTATAATTAATGATTTGTTGTTTTATATATGAATATATGATTCAAGAACTACTCAATCAATTAATTTTTTTGACTGTTTCAATTCATTCGACTGTTGAAACAAAACACATCGAATTAATTGTGTCTTACCAAATATAAAAGTCGTAATTGTAGACATAATTATGCAAGACAAGAAAGATAGCAGAATTTGAATATTATTAAAACTTTAATTATGAATTAATTATAATAATTAAGGTTTTAAGGATATTTTGGGGTTAAGGTTTGATATTTTATAGCTCTTAGAATTTTTATAATTTCTTTAAGGTTTTTTAGGGTTTGGCTTTTCAGGAGTGCCAGGTTCTTTGAGTCGCTTTTGGTGTTTATAGGGTATTAAGAATTTACAATTTCTAATATCTTTCACTGTGTCACAGGATTCTGGAAAATATGATTTATATTTATCCCAATATTTAACCTTATTTATATTCACAATATTATCCTAATTTATCTTAAAAATTTTAGAATGGGCATTTCGATTTTGGAAATATATTTATTTGCTCAATTAAAGATGATTGAGCATATATTAGGTGGTGATCGTTTATATAATGTATTTTAAGTGAAATTTGATACGTAATAATGGCATGTAACGGAATTAACTGGAATGCAATAAGTATATCATGTTTCCATTTCATTTTATCTCTTGGTTACACATTTAGTATTTATAGATATGCATTCTTTTCATGAATTTTTTCTGAACATTTTGGAAAGAAACTTCCACCAAGAAATAAGGAATGCTCCTCACGCATTCGTGCAGCTGCACTCCAACATACTTTCTGGATGACCACCAAAACCACCAATTTTCTCTCCATACTTTTCCAAGTTACTCTGTTAGATTTGATAAAAGTTAAAACTTTTAAGCTATTTAACAAAAGTAAACATCGGTATTGGCCTCAGCTGTTAAAAAGACTGAGATTTCGTATTTCATTTCTGAATTTTTTCGCTAGGGTTAAAGATTTCTCAAGTACATGGCTAAAAATATAAGTAGTTTCTTCTTTCTTCGAGTTATGAAATGATCAGTGTGTTTTTCCTATTAAACACGTACTCTTGGTTATACGTTAAGAAGCCTCGACCAATTCGCACGCGAGTAGAATAGTTGGTGCATAAATAACAAACAACGGAGTGAATATTAGCAAGAACATCTGTCTAGCGGCATCAAATGCTGTCCTTTTAATGTGATACATGTTCTTGATCAAAACATGTTATTCTCTTAGCATCCGATCAATTGAACAAAATGGAGACAAGCATATAACAGCTATCCTATCTTCCTAAGGTTGCTAGCGACAATCAAGATGATTTCGCAGAGCATATGAAAGTACTTGTTCTTCTCAGGCAGATGGGATGGGTCGTCCTTTGGGGGTTGCTTGAAGTTGTCCTCACATACATTCGCCCCGGTCATGCAACTGCTTGCTTGGTTCAACATGCCAAAGTAGTCTCTGGTTTTAAGCTTATTCTGAGCATCCTCAAGAGATAGTACGGCTTTATCATAATTATTTGCGCACGAGCTGTAGTTCACCTTGAGCCTAGGGTCCTTTGCAGACTCTACTAAGGATCGGATATAGTTGAGTGTCTCCACAGCCTTGGAGCGAGAAAATGCAATCGCAGTATGTCCTAGTGACTCAAGGCTTTGAGCTTCCGTCGCCCCAGGAATAGACTTTATAACTTGCAAGCAGAAGGGCTGGTCCACTGAATCAGAGCATATATCACTTGACAGGCCATTGGTGGTCGCCTTAGTTCCGTCAATGAGCCCACCAGATGATCGCTTGATGACTTGAAGCACGACTAATACAACAAGCAAAAGTGAAATAGATTTACGAAACGTAGCCATTAAATCTGAAGAAAAAAACCCTTCGCTGCCGCTCCTCTTAGATGATCACAGCATTCAAGCTCAAAATGTATGTTTTAGTTGCATGGTAAGAGAACTTTAAATATAGGAGATTGCTTCTACTTATGGAGAATAAAGGTATAGGGCATATTTCACTCCCTTTAGAAGGATGGTCCTATTATGGAAAGTCATATCCACATAATGTTTGGGATTCCAAAATAGATTAGTGGAGTGTGTGATTGTCCTCAATCAGGAATCCAAAGAGACTTTGTTCAATTTTTATGAGGGATTCTTAAATGATGTTACCTTATCACTTAATATTGTGAAGAACGTTTAATTTTTATTAATCAGAGTAATTTAATTGGTTTAAGTGATAATTTTTATAATGAAAGATTTGTTGTTTTATATATGAATATATGATTCAAGCACCACTCTATCAATTTTACTTTTTCGGCTGCTGCCATTCATTTAATTATTGAAACAAAAAACATCTAATTAATTGTCTCTTACCAAATATAAAAGTTGCAATTGTAGACATAATTATGCAGGACAACAAAGAAAGCAGAATTTGAATATCATTAAAACTTTAATTATGAATTAATTATAGTAATTAAGGTTTCAAGGATATTTTAAAAATATTTTTAGGTCTTGGAAATTTTATAATTTCTTTAAGATAGCAATTAAATTGTGATAAAGGATCAAATTAGTATTAATCACTAGAGAAATTACCTTAATTATTATTAAGTAGAGTAATTTAATTGATTTAAGTAATAATTTTTACAATTAAAGATTTGTCGTTTTATATATGAATACATGATTCAAGAACTACTCAATCAATTAATTTTTATTTTTTGACTGTTCCCATTCACTTAACTGTTGAAAAAATACACATCTAATTAATTGTGTCTCACCAAATATAAAGACTGTAATTGTAGACATAATTATGCAGGACAACAAAGAAACCAGTATTTGAATATTATTAAAACTGTAATTTTGGTGATTTGATCAGTATTATCCGATCAAAAATTTTATCTTTGCCTAGATTTCATAATAGAATTGGTCATTCAGTTGAAGCTGCTCGTTGTTTGGATGTCCTTGGTGCTCTATCTTGAGTATACATTGTATATTTTTTGATCAATGGATATACCCATTACCTTTCCAATACCTTTGGGGTTAAGGGCTTTTGATGTTTTTTGGGTCCTAGAATTTTTATAATTTCTTTAAGTTTTTTCAGGGTTTGGCTTTTTAGGAGTGTTAGGTTCTCTGAGGCGCCTTTCTAATATCTTTCAAAGTATCACAGGATTCTGAAAATTGTGGTTTACATTTATTCCAACATTTAGCCTTATTTATTATATTCACAAGATTATGCGAGTTTATCTTGAAAATTTTAAAATGGGCATCTTGATTTTTGAAAATATATTTATTTTCTCGTTAAAGATAATCGAGATACATGTAGTAAATGATGATTTTTTTTATCCAATATATTTTTGGTCAAATTTGGTACGCATTAATGGCATGTAATGGAATTAAGTGGAATGCGATGAGTATATGATCTTTCCATTTCGTTTTATTTCTTGGTTACACATTTAATATTTAGAGATGTGCATCCTTTTGATAATTTTTCTCTGAACATTTTGGAAGGAAACTTTCCACTGAAAAGTAAGGAATGCTCATTACTCACTTTTGCAGCTGCACTCCAACATATCTTCTGGACGACCACCAAAACCACCAATTTTCTCTCCATACTTTTTCCAATTTACTCTATTAAACACAATCCATTCCAATATCTCCTATTGTATTTATTTACATGAATTTTCATATTAATAATTTTCTATTTCAACTGACAAATGGTGCTGAATACCGGAAGATTAAATTTTCTTGGAGTGGTAAGATGACGTGGTATTAATGAACGTCATTTATTTAGTTTATTAAATTCAATTAGAGAAGGCAAATCAGTTGTTACACTACCACCATCGAAGGTGGATGATATTTATCAATGCTTTTTCATTTAAACGATGAATGGAAAGAGGACTGTGATCGTTGTGGTGGTGACAGGAAATACTTAAAGCTCGAAAGTATTTTTGCATTGAATGATTACTAATTCTATGCTTCGTTAAAAGCATTAACGATTTGGAGATTTTATAAATTTTAAATGAGAACTTTTTGCGATGCATGAAATTTTTAGAATAACAATCTTGTGGCGTTTTTAGTTTCTGTGGTTTTCTTATTTTACGGTTACTAACGTGGCTAATGGCTGTAAACGTGACGCCATAAAAAGAAAGAAAAAAAAAACTAATTCGGTATGTTCTACAGGTTTTTCATTTGGGGGTTTGCGGTAGAGACGAACATTGGGATATTGTTCTCACCTTATAAAACCTTTACTCGTTATAAATTTTGGTATAAAAACTAAGAATATAACATTTGACAACAACAACTTTAAAAATAATTGTAGCGTGATATATTTCATCAATTTTCACTTGACGCAATCGTCCATTTCTAACTTGGCAAGCTTTTGTTTCATGAACTTATGACGTGGACTGCTGACAATGATAAATATGATGACATGGCATGTGTAAAAATATTTTATAAATAATATTTAAAAAATCTTAAAAGAAAAAAATTGGAGGAGGACTGGGCGGCCACTGGCAAACCCCCAGCCGCTCTCCCAGCAATTTTTTTCCACATTTCAAAGAGAAAGTGAGAGAGACTCATCGGGGCTCCCTCCACTAGCCGCCTCTGCACCCGCTGGATCGCCTGAACTCCGGCAACCTTGATGGAGGAGGAGGGGCTGGCAGATGGAGTCCTGACCGGTCTCTGTTAAAACTGAAATTAAAAAAAAAAAAAAAAAAGGGAAGAACAAGCACTACAAGAAATGTGGGATTTTTCGTCACAAACATGTTAACGATAATGATGTATAATGGATGAAATATGTACTTTATCGTCCAATTTTCTTCAATAATAAATTAGATGCAAAAACTTTTGACGCAAATATTATCGTCCAATTTGAGTCAATATCACTGACACTTTTTCGTCCAAATTGGGTCCAAACAAAATAGTGACGAAAGATGGACGACATTCAACCGAAACATGGATGATGTTTTACGTCTCTTTTCGTCCAACTTCCTAAACCTTATCATCCACTTTTCTTCCATCTTTCGTCCATATTTTTTTGGCATTTTTCTGCCATCTTCCTTCCAATTTCGTCCACCCTTTTCTTCCAATTGTCTTCTATACTCCTTCGGATTTTCTTCCACTCTCTTTTCAACTTCCTTGCCTTTTTCGTCCAACTTACTTCCTATTTTTGGCCATTATTTACGTCTGTCTTGGGTGAAATAATTTATCTAATTTTCATACTATTTTCATTGCATTATCCAATTTTTCTTGTGGATATCTAACAACTTCAAACAAATAAACAATAACTTTGTTATGACGTAATTACAAACAACTTGAATTAACTTAAAAAAATATATAATGAGGTTCAAATTAATATATAATTGCATTTACAACAAACTTTCACTCTCATACCAATAAGATAGTTGATCATGGTATCATAATTTTGTTCCCGTATATGTGTGCTTCAAACTTGATTTTTTTGCGCTTGTTGATTGAACTACTGCATGACTTCTAGATAGCGTGACAACTTGGGCTTGCACAATCTCCTTCACTGCTTTAGCCATATTATCTATGGCTTCTTGTTTAAAATCTCTTTCACGCTTAGCTATAATATCTACATAATTATCATATTATCCAAACAAAAAAAAAAGAAAGTTAATGCATATGCGTATCAATTATGTAGAAGAAACACCACCAAACTCACAACAGCATTACACTAATTAAAAAAAAAAAACAAACATGCCTTGTAAACATTGTAAGAAGGGAGGAGACTATGAAGAGGAGGACAAGACTGTGAAATGAAGGAGGAATTGAAGAAAGGAGAATAAGGAGATCAAGAAGTTGAGGTAGAAAATGCCCTCGAACATCATTTAAATAACCCGGAACAAGGACAATTTTTGTAAGATTTTCTGAAAAATAGTATAGGCAATTAATATAGGGATATTCATGGAATGGGGATTGAGGCACATGGACTGAGGAGCTACCGGAAATCCTCATAGGATCGAGTTGATTGATAGCTCTTGCAACCCATTTTCGTCCAACATGTAACAGAAATGTGTTGACACCTCATTTTGGCTCAGAAGATACTTGAACCTTGATTTCTGAAAAATTGAGCAAACATGTGACATTATCAGACATGATGTGATGTTTGAGACTAAAATTGAGGATCCAATTGGATTGAATAGAGGGCAAATTCAGGGCCATTGTTAAGGACATCAAATTAGCTTCACTTTGACATGTTTGAGACCCCGAGATTCAATACAGTGCAGAAGATGTGTTTTTTTAAGTGAAATTGGCTGCATTTGTCAAATTCTTATCTCAGCTAGTTTTGTTTAATAAATTATAACTAATTATCAACAAGTCCAAATCGGTTTATGTTAATTTCGTTAGATTCTAAACTCATTGTGAATTATAAAAAAAAAAAAATTGAGCGCATCATCAAAAATCTATGAATCGAGGCTGAAAATACCAAAAGATTCAGACTTTGGTGATATTAACGGATGAATAATGGTTAATCGGGCTTGATGATTTAGATCTTACAAATGCGGGGACTCTTTCATGAGATTTTTCATCCAAGGGCTCCTAATGGGATAAAGCGAAGAAGAGAAGGAAAAGAGAGGGGCATATATGAAATTAATAAAAACGAAGTGCCAGGGTTAAAATAAAGAAAAGAAGAGGAGGAATGTGGAGAGGGATAGAAGAAAAGAGGATGGGGATACAGAGGAGAGGACGCCTTTGATAGGGAGCAGGGTCTGCCTTGAGCGAAAGCTAGCGATTACTACCACCAAAGTGGTCCGAGCTCTGCCGGTTGAATCCTACACTGTGGTTATCCTAGCGGCTAAAGGTTTGTTATGATACAATTGAAGAAGAACCGCTAGAAAGGATCGAAGAAGGTGAAGTTAGAGAGAGAGGCAAAGATTGTAGATAGAGAGAGATATTTGATGAATACTTTTCCGGTATCATTTACAAACTCCACTTTCACGACTTAAGCAAGCTAACAGAATCAACTCTCAATTATTACAAACTCGTCCTCAAATTATCTATACATAACCAGTGGGCTAGAACTTCAATGTAATCTTGATTGAGTCCCTCAACTCTTCAATCTTCCTCAGTTCATAACATCACCCTCCCCTCAACAGTAACCTTGTCGTTAAGGTGATAATTTGGGAATTTGAGCTGCAGATCATACAAGAATTCTCAGGAGTCATCCTTTGGAAAACCTGAAGACCAACAAACCAGAACTTGAGTGGTAGCAACTCACCCCCTTTGAACCATTCACCTCTCGAGAATGGCCACAGGTTCCAAGGATTGGCCAGGATAAAGTTTTCTGTGTAGAGGAACTGATTGTAGTGGCAGGCCATTGGCCTTCTTAAGTAACGAAACATGAAATACGTCATGAACCTTAGCTTGAGCTAGAAGTTGCAATTTATACGCCACTTCTCCCACTCGTCGTAAATCTGGAAGGGCTCAAAATATTTTTCAAAAAGCTTTTTCATAGCTCTGGATTGCATTGATTGTTGATGATAGCGCTGGAGTTTGAGATACACCCAATCGCCTACTTGAAAGACCCTCTCCGTGCGATGTTTGTCAGCTTGCTACTTCATTCGAAGTCAACTGCGTGTGAGGTGATGCTGCAGCCGGGAAATCACTTGCTCCCATAGGTTCAGCTGATTGTCGAGCTCTGCTATAGATGTGCCTCCAGGGAAATATGGGACATGTAAAGGTGGGGTTGTACCATACAGAGCTTTGTGTGTGTGTGTGTTGGGGGGCGGGGGGCACAGAGTGATAAGTTGTGTTGTGCCACCACTCAGCTAGTGATAGCTAACAACTGAGGAAATTCCCCTACCATACACCTCAAATAGCATTCGAGGTAGCGATACCTCAATCTGACCATTAGTTTGAGGATGATAAGCTGAAGAATGTTTTAACGAAACATCCTGTAACTTGAATAGTTGCTGCCAGAAAGAGCTCATGAAAATGGGGTTACAGTCACTGACAATACTCGAAGGGAACCCATGTAATTTGTAGACATTATCAATGTACAGTCGAGCCACTTGAACTGCTATATATGGATGAGACAGCCCCGCAAAAATGGGCATATTTAGTCAACCTATCCACCACCACCATAATAACATTTTTGCCTTTAGACTTAGGTAAACCATCAATAAAGTCCATTGTAAGATCAATACAAACTCCAGATGGCATGGGCAGAGGCTGGATCAACCATGGACTTGCCATAGTCTCTGTCTTATTCTGTTGACACACCTCACAACACCTCACAAATTCTAGCACTTACCTTCATAATCCATTCCAGTAGGAGAGATTGGTCAGTTGATGAGTGGTAGAGGTTACACCTGAGTGACCTCTTACAGCACTAGAGTGATGTAATCGTATTAGCTCCTCTTGGAGTTGCAAGTCCTGCCCCACCACCAGTTTCCCTTTCCTTTGCAACTATCCATTCACCCAAGAATATTTAGTAGATTGAGCTTCCCCTTGCTGTAGTTGTTGTAGCACTTGAGAGCAAGCTTAAGATCCTTCAACCAAGTAGCCATTACTCGGCTATATAGATAAGTAGAAAGTGTAGAAATTGCCATCATTTGCAGCTCAAGTGATGTCATGCAAGATAAAGCATCTGCAGCCACATTTTCCTTACCTTTCTTATAGCTAATATCGAAATCAAATCCTATTTGCAGTTTTTTA
The DNA here is from genome assembly GCA_037672795.1 of Lagerstroemia speciosa. Classification (NCBI taxonomy): domain Eukaryota; kingdom Viridiplantae; phylum Streptophyta; class Magnoliopsida; order Myrtales; family Lythraceae; genus Lagerstroemia; species Lagerstroemia speciosa. The sequence goes on along the minus strand of CM075302.1, from coordinate 252,007 downwards.
GGGAATGCGACATCTATGGAACTATAGATTTCATATTTGGTAATGCTGCTGCTGTGTTTCAAAACTGCATGATCTATGCAAGGAGGCCAATGCGTGGGCAGCAGAATAGAATTGCAGCCCAAGGTTGTGATAACCAAAATGACTCCACAGGAATTTCGATTCAAAACTCGAGAGTGTTGGCTACACCCGACCTCTTGTGGTACTCAACTCTGTCAAAACTTATCTAGGTCGTCCTTGGAAAAGTACTCACATACCGTTTTCATGCACACCTACCTCGATACATTAATAGATCCGGAATGGTGGTTGCCATGGAATGGTTCCTTTGCGCTAGGTACATTATACTACGGAGAGTACAACAACCTCGGGCCGAGAAGTTCAACCAATGCCAGAATCAAGTGGAAGGGTTATCATGTGATACAAAGCTCAGAAGAAGCTATCCCATGTACAGTCGCCAAATTTATAGCTGGACTATCGTGGTTACCTACCACTGGTGTGCCTTTCACTCCGTATCTTTAATTTTTAATTTTTTTCCAACTACAATAATAATATGACCTGTATGGTTTGGGCTCATCAGAGTCAAGCTAATTCTGTTTTTATCTATTCAATTAATAACTTATGTCATTTATTTCCCCAAAAAAAGAGATTGAAAAATATAATTAAGCCATTTGTATTGTGCCCAAATTTAAATACCGTTACTAATATATATTTCAACCAAGTGGCGGCCATTTAATTAATTTTCCATTAGAGAATTATGTCATTTATTTTATTTTTCGGTGAAGTTCGGGATTGTAGCCCATGTTACATTAAAGAATCAAATTAAATTATACATGGATGATGCAGGGTGACCCCCAAAATAATCTAAGAAATAACAAGCCGAGCCCCATTCGACAGGAGCCAAGCCGCTGGATGCCTATTTCTCTCTCAATTTTCTTCTGTTAGAAGAAAACGTCTAATCTATTTAGAAAGAGATAAAAAGGGTGGAAAATGAATATGCATAGAGAGTCACACAAGTAAGAAAATGAACTGAAAATTTTTTTAATTTTAAGTCGATAATAATATCACTATACTTAATATTTTTTCTCGTTTTGAAACATAGTTTTCGGACTTTTTTTTATTGAAAGATAGACAAACATATAAGTTGTTCTCGGACTCAATCCCGTGTGGTGTAATTTTATAGACTGATCTTCCCCTATTTTAGCATGATATCAATCTACTATACTAATAGGTTTTTATAAGTCTCAAGAGCAATCTGTCTGGAACACTTTTTGTTTAATTAGATTTATGAATTTCTTCAAATCATTTTTTTTTTTGTGTTTCAATCCACTTTATAAACCCGCGGGCCTAGTTTATCATTAAAAAAAGAACTACATTTTTTTTAGAAAAGGATCAAAATTGTAAAATCAAATGGCAAAATATTTGCTATTATTATCTATAATTAATTCAGCAAAGAATATTTGCTATTAATAGATCATATATGCTATTCATAGTTATATTATACTTGTACGGAACGTTCCTTGCACGATGATCCTATCAAGGTCAAACTCTCTATGCTGCTAAGAGATGGAGATTGAGAAAACGCCCGATCTTACCTCTCTCTGATTGCGTAGATCAATGTTGGCAAGATAAAGGAAAGGAGGAGCTGGGCAATTGAAAACCAACGAAAACACGTTACAGGTGATATCCGAGAGAATGAGCTAAAGAGGAAAGGCCGAAAGGGACGAAGGTGGAAGGAGGGAGAAAAAAACTATTTTTTAGATAAATGATATTTGGTGGAAATTTTGTTGAATTGTAAGGGGAGAAGGGCTCATTGCATCCTCAGTAAAATACTTCATTTTTATTGTTTGAACACTAAAAAAAATCTAATTCTGTTATGCCATGTGGATATACAAAGTACGGTTTTGGACAACATTTTAACTGCTTGATTAACATGGCGGCAAAAGGATGGATATTTTGGTGGAATTGGTAGCAAAATAAGATAAGGAATTGTGCTGTTAATTAGATACAATATTCCGGCCGTTTAGTCTAAATTAACTGTTTAATTAATATAATTATTATTATGCCCAACTTTTTTTATACGAAGTTCATAATTACTCATCAACATGCCCAGTCCACATGCACCTTCTACCAACTCTATGATTCAATTCTTATATTTAATAGTTATACATAGAATCAAATGAAATCTCTTCACAAAACCTCTATGAAGTAAACATAACACATTTTTATTTGAAAAAAGAAAGAGGATCGAGTTTTGTCCAAGTTCAAGTGTTATTCTTTTTTTTGCTGGATAAGTTCGTGTTATTCGGTTATTGAGTTGATTGGGAGGACAGCTGATTGACCGTGGAAGAAAAAAGCAAAGGGTAAGAAGAAGAAATGCGTAGGAGGAGAACAAGCAATTAGGTTTTGAATAAGGTTTTAAAAAGTATAAACTGAACTGAACGAAAATGTATCCTTCCCAAACCCAAATTGCTGGAATGAGAACATTGATTTTTGAGAGTGATAGAGTCATAACATAACCTTCCACTCCTTATCGCCAAATATGGGATTTTCTTTCATAACTATCGGTAAAAATAAGCTATTGCATAGCTAATATGAGTTGGTTCAAGTGATAAGATACTTGTTCTCTTTAAGTAAAGGCCTTGGATGAGAATGGAGAAAACACATGCTGGAAGAACTTCCTCTTAATGAGCCGACCCAGCTCGAATTGGATTTGTCATTAGTTTGAAAGACTTCTAGATACCGGTAGTATACATAGAAAGAAAAAAAGCTATTAGAAGAAGTAAGATTTTCAGGGTAGAAAAACACACATTTCTTTTTGTTTGTTCCAAAGTATCCCCTCCCAAGCATCTGCTTTTGCAGTAACGTCACGATAAATATGGACCTCCCAATAGGGACCGAAACACTCGTGATCATCCCATGTTGCAACTTCCGAATGTCTACGCAAGTATACATATTGCTACAAATAATAAAGGATGAGTAAAATATCATCTCCATAAGAATTCATATCCACTATTAAGCACTAAAACTAGCATAATCGATTCTAAAATAAGTCAATTTAGCATGTGATGCAGCAAGTAATAAAAGTAAAGGAAACAAGATCCATCAAGGAAAAATAAGGAATACTAATCAATATAAGCACATTGTGTTCACAAATTTTCCTAATTCTATTCCCAAGTTCAACCGCACTATAACTCAATTGGTTATATAATACTACTAACCAGGGGTTCATTAATCTTCTTAAATACGTCTCGATGTCACAAGAATGTACTCTTTTAGTGAGCTAATCCACGGATGTGTGACTGTGGGCACATGGAGTTTGACTCGCTTGGAAATTCCTCTTTGCTTGCTAATTTCTTTGAAGATGTCACAAGAGGAACGAACCATTTGAATCGGAATTGCTTCTTGAGTTTGTTACCAAGGTGCAATATAGGAGATCAATTTTAGAAAATGTCCCTTTCTTTCAAAAAATTTCAATTTTAAGAAAACTTGACTTAACTGAAGAATAATCAGGAGCCATGCTATGGACTCAAGGGAATCGGTATCAGAATCGCCACCTTAGAAGTACCCTTATTCAGTCCTTACAAGGTTTTCACATTATTTTAACTCTAATTTACCCAATGGAGCATAGATTTGATGTAAGGGAAATGGTCACCTAATTATAAAGACGTGAAAGGATGCTAATAAACTGACTGTGTTGTTGCATTATTCCTGTCTTATTATAAATCCCAATTTAATTTATTGTGAGCATCACAATCTCTAATTTGATGTTCAGAATGGGAAATAAATCATGTCCTGTCAATACAATACAAAAATATGTTCATATAATATTCGTGCTATGGAAAAATCGTTCATTAATCCATCATGCAACAATTGGCCTTCTTTGTGCCCCACAAACCTATAGGCTCCCTCTCTAACTTCACGAAATATCACATGATTCTAGCAGTTCAAATATTGTAGAAGAATTGAATTCCTTTTCCATGAAAACTATATATCAAACCTTTCATCATCGTATCTCCCATGAAGGTATCTAGGAAAATACATCCACGATAGATATGCTGGCTAGGTTAAGTGAAAAGAAAAGTCGGTGCTTCAAGTTTTTTCTCATACATCGAATTACTTGATGTCAAGTGCTATGAAAAAAAGGAAACAAATAATCACGTAAAGAGCAATTTAAGGGATGAATATTTATTGTTTACCCACAAATTCTTGATGTCTTTAGGTGTTTGATATTTGGTATAGGTGTTTCGATATTTCCTTAATTATTTTTGGCAGTTTTCTTCGTAGTTTTCGGGGTCTCCCTATATGTAATTTGGTACATTACTCCTATATCTTGGAACCCTTCTAATCACATTTGCAGGATATATTCTTAAGTGATCTTACCTCGCTGCGTGTCATAAGAAAACACCAATCAAAATTTAATAAACGAGCAAATTAGTACTAATCATTCAAACAGTTATCATAATTATTAATAATTGGAGCAATTTAATTAGTTATTTCTCACCACGCACTATATCTTCCCAATTTTTCCCTACTTTTTCCCATCTTCCTTTCTTAATTTCGAGACTTCGAGCAGTCTCCTATTTTTCCTAATGTTCATGTACGGAAAAATCATAAACTTATTAAATTTCCTTTCTTCTGTTAAGCGATATTATCTTATAATAATATTAATTATAATATTTCATAATAAGATCATTTCAATTATTTATTTAATTATATTTTAAGATTTTTTATTACTAGATTTAGATATTATTAAGCATTTACTCGTATTTGCTTCTAAACTATTATTGTATCCTATAGTTAGAGGGGTTTGTCATGTAATTCAGTGAGTTGGTAATATTAATAAATCCTCCACTGTCTTGGATTTGGTCTAGCCAGCACGTATTTATGCTACCTTGATATCTCTTTCCTCTTCTCGTAATCATAAATTTCATCATGGCGCCATACGATGATTGGGTAATGTGGTGGTGTGATGATAAAAGTTCAAGTTTATCTTGTCTGACCTCTAATGCAAAAGAAAGGCTCAAGCTGATTTATTCAACCTTTAAAGAAAAGAACTCTCAGCTCAATCATTAATTATTATTTGAACATTGAAGTAATGGTGTTCAAGTCGATTTTCTATTGTTGATTAGCGAAGAAGTTGCCCCATCATCATCACACTTGATTAGATGCTCACAGACAAATTAAAGTTTTATCAAGCAAGACAAGCATTTTACAGTGGTACCTAGTTGTCTTGAAGGCAAATGTAAGAATATTATTTTACCATAATAGGAAATATAATATTTCAAAATAACATCATATGTCATTTAGATTAATTATATTTTAAGATTTTCTATTACCGGATTTTATTATACATTTATTAATATTTACTTCTAGATTTGACACTTCCATTATATCCTGTAAATTGATAGGTTCATTATGTAATTCAATTAGTTAGTAACATTAATAAATCCTCCACTCTCAGGGTTTTGTCCCACAGACACCACATATTTACCCTATCTCTATATCTCTTCCTTCTTCACGTATTTATAAATTTCTTCATCCTTGTATGTCTATGTTCTTGCCCATATGTCTCCATTGTTCCCTCCTTCCCCCCATTTTCACCGGCCGGCTCGAGCTTGTTTTATAGGGATTTGTGGAGGGCCATTTAGCCCATGTGGAGTGGCCATTCGGCCATAGATAGGAAAGGCTGTTCGGCTATAGAAAGGGTCATTCAGCCCATGTGGAGGTTCGTACAGTCCTAGGGAAGGGTCGTTTGACCCTAGAGGAGGGCAGTATGACCCAAGGGAAGGAAGGGCCACTTGACCTGGTGGTTGGTTCCCATGCGTCCCACATCCAGTGGCCGCATCACCCAAACATTGAAGAGGTATGAACCCATGATCACTATAAAAAAAAAAAAAAAGAGATTGGGTATAAGAGCATTCTAATTGTTTTTATCTGGTCCCAGAACATGGTAATTGGACTAGTCAAATGTGGCTAGAAATCCAACGTATTATATTTGCATCGGATTTTTGCAGGCTGACTTTGAACAATTATATCTCTCATACTGTACTGAGTTATGAGGCTTATAGCTAGACACTAAAAAATTCTGTTAAAGGGATTTCAAATGGTCTCGGTCTCACAAGAATATGAGTTCATTTATCAAGCCAAATCTATGTCGGATTTGAGGTGCTCTGCTTGATACAATTTTAGCCTCGGTTTTGTTTCTAATCCACTTTTTATACATTTCTATGGCTTAGTTAACTTTCTCGGTGTTTTGAAAAATTAATGCTTTTCTTTAAAAATACTCTTAAATAATGATTATTAATTAATTGTGCTTTTGAATTCCCGTCCGGGAGATGCCATCATTGAATAAATGCGCGACACCGGCCAACATTTCTTATGAGGATGCCTCGAAATTCAAGTGTTTACAGTTTGACCATCCTTATATATTAAATATTACATACACCTTTGCATGTTATGTTTTTCCTGTCCAAACCGATCACTGTACAATATAATTTCAGTATATTCTCGTTTAATGAATTGTCGCATGGATCAAATTTATTCAGGGATCGCACTATCATCCGTGCGAATAACCAAGGAGTCTGTGGCAATGATCCTTGGTCAGGAAAAATAGAAGGGACCTTATTTTTTGTAGAGCTACGCCCTTCCGAAAGAAAGTTTGAGGCGTCCAACACTTCTATTTTATATAGTGGAATATCATTTTTGATGGATAGTGGGAGACTTTAGATGCTTTTGGGTCTTGGGAGACTTGACATTGAGAAATTGTAGGAAGTTTTTTCGGCTGAATGGAAAGACTCTAATCAGCATGATCTTTGATGAGTCGCGAGAGGTTCGAACTGGGAGGATATTTGGTGGGCTGGGAGAGACTCTAGGCAAGAACACAGTCGGTAACACTCTAGCCAGAACAATGTTTAGTGAATCGACAAAGGCTCTAACCAAAGAGGACATTTGATGAGTGAAGAAAGGCTCTAACATAATTGATGTATAGTGAGTTACAAAAGGATCTAAAGGCTCTAATTAGAAGGATGTTTGTGAATAAATAGAGACCTTATCCAGGAATTTTTTTGGTAAGTCCGCGAGAGGATTTAATTAGAATCATTTTTTTTTAATTGCAAAAAGTTCTAACAAGAATGATTTATAATGAGTAGCTGAAGGTTTAAACCAAATTAAATTTTTGGTGAGTCGCGGAAGACTCCAGCCAAGAGAACATTTGATGAATCGCAAAAGGCTCTAACCATGAGGATGTTTGATGGATGGCAAAAGCTTCTAACCAGAAATTCTTTTGGTGGGTCGCATGATGTTGTAACAACCAGAACAATTTTTTGTTGTGTCGCAGAAAGCCCTAACAAAAATGATTTTTGGTGAGTTACGGAAGGCTCAAAACACGGAGAACAATGAATGAGTTGCATAACACACTAACTTGGAGGATATTTGGTAGGTGTCTGCCTATCTTAGGACTGTAATCGTGTTTGAAGGATGATTTTTACCATGTAGTTCATTATTTTATCAATCTTGAATCAAAATATGAGTTTGGGAGTATTGTTGCCCTCAAGAGGCTCGTAAGTCAATCGACATGCGCTAAAACGGGAAAAACCTATAAATTTAAGTCATTTGTCTGCTCCCATATTTCAATTTGTCCAATTATTACCCTAATCGAAGACCGTATCGATGGTTCGAAGTGAAACCCAATAATCTAGATCATATGCCCTAGCATACTACTGCTTGTGTTATTCTATGTGCAGAAAGTAAAAGAGTTCCACTCTTATTGTAATTAAAGGACTCGTCACCGCTCTTTGGCACTACCCACCCATTAAATTCATGCACCCATATACACTAGTTTTCTCAAATCCCTCCTAGATCATAAAACATGTAATCAAATCACACATTAATCGATAATAAAATACCAAGCAATTGAATAAAAAAAACAACACAGGCAAGTATTGGGTCAATTTAAAATACTCAAGAAGTTCTGGGACTAATTTTAAAATTCTGCAAGTTCAGAGGCTGATTTGTAAAATCCAAAAAAGACTAGTAATCAAATTCCTAAAATTGATGTCTAGTGTGCAAAGTTCCTAAAATAATGAACTAATACGCAAAATCTCCAAAACAAAGGACAAATATGCAAAGTATCTAATGTGAGGGATTAATGTGCAAAATCCCTAAAGTGAGGGACTAATGTGTGAAATGCCAAACGTGATGGACTAAAGTGCAAAGTTACCAAAAGGGAGGTTTAACATACGGACTTCGTAAAATGGAAGGCTAGTGTGAAAAATTCCAAAAGCACAATTCCTTAAATTGAAGTACTAAAATGCAAGATGTATGGGATGAGTGATTAAAATGCAAGGCTCATAAAATGAGGGGTTAAGCGTAAGACTCATAAGATGAAAAACGAAACGTAGAAAACTGCCCCAAAGGCCCAACTCGTCATCATGAATTACGCTAGAGCTCATTCACCAATCATTCCTTAGGTCATCAACCATGAGTTTGAATAAAAAGAATGATATGACCAATGGCATGGTTTATCCATGAACACACACCCAATCAAGTACATTTTTTAATACCAATTTAAGGCAGACATTTAATATTTAAAAATTAAAATCATATTTTTTTTATCTTACTATTGAATTAGACTAAGTCTTTTAACCCGTAATCCTTCATAACATATTTTTCATCACATGATAAAAGCATACTAGAAATTTTTTTCAAGATTATACTAATTTCTTATATATAAAATTCTCCTCCTATCTTCTCATGACTAATATGATTCTTAATTTTAGAAAAAAATTATTATTTTAAGCAAAAATTACTCTAATTTTTATCAATTTGTGGGTATATGATAAGAAACAACCAAGTAGGATATATCACACAAGAATATAACCTATAAAGAATACAATAATATTATTTTTATTTTATAAATTTGAAAATTTTAGTTTATTTTGGGAATAAAATGAAATGATATGATTTTTTTTTCAATGTGAAAGGTTTGACTTAATTTAAAAATAAAATAAAATAAAATAACATTATTTATCAACTTTGAAATGTTTTGACTTCTTTTGAGGATTTGAGTAAATCACTAGCTTTTATGTGCAATTTACCTATTTTATAATGGGTTATTGATAAACATTATGAACTATTGTTTTTAAATAGTTTATTGTCTAATAATATGTTTTCATACCCTTGAGAATCCAATTTTATGCCTTGGGACTTCATTTGGGTCCCACAAATCAGCCGATTCATGCCTCAATCAATGCAACTCGAATATCTATTTATCATATTTCAAAAATAGAAATAATATTCTAGTATTAAAAAATCCGATGTATCTTAGAAGCTCATTGAACTCACAGTTTGATAGTTCATTCGATGTGCAACATGTTAGATACTCATATATTGCTATTTTGAATTATGCCAAAGAAATAAATATAGACTCCGGAATTTCTCTTCACAGGTTCACTAGGTTTAATAATTACATATTTTAAAATTAAAATAATCACACATCCTATTTAAAAGACACTAATACCACTCGTAAATTACGAAGTGGATATTGAAATGCTTTCTATGAGGGGCTTCAAGTTTATTCAAAAGTTAAAATGATTTTTGAAGGGTTCTAAAGTTTGGTAGGATAAGAAAGAGGGTTTAATATATTTAGTACTGCTTTCGTCTTATAACATAGAAGTCTTGAGGCTTGATTTAACCGATAAGAGTTTTAATATCCCTTTTATCCCCTCTTTTTTTTTTTTTTACTATTTTAAGCATATATACCTCTTTTGTATACTGAAAAAAAATGTTTTATAAGGATTTTGAAATATATTCTTATTTTTTTTAGAATTTTTAAGATATCATTATGTTCGGTCAACACTTATTTTGTTCAAATTGTAAAATGGATTCTTTTTCAAATCAAGCTAAGTGGAACTTTGAACCAAAAATACTAAAGAGATTAAAATTATAAGAACATTAAAAAAAATGCAAAAGATATAATAGTAGAATTTCCAAAAAAAAAAAACAGCACGATCGAGTAATTTTCTAAGAGTACGGTGTACAACTCTTCCCTTTTCTTTCCCAAATAATACAATGTAAATGAAATTAGATTGCATTACCTAAATAGATTACTAGAAAAATTAAGTGTTAATACTCAAAAATAGCATTGCTCCTCTACTTCATTTTAAGAATAACGCTAGTTTATAAACATTTGAAAAACTAGCACCTCTTTGTAGTGAAAGACTACAATACCCTTATGAACTCTTTTCATTTTTAAAATTTTCAGCCACTTCCCTCCATTATCTCTCTCCCCTGTCTCTCCTATCCATTTCCCTCTCCTTTCTCTCTCTCACCGGAGCACGTAACCGGTGATGCCGTCTCTCTCTCACCGGAGCATGGGCGTCACACCGGAGCACAGGCACGGGAACGGGAACGGGCACGGGCACGGGCGTCACCGGAGCACGGGCGTGCACGGGCGTCACCATCTCTCTTTCACCGGAGCACGGGAGTCACACCGAAGCACGAGAGTCACACCGGAGCATGGGCGTCACTGTTACCTAATCATCCCACTGAAAAGTATTGAGGTTTGTTGAGGTATTTTGTGTTATTGTCCCGGTGAAAAGCATCCCAGTCGCTGAGACTTAATCGTGACCTATTCATGATTTTTCGGGACCTATTTATGATTTTTCGGGACTTATTAGTAATTTTTCAGGATCCGTTTATCAGTACCTAATTAGATTTTATCATGACCTATTCATGATTTTTCGGGACTTATTTATCATTTTTCGGGACCTATTCATCATTACCTAATTAGACTTTATTATGACCTATTCATGATTTTTCGTGACCTATTTCAAAATTTTCGGGACCTTTTTTAACGGTAACTATTTCGTCGATGCAGGATTTACTAGCAAACAGGTCATAATACGCAAACATGTCCAATGAGAATAGACCTATTTGACACCGAAGAAGTACATACATTACTTTCTCATGACTATTGGTAGCAAACTATGTATGTTACTTCGAACATATCGAAGAAGCAATCATGTACATTTCAGGACCTATCTTAAATTTCTCTTGATCAGTTTAATATTTATCCCGATCTATTTCAGATTTTTCAGGACCTATTTTAGATTCCTCAAGAACAAAGTCTGCATGTACATTTCGGGACCTATTTGAGATTTTTCTTGACCAGTGTAAAATTTATCATGACCTATTTCAGATTTTTCGGGACCTATTTCAGTCTCCTCAAGAACAAAATCCCTATATACATTTCGGGACCTATTTAAGATTTCTCTTGACCAGTGTACGATTTCTCATGAATTATTTAATATTTTTCGGGACCTATTTCAGACTCCTCGAGAACAAAATCCCCATGCACATTTCGGGACCTATTTGATATTTCTCTTGATCAGTGTACGATTTTTCATGACTTATTTAAGATTTTTCAGGACCTATTCCAGACTCCTCGAGAACAAAATCCCCATGTATAATTCAGGACCTATTTGATATTTCTCTTGATCAATGTACGATTTCTCATTACCTATTTAAGATTTTTCGGGACCTATTTTAGACTCCTCGGGAACAAAGTCCCCCATGTACATTTCGGGACCTATTTGTGATTTCTCTTTACCAGTGTAAAATTTCTCCTGACCTATTTCAGATTTTTCGGGATCTATTTCAAACTCTTCGAGACCAGTCCCCATGTACATTTCAGGACCTATTGTTTATTTCCATGTTCAACAAGATATTTCAACCAACATCACTGCACATAAACTGGATAATCCTGATATGTATATCATTGCCATAAGATTGACCGATTGATGCTCAGTGTAGCTAGTACCAATCTCGATTTGAAATTGGGAGGTTGTGATAGATTGAAATTTTTTTCTTTGAAGAGATATAATGTGCATAATCGATCATCCAGTATTCAAAAGTCTGACGAATCATGATTAATTTGAATTCAAGTTAATTGTTGATGTCCATCTGTGAAACTCGTACCGAGTTAATCAAGTGCCATAGAGAAATTTCTACTCGTATCAGTGTGGCTCCCTCCTCACACTAGCACAAAAGAGAAATGACCGACTCGTGATCAATTTTTGATAATCGGCATCCTATCCTAATTGATTTTGCAATTATTTCTGTTAAAAGTATAATTGATTTTCATATATTAGAATAAAAATTAATAAAATCTTCTCAATTTAGGGAGTCTTTATGCGGGTGACCAATTGCCAAACCTTTATAATGTCTTTGTTGATGGCAAATTTGCATTCGGGATCGAGAAAATACCTAGAAAAACTGCATCCAAAATAATTTATTTTTCATAATTTCAAATAATTATTTATGTAATTTTTTAATCTTGAAAAAACATACAGAAATAATCAAAATTTGACCATTTACCCCAAAAAAAAAATCTACAAGACCTATACAACCTCCCATCTCTATACCATCCCAGACATTGAATCTGCACGCCTTAGCGTATTCGATAATTTGATTTGAGGTCATCACATCAATCATGGTCACTTCTCCTTTTTGCATCGTTCATGAAACAATCAATCGTAAATCAAAATGAAAAATTAATATGTTATAATTCAGCAATTGCCCTGTAGATACCCGATCTTAACTCGATCCAACCACATTTCATTCGTATTTGTTTCTCATACTTATTTATTTATTTATTTATTGTTTTTATTCTTCAAGACATAAAGTTTTAAAAAAAAATGAACAGTGCATTGCACTGTTCACCGTCTTCAACCTCCAGCTAACAGGCGCATCTTCAACCTCCAACTAACAGGCGCATGGAGGAAGGCCACAAAGTTTCTTCCCGGCCGGCTAACGACGGCCACTCCGGCACAATGCTCCCCTCCCCATCTCGTTCCCATCTCCGATCGCTTTCATTCTCTCTCTCTCTCTCTCTCTCTCTCTCTCTCTCTCTCTCTCTCTCTCTCTCGCTCTACCTGTGTTAAATGCCGCCTCAGCAACTCGCTCACCGTGCACGCCTCTTCTGACCTCTGCCCGTGTCAGCCGCCGACGAGCCATACATCTTGACTTTCCCGAGCCTTCTTCGGGTCTCTCTCACTCTCTCGCTCCAGCGAGCTCTCTCTCTCTTCCTTTTGGCCGCCGCCCTGAGGTCGCCCGGCTGAGTGCCGTGCACGCCATTGCTGTTCCGGCTGGCCTCCGGTCGCTGGCCCGTGTCAGCCACTGCTCTTGGGCCCGGCCGTACACATCCCGTCATCACTGCAGCTCTATTTCCATCGTCTAACTTGGGGCGGGATCGATAGATCTGGGCATTGGGGGCTTCCGTGGGGGCGAGTTTGGGTCGGGGATCAGTAGATCTGGGCGTCGGGGACTTCCATGGGCGGCGAGGTTGGCGTGGAGGCGTTCGGTCGTGGGTGGGGCAGCAAGGCTGGCGTCCTGTCAAAAGAAAGCAAAGAGGGGGAGAGAGAGAGCAACTTTCAGCTAGCAACGAGAGAGAGTAAGGAAAGTGCAACAGCCAAGAGAGAGAGGAGTGTGTGAATTATGAGAAGGGTATAATAGGTATTATTTAAAATTTTATTAAAGTGTTATAAATAGTAGCGCTAGTTTTTGAATGTGGTGTAAATAAGTGCTAGTTATAAAAACACCCTTTATATTGGTGCTAAAAAACATTTCACCTCAAAAATTAAAGGCCCTAGAAAGGCTTGTTTAGCTAGAAAAACCAGCGATGCCCTTTTATTAACCGAATATGACAGTTTTTCAAGTAGTCGAATTCCATCATTTGAGGTAAAATTGATACTGTTTTATTCTATCGTAAATTCTTTTAGCAATCCCGAATTTTCTATTATTTAGGAATTGTTTCGTATTTCTCGATATCACGTATTTTTAGGATTAGATAATTGTCCAAAGGACAGATATTAACATTAACACAAATTTAGGATTTTTTTTTCTACTCTCATTGAATCTTTCAATATTCATCAAATTTAAGGATAGGTATATACTTTATTACAAAAAAAAAGTCACTTTAAGTTCAAATCTTTCCTTTGCAAGCAATGCAATGAAATAAAACCATTTATAAAGAAAGAGTATTAATATAATTAGTACTACTCTCGCTCAGTGACCTAGAGGTTCTGAATTCAATCTCACCAGTAAGACCTCCCTGTGTTTCTTTTATTCTCCTTCATTCATTCTTTTTAGGATTATGTGTCTATTATATACACCGAAAAAAATCGTTTGTTGCTCCTCCTGAAAGGTCCGATAGCAGCGAATTAGAATTGAAGAATAAAGCAGAAGGAAAGCTGAATAAATCCATCTAATGGAATCCCTGTTCGAACGGTGTCCTCTCATTTCTCCCCCACAGACTCCCCACACACAGTCTCCACCAAACCCTAATTGGTCGTTCTCTCTCTCCTCCCCAGTACTGAGCTGAAATAGTCCAAGCTTCAAACGTATAATAGACACAGTAACGGTGACTGATCTGGAACTTTCCTGAAGCTTGTCCCCTCCACTGTCCTCCATGGGAGAACACGGCTGTCGATCTTCTTCCCCTTCTTACCATGCCTGAACTACGGACCCGCAGAGCCCGGGCATCCGACAACCCGAACCCGTCTAGTCCACGTCAGAAGCAAGCTACCCCCAGGCGGAGGAGGAACACAACTGCTGTCAGGAACAACAGGGCGAGACCGAAGAAAGAGGACGAGATCGGTGGTGTTGATGAGAAGCGCGAGGCTTTGAAGGCACCGCCGCTTGAGCTTGAGGAAGGACAGAAGAGTGGGAGGCCAATGGATGAGGCCGGCAGTGGTGGCCGGAGCTGTGATAAGGCCGGCGGAGCTGAGGAAGGCAGGACAGCTCCTGTCCCCGAGAGGGTGACTCCCATTTGACCGATTGATTGTTTACTTTATTTGGATCTTGTTGGTTTTTTGTTCAGGAAGCGACAGAAGTGGCAGTGTATTTCATACAATTGCATTAAAGTCATATCTTTCATTTGTTTTTAAATTTTGTTCTTGATGGCTCAGTGAGGGGATGACCCGCGAATTCGCTTGGAATTGTAGGAAAGACCATTTTTTCTCAAATATAAATCTCGATTTAATGTGTTTTTCTCAGGAACTTGATTTAGAAATTGGGAATTCCTCTCTGGGTTTCTTACTATCAAATTATGATTCTTCAGTTGTCGTCTCATGCTAATGAAAGAGCCTTATCTCAGAAAATCTCCTTCCTTGCCAATTTCATGGGAGCTTCCAACAATCAGTGTCTTACTCGTAATATGTCATTGAAATCTTTTTTACGTCTTTACCAGGTCCAAGTTGGTGGTTCACCCGTCTACAGAACAGAGAGAAAACTGGGAAAAGGAGGATTTGGGCAAGTATATGTCGGTCGCCGCGTGGGATGCACGAGTGTGACTGAGCGAACAGGTCCTGGAGCTATTGAGGTACAGAATGGTTATTAATGCTTCCGTCTTCGTCTGAATTTTTATCTAATAAATTTCATTAATACGATTCTTTGTGTTCTGTATATTAGGTTGCCCTGAAATTCGAGCATAGGAGCAGCAAAGGCTGTAATTATGGACCGCCTTATGAGTGGCAAGTTTACAAGTGAGATTCCTACTACTATTTTTTTAAAATTAATTTTGGTAATTTATGTAGTGCATTTTGAATGCTTCTGAAAACTGTCTTGAAAACTTTGATTTTATGCTGTCTAAACAGTTCTCTTGGTGGGAGTCATGGAGTTCCACAAGTTCATTACAAGGGCCGACAGGGTGACTACTATGTCATGGTATGTTGAGATATATATGGAGTTCAGGCTTCCATCTTGTGTAATTTTTCACTGAGAAAACTCGGAGACATGTGCAGGTCATGGACATGCTTGGGCCTAGCTTATGGGATGTGTGGAATGGCAACTCTCACACGTAAGTCTTCATCTTTAATCAGAAGTTATTATTTCCTAGTTTTAGCACTACTGAGATTTCTGTTTGTCTTTCTACCATGCAGCATGTCTATCGAAATGGTTGCATGTATTGCTGTTGAAGCAATTTCTATACTTGAAAGGATGCATTCTAGAGGGTAATGACTTTTATATTCATTTTGATGTTGTCTGTGAAATGCTTTTTCTGTAACCTTACATAATAATCTAGTGTGCTCACTGATTCAACGGGCATATCATCACCTTAAAGGTTGAAGTACAACTGCAGTGATTATAAGTTATATCAATAATTTTCTTTGCTTTTGCCAGATATGTGCATGGAGATGTTAAACCTGAGAATTTTCTGCTTGGCCCACCTGGAACCCCCGATGAGAAGAAGCTGTTTCTGGTTGACCTGGGTTTAGGTTGGTTAGCTTTTTGTACACATAGACATCTCCTGTTTTTCTAATAAAAGAGCGCTGTAACATTTGTTTCATCCTATATGATATTACAGCTACTCGGTGGAAAGACAATTCAACTGGTCTACATGTTGAATATGATCAACGACCGGATGTTTTTAGGTCAGAGAAGAAACTTTCTTATCGAGACTAAGAAATTCTAGAATTAGAAAATCTTTTCTAGCATCATATTTTTTTGATCTGGTGATTGTATGACCTTATCTCAGAGGTACAGTTAGATACGCGAGCGTGCATGCTCATCTTGGTAGAACTGGTAGCCGAAGGGATGATTTGGAATCTCTGGCATACACACTTATTTTCCTTCTCCGTGGCCGCTTGCCCTGGCAAGGATATCAGGTTGTACTTGTAAAATCTAAATAATGTTTTGACCTATTTCTTGAAGTGTCCTAACATTCTTGATTATTCAGGGAGAGAATAAGGGTTTCCTTGTTTGCAAGAAGAAGATGGGCACATCCCCAGAAACTCTGTGTTGCTTCTGTCCCCAGCCCTTCCGACAATTTGTTGAGTATGTAGTAAATTTGAAGTTTGACGAGGAGCCTGACTATGCCAGATACATCTCACTCTTTGATGGGATCATCGGTCCAAACCCAGATATTAGGCCAATAAACACAGATGGAGCTCAGAAGGTAACTGATTTGTTTTAAGGTTATTGGCTGTATAAGTTCTTGTGAAACCTGTTTTTGTCTATGAAAAATAAAACTCCACATTTGCTAAATCTTTGACATAAATGTACGGTTTTCTTTTCATTTTGTAGCTTATCTATCAGGTTGGACATAAGAGAGGACGTTTGATGATTGAGGAGGAAGAGGATGAGCAACCAAAGAAGAAGATTCGGATGGGGATGCCTGCAACTCAGTGGATTAGTGTTTATAATGCTCGACGACCCATGAAGCAAAGGTATGGGGGAGTTGGTGCTTTCTTTGCTGTTATTTTTTCCCTTTTTTCCCATAGTTTTGCTTGAAATTGAAAGTCTCCTTTTGGAGCTGCAATCCATACACTTCAGATTTATGATGGAAAGGTAATTAGCTTCTTTTTGAGTTCTTCCTTGTAGGTATCACTACAATGTGGCAGATATTAGACTAGCCCAACACATTGAGAAAGGAAATGAGGATGGCTTATACATCAGCAGTGTAGCATCTTGCTCAAACTTTTGGGCCCTGATTATGGATGCTGGCACTGGTTTCTCTGCTCAAGTTCATGAACTCTCACCACACTTCCTTCACAAGGTTATTTTTTTGTCATTTTATGTTATTACTAATTAATTCTCACATGAGTTGAAACTACGATTCATTGGAACATTGATCATTTCACCAATTGTTGTGGTGTGACAAGTTAAAATAATTTTTTTTTTGTTCTGAAGGAATGGATTATGGAGCACTGGGAGAAAAATTACTACATCAGTGCTGTTGCTGGAGCTAATAATGGAAGTTCATTAGTTGTGATGTCCAAGGGTTAGTGAGTTATCTTTGATGAAAAATAAATTTTAATCATCTTATTTCTGTCTGATTGATTTCAGTGTCCTAAAAATAGGAACTCAGTATTTGCAGCAGTCATATAAAGTGAGTGACACATTTCCTTTTAAGTGGATAAACAAGAAGTGGAGAGAAGGTTTTTATGTCACTTCCATGGCCACTGCTGGTACTAGATGGGCAGTTGTCATGTCTCGTGGTGCAGGTTTCTCAGATCAGGTTGTGGCACAGATATATTGACTTCTTTGTTCGTAATTTTTGTGGCTATTGTGATAGCTGACCATTTCTTGAGCCAAATGAAATTTTAGGTGGTGGAGCTGGATTTTCTTTATCCCAGTGAAGGCATTCATAGGAGGTGGGACAATGGGTATCGCATCACTTCAACTGCGGCTACCTTTGATCAGGCTGCTCTTGTTCTCAGTGTTCCACGAAGGAAACCAACAGATGAAACACAAGAGACATTAAGAACTTCTGCTTTTCCCAGCACACATGTGAAGGTGGCTTCTTTTCTTTAGTTTTTGGATACAGAAATACCTTTCCATTTAGTGTGATTGATTGTAAATTATTTTACTTTTTCTTTGTAGGAGAAATGGGCCAAGAATCTTTACATCGCTTCTATTTGTTATGGTCGGACTGTTTCTTGAGCTGCCAAATTCAGCTGGGGACAATTATTTGGACTGTCAACCATCAAGTTGAGACTACCATCTTTTGTTCCCATTTGGAATCAAAGACCCACCTTGAAATGGATTGAGAGGCAACATAGGCATAAATCCCTAATTTCTACTGTGACATTCTGAAACACCTCAGCACTGTCTTCATTGACATCAAGTGTCAACAGGCCAGTGTCAGAGGTCTTTGTGACATTCTCTATGTTTTGAATATTCCTGTACCTGTTGATTTATTTTTAAGTTATATAGTTTTGAAACCATCACTTTCCTGGAGTCTGTGTCTGGGTGAGGTTTCCTGTGTCTGGGGGAGGTTTTCCCATATAGATGGTACTCGGGGCAGGAAGTTGTACGTTCAGTCTACTACTATCGTAATCTCAAAGTTCTCTAGGACATCTTGCCCTTCCTTCTGATGAAATTTCTAGTCACCCGTAAGTGTTTGTTTTTGTACAGTTCGGGCAGAGCTTGTAATGAATTACTATTTCCAATATATTTAACTCTAATTATTCTTAACTTTGCCTTGCAACAGTAGATTGAATATGATAGAGGAGCGTAGAAGTTTATTTTCATAATAATTGATTCTGTAGTATGTTATATGATCTTTATATGGATTTTTTTCCAGGTATTATGATATGCGTTTTTGGCTGTTAATTACTTTCAGGGAGCCATTTGAACCCAAGTTCATTTGATTGATTATCAGATAATGGTTTCATTGGCAGTGAATTCAAAGATCACTTTAATATTATACAATTAGGATGCACTTCCAGATTCGTTCTCACTGCTGAACAAATTCTTGCTGATTAGCCTCTATCAAAATCCTATAACTTCTATTGGGTAAAGGGAATGTTATTTTTCTATTGCTTATATCATGTTTATGGCAGAAAAAATTGTTACAACCCTTGTTTTTGTGTTGATTGAGTCAAGATATCTTGTGAGATAAACTTGTATATAACTGTTGAATTTGTAGTATATTGTCAATCTTTCAAAGGAGCCAAGTCCTGCTCCCTTGTGTTGAGTAGTCTCATGCATATAGCTTTCAATTTTTGTTAGCGGTCCTTGTGGTTGCTGGAAAGCTCTAATTTCTTGTCTTTTTGTTCTTGGATGACAGTCTTATTAGTACGCCTGGGTTCTATTGCATTTGACTGTTTCATTTTGTTTCATGTTGCATCTGATATGTCACCTTTTTGCATCTTCCCTTACCAGAAGTAGCATGGATCATACCTTGTATGCATTATGATCATTCCATAGCTGCATCAAATCCAGCCATGCTAGTCAGCTACGTGGAGATTGCCTAAGGTATTTATTGAACACAAATTTTACTCATCTCTGCCATCTACACATAATTGTCTCCCTGTGAGTGATTAAGACATTTACATTCCACTCAGCTTTTCATATTGTGGTGGTCAGTCCCTGACCAATGTTTTTCTGTTCCTCGATTCATTATCATTGCCTGTTTGATGTCTACTAATAGATGAAGGGGTTTGCTGAAGATCTAGCATATTTCATGCCAGAATGACACTGTTGATTATTTTTGAATGATTCTGAACTTGGTCAGTGAACTTGCAGATCTACACAGGACAATATAGTACCATGTACACTGAGTTCACAACTTGCGTCATTTATATAGAAGAGCTCAAGCAGCTGAGTCCGGCACATCAAGGATCAGTTTACTACTTGTGGATGCATCATCAGCCCTCATTCTAAGACTTAAGTATAAGCAACTCTTCACTGCTAGTTGCCACCGGCCCATTAAAACTAAACGTCACTGGGAGTTTTGAGTGGCTGGAATCACTTAGCTGTAGGTTTGGTGGGATATCTGCGGTCTGTCTCCTGTGAAAATTGGTCTTTGCTATATAAGGGTTGTTCTCTGAATATGTATTCTTGGTTGTGGACCTCAAGACTATGGGCAGCCGCCTTGGCATTAGTAGGGGTAAGGTGGGCAACTGTGGCAACGGTCGATCAGGAGCTCAAAGCTTGGCTTGGGATGAGTGGGATACACAAGGAGCACAAACTCTTAAGAATGACACCTCTCATCATCTTTTGGGCTAGGAAAGAGAGGAACAGAAGGGCTTCCAACGGAGCGGAGTCACAGGATGATGGATTTGTAGAGACGGGGATGAGAGATGTGTATTCTCGGTATAGGGAAGGATATAGGATGGGACGACTCATCGGTTTGTGAACATGCTGGTTTTTGTGTGAAGTTTATGAACTTTTTGTACAGCACTAATACCTTTTGTATAAGCTTTTGCACCTTCTTGGTGCGTTATGGATGGAAATTTTATTTAACACAAAAAAAGGGTTCCCTGAATATGCCAAGCATTGATGACGATTTCATTGAATTTGAATTGGGCAAAAGTTGATTTGCAATGCATCTTTGTGAGTGCAGAGTGGGCACAGGACATCGTGTTTGAAGACTCCCACTGGTGGCCAGGCTAAAAATTAGGGATTTATCAGATTAGTTTGGTAGGTCGGGTTATCCTATTTAATCCATGTTGAATAATATCAAAGTTGATCTCATTCTGTGACCACAACCAGGAGCGGCGGCTTCTGGAGTGGCAGTTATGAAATGGTGGTTCATGGAGTGGTGGCTTGAACATAGAAAATGGATGACCCGAAGGTGCTAACCCTGATCATCAGTCATTGGTCACGTTGGTTCTCAAGGATGGTTCATTGTCGTGAACTGGAAGTTCATACCAGCGGCTAGACTGAAATCAAGGGTTTCATAAGCTAAACAGGTTTGTGGATTGAACTCTCGTTTAGTCTATCGGAGGAATGCATAAGACTTGTGTGGCATGACAAGCTTCCATCTCATTCAATCCAAAAATTGATTTAACTCTTTGTGATGCTTAAATCCTACTATAGTGCACTCTGGAAATGGAGGTACGAGAACGAGGGATTTAATCGTTTCTTTTAAAAAATGGAGGTTATCATTGCAGTTCAGTATCTCCCTAAGCTCGTGAAAACGGAGGGGTTATCCTTGAACCTCAATGTCTTTGAACCAGCAGAACTTTCTGAATCATAATATTAGCGAACTTGTAAAATTTTTTACTTCCTGGATGTGCCCATATCCTGTAGGAAGAGCCAGAATTCCTGAAATGATTGTTCAGATGCTATCACAGTGATCTGGCCTAAAGGTCAGCCTACCGGATCCCACGTACAGACAGCCCGTATGACATAGCTGCCATAAAGCTGAGTAAGGTTGTCAATATTCGATAGCATTTGGTAGTGGGACTTATTGGTTTTTATTGGTGAATCTGCCTTATTTTAATATCTTGTAAATTGTACACTGAAAAAATAATCTTGCAGATTAGTTTTATTTCTAAAATAAAATGGTACATCTTTTTTTCCCCCCCCCTGTAATCATAATTCCATTACACTGTCTACATAGATGTACAGGCTCATTCCAAGACCAATGAGCTACACAAGATTCCTCAACTGTAATGTAGTGTCAAAAGACTACAGGTTAGCTGAGTCCTAAGGGACCTAATGGAGGCAACTCTAAACCAAAAAATTGTGAGGATAGCTCGAAAAGTAGAGCCAGGATTTGCAGCACAATGCAATAGATCATGCAGCTCCAAAATAGTCACATAATAATAGAATCGAGGCTTCTCCTTCCATGTGTAGGCAACAGCAAAATCAGTCAACTAATCGCTAATAGTGCGAGTGGTTGAGAGAAGAGCAATGAATCGGCTTCATGGCTGACTAGAAAATGGACATGCCAAAAACAGGTGATCTCGTGATTTACACTCTTAGTCTCATAAGCAGCAAATGTCATTTTCAATGGTACCCCAACCCTTGAGACATGCTCTTGTAAGAAGTCTATCTTGGATCGCTAGCCATGAGATAAAAGAAACCCTTCGAATAAGATAAAAAATCATATAAACTTATGTAGTAAGACTTTTTAGTCGCTGATACTGAAAAGACTCCTAAGCTTTAGAAATGGTGAATCCCTTGGTTCCATGTTAGAAAAGTGTCTTATAAGCGAATCGCAGGTCGACGTGATTAGTATAATTTTGAATACATTTAATTCATAAATAAATCATTGATGTATTTATCATTCATCATATGTTGCATATTTAATTAATTATGATGAGACCCATAAACTAGGTTAGTCATTTTAAGGCCATGATAAAACCATGCCAATGGGATCTAAAACTTGTATAACTAAATAGGGGAGCATTGATCTGATAAGGTTAGTATTTATTACATGCTCTCACAATTATTGATGAGCAGTCATTAATATAAAAGTCTTGGTGCTCATTGGTAATGAGTTTCATGAGCGAACTCGCTCAAGTAATGCCTAATGGATACTTATATAAAAGTAAATAGGCAAATCCTTATGCGATATTATGTGTAAGTGATTCTTAGACCTGACATTATCATGACACCTTGTGACTATCGAGTTGTAGTTTTGGTCTATTCTTTAGTGGGTCTCTGAGATATGTGTGTGGATACAGTAAGTCTTTTATGGAGGTGGGTGAGTAATCAATGAGGGATCGATTACTCACAATAAGGGAAGAGAATGTCCTACATGTTGTATTTGTGGACTTGAAAAATCTTTGGCCAAAATAGGATGAATGATTCGAAAGAGTTTCCAATATTTTATAATTGAGTATGTTACTTTGGAATTGTGATCCATATGAATAAGTATTTGGTTTGACATTTATTAATACCCTAACTTATTTAGGAAATTATCTAACTAAAAGATATAATTATACGAGAATTAACCACCAAAAGATGTTCAATCTTTTCTATTGAAATCCTCACTATTGGAGTAGTTGTGACACGGTATTAGATGTCAACCTTGACTTGTGGTTTAATAGAATGGTTCTAATTAATTGTTTATAAATTACTAGACCGATTGTTGGCTTAGTGTGAAGCTCAATGGATAACATAATAAGCAAGTAATTTCTTGTAACAAAATTTAAATAATTTAAATTTTGATAAGCCTATTGGCATTTCACTAGCATGAAATAAGTTTATAATCATCACACGCTTTATTGGATAAGGATATTATATAATAATAAATTTAATTTAGAGATTGAGGTATCTTTAAAAAAATCAATTGGATTTTTGGAAATCCAATCTATATATTCCCGGGTATAAAATTTAAATTGGATTTACTGAAAACTGATTAGGAATATTTTCAAATATAGACTGCATAAAAATGACCAAATTAAATTTGGTTAAATATATAGAGACATATTTATATCCAAGTGTATATTGTAATTACGATTGAGATTTTATAATATAGTAATTGATTGATGGTTAATCAATTAATAAAAATAAATATTCTATACATATACTTAAGATGTACGTACATGAAGTAGTTGTATCTCAATATATATATTTTTGCTTCTCTATAATTAATGATTGGTGAGTGATAGAACAAATCAGAAGAAAATAACCCGAAGAGTAGAAAATCCAAGAAACGTTCTTGTTATGTGTCATTTTGAGAAAAGAGTTTTCATGATCATTATAAGGAGATCTGGCGGCGATACTGTGGAGCACATGCACATGTGCGTCTAATTAGAGGATTAACCACAAAATTCAATATCAAAGCTTTCTAGATCAGGGCCAAATTGAGGAATGTGTCTATTCGAAGGATTCAATTATGGAGGTTCATGGAGGATGATACGAGCTCGTGAAGGCTCTATCAGACATCACTAAGTCAAATTATTTTAACACAGAGACCAATTATGAATCTTCGTTGCTAACTTCTAAGCCCCCTATGATATGAGTTTTGACTTACATTAGAGAGATCCTTTTGAGTTAGGAAACAAATTTTTTGAAATTCTTGTTTCCGCTACTAAAATCTTTGCGTGTGATGCGATCCATTCTTTGCTTCACTGATCTTTACAGCTCATCTTGGTATATGTTTTAGAAACAACAATCAATCTTTTAAGTAAGGTTCCCACTAACTATATATAGTATACCATATGTGATATAAAAGCAAAGAAGCCGAGTTTTCTCTACTATAAGATTTGAGACTACTCCTTTTACGCAAAGCACTAGATTCAGATAAGTTAGTGAGAGATAAAAAGATATATATATATATATATATGTATTGGATTATCCTAAAGGAAGTTTAGGATATCACTCCTCAATTGTATAAAGATTGTGTGTCAAAAGTTGTTGCCTTCTTGAAGAAAGGGTTTGTCCATGATAGTGATAGTGGGAGGATGGTAGAACTTGATGAATTTCTTAATCCACAAGTAGTCATGCATCTATTGAACAAAGGTCAACAAGTTGGCCAAAAATCATTCCATCAACCATAATATTCTTGTCTCCTGGTAAAATTAAAATTGTGCAAAAGGCAGCAAAAAGTTGAATCTAGCAATTTAGAATGACCAAGGTTCCTAAATCATAGAAATGATGGTCCAAAATATTTGATTATATGGTCAAGGGTGTTAACTACAATAAATGGTGGAATGCCATTAAGTTCCAGAAAGTGGTAGTATACTCATAGTATGAACTTGGTGAATCAGTCCATGGAGTAAATTAAATTTCAAGGAATTGAAATATCCACTTTGATAAGAGGGTCAAAATGTTTGACTTTATCAAAAAATAAAATGAATATTATGATTATAAGAAGGCTAGTGGGAGCATCATCATCTTTCTTGTGTTTTATGAAGTGCATATGGTGCAATTGGTCAAAATACGACTATCCAAGAACTTCTCCTTCAAGTATTTGGGAGAAGCATCCTATATATTGTACATAAAAACCTATAGAGATAGATCTAATAGGATACTTGGGTTGTCCCAATCCCAAGGTAGTCAAAAGCAAAAGGCGCACCAAGGCGCACAAGGTCCTATATCGCCCGAGGCACAAGGCGCAAAAAAGGCGCTCGCTTGAGTAAACTAAAGCACATCTTATGTGAAGTGATTGCTTCTACTATTCTCACTAGCAATTTCAAACTAATGGCTCCTTATCCAATAATTAAGTAGTTATTCAAGGAGACTTAGACACCCAATAAAAAAGCAGTTCAAACTTCAAAATAGATTGCTAGAAACAAAACATAAAAGCATAAACCAAGCAGAGCAGCAAGAGATGCGGGAATGTAGTTCAATAGAAGCAGAGCAGATGCAATGCAGTTCAGCAATGTAGTCAGCAGAAGTAGAGTAGCGTCAGTGCAGTCAGCAACTCAGCAACGCACTCAGCAACGCCGTAGCAGAGCAGTTAGCACTACAGTTAGCAACCCAGCAGCAGTGCAGTAGTGCATTCAACAACCCAACAACACAACAGTGCAGTAAGCAAATCAGCAATAGCAACAGCAGCAGCAATGCAGCAACTTCGTGGACAGTAGCAGTGGCAGTTTCGTGGGCAGCAATAGCTCCTTAGAAATCAGCAGTAGCAGCTCGAAGCAGGGAAGGCTCGAAGCAGGACAACAGCACCGTGAAGAGCAGGGAAGAACAGGAGCAGGGAAAAAAAACAAGGGAGAAAGAAGGGAGGTAGACCACAACAGGACAACGAAGAGAATGGGGAAGGAAGGTAGAAGAACAATAGAGACTGAGAAAGGCAAGGCAGGAATGCTCGGATTTTGATATGTTAAGTTTTTTTAACTTTATAAGTGGGTGGGCTTAAAGAAAAAAGTCTCAAGCCCAAGCCCACTTAAAAAAAAGCCCAAGTGGCTGATAGAGCTGGATTTACCAAAGGCAATAGAATTGATCGCTTTGCGCTTGGAGAAAGGCCCTAGAGGCGCGAGCCTCATTTGCGCCTCAATGAAGGTGCCTCGCCTGTGCCCTGTAGAGGGGATGGGTGGCCTGGTTGCTGCGCCCCTTGCGCCTAGGTGCAAGGACGTGCGCTTTTGACTACACTGCCCAATCCACGTCTTTAAATATTATGTTAAAAAGTTTAACATGATAGGCAGTAAACGTGATTACTTGCCTACGATTCAAGGGATTCATCTCTCTAAGATGATGTCACTGAACATATCTGAGGAGAAATATAAAATAAATAAGATTCCATAGTCTATGAATCATAATAGGTTGGATACAACTTATGCATTAGAGTTAATAACCTGAAATTAGATTGGTTTAAGAAAGTTCTTCGAGAGGAATGACACTCTCAAGTAGAGATTCTTTATTATGGTTGAACACATTTAAAGTAAGGAATTATATTGACTTTAGATTATAGTTCGAGCCGGACAATGGTTAATTGTCCATAGGGTAATTGTTTACTTTAAATAGTGGGGTAGTGAATTGGAAGAGTTCTAAATATTTTTCGAATCACTTCATTTGAAAGATCGTTGGACGATGAGATGTTTATGTTGAATATGTTGACCTGGGGAATAATAGAGTTGATCCATCCACTAAGCCTATCAATGCAGTAAATTGACTGTGAAGATGTAACACAAAAAGCATGGGTATAAGATACTGATGCAAATGGTTTAAGTACAAGTGAGAGATTGTTAAGAAAGCATCCTAAAAGAAAATTCAATGATGCTGTGATTGATATAATTTTGGACAATATTTAATTCATGAATAAATGATTGAGGCATTTATTATTCATCATATACTGCATATTTAATTAATTATGATGAAACGCATTAACTGTGTTAATAATTTTTAAGGTCATGATAAGATCATGCCAGTGAGACGTAAATTCTTGTAAATCTTAGTTTAAAATTGTTTGTAATTGTAAGATAGCTAAATAGGGTATCATTGATCTTATAAGCTAGTAAACTTTTTACATATTCTATAGTAGAGAGTAACTAATCTCACAGTTACGTATAAGGAGTTATTAATGCAAAAGTATGAGTTCGTTGAACTAACTTGCTCGAGAAATGCCTAATGGATACATAAATGTAAATAGGTGATTCCTCAAGTGGTATTAGGTGCAATTGTTCCTTAAACTTGAGATAACTGTGGCACCTTGTGACAGTCAGTTGTAGTTTTCGTCTATTCCTTAACTTGACTCTCTAATATATGTGCAGGGTATTCTAGACTCAATGAGACTTTTATATAGATCGGTGAGTATTTAATAAGGGATCGGTTACTCCCAGTACAAGAAGAGAATGTCCTATGTGTTCTACTAAGTGTTGACTTGAGAAATCTCTTGTTGAAGTAGGATGAAACATCAAAAAGAGTTTTGATATTCGTTATTGAGCCTAACATTTGAGAATCATGATGCATATGAATAAGTATAAAGGTTTGACATTTATCAATATCTAACTTATTTTGGACATTTTATAACCAAAGGATAAACTATACAAGAACTAGTCAACAAAGATGTTCAATCCTTTCGATTGAAATTTTCACTGTTCGAGTAGTCATAACACATTGTTATATGTCAATCTTGACTTATGGGTCTATCCAACTAATAGTTAATTGGATAATCTTATTAAAGGAGTTTCATGAGATTAATTAATAGAATGGTCCTATTAATTGTTTATAAGCTATTGGGCACATCGTCGGCTTAGTATGGAGCCTAATGGGTCACGTACAATGCAAGTAATTTCTCGCAATAAAGTTAGTTAGTTTAAATTTTGTTCGGGCTACTGGCATTTCCTAGCATGAAATAAGCCCATAACAATCACATGCCATATTGGATAAGGACACTATAGATTCGTTAATTAAATTTAGAGATTTGAGAAATCTTTATAAAGGATTTTTGGAAATCTAATCGATATATCATCCAATATAAAAGTGAAATTGAATTTATAGAAATTTGATTAGAACATTTTCAAATATACATTGAATAAAAATCATCGAATTACATTTGGATAAATATACAAAGATATATTTATATGCAATTGTATATTGTAATTAATATTGACATTTTATAATATACTAATTGATCGATAATAAAAGTGCATATTCTATACACATATATAAGATGTATGGACATGAGGTAGTTGTACCTCAATATATATATTTTTACTTCTCTATCATTATTGGTTGATGAGCCATACAACAAATCAAAGGAAAAAACCAAGAGAGAGAAAGTCCTAGATGTGTTCTTCATACATGTGATTTCGAGAAAAGAGTTTTCTTGACCATTACGAGGATACTATGGAGGAAATGTACATGTGTGTCTAATCAGAGGTTTGACCACAAGAAGTTCAGTATTAGAGTTTCTACATCTATCCGAACACCAAAGGATGCGTCTAATAGAATAATCAAAGGATTCAATTATGGAGGTTCATGGAGGACGATTCGAGTTCGTTAAGGTGCTATCAAACATTGTTAAGTTAGAGGATTTCAAAATAAAGACCCATTTGGAGTCTTTATTGGTAACTTCTATACCCTCTTGTGATGTGAATTTTGAATTACATAAAAGGAATCATTTGAATTTTTTGGGAATTAAAATTTTGAATTTTTCGCTTCGGCTACATCATGATTCCCAGTAATCCATCCCACTGTAAAGTGTCATGCATGTATTGCGGTACAGCTCAAATAATATCGCAAATAAGAGCAGCTTAGGGACCAAATATTGTGGGAAAACCCATGCACTGTCTTGGAATGGCACTAAAACATAATCGTCTCTCCTTATGTGTGGAAAGCAATGTAAACCATGATCACAGAAATGTATCAAAAATCCACAAGGAATGCAAGTTTGATACCAAAAGGAAATAGAAGAGTCAACCCAACTTTTACATGATAAAGGTACCTGCAAGTTCACAAAATATTAAGATTTTCCTCCAATTCCAAGAGCAGGAAGGAGAAAAAGGGATCGTCTAGAAGTTTATGTGTTAGAGAAGATATTTGTGGATCATGCCAGCTAGAGAGAGCTTGATGTTGTCAATAAAAGTCACAAAGTTTTGAAAATAAAGGCATTGTTTCAACTAGTTAGATTGTAGATACCCAAGCCTCCTTCGCATTTAGGAAGATAAATATTAGCTCTCTAGCACCAAGAACATTTGATTCTCGACTGTTCCACAAGAAGGAGCAACATATACGAGAAAATTGCATTGTTGGTACAAAACCTTTAACTAATATAACATTTAGTTACAAAACCTTTTTTTTTTTTATAACTTCTACTACAAAACGGTTTTAAAATGTAACATTTTAGACAAACCGTTAAATTTTCACTGATACCATTAATTTGGCTAATGTGAGAATGTGATGTGGACGCTCAGTGGTGTTGATGCGGAAATTTAGCTGTCATGACACCATAAAATAAATTTAAATTAT
Source organism: Lagerstroemia speciosa (assembly GCA_037672795.1). Classification (NCBI taxonomy): domain Eukaryota; kingdom Viridiplantae; phylum Streptophyta; class Magnoliopsida; order Myrtales; family Lythraceae; genus Lagerstroemia; species Lagerstroemia speciosa. The sequence continues at coordinate 222,412 of CM075302.1, read as the reverse complement.
AAAAATAAGAATTTTAAATTAAAAAATAAAAAATCCACTTTAAAACATAAAAAAAATCAGGGTCATTTAACGACTTACTAAAATCTGTCTGGATCCTATTATGAATTTTTCAATTCTATTTCTAATGTGTTTTGTGTGTTTTATGATGGTATTAGACGTTGGTAGAGTCTAGAGGTTAGTTCATGAAAATTTCGGATCAATTTAGGTTATTTATTGACCTTTTAAATCTGTCCAGCATCTATTCCAAAATTTTCAGCTCTGTTTCTATTGTGTTTTGTATATTTTAGGATGGTCTTAGGGGTTTGTAGAGTCTAAGGGCCAGTTCTTGAAAATTCCGGATCATTTCGTGTTGATGTGGGTCATTTTTTGACATTTTAAAATCTATTTAGCCCATGTTCCAAATTTTTCAGTTATGTTTCTAATTTTTTTGTGAGTTTAGGATGGTCTTAAGTGCTAGTAAAGTTTAGGGGTTGGTCCTTAAAAATTTCGAATTGTTTCAGATTGATTTTGGATGTTTTATCAATTTTCTAAAACCTATCTAGTATTATTCCAAATTTTCCAGGTCAGTTCTTGATTTTTTGTGTGTTCTAAAGTGGATTTTTTTATTTTTATTCTAAAATTAATTAATTAATTAATTTATTATTTTTATAATTTAAATTTATTTTGTAGTGCCAGGTCAGCACCACTAAGCGTCGACATCATATTGCCACATCAGCTCAATTAAAGATATTAGTGAAAATTTAACAGTTTGTACTAAAATGTTACATTTTAAAATATTTTGTAGCACAGAGTTACAAAAAAAAGGTTTGTACGAAAAAGTTATATTAGCGAAAGGTTTTATACCAATAGTGCAATTTTCCCCAACATATTCTCTCAATCTGCTTAACTACCATCTTAAGCAATATAAAAGGCATGCACCAGAAGTTGGTCATAATCTGAATTACAGAAGCTATTAATTGGACTTGCCTTGCTTATGATATGTTTTTGAAGACCAATGCTTGAGCTAAGAGATTATTCGATCCATAAAACTTTAACAACAGGAACCCATACAAGTTTGTGGATATCAAGGGATGCCAAGATATCTAACTAGAAAAATACCTCTCTTAAAGCCATATATGTAGCTATCAAATGGGTCTCTTTTCACTTTGATAAACTTGCATGAAACATTTAAGTTTTTTCAACATTTAACTTCAACCCTGACAAGTCGAGAAAAGAATCTAAGGTGGTTGCTATAGTATCAAGAGAACACTCGGAGCCATCATAGAAAACAAATAGGCCATCAACAAAGTAAAGGTGGGTCAGTTTTATACCTTTACAGTGAGGATGATAGTCCAGCAAGCTAGATTCATAGTAGAGTTTAACATCTAGGATAAGAGCTCCATAGAGATGCTAAAGAGGTAATGGGAGAGTGGGTCCCCTTATCTCTCAATCTTATGTTATCTTCTGAAATAACCTACTAAAGAACCAATGATGGAAATAGAACTAGGTATTACAAATGCATCCTTTTATCCAGGTAATAAATTGTTCAGGAAACTCCAAGACAACAGGCAAATTAATCAAGAAAGGCCAACTTACAGAATTAAAGGCCTTCATATGATCAATCTTAATAGAGCATCAAAGAGATATAGATTTCCTATGATAGCCCCTGGCTATCTCATGGGACAGGAGCGTCTTAATTGAGATTTTTCTCCCTTTAACAAAGATACTTTGGCCGTGACTAGGTAGGATAACCTGTAACTGGTTAGAGATAATCTTGGATATGCACTAGTAAATCATATTACAATATAAAATGAGTCTAAAATCATTCATCATGTCACAATTTTCCTTTTTGGAGCAAAGTGATTATTGTCGAGTTTACCTGTGGAGGAAGGTACCAAGAGCGAAAGAAGGATTTTACATATGCTTGCACATCCTTACTCGTTGAGGTATAGCTATCGGGCCCCGGAGCCTTATTTATCGCTAGCAAGAATATCGACTCTTAATTTCATCATCTGTAATGGGGGCTACTGGAATAGAATGCTCGGTAAAAAATAATATTTTCCGTAATTGCCTTTTTAGAGTAGAGACTGTATCTAATCCATGGCTCAGAAGTCTTGATAGAGACTGGAAGTAATTAAACAATGATATCCTCAATAGGCCATATATTGGTAGTCCAAGTTCCTTCTAGGGATAGTGGAGCACGGATAGAGTTCCTCATCCGCTTATTCTTGATCATTTTGTGAAAATAAGCCGAGTTATTATGACCTAACTTCAGCCATTGGATGAGGGACTTTTGTTTGAGGATAGCCTCCTCTTATCCATTAATGCTTGCAAGTCTTTCTTGATAGTTTTTTTTTTCATTGCTACCTAGGCCCATCACATAAACTTGACATTATGAGTTGTTGACATGTCGAGAGTTGCTCTTGCAGCTCTCTTCTTGTCTCAACCTCATTTCTACTAAAAACCTTTAGGGGCTTCTTCAAATGCTTGAGATTTGTAGATAATGGAAACGAGGAATCCTTTCTCCTTGGCCCAATTTATCTCGACAACCTCACGAAAATCCCTCTTGCACAACCCAATAATTAAAAATTTGAAAGGTTTTGGTCCAACATCCTCCATTTCACTGAGCATGAGAACCATGAGATTATGATTCGCGACACCTGGTTGTAGAAATTCAATATTAGAGAATAAGTGCTTACCCAACTAAATTTCATTAGTAAGCAAATGGCCCAGCTTGCGATATTGGAAACTCACTAATCTTTCATTGCTCAACATTTAATAAGGGCCATAAGTGGGGTGGTCAGGGAGTTGTAGATCTTCAAGCAAAGAATAGAGGTCTGACATGCTCATATTCTTGGGAGAATTCCATAATTAGAGGATATTATAGATTAATCAAAATATGCAAATAGATCATTGTTATAATTGAAGGTTGATATTTGAAAAATAATTCATAATGTGGGCATAACATCCATTTGATATTTATCAATTAAATTGACCGTGTGTTTGGTAGCATGTAATGGGGACTCCCATTACGGACTGAATTTTTATTTCTTAGTTTGGTAGTTATTTGTATATGTAATAAGAATCTCTCATAATGTCTCTATTACATATTCATAAGTAATAGGGATTATATATAATATTACATATTATAGATTAATCAAAATATGCAAATAGATCATTGTTATAATTGAAGGTTGATATTTGAAAAATAATTCATAATGTGGGCATAACATCCATTTGATATTTATCAATTAAATTGACCGTGTGTTTGGTAGCATGTAATGGGGACTCCCATTACGGACTGAATTTTTATTTCTTAGTTTGGTAGTTATTTGTATATGTAATAAGAATCTCTCATAATGTCTCTATTACATATTCATAAGTAATAGGGATTATATATAATATTGTGCTTCATTACAATTCCTAATGGGAATAAGGGGCTAATTTATAAAATAATACATGTTAAATTCTTAAAATTCCATTTTTATCCAATAATTTTTGTAATATTAATTTCTTACTTGATAAAAAATTAAATTTCTTTGCCCCTTTGCCATATATAAAATTTAATTTCTTTTTTACAAAATCTTGAAACTTTATTATAAAAATATATAAAAACTTGTAAATATTATAGATTTTTCTCCCTTTACATCTGTAATTGTTAAAAGTAGAATATTTTTTGTAATCTTCAAATTATCTAAAATTAAATTTAAATGGTATGAAATGAATTTCTAAAATCAATTTAGTTTCTTTTATTTTAATTACATATTTATCATTATAAATATATATCTTTATTTTATATATATATAAATGTTAACATTATTTTTGTTATTTCATTTCACATATTTATATCCTAATCAAATCCTTATGATCCATTACTTTTTACTTAACAAAGGATATTAATCAATTTAATTCCCTTTCAATTCTCTTCCTTTTCTACTCTATTTATCATCAATTAATCATCAATTTCATTACGCGCTACCAAACACGCCATGAATGTTGGAAACCTCAGTCATATTGACTTAAGAGTCAAATTAAATATATGGACACTATATGTCCAATGTGGATTTTTCTTAAGGATCAATTTCAAGACTAAATCCCCACTTACTGTCTCTCAAGTATGGCAAGAAAAAAAACTGAGTTGCTCAAATTTTAGGCATGTATTTTTTGAATTACATTAATTGGTGTCACTATGTAAGTATTGTCACGTGATCATACCGTCACATACATGACTTTCTCATGTTCTTATACTGACCAAATCAATTTGTAGTGTATCTTCCCATTGAGTGATTGTACTTGAAATCCTCTAAAAAGACTATCCCAATTTTTCCGTCTCCGATTTCCTTTTTCATGCCAATCACCAAATGTGTTCAAATGAAATATGCATTGTGAGAAGTACATATTAAAGGGACTGGTTGGAAATTTTCAACGGAAAAATGACATAGAAACGTAACACGTTTGCTTTTCCACCATCGTTTGGGTAATTCATCAAATAAATTTTAAAAAAAGAGTTGATTCAGATAACATAAGCTGCAACATAAAAGTTGAAGCAATTTTTCGATTTAAACGAAATATTTCCTCACATATTCAAGGGAAAAAGAAATGTTTCCTCTGTTCTAACGTGTAAACTTAGGTGAGCGTCACTAACTCTATGAGAGTGAGTCCCATTCAATTTAATTAATTCAGTGGTAAATTTTTTAAACTATAGTTCCATATATCTCAATTTGAATTAATTTTTAATCAATATCATTCCATAGTGGGTGACTAGCATTCACCTAATACCTCCGCATGTATTACCTTATCAGAATATGCACTTGTGAGTGGGTTGCAGGGTCTCAGTATATACGAGAAAGCATTGTATGTGCAATTACATGATGATACCAACAAATTAAATGTAGTTATTTTATTGCTATTTTTTTAAGATTATAAAAAATGTTAAAAATAGTTGAATTGAATTGGATAACATCATCATATAAGTACTGTCATGTGATGAAATTGCCGATACTTCCTCAATGTATACACCCTACTAAAAACGATACATACACCCTTCTAACAAAGCTTAAAATGGTATAGATTTGTGGGAGTTGGAAGCCTGGACATACAGTGCAAGTAAACTTTTTTTCATAATTAAGATTTCATGCTTGGGGTTCTTGCAGTGAGATGACGGTCTCGAAAGCCCCAACCAGTGCTCTCACCCTGTTCTTCCTCTTCTCCAGGAGCTTGCTTGCAGTCTCCTCGATAACATCATTGTACACGGGCGAGTCCTTCCCCATGCTCCTCTGGATCTTTAGTCGCGAAACATCGTGTCCTCCACTAGGCTTCACAACAGCTTGCCTTATGGGAACATCTTCCACCCCTTGCTCTCCGTTTGATTTATTAATCTCACCTTTTTCATCCCCAACTTCCGGGACCGTCTCCATGCTTGAGTGCCTCATGGATTCACCATCATCCTTGGCTACCTGTACAGTTTCCTCCATGAGAACTTCCTTTTGCTCAAATTCTTCTGGTTTCTCAGCCACCTCAATAACCCCTATTTTTCCACTGCTTTCTGCTTCTTCTTCATGGTGGTTGTCGTCACCTCGCTCATGATGCCCAACATCACCGATCTTTCCTTCAAGAACAATATTTTCCTCAGGTATTTCTTCCCTTTGCACCTCATTATCTATGTTTTCAGTTATAGACACATCCTGATGGCGTTCAAGCAATACATCATCTTGACAATCACCGGTGACCGATTTTCCAGGGTTCTCATACCCTGCCTGTTGGAGTTCTGGTTGTTGCACTGTGGGAAAATCATACTGATCCTCTGCCTTTCCACAAGGATCGACCTCTTTAACTGATACTTTACAATCAATTGGATCCTTGGTAATGACGATATCAACCTCTTGATCTCCTCCTAAGCCCGCCAAATCGCTGGACTTGTTTTCCCTCTCAATCGTTGGACCAACGGGGCCTTTCTTTGCAGTTTTCGAAACTGTGGCCCGTGAAGTAATAGCTTTAGGCATTGACTTTGACTTTGCATCTAACGTGGGCTTTTCATTCACAATGGATTTCAACCCGACTCGGGACGAGGTTTTGATCGTCAGAGACCTCTCTCGTGGGCCGGAGGAGAGAACCTTCTGCATCCGAGAAGCTGTAACAGGAGGCCGGTCAAGGGATCTCCTTCTACTGAGAGACGGCTCCGAAGTGTTCTCAGCACCATGTTTCTTCATGGTTTTTGGATATTCCACGCGAGAGCTTTTAGTGGGTTTCAGGTTGCCGGTAATTGGCGTTTCCAATGAAGTGCTAGGCGGAGTTCCTCTTCCTCCCGATGGAGAAGCTTTGGTGACTACCTTAACATGCTCCGAAGGAGATGTAGCCTTCCTCAGCTTCTGAACGCTATCAGGCTTCATTTTCATTGCCATGTTGCTCAAACAGATAGGATATCAACCAGTTTGATCTCTTAAAAGTACTGTCTTTCCTAAACCAATACTTTGTTATAGATCACTTGAGGGGAAGGAGAGACACGCACACATATATATATGGATGTGGATAGCTTTAAAGAAAATAGACACATATAAGGGAATAGAGATGTGAGGAAATCTATCGCTCAAAGATATAGGGTGTAAGGAGGTAGGAAGTATTGTCTTTTGCGTAGCGAAGAGGTAGGTATAAGTATTGTTCTACATGATTGAATGAGCTTGAACTTCGCAACAACTAGAGGTTGTGGAGAAAAGAAGGTCGCCAATTATGCCTCAGTGACCACAAAAATAATGAGAGAAGATGATAAGAAATGCTATTTTGACTCGTTCAATGTGGAAGGCTGGAATCTATCGTGTCCGGTCCTTAATTTGGAAGGTGCCGACTAGCGTTCTTTGCTTCGTCTGATTGAAAGACAATGTAATGCTACCAATTTGGAATCCTGGATCATATTTTCATTAGAAAGACTTCCTATTGTTTTTTCTTTTTAATCTCTACGTCCTACTCTTTAGGTATATGAATATCATTTATTACCAAATAATTCAATTTCACTGATTATTCAAATAACATATCATTAAATCCTATGATAGATTGGTTTCACCTTTCAATTGGGCGTTGGTGGGAATTATTTCTCATGGATATTTATTCATCTTCTAAGGCTCTTTTTATACCACCACCCGCGTGTGTATGTGGATGTTGGTCGGTTGTGATTATTCTAAGTCTAGGCGTGCAAGTATACGTATTGGAACAGGTAGTAAGAAATAAGTATGAGTTTAGTTTTGGAGAACTTTATTCAACTAATAGATACTAAATTTAACATAATTATTTCTGCCAAACCAAATGAATAACATCAAGAAAGAAGTAAAGCAATCAAAAAGTAGTGAAGGGATGTCGATTATTGTATGCATTTATGGCTGATATCTTCCCTAAATTCTAGTCTCAAGTCCATTTCTATTCTCATACAAATGGTTCAATAGTGTTATTATCCTATGTTCACTAATCTCATTGCATACCTCTTGAGTCTTGATATTATGATGATTGATATTACCAAAATACCCATCCCTTTATCCCTTTCATTTTTTGCTCCTCTCTCCCCTTCCCCTTTCCCTTTCATATTCCACCTTCAACCTCCGTCCATCGCAGCTTCCCTAACCTGCCTCCTCATTCTAAAAATTCTCTCCATCCTTTCATTATTTCATATTGTTGATTCTCCAATTTCCAATGCCGATCACTCCTCTATTGTTTAATAGTCCGGTGTAGGGTATTCACCCGTTAGGTTGGTGAGAAAATTAAATAGATGTGAAGATCCCTCTCTATCCTACCAGGTAATAGCACGTGAGATTATTCTGTCCAAAACTCCAATGCTTGTCGAGCTCTCACCTGCAAATAATGAAAATAATTTTTTCCTGTTGAAGTTCTTTTATACTAGATTTCTCCCTATCAATTTTGATGACTGTAAATCAAAAAATCCAAAAATGATATCTGGGTGTTTTGAGGGGCAGGTTTTGAACGACAAACATGAGAGAATAAGGTAAGGGTATGTGAGGGTTTTTGTAATTTTTTGGTGAGCCCCACTGTGATCTTATATTTCCACCCTTTTGACTTGCAAAATCATTACAACCAATATGCAGAGGCCCGCGGAAAGGAATGCAGCATGAAAATCTCAAATTGTAGTGAATTCATATAACAAAAAATAAGATATAATCTTTACCATTTTCCACGTAAAGTAACCAAACGCCCCTCGTGCCAAGAGGCTAGTTAGCACTATTCTATCAATGCATTTAGATATTTAAACTGCTTCATACAATACTTGGATCTAGGAATTGCTCCTCGCTCTACCACGAAAGGGGGATCTTGGTGCAGATCTTTACCTTGACAAATTTTGATCAGAACAAGTCCTTCTTGTTGTGCAATGTGGGTGAATGGATTTGACGATATGAGCCTACGCTACACATTCCTAATGTAGTCCTTACTAATCACCTGACCTAAGATAAAAGTGTCATAGTGTCGGGCTTTGAAAGTATAATACTAACCAAGAGGGGTTGGGCCGAGTGGTAAGCAGCTCGGTGCCGCTTAAGGAGGTCTCGGGTTCGAGACCTCACGTATGCAGACACCCCTCTTGGGAGCCTCACCCGCCATTGCCAGGCGTGCGACCCGGGGCGACCAACGGATTAGTCAAGTATGGTTGGCTGAAAGATGTCATCTCACCGCTGGTGGGGCCTGCTTGGATACCGTGGCTGGCAAAAAAAAAAAGAAAAAAGAAAAAAGAAAGTATAATACTAAGCTATCACAATGCAATAGTACACTCACCTTTGAAGAGGTGCAGTCTCATAGCTAGTGAAAACTAACGTTAACTTGAATATGTTCTAACTCATTTTCTTTTTATTTTTTGGTTAGTGTTAGAAAAATTACATTTATTTTTTATGCATCTGTAGTCTTAATTGAAGCCCATCAAGGGGCCTCCAAAAATCTAGAAAGCTTTGAAAGCATCTCTTGCGTGCCAGTGGACTCATCTCTCTCACTTGTGTGTGAAACACGGGCTCCTCCCCTAAAGGCTCTACTGATACATTTGGTTGATGCACTGTTTGCTAACCATGGCGTCCCTCAAGTGATCGAGGAAGCTGAGAAGGAGACCACAAACATGTTCAACTATCCTCAATTCTCGTGAGATTATTAAGGTTTCTTGTAACGTAAAGAACATCAGCATCATGTCGTGGACTGTGAGGTGACACGAGCTAATCATTCCAACATAGAGATTCCAAATGCCATCTTTTTCACCATAGCAAGGGATTTGAACATATTAGTCCTCCTATGATTATGGGGAGGATGTTCCTGACTCTGCCTCGTAATTGGAGCATCTTGAAGGGGGACTCCTTTAGCGACCATTTGTACTTGGTCACCGACCAAATTTATTTCCACCCGGAAGATGGAGCTCTAATTTTTGTCTTCGGGGGAGCAAACATCTCTCCCCTCTCACAACCTCTTGGTCAATATTGTGCAAAAATTTGTCAATATTTTTTCTGTCAAGCTAGAATTTTAACATATTCCCAATGCATGACATTCTCACCTGGCGTTGTCTAACACAAGATTGGGTGGTAGATGGCGTGAAAATATCCTCCAAAAAAAGTGAAGGAGCTAAAAATGAAGAAACACCACCATGGTAAGAAATGTGAAAATGTCACCTCCTCAGAAAAAGAGCTCATAGCTTAAGGAAGGAGGATAGGCACTTGTGACAGGAGGTTTAGTCCTGAGACTTAGGACTGAGGGTTCAAGGGAGGAACATTGGAGTTGAAACTTGAAAGCCTATTGTTAGTGGTGCTAGTGGGCTTAATAGAAGCGTCATTACTACTATCTCTAAAATGAAGAGATGAAGGAGGCATTGTTAAAGCTCCAAGAAGAGAAAGGCGAGGAGTAAAATGTGTCGCTCCAAGGGTGCACAAGGAGGTGCTTGCAACTTACAAGAAAGGCAGCGCTTTCCTTGACAACATTACAAGAGTGGAATTGACATGCTCTTTATGCTATTGAGCAGATGAATCATTTCTTCGGACAAAAGAAGATTATGTAAACAATTCAAACGGAAGCCAATATATGAAATAAAAAAAAAAAGAGGAAGAGAGAGAAGAGGGTGGAGGTGAATCTAGGAGGTTTAGTCCTGAGACTTAGGACATTTTTGAGGGTTCAAGGGAGGAACTTCGGAGTTGAAACTTGAAAGCCCATTGTTAGTGGTGCTAGTGGGCTTAATAGAAGCAACATTACTACTATCTCTAAAATGGAGGAGGCATTGTTAAAGCTCCAAGAAAAGAAAGGCAAGGAGTAAGATGTGTCGCTCCAAGGGTGCACAAGGAGGTGCTCGCAACTTACAAGAAGGGCAGCGCTTTCCTTGACAACATTACAAGAGTGGAATTGACATGCTCTTTAAGCTATTGAGGACTCTTAGTCTCCATGGGTTTTCGATGCATGGAGAGTTCCTCGGCGACCCCTTTAAGTGAAGAGGTTTTGGTGTTATAGCATTTGAATATGTCTTGCCTTGCATTGGCTCCTTTATGGAAAGGAGTTTGGTGCCCTCTTGCATGATGAAATCTTGGGCTTGTAGCATAGCGAAGTTCTCGCCACATGATGAACCATTTAGGTGAAGGAGTTGTGGTCACCATTTGTCTGACGAGGTCTTAACACTGTGAAGGTCAACGGACCCTTTGCAAGAATGGGTCTCGTGACCTTTAATTACAGCAGTCTTAGGTTTATAGCATTGCAATGGTCTTGCCTCATGATGCTCTCTTTAATAAAGCGGTCTTGGTGCTCCTTCGCTCTATGGTATCTTGGTCTTGTAGCACCACGAAGGCCTCACCTTATGATGGCCCCTTTACATGAAGGGTCTTGGATCCACTTTGAATGAGTAGTTCTTGGTCTTATAGTTTCATGGAGGTCTCGCTTAATGTCAACCCCTTTACATGAAGGTTCCTTGGTGCCACTAAGCATCACAATTCTTGGGCTTCTAAAGAAGCACAAGGTCTGAAGCCCTCAGGTGGGACCTTTTTACCCCTTTACATGAAGGGGTCTTGAACTTGTAGCGTCACAAAGGTCCCATCTTGCAATGGCCTCTTTACATGAAGAGTCTTCATGCCCTTTTACGTGAAGTGGCTTTGGGCTTGTAGCATCATGAAGGTCTTACCTCCCGGTGGCCCTTTTATGTAAAGGAGTCATGTGCCCCTATCATAAGCCATTAATGTCTAGCCACATATGCAGTGCTATGAGAAGCAATTTAGGTTATAGAATATAAACTCAAATACTTTTTGAGCAGGAAATAAGAAATTATATTAAAAAAAAACTCTCTTAATCAAAAGTCTCGCTGTGTAAATCTTGGAAAACCTTATCATCAATAACCCAAAATAAATCACAGAAAACCTTAGAAATGCCCAAAAAACCTTTAAAAACCCATCTTCAATAATGTACGACCTTCGTACTACCTTTGATGTTAGGGATTTAAGACTTTTTAGGATTTTTAGCAAGAGTTTTAAAATTTTTGTGAGTGGTTGAATTTATGTTTAACAGCCTAATTCTCTCTCATGTAACTAACCATGATGAACTTGACTGTGTTCCTCACTGGGTAGTCTCATGTCACTTGAGGTGAGGAATTGAAAGCCACATTCTTGGGATGGACCAGTAACTTTTGCCTATAGAGTTGTTAATACCATAGAAGTTATATTTTAAACACATTTTTGGACCTTAAATTTGAACCATGAACATGCATTTCACTTGGTTTTTGTTGAGTTAGGCTGAGTTGTAGGTGTCTACTCTTTTAAGAAGGGTTATTCTCCATCCTCTAAGTTCTTTAGATGCTGTGCAGGATTTCATCAATAGAAAATCGCCAAATAAGATGTAAACGGAAAGCTCATCCGGTGAAGAGTCCAACACATCAAACCAAGCATAATTTGGAGCTAAAACGAGGAAATTATGGCCAAATAAAGTAAATTGCACAGAACAGGACAAGCATACCGCAGTAGTGCAAGGCTACATTGCAGTAGCCATGTTTCCTAGCGCAGACAGTAGCCCAACTAATGTGGAGGTAAAGCCACTTTTGTGGTTTAAAAAGGTTATACCAACTCGTGCTTGGTTAGTAGTGGGGCCCATGACTTACTATCCCACATCGACCAACCAAGTTTGGAGGTGGTGAAAATGCCCTGTAAATAGAGGCATACACCCACAAGGTTAAATAGCTATCGGCAAGGCAAAGTCTCGAATAGATCTCTCGTTAGATTAAAGTCACGAAGTCTCGCACGTCGGAGCAAAGATCGTGGGTGGAAGAGTTAAGGCATCAAGCTTATCATCGGTGTTTGAAATTACTTCTCCCTTTGTCTCCTTTTCCTTCATTTTGATTTCTTGTCTTTCAATCTAATGAGCATGTCCTTTAACTCAATGATATTTGGCTAGTTTTATTTTCTAGGGTAGTATGTGGATCTTACTGTTCGTTTCATTCATGTATTGAACTTTTATTTCCTGTATCTATGAAAGTGTTCTATTTCCTTTATATTTACTATACTTCATGCTTTTATTGATGTTTAGCCAACTCAATAAATCAACCTAAGGCATGGTGAGGAGCCACAAGAGTGAGAATCTCGTCGCCTAAGTAAACATAGCCTAGTTATAATCGCACCAAGAGGTGGGTTAGTTATTCCAAGATGTGTGAAAAGGCCCAAGACGTAGCCATCACCCTAGGAATCCCAATACGTTTAAGAACACGACCTTTGGTCCGTTAACCCTAACTATCAAGAGATAGACGGGTTGGGATCTTCCTAGGGATATATCCTAGTTACGGTGAGAGCTAGATGAGGTGATTTTAGAACCCGTTAGGAAAAATGGACGTTTGATTTGATCCAGTTAGTTAAGTTCTATAGGATTGAAATCAACCTAAGTGAAACCGAATCTCTAGAATTGCTTTCTTGTTGAGGTCATATAAAGTTATTTCCGTCTTCCATAGAGTTTTCACTTCTACTCATGTTCTTGCTCTTTGTGCATCCTACCAACTATTGTGTGGTTTGGCTTAGTGCATTGTGTTCTAAGTTTGTGCTCGATAGGTTTTGATTCTCATGAGAATGATACCCGTTCACTGGGTTTACTACCTGCAATCCGTTCTCTTGCAAGCTAAAGAGTGAACAAAAGTGTTTTGCTCACCACCCATCAAGCTTAATAGCGAATTACCTTTTAGCCAACCAATTGATCCCGATAAAAATGGGATATCAAAAATAAAAAAGATGACAAAAATTTTGGAAGCTTTTAGATTAAAAAACAATAGCAATACTGACAAAATATATCAAAATTAACTCTAATGGGAGGCTCAAGTGGATAGGATGTGCTTACGATTCTTGCAAGAGTCCATGAGTTCAAAGGTTTGATTCCTCCTGGAGTGTGTGGCCCTTGGTAAGGGAATCATCACATACGCCTTGCACATAGACTTAGCTATATTCACAAGTTTGTGGGATATTCATGAGTACAGGGGGAATAAACTACTTATTATCAATATATATATATATATAATTACCACATTCTATTAAGGAAATGTAGATTTAAAAAAAAAAAGTTCAGTTAATATGCCTAACTCAACTAAAGAATGTCCAATAGCCTTAAGAAAAGGAGTATCATAGTAGCCACCTTGTGAGTCACTTGAGGGCTGTTATCCAACCTCTTATGAGATGTTTTTGTTATCGTGACTCTTGTTTTGCCAAATATTTCCAAGATTTTGGTAAGAGAAATGATTGTTTGATCATGAAGATACTAGGATAGCACCTCGATTGGGACCAACTTACGTTTGCTTAAACGTTCTCATCTCATATAAATCCCAATTTTGTTTATTATGAAGTATGAACATCATAAACCCTAAGTTTGACATGAAATGTAGCAATAATATTACAATCAATTGATGCAAAGATATAGTCAATCACATTGTATGGATGTACTCAAGTCGGTTCAATCATACATGAAAAGTAAAAGATAGACATTCTTGTGCCCCCACATCTTGCCTGATGCTAACTTCAGCCTAGTAAATTATAAAACAACCCGGTTATTCTAATACATTCCGAGGAATTGAAATCCTTCTATATGCTGCCCAGCAAAGCAAGGCGCTATACAAATGAAAAACATCATTAATGATCTACCGTTATTGAAAATGCCAAGGGACGGATCAAACCATTGCGATACAATTGTATCTCCAGCTTTATTATCTAGGTTGTAGGGCAATGTTCACTTTTAAGAAAACATCATGTCCTGTCAGGGAAAATCATAATTTTAGGAGATTCGTTTTACTACACCTAATTTGATAGGAGAATACCTAAGAGTCACGCAATAAACTCGAGGGAATGAGATTAGAGTCGTCATCTCAGTAGTAACTTGAGAATTGTTATTTTGATATCTTAATAAGTTTTTTCATTATCTTACCTTGATTCTCATTACCTAAGGATCATAAATTCAAGGAAAGAAAAATAGATAGCTGTCCGAGAAAGTATGTGAGATAGTACACTACAAGAGAATTATGTTTGAGCGACAAGATGTTATCGATGAATGAAATGTCGGTAAAATTATCGAGAGGCTTGCGACCATTTTTTGACTAATATAATCCTTTGCGACCAATTTTAGACAACTAAGGGAGTCGAAAAATTTTGATTGCTTTTGTGACAAAATACCGACCAAAGTTTCCTCGGTACTTGGTCGCTAAATTATTTGTCGGTAATTGGTCGCTAAATGGTCGAAAATTTCGACAAAAAATATTGGTAGGTAATTGGTCGCAAAATCATTTATCGGTAGTTAGTCGATAGTTAGTCACTAAATGGTCAGTAAATTATTTATCCGTAATTGGTCACTAAATGGTCGAAAAATTTTGACATAAATGAAATCATTTGTCTGTAATTGGTCACTAAATTGTCAGTAAATAAAAAATATTGTAATGGTCATTAATCACATATCAATAATGGGTCAGTAAATGGTCGAAAATAATCAATAATTTGCACTTATCATCAATCTTCCCAGACTTATTTAGATATGTACGCAACGTAGTACAGACTTTATTAGGTTCAGTGATTTATTTATATATGCACGCAATGTAGCACAGGCTTTATTAGGTTCACAGATTTGTTAAGATATGCACGCAAGTATGAAGGTAGCACAGACTTTTATTAATTCTATTCTCGTGACTTGTTCTCTTTATTTCATCAATATATATATGCGGAGGAGTTCATATATTCATATACCCAATCCATCCCCTATTGCATTTACATATTTTTACGAATCTTCATGTAGAAGACTTGCAGAAAACAAGTATTGAAAGTAAAGAAGAATCCAAGTATTGTGTGCACAGCTAGTTACAACAATTAGTTTGAAGGTATTTAACTATTTTTCGATTGTAATTATTTTTTGATTATGTAATAATTCAGTTTGACACAAGATTATTTATGTTACTTTCATGTTTAGTCATCAATATTTATATATTTTAAATTTTTCACATAGTGTTGATAAAAATTTCTTTCGTAATAAATTTATTAATATATGAAATCTTTTACAGAGGAATATTCCATCACATAGAACTTGGATGTATAATAGAAATCATCCTGGCCGTAGAGGAATAACACCGAGTTCTTACATGGTGTTGAAACATTCATTAGCCACGCTACTGGTTTGATAGAGTTTTTAACAGATGGAAAGATTAGATGTCCATGTGTGAAGTGTTAAAAAAAAAGGCATTTTATTATTGCCGATGATGTAAGGGAACATCTCTACAAACGGGGATTTAGACCAAACTATTGGTGTTGGCTTGATCATGGAGAAGAATATCAATATGATATATTCCAACAATCTTTTGAATGTGGTTCTTCAAGTCATCCGCCTTTAGATCAATATGATGATCCTCACCACAGATCTAGACATATGGTCAATGATGCTATTGCAATGCAAGGTTTTACGGAGGGTTATGAAACATCTACGGAAGTAATGAGTACTCATGATAATGATTTCAATGTACATGACCATTATGACGAGCAAGAGACGTTTGAAGAACCCGAGATAGATGATGATATTGAAAATTTTTTCAATTTGTTAGAAGAATGCCAAAGGCCATTGTGGCCCTGATGCACGGAACATTCCCCGCTTTCCGTTGTTGTTAGGATGATGAGTATTAAATCAGACTGGAATGTTTCTCATGATGTCGTGGATCAAATATTCCAGTTAATTGGTGAATGTGGACCATCAAGTCATAATGTTCCAAAAAATTATTATGAGGCAAGGAAACTTTAAGCAAAACTTGGTTTAACTAGCATTAGCTTTGATTGTTGTCCGAAAGGTTGCATGCTTTACTTTAAGGATAACAAATTCCTTCACAGTTGCAAGTTTTGTGGTTCAGCTAGATATAGACAGCGTCTTACACAAGGAGGGTGCAATAGTAAGGAAATTCCATTAAAGAGAATGCATTACCTACCAGTAATCCCTAGGTTGAGGAGATTGTATGCGTCAATGAGTTCAGCACCATATATGACATGGTACTATCTTAACCGGAGATCAGATGGTGTCATGTCTCATCCTTCACACGGGATAGCATGGAAGGAGTTCGATAAAAAAATACCCTCATTTTGCAGTCGATGCTCGTAATGTGAGACTTGGATTATGTGCAGATGGTTTTTGTCCGTTTACAACCTCTGGTGTCCCCTACTCATGTTGGCCTGTCATTGTTACACCCTACAATTTACCACCAGAAATGTGCATGACCGCTCCATACATGTTCTTGACTTATATCATACTGAGTCCCCACAATCCAAAAAGTAATATAGATATATACCTTCAACCACTGATTGAAGAGCTAAAGTTGCTGTGGGAAGTTGGGGAGCCCACTTATGATGTGGCAACAGGGCAAACATTTCAAATGAGAGCTGCATTGATGTGGACATTAAGTGATTTCCCAACTTATGGTATGTTGTCTGGGTGGATGACTTCCGGTAGGCTTGCATGTTCCTATTGCATGTCCAACACTAAAGCTTTCAGGCTAAGGCATGGTGGTAAGATTAGTTGGTTTGATTGTCATCGACAGTTTCTCGATGAAACACATCCATATAGGTCCAACTCAATAAAATTCTTCCAAAGACGAATTGATCGGTCTGTTCCACCCCCATTTCCAACGGTTGTGGAGCTTCACTCAATTATTTCTACTCTTCCAACAGTAGTTCAACATGGTGGTCTATGCAAGATTCCAGGATATGGAGCTAACCATAACTAGAACAAGCAGAGTATTTTTTGGGACTTACCATATTGGAAAGATAATTTGATTCGTCACAACTTGGATGTCATGCACATAGAGAAAAACTTTTTTGATAACATCTTTAACACAGTTATGAATATAAAGGATAAAACAAAGGATAATATAAAGGCTAGAATGGATCTCATCAACTACTGTAGAAGACCTGAATTGCACTTAATTGACAGAGGGAATGGACAATTGATGAAGCCGAAGGCGAAGTTCACTTTCACAACTGAGCAACGTCGAACTGTTTGTGAATGGATTAGTCAATTACGCATGCCAGATGGCTACTCTTCAAACCTTGCAAGGCGTTGACACTTTTGAAGAGAAAGTATACTCTTGGAAGAGCCATGATTGCCATGTCTTCATGGAACAATTGATGCCCATTGCTCTCAGAGAATTACCTAACCATATATGGAAACCATTAGCCGAAGTAAGCAAATTCTTTAAGGATTTATGTTCAGTAAGCCAAAAAGAAGATGATTTGCTGAGGTTGGAGCAAAACATTGCAATAATTCTTTGCAAGCTTGAGCGAATATTCCCACCTGCATTTTTTGATTGTATGGAGCATTTACCTGTTCATTTGGTGCAAGAGGTTCGACTTGCAGGACCTGTTCAATACAGATGGATGTACCCACTTGAAAGGTATTATCTTCTTAATGTTTTAATTGTGCTTTCAATAATCATATAATTATATATTTAACATTACAAATTTTATTCTTCCAGATATTTAGGAAAGTTGAAGAAAACCATTAAGCAGAAGGCGCGGGTGGAAGGGTCAATTTGTCAAGCATATTTATGTCGGGAAACTGTTAATTTCTGTTCATATTATTTTAACTCAAATGTACTGACATCTAGAACACGAGTACCTAGAAATGATGATGGTGGACCACGTGTCACATCTCCCAAGTCATTACAGATTTTTAATCACTCTGGTCGCACAGCAGGTGCATATAAATGCAGATACTTAAGCGACAAAGAATTGACGTCTGCAAGCTTACATGTTTTGATCAACTGTGATGAGATGAAGCATTTGCTTGAGTAAGTCGAACCAAAAAATTTTAAATATACTAGATGACCTTATCAATTTTTTGTATTATAACTGCATTTGACATGATAGGTAAATTATCTGTCTTAGGTACTTCATCCTCTCACACGCGCAACATGTTCAAGAGATTAATTATTTCATTGAGCAGCATTTCGCTACATGGTTTAAGGAATATGTACATACGTGATTCCATATTTTATATATGAATTTCTTATTTTCTTAAATTTGAATGATAAATAATCTAGTCAACTAACCTTACATTATCATGTAGGTTTTTGAGCTGAGTAACGGAATCAATAATCCAGCACTCCATGCACTTGCTTGGGGACCTAATCGACAAATCAAAAGTTGGAATAAATATTATGTGAATGGGTGTAAGTTTCACACCAACAGTTGGAGCAAAGGGAGGAAAACATGCAATAGTGGTGTATGGGTAACAGGTACTGCTGATGATGGATCTTCAAGTGACTACTAAGGAATATTGGAAGAGATTGTAGAACTGCAGTATATGGGATCACGTAGTCATACTGTTGTGCTGTTTCATTGTAGTTGGTTTGACCCAACTCCGGGAAGGGGTACACGTACAGTTCATCCAGAGTACCAGATTGTTGAAGTTCGACATCAGGCAAGGTATCAAACGTATGACCCATTCATTATCGCGAGACAATGTAAACAAGTTTACTTTGTCCCGTGCCCGCCAACTGTTAAAAACAAATTAAACTGGTGGGCAGTCATTCATACCAAATCAGCTGGCCGTATAGAAATTCCCGATTTATTGGAAGTGGCTTACCAGAATGAATCCAATCAGCATGTCCTAACAGTACCCTGCGATGAGATCAATGAGCCCTTAAATGATGATAATTTTGTACCACAAGTAGTGGAAGCCAGTATAAATAATGAAGATATTTGTATAAATGAAGAAGCACCATGTACACCACAAGAAAGTGATGATGACGATGAATATGACAATTATAGTGATGGAATATGAATAATTTTATATATCTACATGCATGTGGCTATTTTTTTATGATGAATCCTAGTAGATATGTGATCATTACAGATATTTCACTCTGTCATGGTTATTTGTCTAAGTAAATCTTTTAGTCATGTACAAGTATATCAGTAATGATTAAGAATATATATATCGTGTGGCAAGGATAGCAACCCAAAATTAGAAATAGTGAATATTTATAACTTCCTAAAATATATTACAATAATATCATTGAAGAAATGAAATATTATTAACTACCTATAATATATTAAAAGAATCTTATAATCTCAAAATTAGAATATTGTGACACATAATTTTTTTATATCAATTACTCAATAATAAATAAAATATATTTGAAAAATAAGATCATGGAAAGTTTTCTTATTCTGCAAAGCAATAGTAATATTACGTACTCTACAAGGTATATGTTCATGTCAATCACATCGCAATTTATTATATTACGTATTATATAAGTTAAATATCATGTCAACGTACTATACAAATATATCATGTCAATCACACCATAGTCAGAGTTTTATTGACCAACTATAGAGAAATGTTTTGTTGTTCATTTTTTATTAATAATTTATTAACTACCGACCAACTACCGACCATATCGTTGGTCAAAATACTATACCGACCAAGTAGCGACAAGGTCGTTTGTCAAAATATTAATATGTCAACCTCACCCTAAATCTCAACTTCGAATAATGATGTCTGTAAAAAGATATGAACGAATCCTACTGTTCCTCACCCTCCATTATATATAAGCTTACCATTTTTCAACAACACATTCACATTCATCCATTTTTCTTCCTACTCTCCCTCCGACGCAACTCTTTCACTGCCTCCTCAAGTTTTCTTTGGTGAACTGTGCTCTTCTCCAAAGATGTCACAACCTACAAGGCAACCCGCCAATAATAGTAACAAAGATAAGATGATCAGGAGGTGTGAAGCGGCGACATCATCGGCAAAGGCATCACACGCGGAACTTCCTCAATCTCAAAATATTGACCGTGGATTAAGGTTTCCGGCATTCCAAGCTTCGTATCGGTTAACGACACCTATGACTGATCCGAATCCCGCATTAACGACACCAGTTGCTGGTCGCGGATTTGCCTTTGCTTCGAGACCATCTACGGCGCCAGGTAGCTCTCTTTTTCAGTCAGAACAATATAATCAATTATTGCACAAATGGGGGTCAGGAACACGTATACGCCAAGTCGAACACACTTTATACACACCTTTAACAGATTCAGATTTGCAACGGATGTATCGTGCACCTGTCGATTCCCAAGGTCAATACATATACGGTCCAAGAGACAATGTTTACATTCCAGAACCTCCCGTCCGTGATTTGAGCCAAGCAAATGATGCACCCCGGTTCAATGTCCCTTTTTACACGAACGAAGAGATGTTCGGATCCGATGAAAATGTACCTACCCGTACTTCACCTTCCACACGGCCAGCTGACATGGACGACGAATGAGAAGAAAGTGATGAAGGTGAACCTGATGATTCCCCCGCCCAGCCTTCTCATTCAGGCTTTGAACCGTCAGGCAGATATTTTCTAATGCGAGAGGGTACCAATGGGTAAGTGTTAAAGTTAATATTATTATACAAAAATACATCTTAATATGAATATTTTATAATGTACTTGTCAATATCTTATAATACAGGTATAAACCATCTAAGAGGGGAACTGAAGCAATTTCAATGGTTATTCGTAATCACGTCAAAACATTTTTTAAGAGCTAGGCCGATATTCCAGAAGAATTTAGACGTGCTTTATTTTCTGAGTGGAAGGTAATATACACATAATTAGTATTTTATTAATTATATGAAATATTTTGATTAATTTTATATTATTATTTGGTGAATATTGTTTCATCAATACGTGTATTGGCATCCCAATGACGAACAACATATGTGGAAAGCATTTAATAAAAAGGCTGGTAAAAGATTATGTGAGATGTACCGAGCTTCAAGACTAAAACATCGCCCAAATTTGATTGGAGACCAAATGTGGGAAGCCTTGCAAAATCACTGGCAATCAGAGGAGTTCAAGAAATGTTCTGAAATAAATAAAAATAACCGTAAATCTGAAAAAGGTGGTTCTGGATATTGTGGCGGCTGCATTTCGGCTGGGACTCATGCTTTAAATATGGTAACCATTGAGCTACCATGGTATTTATACCTATCGATTAATTATTTTTTATTTGTACTATATTTTTTAGATGACAAAAATAAATTCTCAATAACTGTAGGAGAAGAAATTGCGGAGAAAGCCAACACATACAGAGATATTTAAGAGACTCCATTTGAAAAAGGCTGACAAGACATGGGTAGATGAACGATCACGTATTACTCAAGTACGTCGTATACACTTTTTAAACTATGTAATATTAACTGCATATTTAATTCTATGCAAACAGTATGAACTTATTACATGATCGTTATTGAGAAAATGTAATAAGTTCATACTGTTTGCATAGAATTAAATATGCAGTTAATATTACATAGTTTAAAAAGTGTATACGACGTACTTGAGTAATATGTGATCATTCATCTACCCATGTCTTGTCAGCCTTTTTCAAATGGAGTCTCTTAAATATCTCTGTATGTGTTGGCTTTCTCCGCAATTTCTTCTCCTACAGTTATTGAGAATTTATTTTTGTCATCTAAAAAATATAGTACAAATAAAAAATAATTAATCGATAGGTATAAATACCATGGTAGCTCAATGGTTACCATATTTAAAGCATGAGTCCCAGCCGAAATGCAGCCGCCACAATATCCAGAACCACCTTTTTCAGATTTACGGTTATTTTTATTTATTTCAGAACGTTTCTTGAACTCCTCTGATTGCCAGTGATTTTGCAAGGCTTCCCACATTTGGTCTCCAATCAAATTTGGGCGATGTTTTAGTCTTGAAGCTCGGTACATCTCACATAATCTTTTACCAGCCTTTTTATTAAATGCTTTCCACATATGTTGTTCGTCATTGGGATGCCAATACACGTATTGATGAAACAATATTCACCAAATAATAATATAAAATTAATCAAAATATTATTCATATAATTAATAAAATACTAATTATGTGTATATTACCTTCCACTCAGAAAATAAAGCACGTCTAAATTCTTCTGGAATATCGGCCCAGCTCTTAAAAAATGTTTTGACATGATTACGAATAACCATTGAAATTGCTTCAGTTCCCCTCTTAGATGGTTTATACCTGTATTATAAGATATTGACAAGTACATTATAAAATATTCATATTAAGATGTATTTTTGTATAATAATATTAACTTTAACACTTACCCATTGGTACCCTCTCGCATTAGAAAATATCTGCCTGACGGTTCAGAGCCTGAATGAGAAGGCTGGGCGGGGGAATCATCAGGTTCACCTTCATCACTTTCTTCTCGTTCGTCGTCCATGTCAGCTGGCCGTGTGGAAGGTGAAGTACGGGTAGGTACATTTTCATCGGATCCGAACATCTCTTCGTTCGTGTAAAAAGGGACATTGAACCGGGGTGCATCATTTGCTTGGCTCAAATCACGGACGGGAGGTTCTGGAATGTAAACATTGTCTCTTGGACCGTATATGTATTGACCTTGGGAATCGACAGGTGCACGATACATCCGTTGCAAATCTGAATCTGTTAAAGGTGTGTATAAAGTGTGTTCGACTTGGCGTATACGTGTTCCTGACCCCCATTTGTGCAATAATTGATTATATTGTTCTGACTGAAAAAGAGAGCTACCTGGCGCCGTAGATGGTCTCGAAGCAAAGGCAAATCCGCGACCAGCAACTGGTGTCGTTAATGCGGGATTCGGATCAGTCATAGGTGTCGTTAACCGATACGAAGCTTGGAATGCCGGAAACCTTAATCCACGGTCAATATTTTGAGATTGAGGAAGTTCCGCGTGTGATGCCTTTGCCGATGATGTCGCCGCTTCACACCTCCTGATCATCTTATCTTTGTTACTATTATTGGCGGGTTGCCTTGTAGGTTGTGACATCTTTGGAGAAGAGCACAGTTCACCAAAGAAAACTTGAGGAGGCAGTGAAAGAGTTGCGTCGGAGGGAGAGTAGGAAGAAAAATGGATGAATGTGAATGTGTTGTTGAAAAATGGTAAGCTTATATATAATGGAGGGTGAGGAACAGTAGGATTCGTTCATATCTTTTTACAGACATCATTATTCGAAGTTGAGATTTAGGGTGAGGTTGACATATTAATATTTTGACAAACGACCTTGTCGCTACTTGGTCGGTATAGTATTTTGACCAACGATATGGTCGATAGTTGGTCGGTAGTTAATAAATTATTAATAAAAAATGAACAACAAAACATTT
Organism: Lagerstroemia speciosa; assembly: GCA_037672795.1. Classification (NCBI taxonomy): domain Eukaryota; kingdom Viridiplantae; phylum Streptophyta; class Magnoliopsida; order Myrtales; family Lythraceae; genus Lagerstroemia; species Lagerstroemia speciosa. The sequence goes on along the minus strand of CM075302.1, from coordinate 198,801 downwards.
CTCTATAGTTGGTCAATAAAACTCTGACTATGGTGTGATTGACATGATATATTTGTATAGTACGTTGACATGATATTTAACTTATATAATACGTAATATAATAAATTGCGATGTGATTGACATGAACATATACCTTGTAGAGTACGTAATATTACTATTGCTTTGCAGAATAAGAAAACTTTCCATGATCTTATTTTTCAAATATATTTTATTTATTATTGAGTAATTGATATAAAAAAATTATGTGTCACACTATTCTAATTTTGAGATTATAAGATTCTTTTAATATATTATAGGTAGTTAATAATATTTCATTTCTTCAATGATGTTATTGTAATATATTTTAGGAAGTTATAAATATTCACTATTTCTAATTTTGGGTTGCTATCCTTGCCACACGATATATATATATTCTTAATCATTACTGATGTACTTGTACATGACTAAAAGATTTACTTAGACAAATAACCATGACAGAGTGAAATATCTGTAATGATCACATATCTACTATTGGGATTCATCATAAAAAATAGCCACGTGCATGTAGATATATAAAATTATTCATATTCCATCACTATAATTGTCATATTCATCATCATCATCATCACTTTCTTGTGGTGTACATGGTGCTTCTTCATTTATACAAATATCTTCATTATTTATACTGGCTTCCACTACTTGTGGTACAAAATTATCATCATTTAAGCGCTCATTGATCTCATCGCAGGGTACTGGTAGGACATGCTGATTGGATTCATTCTGGTAAGCCACTTCTAATAAATCGGGAATTTCTATACGGCCAGCTGATTTGGTATGAATGACTGCCCACCAGTTTAATTTGTTTTTAACAGTTGGCGGGCACGGGACAAAGTAAACTTGTTTGCATTGTCTCGCGATAATGAATGGGTCATACTTTTGATACCTTGCCCGATGTCGAACTTCAACAATCTGGTACTCTGGATGAACTGTACATGTACCCGTTCCCGGAGTTGGGTCAAACCAACTACAATGAAACAGCACAACAGTATGACTATGTGATCCCATATACTGCAGTTCTACAATCTCTTCCAATATTCCATAGTAGTCACTTGAAGATCCATCATCAGCAGTACCTTTTACCCATACACCACTATTACATGTTTTCCTCCCTTTACTGCAACTGTTGGTGTGAAACTTATACCCATTCACATAATATTTATTTCAACTTTTGATTTGTCGATTAGGTCCCCAAGCAAGTGCATGGAGTGCTGGATTATTGATTCCGTTACTCGGCTCAAAAACCTACATGATAATGTAAGGTTAGTTGACTAGATTACTTATCATTCAAATTTAAGAAAATAAGAAATTCATATATAAAATATGGAATCACGTACGTACATATTCCTTAAACCATGTAGCAAAATGCTGCTCAATGAAATAATTAATCTCTTGAACATGTTGCGCTTGTGAGACGATGAAGTACCTAAGACAGATAATTTACCTATCATGTCAAATGCAGTTATAATACAAAAAATTGATAAGGTCATCTAGTATATTTAAAATTTTTTGTTCGACTTACTCAAGCAAATGCTTCACCTCATCACAGTTGATCAAAACATGTAAGCTTGTAGATGTCAATTCTTCGTCGCTTAAGTATCTGCATTTATATGCACCTGCTGTGCGACCAGAGTGATTAAAAATCTGTAATGACTTGGGAGATGTGACACGTGGTCCACCATCATCATTTCTAGGTACTCGTGTTCTAGATGTCAGTACATTTGAGTTAAAATAACATGAACAGAAATTAACAGTTTCTTGGCATAAATATGCTTGACAAATTGACCCTTCCACCCGCGCCTTCTGCTTAATAGTTTTCTTCAACTTTCCTAAATATCTGGAAGAACAAAATTTGTAATGTGAAATATATAATTATATGATTATTGAAAGAACAATTAAAACATTAAGAAGATATACCTTTCAAATGGGTACATCCATCTGTATTGAACAGGTCCTGCAAGTCGAACCTCTTGCACCAAATGAACAGGTAAATGCTCCATACAGTCAAAAAATGCATGTGGGAATATTCGCTCAAGCTTGCAAAGAATTATTGCAATGTTTTGCTCCAACCTCGGCAAATCTTCTTCTTTTTGGCTTACTGAACATAAATCCTTAAAGAATTTGTTTACTTCGGCTAATGGTTTCCATATATGGTCAGGTAATTCCTGAAAGTAATGGGCATCAATTGTTCCATGAAGACATGACAATCATGGCTCTTCCAAGAGTATACTTTCCCTTCAAAAGTGTCAACACGCCTTGCAAGGTTTGAAGAGTAGCTATCTGGCATGCGTAATTGACTAATCCATTCACAAACAGTTCGACGTTGCTCAGTTGTGAAATTGTCCATTCCCTCTGTCAATTAAGTGCAATTCAGGTCTTCTACAGTAGTTGATGAGATCCATTCTAGCCTTTATATTATCCTTCATTTTATCCTTTATATCCATAACTGTGTTGAAGATGTTATCAAAAAAGTTTTTCTCTATGTGCATGACATCCAAGTTGTGACGAATCAAATTATCTTTCCAATACGGTAAGTCCCAAAAAATACTCTGCTTGTTCTAGTTATGGTTAGCTCCATATCCTGGAATCTTGCATAGACCACCATGTTGAACTACTGTTGGAAGAGTAGAAACAATTGAGTGAAGCTCCACAGCCGTTGGAAATGGGGGTGGAACAGACCGATCAATTCATCTTTGGAAGAATTTTATTGAGTTGGACCTATATGGATGTGTTTCATCGAGAAACTGTCAATGACAATCAAACCAACTAATCTTACCACCATGCCTTAGCCTGAAAGTTTTAGTGTTGGACATGCAATAGGGACATGCAAGCCTACCGGAAGTCATCCACCCAGACAACATACCATAAGCTGGGAAATCACTTGCTGTCCACATCAATGCAGCTCTCATTTGAAATGTTTGCCCTGTTGCCACATCATAAGTGGGCTCCCCAACTTCCCACAGCAACTTTAGCTCTTCAATCAGTGGTTGAAGGTATATATCTATATTACTTTTTGGATTGTGGGGACCCAGTATGATACAAGTCAAGAACATGTATGGAGCAGTCATGCACATTTCTGGTGGTAAATTGTAGGGTGTAACAATGATAGGCCAACATGAGTAGGGGACACCAGAGGTTGTAAACGGACAAAAACCATCTGCACATAATCCAAGTCTCACATTACGAGGATCGGCTGCAAAATGAGGGTATTTTTTTTTTATCGAACTCCTTCCATGCTATCCCGTGTGAAGGATGAGACATGACACCATCTGATCTCCAGTTAAGATAGTGCCATGTCATATGTGGTGTTGAACTTATTGACGCATACAATCTCCTCAACCTAGGGATTAATGGTAGGTAATGCATTCTCTTTAATGGAATTTCCTTACTATTGCACCCTCCTTGTGTAAGACGCTGTCTGTATCTAGCTGAACCACAGAACTTGCAACTGCGAAGGAATTTGTTATCCTTAAAGTAAAGCATGCAACCTTTCCGACAGCAATCAAAGTTAATGCTAGTTAAACCAAGTTTTGCTAAAGGTTTCCTTGCCTCATAATAATTTTTTGGAACATTATGACTTGATGGTCCACACTCACCAATTAACTGGAATATTTGATCCACGGCATCATGAAAAACATTCCAGTCTGATTTAATACTCATCATCCTAACAGCAACGGAAAGCGGGGAATGTTCCGTGCATCCTGGCCACAATGGCCTTTGGCATTCTTCTAAGAAATTGAAAAAATTTTTAGTATCATCATCTATCTCGGGTTCTTCAAACGTCTCTTACTCGTCATAATGGTCATGTACATTGAAATCATTATCATGAGTACTCATTACTTCCGTAGATGTTTCATAACCCTCCGTAAAACCTTGCATTGCAATAGCATCATTGACCATATGTCTAGATATGTGGCGAGGATCATAATACTGATCTAAAGGTGGATGACTTGAAGAACCACATTCAAATGATTGTTGGAATATATCAGATTGATATTCTTCTCCATAATCAATCCAACACCAATAGTTTGGTCTAAATCCCCGTTTGTAGAGATGTTCCCTTACATCATCAGGCAATAATAAAATGCTTTTTTTGTAACACTTCACACATGGACATCTAATCTTTCCATCTGTTAGAAACTCTATCAAACCAGTAGCATGGTTAATGAATGTTTCAACACCATGTAAGAACTTAGGTGTTATTCCTCTACGGCCAGGATGATTTCTATTATACATCCAAGTTCTATGTGATAGAATATTCATCTGTAAAAGATTTCATATATTAATAAATTTATTACGAAAGAAATTTTTATTAACACTATGTGAAAAATTTAAAATATATGAATATTGATGACTAAACATGAAAGTAACATAAATAATCTTGGGTCAAACTGAATTATCACATCATCAAAAAATAATTACAATCGAAAAAATAGTTAAACACCTTCAAACTAATTGTTGTAACCAGCTGTGCACACAATACTTGGATTCTTCTTTACTTTCAATGCTTGTTTTCTGCAAGTCTTTTACATGAAGATCGGTAAAAATATGTAAATGCAATAGGGGATGGATTGGGTATATGAATATATGAACTCCTCCGCATATATATATTGATGAAATAAAGAGAACAAGTCACGAGAATAGAATTAATAAAAGTCTGTGCTACCTTCATACTTGCGTGCATATCTTAACAAATCTGTGAACCTAATAAAGCCTGTGCTACATTGCGTGCATATCTAAATAAATCACTGAACCTAATAAAGTCTGTGCTACGTTGCGTACATATCTAAATAAATCTGGAAAGATTGATGGAAAGTGCAAATTATTGATTATTTTCGACCATTTACTGACCCATTATCGATATGTGATTAATGACCATTACAGTATTTTTTATTTACTGACAATTTAGTGACCAATTACCGACAAATGATTTCATTTATGTCAAAATTTTTCGACCATTTAGTGACCAATTACCGATAAATAATTTACGGACCATTTAGTGACTAACTACCGATAAATGATTTTGCGACCAATTACCTACCAATATTTTTTGTCGAAATTTTCGACCATTTAGCGACCAATTACCGACAAATAATTTAGCGACCAAGTACCAAGGAAACTCTGGTCGGTATTTTGTCACAAAAGCAATCAAAATTTTTCGACCCCCTTAGTTGTCTAAAATTGGTCGCAAAGGATTATATTAGTCAAAAAATGGTCGCAAGCCTCTCGATAATTTTACCAACATTTCATTCATTGATAACATCTTGTCGCTAAAACATAATTCTCTTGTAGTGAATGGAGATAGGAAGCCACTGAAGAGCTAATTCCTCGAGCCACCACTTCGAGGTTCTGCTCCCAACCTTGCTGTTCAGGCTCTTCTTTCTATGGACTGTGAACGAGAATAAGATGCCCAAATCCCTGGAGTTATCTTCTTCCTCTGTAGTCTTCCGCAGAAGAATTAGCAACATACGCCATGGGGTAATAGGATTCTTGAAGCACTTCAGAATCCAGGGAGATGACAGACTCCGGTGTTTCATTTAGTTAAACGTATGCAAGATTTTGTCAGGACCATACATAGATTACCCGAAGCAATCTGCTTGTTGGCTGCGCTGCCTGACCGGTTGACCGTTGGAGCTGGCTAAAATGGGTAGCCTCTCTCTGTTGTTTTAGACATCTCGAATCTCGAGACACGAGCTATGATGGAGCATCCAGCGGAACCGAGGACCCAACTTATCTTAGATGCTTATTCATTAGTTGTGAAGAAAATTGCTGAAGATAAATGTGCTCTAACAAAGCTTTGATGGTTGGTTAATTTCATTTTCCTGCCTATGGAATGAGAGAGAAAATTATGCTTACTAATAATAAGCACATTGAAGACTAAAAGTAAACTGCAGAAAACCATTTCATGTTCGAAAGTGTTCTTAGTGATGCCCAAGTCTTGAAAACCACTTGATAAATGCAGGAAACAGATGAGAAAAGAAGCATTATACATTCTCATGCATTATACATTCTTATAATATCAATGCGCAAGTTTTACACTATCAATAGCTCATTTATTCACTCCTATTTACTTGGTGTCCAGTAAACAAACCTTATCCAGAGAAAAAATGTTTAAGCAACTGTAAAGTGAGCTGTGAATCTCGTACGAGTTTGGAGTGGACGGGACAACATCAACCCACTGCTTCTCATCCAATTCAACATGTTGGTTTGCCTTTGGAATGGCAAAGAACTGAAGGTTGTCCATCTGCTCTGCCAGCTTGTTCAGAGAGCCCAAGGAGAATATCATGTCAAAACTTTCGCCCGAATGTTGAAGCTCTTCCCAGATCTGAATCCCAATCTCTGCCTCCTTTGATTTCATCAACCCAAGAAGCAGCTCTGGTGCACCCAGTAAAATCCGATTGATGCTACATACCTGCAGTAAAAATAACGCTCAGAAGCCAATCCATGTGAACACCAAGGTTATATAAGCTCTCCTATAAAATATTGCCCAATTCAACTAACACAATGCCTTCACATCGAGCAACAAAGAGATTACCAACCCGCATATACTCCACACCAAGTTCAATAAGAATCTCAGGAATACGCTGTGATGATAACGAGCTTATTATTCCTCCAGATCCAACTGGTGATTGTATCATCTCCCAAGGAGATTTCATCAGAATCTTATGCCTCTTCTGCTTTTCTGTTGAAGAGCTGACAACGGGTAGCATCTCCTCTTCCAAAAACCAGACCTGGAAGGAGGAAAAGATGTAAACTTTCAAACAGTAAAATGTAATTACAACAACTGCAATGTACACTGGTCAAATATTATGGAAATCTTCAAGAAGCATGCTCACCTTCTTCGGGTCAAATGCGAAATAATCATTTTCCAAGAACAACTTTTCCAAATGTTTGATTTGATGAGATGGGGAAATCAGAATCAGAGGTACAGATCCACGATCTTCCACCTGTAGTATAACATCTCCATCAGTCCATATAACGAAGACATTCAGTTGAAGACCCACATTTCCATCCTTTTTTTCTCTTAGATTGAAAGTAGTTTCTCTACTTTCTGCTGTTTGTGCAGGTCAACAGATGACAAAAGATATTGAGCATTCAGGAATATAACGAATAATTAGACAAACTTGGGTATTATAAATAGTTTCCTTGCAACTAATTACTAGAACAAAAATATTACACGAGACAAGTGTAACAAGCTGCAAATAGTACTCAAAGTGGTATTCTAGATAACAAAAGCCTGCATCTGTAAACACTAAAAGATGAACACACTCAAATTGATAACATGTTGAAATTGTTTTGACCTTCACAAGCTTCTGCTCATCACAATGCAATGTCTGAATGAGGATTTCTGAGACAAGACCAGGATTGGAGATATCCAGTCTATGACTGCCATTTACAGCGAGTAAAATGGCTACTTTGCCCTCAGAAATGAGAGGGTTCCCATTTTCATACAAAGCAAAGTTTGCTCCCAGCTTCTCTACAGCTGGAACAGGTATCTTGGACATTATACCACCGAGGAACTTATCTCCATTAGGTCTGATATAATGAAAGACACAACTGTTACAAGTTGTTGGAGATGCCAAAGCAGAAATCCATAATTGCATAGTAGAAACTTAGTTATTGTTTACCAAATTCAGCAGCATTCATAAGTGTAGAGTTGTAAAATTTGAAATTATCTGTTCTTTATTCTGAATGTCAATATAAAAAACTTAAATTCTCTGGGCAGATTATGCAAGACAATGTTAAAGACTCACATTTCAGAGGATATCTGAATATTTTGCAAAGCTTGTCGAAGCAATTTAGAGTTTACGCTCACAATCTGATCTGCCAATAACCTCCCTTGACTTCTTTCTCCATATCTAAATCCATGAAACACATGTTGTTGCTCCAGTTCACACAGCTTCTTTTTGGCATTTATGAGGCGTTTTTGGAACCTTTTCCTTTCTTTCCACTCCTGATCAATTTTAACGGCAAATGCAAAGGCTCCTTAAGAGATTATATCAGAGACCTTGATATCAGCAAAGGATTAGAACTAACAAAACATTTGTAAAATGAAAAAAGCATGACTCACAAGCTGTCTCCTTTCTTTCTTAGAAATTGTATCTGACCGCAAATTTAACTCAAGGAGTCCCTTCGGAGGTGTAATGAGCATCTCTCTTCTGTTTATGTCAACATCTGGGACAATTGCTTCAACAAATGGCACCCATATCAGACGATCAGAAGCACCAATTTCTTCTCCCTTTGACTTTCCACTAACATCAAGTGAATGCGCAGGAGAGTCTAGTTGAACATGCAGAAGATCGCTAGCGCCACTGTTATAAACACTCACCACAGTGCCAATTGCTTCAGCAGTTTCCTAAAGAGTTACACAGCAGCCATTAGATATCTGATAGTTCAGTTCTGGGAAATCGTCTCATACAGGTAAAAAATTACATAAATCCTATCAAAAAGATGCAAGGCATTGAGCAGAGATGAAAATTGCACGACATATCAGAAATTATTGTACGAGTTTTTCAACAATATCAGAATATTGGGAAAATCCAAACCTTGTGAATAACTCTCATGCCAACAAGGTCACGAGTGTAAAACTCCCCTGCATCCAAGTCTGGTCTGTCTCTCCCAGTAACAAGTAATGTTGAGCCAATAAGTTGTTTGGCCTGAGAAAATTTCGAAGGTGTTTATTGACAGATGCTTGGAGGCCAACCGATAATACTTATCAAAACAATGATCTAAAACATGCAGTTATGAGAAGAAAAGGTTTATTCAGCATTCCTAAGCGTTTGTGCTGGTGAAATTATTAGACTTAAGGGCACTACAGTGTCATAAGAAGTCAAGTTGATATTTGAAAGATAGGCAATCTGCCATCATACTTATAGTGCTCAAAATAGCTGCACTAAAAGTCTTGGAAGAAAATGGGATCTAGGTCATTGATGAAATATGTTCTTATGCTCCAGTGACCAACAATGTCGTTTGCCTATTTTCGCCAGATACTTCAGCTGAGGTGTCACCTCCACATCAGAAAAATTATTCAATGAACCGAATCCAACATAGGACAGCTTCTCTCATACAAATGATCGGAAAATTAACATAAAAGATGATACGGCATAATATCCCTTTAGAAAGAGCAACATTTCATGAAAATGGAGGTTGAATTTCTTTTGAGCAATAAATAAGAAGAGCGACTCTGATTAATTTATATTTGACGTATCAGTTTTCCACCAAATGATGCTTTCGAGAAGCCTAGGTCTAGTAACAATAAAAACTGAAACAAACATATCATGAAAATCAACAGAGCTGAAGTATCACCCCTGTAGATATTTCAGCTTGACAATGATTATGCATCAACAAAGGAAATAACCCAGCAATAACTGGACATGGAGGGTTCAATGAAACAAAAGATCCAGTGGACTGATCCTATGACTTTACCTCCAACTTAAGCAGAAAAAAGAACTATAATCAGAAGAGGAAATTTAAACAAGTTTTGTGCTTGCTGAACTTCATCACAAATGAAGCAAAATTTCCTGCTTGGACGTTACCTGTTCTACTGTGTCAATATCTTCAAATTTTAGTATCCAACTCTTTTGTCCAGGGTGTCCTCTTCCATCAACCAGATTAATTTCTTTGATAGTGTCTCTACCAGATATTCGTTGCTTTAACCACCTTCTCCCAGGCTATACACAATAGATTACCATATAAGCAGGTATTACAAAACACAATATGAGTAGAAGTTCATGCACTTGGAAAGTTTCAGGAATCCCTGAGAGATTTTCCACGTATTGTTGTTACCTCACAAAATCGCAGTTCAGGAAAATCAGTGGTGGGTTTAACACAGATCTCCCCTTGCAGCCCATGAATTCTTGATATATATCCAACTTCAATATATCCAGCTTCCATCGGACCGGATTCAATGATCTCTTGAGAAGCTAAAGCAGCAAAGGCGACACACAGAATAAACAAATCACCAACTGACCATCAAGAAAATCAAACTAACGAAAGGTTATCAACACTAAAGCATGAGTGACTTCAACTTTAGGAGATTCAGCCAAGAATCAAGAGGACAGGTAAACCTCCTCTAATCCCATATAACTACAAAATTCGAGCCTTGCACACACCATTTAGCCTCCACATGGTGTAAAGAACACAAATTGGGTGACGAACAACTCAATCAAGCCTCTTATCATCAAATAGCCTCCAAATGGTTTTGAATACCTCATAAATAGAAAAATTCAAGGAAACCAGCTACTATCCCTCTATTCAACATGAATCTAAACCCACCAAGACTTATTGCATAATTACAACTGCTATCACTATAATGTTATGCAATTCTAATGCAAAACCTGACATTTTATGTGATCAAATACTCAAAAATTTCACTTCTTTTCATCCTATTTTACTCAATTTACATTGAATCATTCCTTTAATCAGCAGTATTCAATGGATAGGAAATGAACAGACGAAGTACTAAATCTAGACACATCAGTTCCAAGAGCATTCATATCACACCATAATTACCAGCATAAAAACACAGGAGGAATCGGTAATGGTTTCTTAGCGGCATTTCAACTTACATAATTTCAAAAGCAATAATTTCAAGTGACTGACGTAAAATAATGAAAACTTCATATTTCTTACAAAAACACCATCAATCAGAACTCGGCAACATCCAAACTCAGCACCTTCTAGGCAAAACGTACTAATTTCAAGATTGTTTTCTCTTCACACGTAGCAACAGCAGCCAAAGAAAATGAACTGCTGATGTTGTAGAATTTCAATCCTTACTTAACACTTCCTGAACCCGGTGTTTCGGTACTATAGTTCAAACAGAACAAAAGGAAAACCTACTAACCCAAAGGTTCCAGACTCCATCCATGTTCAACACAGACACCACCCAGATTAAAGGGGGAAAAAAATGGAAAACGAGAAGAGGCTGGGAGTTTAGGACCATTGCTTCGCAGAGGGGAGAAGGCGGTTCCGCGATTCTGAAAGTGCAAGACCGGCAACCACGACAGCGAGGAGGCTGACACCAGGGGTGGAAGGCGGCTCTGGCAACAGGGAGCAGACAGCCCAACAAGAGGGGGAGGAAACGTTGAAGAGGTTACGGGAAAAGAGGCGTGAGAGCTAAGAAATGAATTGCTCTGCATCATCGAACCCTTTCAGTGACTGAAGCCTGGAGGTCCAAGCAGACGAAGACGAAGACGAAGACGAAGCCGGTGCCCGTTAAAGCGCGGACTCCTGAAGATTTTTATCTGGGGCGTAATTTCAATTCGCTCCCCATACTTCGAGTCATACAAAAATAGTCCTTTCAGGGCAGTCTATTTCTATGCATAGGCGTTTGTACTTTTTCTATTCGATTTAGTAACAATTGCTGCACTATTAATACTTCTCGAGAAAATACCTTAGGATAAGCAAGCACCTCTTATTTACTCTAGCTTGTACACTTGTTGGCATGCATGTGCATGGCCGCGCAATTAATCGAGTGAAATTCGAATACCTCTCGATACATTAAAAAAAAAAAAAGTTATCTTCAAGTGCCACCAAAAGTGTTATTTTCGTAATTTAATACTCACTCTTATATTATTTAATAAGGGCGATATACTATATTAGAGTCATCCTCTAAACAAATTATTAGAATGGACTTTTGAATTTGGGTTTTGGCAAAATTTGATTTTTTTGTACTATACTAGACCTTTACGCTTTGTTTGAATTGAGGGATTCAGAGGAATTTGGAGGGGGATTCGAAGATGCAATCCCTCCAAATCTCACTTTTTTAATTTCTCCAATTTGAAAATTTTTGAAAGGTTAACAAATTTTTAGATAAAAATGTTAATGGTAACTTTTTAAAAGAAAATTCGGACGCGTCATAATTCCCATTATATAATTACCAACCACACCCATCTTCTCTTACTCGATCATCGTCGAGCCACGACCACAACACGTTTTCCTTTGCTCAACCACCACTAGGTCGCAACAACCGAGCCTCCCAAGACTATCATGAAATCACAACTTGTTTAAGTTTGAGGATCATCATGAAACCACTGTACCTCTCTTACGTATTTCTCCCATTCAATTGATTTTCAAAATTAAAAGGGTAAAATGGTAAAATTAACTTTTTTATCCCTCCAAATCTCTCACCTAATAATAGTATACAAACGGCGTGATTTGAATCGAAATCCCTCTAAATCCATCCCCTCTAAATCTCTCAATCCAAACATAGTGTTAGTGAAGCAATGTTGACAGTGCCGGTTTTAGTATTGATTGTTCTATTTATCGGATATATTCTTAATTAAACACGAAAATTCAAATATTATATAGCGAGATGACGAGATTGCCATCACTCCTACTCTCCTTTTATTTAGAAAAGAAAGATTTCTCATCAAATATCATTAAGGGAAACTAGGACACAATATGCGTTCCTTCTCAAAAATCTCTATATAATAGATATATAACGTGATCGTACTCATGTGGTAATATAATCAATAAAAGTCAACCATTCTAATATATTTTTCATTATTGAAAATAAAAAAAATAATTTTATAAACAACCGAATACCGTAACACTTCTTATAGTTATCGGCTAAAATATGGTCGCAGATTCCACGGTACGTTTACGTCAAAATATAGTTAAATTCCCATCCAAATCAGTCAACGCTCTTCGTGAAATTTTCCGTAGGCATTACGTCCACTGTATGACGAAATTGATGTCACGATTTCTGTTAAAAGGTTGGCGCAATTTATATGCAATTATTGACATCTTTTCGGTAAAATGTCCTCCTCACTGCAATGCTTTTTAGCACCTCTTTGTCGACATTCCAGAGTGAGAGCAGAAAATTCCATGCATATTTCCATTTTTTTTTTTGTTTAGTATTTCCATGAGTTTACCTTCAGCATTTGGACAAGAAATTGCAACATTTTCCAGCACTTTCTGTGCAACTGTTGGACAAAAATTACAGCCCTTTTTAAAATGCTCTGTCTACTCTTTCCAAGAAAAGTGGAAGCAAGACTTGGACAAACAAACATAGTCCTGGCGTCCAAATACATGCTAGCCCAGCGTCTAGACGAAATTTTGCGAACTCTAAAATAGCTTTTTTTTTAATAATCCATCAATATTGATTTAATAATTTAATTGCCATACATTTAATTGTCATTACACCCATGAAAACCCTCGTACATTAAATATTTTAAATTAAAATAAATATTAGAAATATTCATATTAAACAAGACCAATAGCTAATAGCATTAAAATAAGCAAAAAGTCATTTATTAAAAAAAAAAAAGGAACCAAAAAGTCACATATTTCATATACTTATGTCCTACTTGTCAGCTTGAGCATCTTCTACATGTTCATCGACTCTCCCTGAGTTGTGGAGTCACTATCATCGGGACGTCGTTATTCTTCAAATCCATGCCGTGTAGGGTGAATTGGGCGACGACTAGCAGGAATAGGTGGAGGGCAACGGATGGGAGCAGATGGAGGGACGTCATCGTATTCAGTCGATCGAATGAAGTCGATCACTTCCATTCTCATCCCATTCATATGATTAAGTATAACGCCGTTAACTATTTTCATGTTCTTTCCTTTCAGAATCCAAATGGCTTGCTTGCTTCTTGTTATCTAAAAAATATATTTACTAATAATAATAATAACAACAACAAAAATAAATGAACAAATAAACATAGAAGGCAACGGTCATGTGCCGTTTTGGAAGGTAACGGATAAGTTGCCATTAACTTTGAAATAATTTGGAGGAAAAATCGAATTTCAATTAAAGAGACACGACTCTTCGATCGAATCTCTTTGAATAGACATGTTTATTCATTGGTAACTCTTTAACATCTATATCTATGTGTCGTGTGTAAGAGAAGTGGTTGATGTTCATACACTTCCAATTTCTGTTTGATATTTACATTGTTCTATTATATTTTATTTATTTGACTTTATTCTTTCGAGTTATGATCCTAATGAGGGAGTTTCATGTTTGCAGCGAAGAAAGACGAAGCTCTGAGTGGAGAGATCTTCTGTGAAAATATCATCAAGTTGCTCATCACTATGGGCAAAACCGAATGAGAAGCTGTTGCTGAACGACTCGTTCACAAAGAAAATGGAAGTCTATCTCAATATGCTTCATAAGATGTGTAGAAAGATAAATGGCGAACACGTTATCACACCAGAAAGTTGGAGAGTGCAATAAAGGAAGTCCAAGCTCTTGTAGGAACGACCGAACACAGATCAACTCAGCAGTAGTATTTCCAAGGCTTTTGTATTCGGACTTTGTGCTAGATTGAGCAACCGTAAGTTGTTTCTTGGAATTCCAAGAGATTAAATTCGACCCAAGGAAGATTGTAAACCCTCTAACAGATCAGTGATCATTTGGATTGTTAGCCTAGTCTACATCTGAGAAACCATGAAGCAAAAAATTGCGATCCCATCGAATAAACAAACCATGGTTGTGGTCCCTTTTAAATAATGTAAAATTCATTTTACAGCTGTCCAGTGAGACACAAAAGGGCAATGCATGAACAACTACACATGTTGTCCCGTATAAGCAATGTCAAGTCTCGTTAGAGTTAAATATTGGAGAGAACCAACAATCTGTCAATAAATAGTTTTATCGAAAAGGGGTACCATGCATAGACAGACAGGAACCTAATCATGAACCTTGCAATCCACCATGGTGGCTCGTTCAAGAATCTTATGAATATGTTTGGATTCAATCAGAAGAAGCTCTTGAGCAGCATTATGTGCTTTAATGTCGGGGAAAAAGTGCAATGCATCTAGATCCTTCATGAAGAATTCATAAGAAAAGGCTCATAATAATATTATCAACATAGATCAATATGAACATCACATAAGAAAAGGCACGTAATATGTAAAGGGACGTCTTGGTTGTAGAACCGGTGAAATCCAATTTGATAAGGGAGGAGCTAAGTTCGAGAAACCATGCTTGTGAGGCCTTTTTCAGGATATAGAGAGACTGATGAAGCCTTCAGACATAGTCAAGTTAGAGAGGATCAATGAACCCTGCAGGCTATCGTATGTAGACTTCCTCATCCTGGTATCTGTGAAGAAAACCCATTCCTAACATCTAATTAATGTATTGGCCATTGTAATGATGCGGCAATAGAAAGAACTGGATGAACTATATTATGCTCAATGACAGGGTTGAAGGTTTTGTCGTAATCAGTACATTTATTCTTCCTCAAGAATAATGAGGAAGCAAGAGGAGGGATTCAGGAGGAAGGGGCAAAGTCCATCGCTGCAATGGAAGTCAACTCCCTCCCAGCTTCATAGGCAGAAGATACGATCGAATTCTGTATCATCCAATTGATTTGAGACTCAACTTGTGTGCACCCAAGAGTCCAAGATATTTAGCCCTTACTCTTCTTCTTCTTCAAGACTGAGTTGCATTAATAGGGCACTAGACCATTGATGGGTGTTAGTAAGGAAGCAGACGGAGCGAAGAAATTAGAGGAATCACTAACAATGGCTCAGGAGATGTAAGTGAAGAAGATAGAGGAAAAGGGTGACAAGTCACTGGTGATTCATGATCTTAACTTTGAGCTAGGATGAACAAAAGTTGAATTAGAGAAGAATGACTTGATATAGTTGATATTCCTTATTAAGAAAGTTGTAACATGTACAATCTTTTTTTTTTTGGTAAAAAGGATAATATCATTAATCATAAACCATGGTCCTCAGCCATAGTATTAGTATAAACTAGCCTGGGGTACGAGACCCCTAATGCATCAGCAAGGAGACGAGACAATAGCCCATTAGGCAGTTCATTCAACAAAATGACGACTCGATAGAGGTATAAGTCGGAAGCATCCTCACCTCCTTACCTAGTTGATTCGCAACTCCATTAGCTTCCCTCTAGATGTGTCTCACTTGAAGACCTGGATCGAAGCTGCTAATGACTTGCAATCATCAATAAGCGCCATTAGTGTAGTGTGCAATAGGGATGACCCCCAAATCATGTCATATACAACCTTAGCATCCACTTCCACGATTAGGAAATGAATGCCAAGGTTTTTGGGGAGTTGGAGTCCATCCCGTGATCCCTATAGCTTCGCAAGTAAGTTGTTGGTCAAGCCCAAAAATCTTTCGAACCCTTTCACCCATTTGATCGCTGAGTCTCGGATTACTCCTCCCACACCTGCCTTTGAGGGGGAACCCAAGGCCGAGCCGTCAGTGTTTAGTTTGAAGCACCCATCCATGGGCGGGAACCACCCAACATAGATCGTGGTTCGCTTGGTTGGGAGGGAGGAGGTAAAACAACAAAGTACTTAGCCAGATTCTCAATGCATCTTTTATCCAAATTCCCCGAATGTATTATTCCTTCGAAGATCATAGAATTCCATTGTTTGCATATTAGCCATAAGGGCATTGGAAACACTATACTCCAAGGTATGCCTAAGAGATGTTTCTCATAGGCTTCACATTTGTAGTGGATCCAATCTCTAATGGGCAATTTGAAGGTAGCCCATTTGGAGCTTGGGTATTGGATAGCAACCCAGAAACCCCAGGCTTGAGGGCAAGTCTACAAAATGTGGCCGGAATCTTCCTCCTCATCAGGACATAACTGGCAATGTGGCAACATATTCAACCCCCTTCACCAAAGATGTTCTGCCGTTGGAACTCTCCCATGGCAACAAAGCCAAAGGAAATGGATGATTCTAGGATGTGCATTGATCCTCTAGAGCCAGTTCTATTATGTTAAGGGTGCACTTGGATTTCTTCCACATAACAAGGCGTAAGCCGAGCTAATGGACTATTCTCCATCCTTAGAGGACTCACATAATTATTTGTCTTAGGAACTCCCCATCACAGATCGAGGAATGCTCCTCATTTGATCAATAAAATCCTCCAATAGTGTGAAGGAAAGATGTGCCAAATACCATGAGCCATCAGGATTGAGAAGCTCGGACAAGAGAATTTCATTTTCTATATCCAAGACTGGGTCATGGAGTATCTCCCTAATGCAGTGGGAGCCTATCCACTTATCATGAAGAAAGTTAATGTTTGAACCATTCCCCATGGCCCACATATGGCCCATACTTAACACCTGATTGCCTAGTTGAACTGCATGTCTATTCAAAGTAGAACCACCTAATATTGGCCCTCGAGAACCCATATAGCATGTTTTTAGGACTCTAGCCCAAGGAGCATCACTTTTGTTCAGTTTCCAAGCTAAGGACCCAAGCAAAGCCAAGTTTTTAGCCTCAGATTTTTGTATTCCTAGACCCCCTCTCCTCTAGGTAAAGTAATAGTCTCCCAACCAATCAAGTGAATCTTCCTATGGGACTCAGTCGACCCCCATAAGACGTTTCTATTTAGTCTATCCAACATGTCACATGTTTTCTGAGGAATGGCCATACATTGCATGATATGGTTTGGGAGACTAGCCAATGTGGATTTTATCAAGGTCACTCTCCTTGCCAATGATAGATATTTGGCTTTCCAACCATCAAGTTTGGCCTTAACCTTTTCTATTAGAAAATCAAAGGTCCTTGTCTATGCTAGAGACAAACCTAAAGGGAAGCCTCATTATTTATCCGAGGACTCTATCTTGGGACAACCCAAGGTGGCCAAAATTTTATTTCTCAAGTGAGAGGGAGTGTTTTTCGAAAAACAAATCCCTGACTTAGGCTGATTTTCTGACCAAATAACAAGCAAAAATCTCTAAGTACTTTAGACACAGTCTCATAAGAGGAGGCATCAATGGACCTAAACAAAAGTACATCATTAGCAAAAAAACAAGTAAGAAAGATGGAGTGAATTTCTTGGTGACTGGTTGCCCTCCCATTTCCCTTGGTTCATTTCGTTTGGGATCATCAAGAACAAGTATTCCATACATAATACAAAAATGTAGGGAGATATCAAGTAGCCTTGTCTAATCCCACGAGAGGGACAGAAGGTTTCCATTCTTTCCCCATTGAATAATATAGTGATCCTTGCAGAGGATACACAATGGAGCACCATGTTCTCAAAATTTTCCGGGAATTGAAAGAACAATAAAACTTTTCTTATGAAGCTCCATTCCAGCCCATCATAGGCCTTTTCTAAATCCAACTTAATGATCATGACTCGTTTTCTCCCTTTCTTTCTATTAAGGATGGAGGAGGCTTCTCTAAGTAATACAACATTATTTGCAATTCTCCTTCCCGGTACAAAGCTAGCTTGAAAGGGAGAGATGAGATTGTCCAAAAAAGGTCGCATTCAACGAACCAGAGTTTTTGTAATGACTTTGTAACTCGTGTTCACAAACTTATGGGATGAAATTGAGAGATCATTTCCGGGATAGGCCTCATAGGTATTAATGAAATAAGAGTGTCATTGGCCTATTCTAGAAATTTTTTCCCGCAAAATTTATTTTACAAAAGAGGTACTAGAGTCTTTGACCACATCCCAGTTCTTTTGGAAAAAATTGGGTGCAACCCATCCAGTCCTGGGGCTTTCCTAGGTACATCTAAGGGCATTTAGAACCTCTCTTTCTATCACATCAACCTGAAGGACGTCTTTCATGGACCGAGGTATGGTCGAGAAATTGGGATCTCTTGGACACAAACCTGTTTAGAGGGGAGATTCTTTGAAGAAAAATAATTGTTGGAAGAATTTTTGTATCATTTGTGAAAGATCCTCTTTCTCGAAACACCAAACCCCATTATCATTTTTTAAACCTAAAATTTTGTTGAAATGGAGATTTATTAAGGTCGAAACATGAAAAAATGTTGTGCTTCTTTCACCCTCTAGTAGCCAGTTAGTGTAGGATTTAAGTAACCAAAGTTCCCTCTTATCCCGAAGAACTGACTGATATTCCTCCCTTAAAGTTTTTTCAAGTTGTACTAGAAAGTTAGAGGGTCCTTCTACCATTTTCCTTTGAATCATGAGAAGCCTTGCCAAGACTCTTCTTTTCTAATGAAAAACATTCCCCAAAACTTCTTTGTTCCAAATGATTACTTTGTTTCTAAAGCATTCTATTCAATTTTCCAAGATATTATCCTTGTCTCTCCAAGAATCTTTTACAATTTGCTTAAAAGAGGGGTAGTTTAACCACATAGTTTCAAAATGGAAAGGTTTTTGTCCCATTGCAATCCTTCTGGGGTTGCAAGAAAGAAGGACTAGGTGGTGATCTGAATGAACCCGAGGGAGATGCTTCACCTCTGCATTAGGAAACATTTGTCTCCACAAAGGATTAGCAAACGCCCTGTCCAATCTTTTGTGGATCAAGAATTGGATAGGCCGAAGATTTGTCCAAGCAAAATGGGGACCAGTAGAACCCAAATCAGTTAAAGAGCAGTTATTGATCATATCATTGAATTGAAGAGTCTGCATCCAGTTGATCGCTCTACCACCCAGTTTCTCTTCTTGGGATAAGACCTCATTAAAATCTCCAAAAACTAACCAAGGAGTATCCATAGAAGCAGTTACAGCTTCAAGGTTTTCCCATAAAACTTTCCTCTCCCTATATTTAGGACTAGCGTATATAGCAAAAAGTAGCCAAGAGCGATTAGAATTTTGTACATCCATGAGGACATGAATCTCCTATTCTGTAGATGCAAAAACTCTGATGGTAAGCCAATGAGTGTTCCAAAGCATCAGAATACCACCTCTCTATCCAATAATATTTGTGGCAAACCAACCGTCCAAATGAAAATGTCTCACAACATTTGGAGCCTGATTAGCAGGCACCCTCATTTTAGTAAGGATTAAGCAATCAGGTTGGTGCACCTCCACTAGATCTCGAGCTGTATTCACTGCATATTCATTACCAAGTCCTCTACAGTTCCACAGTAACATCTCCATCCGGAACAATTTAGGAAACATCGTGTTGTCCATTCTTTCACTGTGTAAATCCATCAGTTCATCTGGGAAAAAACTTGATCGGGAGGTCTTACTAATCTCATGGGTCTCATCCCAATGTTGTACCTCCATCACCCTCGAATAGGCATTAGGGAGAATATGATGCAAACTTCTATTACCTCTATACCCCTCTGTGGTAGGATTTTCAAACACTTTGGAATTTGGACTGCCCAGATCACATGCAGAGACGCATTCCACATTTGGAGCAGCTTCGGGGCGTTCATCATCGTGATTGGAGTCTCTAGCTGCAACTGTCTCGGTGAGAGGAAGATAATTTGTCGATTAAAGTCTCTCCACAGTGTTTCGAACGTGTACATCGGTACTGACACTAGGACCACATAACCTATTATTTGGTGAGGGTGATCTACTACGGCTTGTAAATTTGGGATGGGGATAATTGTTAAGCATGGGAGAACTTCGCTCGGTACTATCGTTGCTTCAAACATCATGTTCGGCCAAGTCACAACTCCCAGAGGAGCGTCCCTGAATTGGTATCTTCTCTGCTAATATATAACACTCCATGTTGTTTAATATGAGAACATCAAGCTCCTCATTACATTGTTCATCCGCTTATTTGGGTCCATGCTCATGGTCCTGTGGATCGCTCAATCCCTCCCAACTCTTCTCTATCGACTACTTGCATGAAAGAGATGAAGAAGGAAGCAAATTAGGGTTTTAACTAGAATCCTTTATGGATTTTAGTTTAGGGAACGAGGGAAAGGGATCAACAGCAAAGGAGCCCTTCACCTTATGGGCCACATGGCCTTGGCAATTTGTTTAGGGAGGCCCATTTCCACGAAGGGCTGCATTGGGCTCAACATCTTTGTCCAGGTCCATTGGACATGCTGACCTGCTCGAGTCCTCATTTCTCCTCGAGCGCCAGCTATTTTCTCTCCCAAAGTTTTAGAGTGATTGTTCTAATTAAGCTCTATCGTTGTATGACTCAACCGTTGCTGACTTAGGGCAGATGGGCCGCTCTAAGCAGCTTGGTTGACACAAGTTCTCTGTTGCTGATGTCCTCTCACAACTTGTCCTCACTCTCTGCTTGGTCTCATGTCACCTATCTGGCCACATTTACTGACCGCCCTTCTATTTCCGATGAGTTTGTTTGATTTGTTACCAAGGTCAAGCGGTGATATTCTCTCTTTAACATCATCCTTTCTCATCACATCTTCCATGGAGCTATCTCCCTTAGTTGCAACTTCATCTTCCATGTCTCCCGTGGTTGAGGTTTGGTGGATAGACGAAGGGCATTGTTCCTTGCGATATCCCACAATGGCACATTCAAAGCACAAAGTACTAATTCCTTCATATTGGCTGTCCAGTACTTTCTTGCCCACTCACACCGCTTTTGGCAAAGGGCTGTTAAGATTTAATTGCACACAAAGTCTGATAAAATTTGCCCTCTCAATCAAGGCAATGTAACCATCCACCCTCAGTAGTGGCCTTATCAATTCTACCATCTTCTTGGATATTTCTCAGGTTATAATATTCCAGTAGTAATTCGCAGATGCATAGTCAGTGTACAACAGCAAAGAACGAAGCCATGAATGGAGTAAAATTTCGTTCCCACATTCGAACAGTCAGAAAGGGGCCACTGATGAACCAAGGACCTTCCCTAAGAGCCTTTGCTCTATTAGTTCTATTTTTGAAGGACACTACAAAAAAGCCATATCCCACATCAACACAGCTTATTTCGTCTCATGGATTCTGCAAAAATGAGAGTTTATGCTTAAACAACGAGATTTCATATCGCTCTCCCAAGCAGTTTCACTATCAGAGAATCTCTCCAAGGAGCATGGAGCATTAGTTTCTCTCAGCAAGTTAACAGAAAACTGGGGATGTCTTCAATCTCCTTCGACTCAAAGTCATCATCTGTATCGTTATTGTATTCATTTTATAAAGGCCTGCTCATATGCTCTTGGGAGAGATCCCACTACCTTATCTTTGTATGAGGGAGCATTTTTTAGTTGTTTGGGTTGCTTTTCAATCTTTGTAGTCGACGGCCATATGTCATTCTTCATCCTTTTGTTGCGACGTTGAATCTCATCCGCTTCCTCCTATGAGATTTCATGAATCTCTCCTTGAAGCAAATGTGGAGAGTCGCTTCCGCCTCGAGTATTTGGAGAGAGCATGTCTCTCTCTCACAACTGTAACATGTATAATCACACAAGATGGATACGGGTTATGTTTATGATTATTATATGGGTTAATATCTTGGACCATTGGGTTCAAGATATTAAGAATAGGTAAACAAGCAAAGTAACAAAAAATGAAGGGTATTGAAGACATAGAGAAAGGTTTGGGAATCCACACCTTGTTGTAGTGTGTGGGTGTATATTTTATACATGAATTTTATGATGTGAAAATGGTTACAGAATATTATAGTTACATTATAATAGAAAGTTTTAATACTTGGCATATAAGGTGTGACTGATCCATAATTCCCTCCATTACTCCTCAAGCTCAATGGGAGGAGATTGAACATTAAGCTTGGAACGAAGAAGAGTAAATCGGGAAGTAGAGAGGCCTTTGGTAGAACATCAACAATATGTTTAGACGTTCCAATGAAATGAATGGTGAGCCGATGTTGAGAAACACTTTCACGAACAAAATGATAATCAACTTCGATGTGCTTAGTTCGTGCATGAAAAACATGATTATCCATAAGAAAAATGGCAGAGAGATTGTCACACCAAAAGATAGGAGGAGAACATGAGTGAAGTCCAAGTTCCTGAAGGAGAGACTGTATCCAGTTTAGCTCAGTAGTGGTATTAGCAAGACACTTATATTTCGATTCAGTACTGGACCGAGCAATAGTCGGTTGCTTCTTGGAACTCCAAGGAATCAGGTTTGACCCCATGTAAACAACAAAGTCACCAACAGATCTACGATCATAAAGATTGCCAGCCCAGTCAGCATCAAAGAAGCTATGTAAGGAGAAGACTGGGTTTCATCAAAGGTGCAAACCAAAAGTTACCGGAATCCTTCAAATAGCATAGAATTCGCTTAACAGTTATCCAATGGGCCAAAGAAGGCTTGTACATGAATTGATAGATGTGTTGAATAGCATAAGAAATATATGGCCTCATAAGTGTCAAATACTAAACGAAACCAACCACTTGACGATAGGATTAGGGATCAGGCAGAGGATCATTATCAGAGATAGGGAAATGAGAACCAAACCCCACTGGTGTGGAGGCAGGATTACAATCCAGCATATTCGTTATGGCAAGAATCTAGCGAATATACTTCAACTAAGTCAAAAGAAGCGCCCCCCCCCCCCGAATGAGGTCGCACTTTAATGCCAAGAAAGAAGTGAAGAGGCCCTAAGTCCGTCATTGAAAATTCCTTGTGCAGAGTGTCTAGTAAACTAGTAAAGGAGCATTAGGGGAGCCAACTAAAATTATGTCATCCACGTAGAACAGGAGAAATGTCACATAATTAGATGACAGGAAGATCAATAAGGATGTGCCAGCAACATAACTAATAAAGCCAAGCTTCAGTAAAAATGTGTTGATGCACAAGAACCAAACCCAGTGGACTGTTTGAGCCCATATAAAGAGCGGCAAAACTTACAGACACAATGAGAATTCATCGGATCACAAAAACCAAGAGGTTGCAACATATAAACTTTCTCATCCAAATAACCATGAAGGAATGCATTCTTGAAGTCTAATTGTCGAATAGGCGATTGAAAGGAGATGTCAATAGACAACACTACACAAATGGTAACGGGTTTTGTAGGACGTCGAAACTTCCGACTTGAGAAAAAGAATAAGGACCATGAGGCACGCACGAGGCCTAGCTTGGGACTTTAAATCGGTGTTAGATTGGAGTCGCCACTAAACCGTTTATTAAGGCCGTTTAGGCGCCTAAGTTACTAAGTGATCATGATACTAACCACCTAGGTTGTTGTTGGTCTTGAAACCGAGATTTGAGTCCGGAGGTCCTGTTACGTATCTTGAAGCTCGAAAGCCAAAATACGCCCAAACTTGGTACCCGTCCCTAGGTCTAGGTCGTTTGTTTGCACATTTTAATTTGTCCAATTATTTCCTTGATCGAAGTTCGAATCGATGGTCCAGAGAGAAATTCGATAATTCATACCACGACCCTAGCATGCCACTAACCGTCCTATTCTAAGTGCGGAAAGTAAAGATTTTCACTATATTCGGGATTACATACATACATCCTCATCTCTCTCTCTCGCACCCACCCAATTACATTGATTCATATAATACATTGAATTTTCCCTTCCCGCATACAATCAAAGTAATACACATCGATGAGAATTCCTCAACAATTATATACCGATCGAATCAATCAAAACAAGTTTTTTTCAAAAAAATGAGAAAGTTAAACGTACGAAAAATTGGGGAATGACGTAAAAATTGGGTTAAATCGTTCAGGACCCGAACAAATCTACCCTTGAAAGATTCAAAAGACATTCCCGAAAATCGATTCGTCTCATTTCAAAATACCCGAACTTGGCCCGAAATATTTCGAAATTTTTAAGGGTCAAACTCTAAGTCTTGGAATACACTTTAACCCACTTCAAAACACACAGAAGTATCAGAGGCTGATCAGGAAAATTCGGGTAGGGTTAGAGTGAATTTTTCAAAGCATGACAAAAATCCCGAATCGATCCGAAATGATCTTAAATTTTCAGGATCTGACCCTAAACTTTAACAATGCCTAAGAACACTCCTAAACACACAAAATGACATCAGGAACAGATCTGCAAAATTCGGAATCAATCTGGACAGATTAGAAAAACAAGGTAAAAGACATCGAATCGATCCCGAAACGATCCAAAATTTTCAAAATAGACCCCCAAATTTTCATGACATCTAAGACCATTCTAAAACACAATAGAAGCATCAGAAACAGAGCTGGAAAATTCGAAATGATGCTGAGCTGGTTTTAAAAAGACTGATAAAAGACTCCGATTCGATCCGAAAAGACTTGAGACTTCCAAAAATGACCCCTAAACCTTAGGAAATATTTAGACCCACTTTGAAACATATTTTTGACCCTAGAGCTGACCTAAGTGCTTCGAAAAAGTGGTCGGGTTTACGAACAAAATTTTGAAACCCGACTTTGAACGATCCTTTTCATCATTACGATTTTTGCACAACCCATTTTTTAGTCATTCCCCGATTTTCTTATACAAAAAAATATTTTTTTTGATTTTCTTGATTTTTCTATTTTTTCATTTTATCATTTCTTATATTTCCTTAAAAAAAATGAGCAATATATATTCATTCTAAAAAACCTAACTAACAAGTTTTCATTTTTTCAAGGATCCTTTTCCATATTTCCATGAAAACATGAATCCTAATTTTTTTATTTTCTCATTTTTTGTATTTTCTATTTTTTCGTAAAACATTTTGAAAAAGGAGAAAAGAAAATAAAAGAAAACAAAAGAAATTATTTACAAGGGTAAAGCCTAAATCCCGATCAAGAAGTTATACCTACAACCGAGTATGATGATGATGATGTCGAGGAATGAACAAGACTTCGGCTCGGTTGATGTCGAACCCGAGCACCTTCGGGATTTGAGGAAGACTCGTCGATTCACACGGACTCGGGCTTGGTCTTGATGATTTGCACGGGCTCGGCTCTGCTTGAATTGATGAAGAACTCCAAGTTGGTGTCGGAATCGGGCTCGGGTCGGCGGCGGATCCGAATTTGGAATGGGATGAAGATTCTTGAATTTTTTTTTGCTCAACACATGAGTCTAAGAGTGGATATTCAAGAGAGAGTTCAAGGTGTGTTTTTGATGTCTTCAAGATGTCCAAAATCTGTAAATGAATGGCATATTTATAGAGGAAATGCTGTGGGGGCTGAAATGTAACACACCAGAAACTTTAGGGGCTGAAAAGAGAAACGAAAATAGAAAAAAAAAATAAAATAATTAAAAAAGGAAAAGCAAATGTGCAGAGATCGTAACAGAGGAGCAGAGGACGGCAGCGACGGGGAGGGAGGCCGAGAAGTCAAGGGTGACGGCCGGAGCAAGACGGCGCCGTACGGCCGATCAGAAGGCCGGTGCCGTGCACGGCAACCGGTGGTACGAATCTCGACAGTGAGGAGGAGAGATAGAGAGAGAGAGCCGGTGTGAAAACGATCGGGGAAGCTCGGGGAGGTCAGCAAGGGCGGCTCGTCGACGACTAGCGCTGGCGGATGTCAGAGGAGGTGGGTACGGCGCCGGAACAGACGATTTCGGCGCCGAAAGGTGGAGAGAGAATGAACGGAAGTGACCGGAGAGGGAGAGAGATAGGATCGGGAATGGACGGGGATGGATTCGGGGTGGAGCCGGGAGCTCGACGGGGTCGGCGGTGTGGCTAGAGGTGGCCGAGAAGGCCGTCCGCGGCCGGCGTTGAGGCTGGCCGTGACTCTCTGTAAAATCGCGGGGGAAGGAAGAAGAAGATGCACTGTTCAATCAATCAAAAAAACTTTTTTTTTTTTTTTCATTTCAATGTGCAAATTTTTTGGTAATTTTTTCGTATGACATAACATAAAACAAAGTGAAAAAAATTAAGTTTGAAATAGGATTAAAATATGTGACACTAGTAGGAACGAAACGGGACTTTAATCGGGTCAAAATCAGGTGTCCACGAACACTGTGTTCACTTCCACTTAACCCCCCTTTTTTGTATTTTCAGTTTTGATTTAATTTTATGTATGAAATAGAATAAAATAAAAATAAAGATAAAAATAGAAAAATTAATATATCGAAATAAAATTTAAAATATGGGATACTAAAAGGAACGAAATGGGATTTGACCGGGTCAAAATCGGGTGTCTACAGGTTTAATAGCAAGACTGAATGTAGCATCATAATCAGTACCTTCCTACTGAGAATAGCCATGAGCAACCAATCAAGCTTTGAAGCAATCAGTGGAACCATCTGGCTTCTGTCTGACTTTGTAAACCCATTTACAACCGATAATTTTCTGATCAGAAGGAAGATCCCATGTGGATTATCAAGCAACACTTTGCATTCCTCATGCATGGCAGCAACCCATCGAGCATCCTCGAAAGCTGTAGAAAATGAACATGGCTCTTGAGCATGAACCTAAACGGAGAAGGTTGATTGGAAAACCATCTCGGTGGTAAAGAACCATCTTGTGAACAAGTAACCATTCTATGTGTCTGTTGAGACAGGGCAGCTGTACTATCAAAAGTAGGCATAACAGAGGGATGAAGAGAAGACCTGTCACATATGATGCTATGCCAGGAGATGGAACTACTGCTGATAATGGTGATGGAATTGATGAAGGTAAAGGAAGAGGTATAGAAAAAGAATAGTCAAAAGTACCTATAGGATGAGCTGTCGAGGATACAACAAGAGGTCTTGTTAGTGCAGCCGATAGTCACCTGAGTAGCATATGGAAGACAGTGCTCATAAAAAAGAACAGTTTGAGCAATGATAATTCTGCCAGAGGAAGGATCGAGACATCAATACCCATGAAAATAATGGGGTACCCCAGGAAGACACATGGTCTAGATCGAAAGGCAAGTTTGTGATGAGCATATAGACGAAGGTAAGGGTAACAACAGTAGCAAAAAACCCAAAGAAAATTATAATCATAAGGCAAGCCATGAAAGAGTTGAAATGGGGAGGAGATTTGAAGAGAGTGAGTAAGGAGACAATTAATGAGAAATACAGCCATTTCAAAGGCATAGGCCCACAATCTAGTAGGTAAATGGGAGTGAGCAAGAAGAGTAAGTCCCATGCCAACAATATGTTTGTACTTGCATTTGACAAAAACATTTTGCTAAGGGGTATGATGACATGATATTCAATGGACAATGTCATTATTTTGTAATTCTTGTTGAAAGTCATGAGAGAGAAACTCTCTGGCTCCTTCAAATTGTAGAGGTTTAATTTTTCGATCAGATAGATTTTCAACTTGAAGACGGAAAGCACAAAAAAATTGGAAGGACATCAGCTCTGGATTTCATAAAAAAGAACCATGAAAACTTACTGAAGTCACCAAGAAAGTGAATGTAATAAGACTTTCCAGTAGAGGACAAAATAGGAGCAGGTTCTCCAAACATCAGTATGAATCAATTATAAGGGAAACGTACCTTTACTCATTGTAGATGGAAAACAAAATTGAGAAAATTTTCCAATGCAGCAGGAAGAGCAAATGTGATGTATATGATCATTCTTAAAAGTATGAATAGAAGAGGACCAAACTTTATTGACAATAGAAAAGGCAGGGCGACCGAGACGCTAATGCCACAAGTCATTCATTAATTTTCATTTGAATGATAAAGTTGGATCCGATTGACTTATGACAAGCCATTCATTAATTTTCCCTAAAATGTTTATTTTGAAAGTGTTAGATAATCATCATGCCACAATATCCGATTTGGTATCGGAATTAGATATTCCATATCTTGTGGTTAAATAATATCTTTCTTATGGAAGGATAGATACAATAATATTATTCTGGGAGGTTCTTAACTCAGCTTATTTAAAATGGTCCGTGTCACCATCCCATCTAATAAGGGGTAAAAGATCCTTTCAGTTTTGTCTATTTGTTTGTCCTTTTTTCAAGTTTCCTACCTTGTTTGCGATAGATCAACCTAATCATACATCTATTCCAATAGATTTAAGTATGCTTCCGATTAATTCATCTCTAAACAAATTCAACATGTAAATCTAGGGAATGTTGTTCGGTTTAAATTTATTACAATGCAATCACACGTCTGAGCAATAAATCCACAAATGACTCGTAGGCCTCCCGGAGTAAGGAGCTCTTAGTGTCAAACACGAAGTAGATATATACTTTGCAATCGCAAACCATCCATAACGAGCTAGCCACTGGACAGGCACGCCACAACTGATTTGCCAAAGCAGCCCTTTGGCAGCAAGCATTACCGATTTATTAATCTCAGCTTCCATTAGGTTGTGATGACTCATTGATTGATCCCATCCACGAGGGAGGCAGCATTCCCGTCTGCTCCTGCACGGTCTTCAAGAGTGGCGGCAACATTCTGTAGACCCCAGCCACTTCCTTCATGGCAGCATTCCCTGGCGCACTGGGGCTGCTTCCTCCTTCAGCAGTCCAAACACTGATTTTTGGCTGGAGGCCACGGATGGCCTCTGCATTGGTCTTGGCAAGCTGCTCAAACAGCCCACGTTCGATCATCAGGTAGTCCCTCAAGGCCATGTAGTTGCCACCAAGGGCATCAAGGAGGGTCTTGAGATACACGCCTTGAGCGTGGGCAAGGGCCATGAGCCCCTCAGCCTCCTTCTTCTTGGTGTAGAGTTGTGCATCTGCCGACTGCTGTTTCACATAGAAAGCTGCCTCTGCTATTGCTTTTTGGGCCTCGGCATCCTTCTCTTTCTCATACAAAGCTGCCTCTGCTGCCTTTTGTTTCTTGTACAGCTCCCAGTTGGCCTCTTGTACCTTCAGTAGACATAGTCAAATGTAACATGAGGATACATCCAATTACAATGAAGTGGCTCTTTATTTTCTTCGCTGATCTGTCTTTAGCAGCTTGTCAATATCACGCAAGACATTGTCTTCTTAAATTCATTTGTTGCCGATCAATTTTGCTTGAACATTGAATTCATTAAAAAGGGTTGATCATTATGGATTACTAGGAAATTATCGTTATCAATGTCAATGTTCTTGATAAGTATGTTCCTTGCAATATTCATCCAATATTTATAGTTATGCAGCGAATTGTACTTTGTACAGCAATATTACGCATCAGGTATGACGGAGCTAACCATTCTTACGTTGAAGATATCAAGAATCAGTAAACAAGCAAACTAACCAAAAAGGAATCACAGAAAAGAAAAGGGTAAATAGAAGATAGAATACCTTGGTTTCGTATTCGACGCTAGCCTTGCTAAGGAACTCGGCCTTGAGCTTCTCTGTCTGTGTCTGAGCGTTCATCCTCTCCACTTCTCTCTGTAGCTCAGCCTCCCGGAGAGCCACGGCCTTGGCCGCTTCCACCTCTGCCACCTGGGCCTCCCTAGACCACCCTGCCTTCTTCTTTGCCAGTTCAGAGTTCGCTGCCGCCACCTCAGCATCCCTCTGGGTCTCGTAGACCTTCACCTCTGTTTTCACCTTTATCTCCTCTCTCTGTCCTTCCCCCTGCCTCTTTATTGAAACAATCTTTGTTTCTGTGTCGATCTTCGCCTTATTCTGCAGTGTATGGCCCTCCCTGACGACATGGAAACAAGACATAAACAATACATAGTCAGGAATTTTCCAATCCTTGAGCCCAGTTGAAGTATGTCACTTAGAAGATTATTTCCACTGTGTGATGGCTTTGGAACATTCATTTCTTTGTGTGCATCTAGTTTCCATGTTCAACTCCCTTGTTCTTCTTACGAGAAAGCAAACACATATGGTCCATAGATTTAAATCATGGTCGCGGGTCACGTAACGGTCGCGTTGCGATTGTAACAGATTCGGGTCTTCGCGGCATTATATAACGGCATTGCAGATGTTGCGGTCCTAATTTTTCTTACACATCTAAAATGAATAAAAATAAAAATAAAATATGGTCAATTTCACTCTCGTTATCACATCTAAAACAATTTCGGAACAAGTTCTATACTTTCTTGTCAAATAAATGTGAAGTAAATAATACATGAAGATTATGTTAGGTAAATCTCTTTCAAATTCTAAAATGTGTAAAATTTTTGTTACAGTTTTAAATAATCAAATTTATACATGTCAAGATATGAATGATAAATTATACAAGTAGTGTCTTACATTGAATCTTCACCATATGACATATGTTAGCATTTTTGCACATATAATGTCAATATAACTTCATATCAACATATTTTGTTATAAAAGAAGGTGTCAAATGTATGTATTTTCAACAAATTTGAAAAAGAAAAATATGAAAATGTGTATAAAAATGTAAATAACGGTATAAATGTGAAGGAAAATGGCCGTCACGGCCGTTACGGCCGATTTTTGGTCCGTTATGCCATTACGTAACGTCGTTACGGCCACGACTGCCAGCGTTTTTATTTCTGGCCGCAATATCGGCACGGAACTTCCGATACCGTTGCGTAATGACTGCGACGGACTGATTTTTAATTCCATGATATGTTCCATATTATCGTCCCGGATTAAATGAACTGCAGATCGAAGAAAGTTGCATCTTTTCACCTGTTTTGTCAAGAAGCCAAGAAGACTCGTTCGGCTCTGTTCATCTCTGTTTTTCAATTTTCTTAAGGCAAGCATGTTCTCTCTTTGATGAGAAAATACATGCCTTTTGAGTATTGAATCATTAAGATCTCTTGCAGCGTAAAAAAATTTTTAAAATTGATGTTTACCTTTCCTTGGCACCAATCTCACCCTTCATCCTCGCCTCAGCCACATCAATTTTGGCTTGGTTGGCGGCTTCCTGCTGGGTCTTCTGGCCCAAATACGAAAAGTACTCGTGGCCAGGCACGTCCACGAGCTGCTTAACGTTAGCATTGTATATCAACAGCCCGAACTGGTTGAGCTCGAGCTGTACCTTCTCGAACACCTCCTGCTTGAACTCCTTAGTCCCCTTGAAGATCTCCTCCATAGTCATGGAGGCAGCAAGGACACGGGTCTCACCCTCGATGATTCCTTGGACGAGCTCCTTAACGTGGTTGGAGAGCTTGTCGTGCGGGGAGATGAGCTTGGCATATTTGTTGAGGCTGTGCTCGTCGTCCAGGCGGGGGCCAATGGTGAACACTGCCGGCAAGACGAAGGGGAGCTTCTCAGCGCTCATGGCCTGGACCTCGAAGGTGTAGTTCACAGGGGAGACATCAAAGACCGCGCACGACTGGCCCGGGAGGATCCATGCCTTTTTCGCAAGCTTTATGTCGGGGATACCGACACCGGTGATCACCAAGAACTCCGACGGGCTGGCAACCTTGTACATCTTTTCTTTCCCTCTGCTATCTTTGCTCAAAATCGAAAGACGGGGAAGTTTTTTGAGTTACAGAGAAGTTGTTCTGTATTGTGAAGGATCAGAACGGATGAAGGCGACGCGTACATACTATTTATATGTGTATATATATATAAACTAGTGCTGGCAGCAACAATGAAATTCCCGATGGTGTTAATTTTGGTTCCACTCAGAGAGAGGATTGCCTCTAAATGGGTATGATATATATATATATATATCTATATATAAACTAGTGCTGGACAGCAGCAGCGAAATTCCTGATGTTGTTAACCTTGGTTCCGCTGAGAGAGGATTGCATCTAATAAGTATGTTACGTGTCAGTGCTGACGTAATGCAATAAATTAATAAAATTGGATAATTTTAATTTTTTAATAAAATTCTAAAAAAAAAATCGAATCCTACTAATTTATAATACTACATTAGTACTTTACCCGTTCCCTACAATACTTTTTCCAGGGCAGAGGTGATAAATAGTCAATGAAGTTAGTGCATCTATTTATGACGCGTTAATTAGAAGATATATTTAAGATATTTCCCAGTTTTGTGCAGATATATTATGCTTTGTTTTAAAGATCGTTCAGATTAGTCTTGTAATTTACCGGGACAAATTAGTCT
Organism: Lagerstroemia speciosa; assembly: GCA_037672795.1. Lineage (NCBI taxonomy): Eukaryota > Viridiplantae > Streptophyta > Magnoliopsida > Myrtales > Lythraceae > Lagerstroemia > Lagerstroemia speciosa. The sequence goes on along the minus strand of CM075302.1, from coordinate 166,359 downwards.
TCCCCAATAGCTGTATCTAAACCTGGTTATCATCGGACTTTTGAACCACCTTTGTTTCTAAGCCATGATTTAAACTATGTGATTGACACCAAAGTAAATTGATTCAGATAGTAGGACACCGCTTTCCCATAAGCAATATCTCATGTTTGAGTCTTGCGACCGGAGAAACTTCATATTTGGAGATTTGTACTCTTAGTGGGCTTTCCCAACTTGAATCGGATTAGTCATAACCCATTGTGCTTCTAATTGATAGGAGTTCAGATAGAAAAAGATATGTGATAAGCAAACAATAAGATTCATTGTGGTAGTTCGATACCTTACTTTTTTAAGTAAAAATCTTATATTTCACTGATCAAAAATAAAATATTGTATTTGAGTCTTATATAAAAAAATGTCAAGACAATTTTTTCTTTAATGAACTGACGTAGTTGAAATTGGCCTTCTAAATATGATGGTGGACATTGAAAACTAATAACACGGGAACAAGACGCGTAGTTCAGTCTATTAGAGACTCAACTGGTGTGGACCCAACTGTCCAAGTTACTAGCCCTTGTGCTCAAGACCTCAGCATATCACTCATGCCAACCGGATGAACATCCGCTTGGCAGGACATGTTTAGTGGTTCAGATCTAACTCACATAGAGTTTAGTTAATCTAAAATCCAAAATTTGAATCCTTTGTGTGTGTGTGTGTATATATATGTCAACAATATTTGTTGGAATTGTGCTTTTCTGTCTTGAAATAGAAAATCAGCTTCTTCAACTATAATGGTATTTGTTGCGGCAAAAAAACTATGATAGATATTTAGGGGTGCTATGCTGGTAGTGCCAGTTGAGTGATGGTTGTCAATTCATCTAATATATTCACGGTTGAATATGAAACCCAAACAATACATTGCAGGGAGTCTAACTAGCGACTTTATAAAAACAGTTGCAAGAGACCATAGTTTGTTATTAAATATTTAGAATATTTTACTCATTCCTTGCGCATGCATAAAAGTCAAGCAAGAATAATTTGAATAAGAAATCGATCCTGCTGTATCTACACATCTCCAATTTAAATTGATTTTGATGAATTTACAGCAGATAAACAATACGCGTCAATATGATCTTGTAATTTTGGGGAGTGACAATGATGTTCTTTTTCTTTTTGGCTAAATGAGAGGAAGATAGCATTATTATGTATTCAACCATGAACATATCGGTCGAACTAGATATAAAATCAATGCTTAGTACAACGTAATATCATAAAAGGCCTAGTATAGTTCAAGAGGTCAGTGTCCTCCAAATCCTAGCTAAACAGCCCACCTCCAAGTTTACAAAGAATATTTTTGATAAATATTTAAAAGGGATTTGAACTTAGATTATTTGGACTCAACAAACCAAATAATTTAAATAACTAGATCACTATAGTTGGTGGTATGACATTGATGTTCTTGTCTTAGGACACATTCAACGGATGAAACTTCCCATGTCATAACTTTCTTAAATTGATATTATCTATTTTTCAATTATAATGGAAATTATGGTTTAAAATGCATATATGAAAGAAAGAAAGAAAAAAAGAAATGCATATAAAGAGTCTCACCGTTAAAACTCTAACTTAAAATCTATTTGTTCCACGATGGGGATGATCCACTAAACTCTATTCTCAATTGACAATGCTAATTAGAGAAGTAGTAAATTACAGATTTTCTTAACCATGACATGGAATTTTTTTTTTCAATATGTACATTGTGTCAGTGAAAAATTACCAATGAAAATCTCTCGTTCTATATAACAATAACAATGCACTTATAACTTGGGTTAATTACCGAAAAAAGAGTCTCATTTCTCAAAAAAGGCTAGACATTTTAATTTTGAAAAATTAAATCAGATGATGTCATATAATTCACAAATTAAGCCAAACCTATTAAATTTTTTTAAAAAAAATCATGTAATTTTATTTTATTACTAAATTAAACTTAGCTTCTCTAATTTGATAAATAAAAATTATAATTTATCATTTTATTGCAAATTTATACTAACACATTAAAGTATAAAGCTATATGTTCCTACAGCACATCCTACTTGGTTTTTTCTTATCATATAATTATAAATTGACATAATTAGATTTATCAAAATTAGTGTAATTTTTATCTGAAAATAACTTGATAAATTTTTCCAAATTAAGATAAATATTAGCTATGAGAAATATTTAAAAGAACTTTTATGTACAAAAAACAAGTGTAAATTTGAAAAAAAAAATTCTAAGAGGATTTTATTTTGTGGCAAAAAGAAGTTATAAAGGATTAGACGTTTAAGTTTTTAACATCGGGTTAAATGCTTTAATTTAATTTAATAGTAAAATAAAATAACATATTTTTAATTTTAAATATAAAAAGTCTAACTTCAATTGGAAAGAAAAAAATCGATCACGTGATTTTATTTTTAAAATTTTAAATGCTTGATTTAATTTGAAAATAAAATAAATTCACATGATTTTTATTTTTAAAAAATTAAAATTTTTGACTTTTTCAACTCTCATACTTTGCAATGTAATTTCTCCCTCATAACAAATTAATCGTGTGCCAGGAACCAGATTTGAACCGGTGACACGAGGATTTCCAGTCCTCTGCTCTGCCAGCTGACTTTGGTAAAATAAACCGCATTCGTATTAAGGGAAGTTTCCACATTTCGTATATTTATTTTGAAAAATGCGAGGAAATGCTATTTAGGAAAGGGATGCAAGGGAAATTTCTGAATATTTCTAAAGCATTGTCCATTCTATTAAATTGAATAATACAATTAATTCAAGAGAAAGTAAAATATGTAAAATGTAAAAGGTGTAACCAAATAAAAGAGTAAAATGGAACGATAAAGAAGACATGATTTCGTTGCATCAAGTTCATACGTGTCAAAGTGAGATCGTGCATACGCAATTCCAAGCAGCCTAACAAAGAACATGATGACACTTACTGTCGCAGACATTCGATGATGCCTGATGAATTCGATTGTCACACCGCATTATCGAAGCAGTGCCCCGCACAGTTGTAGAAGCTTTTCTCGTAGATGTTTAGCTTTCGCCATGAATGGAGAAACCGGACCCTTTTCATTTTTGGTCTATACCACTGGTATCCAAAAAATCTTATCCAACTCTTACTAATTCAGTTCGAGTTGGATCTAACCATTAATGGGTAAAGCTCCCAGTAAGAGTTTTCTCTTTTCATAAGGATTCAAGCACGAGACTTTAGTCTGAGTAGACCGAGTGTTGAACTACTTAAACTAACTCATGTTTGTAACTGTGCGCTTTTCTATCACCAATATACTTGTTGATTTTCAGACAAAACGTTTATCATTTAAATTTGATACTCGTTATTTTTTTCGGTAAGAAGGGAGGTCCATGGGTTTAATGGAAAGATAGGAAATAAAGTGAAATAAATGAGCGTATAACTCTCATATTGAGTATCCAACTCAGAATTTATTGATTATAAGATGAAATCTTATATCACTGCAGTAAGACTACTTTCTCGACTTTTGTCTGAGATAACAATAAATTCTTCGGTCCATTGACCTCATCGTGCACGAAACGGATGAATTGTGGCGGACGAATACATGGACTATTTGCTTTCCTTGTTTTGCTTGGAACTCAAGTTTGGAGGGAATATTGTCAATAAAAACTGGCGCGGACGTTTACAAGGGAATTTCCTTGATATCTACGAACAAATTCCATCTACATGAAACTTGATAGCTGGCCTTTCTATTATTTTGTTTTTTTTTTTTTCTAATAATTGAATGTGACCGATGACCTGACCGATTCCATCTTGTGATTTCCAATTTTTGGTTCATATTCACGCGTTTCCTTTATTTTTATTTCCTCAAATATTTGTCTTTCTTGCTTGTCCATCTTCCCCGATACCGCTTTCCTCCGTAAATCCTGAAAGTAAGACTCAACCACATCGCAGTGCTTACATGATGTCACTAACTAGTAAAAATAAGCCCGAGAAATAACTCGGTATACTCATTACGTACAGGACTTTCTCCGCATCAAGAGGGTCCCGAGGTATCTCACATTCAGCTCTATGCACACGTTACGCTTCACTCTTACACCTTCCCCTCCTCCAACCCTAACTAATTTAAGCTTCATAGGGTCCTTCTGAATCATACCCATGCACTCGACTTTCTTATAGAGTCTCGAACCCCTGACCGAATCACTAGGAGCTTGGAGAATCTCGGTTCAGCCTATCGGCCTGAAGATCCCGAAGTACATGGCTTTCTGAGTTCAAGGGGGAAACTGTCCCGTACCCCTCGTAGCCCATTATAGGGTAGAGCCATGCTATGATCTGCCACTTCACAACATTAAGGATGAATGAGGAGGCCTAGGCTCATCTATGCAGATTGGACCTGTGAAACGCTGATGGTTTAACCCATTCACTTCATCTGTTTTTGAATCAGGCATGGTGATTAAAATAGGAATTATGTCAACATATACATGGAGCAGGAATGTCGTTTTCAGTTCGAATTTTTCTATGAATAGTTCACACTAGTTATAAAAGGGAACATTGCTCTCCCAGACTGTCATAGACAGTGTGACATAGTCCAAATCGCCTATTAAATAATCTTATTTTATAAAATATTAGACGTGGACCCGTGTAATACACGGAATTATTAATTTCATTGTTAGTTACAAAAAGAAACTTCATATTTGAGTGTTAATTTTTATCAGTTTCTTGATTTTGTAGAAGTGTAATCATAGTTAAATAAAAATCGACATATAATTAGTAAAACAGAAACTCGATGAATACCGGAGAGAATTTAGGATGTAGTTATAGTTCTAAGGATGATTTTACCATCCAACCCGTATTTTCTTTATTTATTTGATTTAGTTTATATTTATTAAATGCATATATGAAAATTTCAAAATTAAACCAGCTATCCATCCTGTTTGTTTAAAATAATAGAGATGTTAGGAAGCGGTCGAGCACCAAATTGTCAATTTATCATCTGACTGCGACATCTTTGCAGCAAAATCAATGTTTGATGTCTGAAGTATTTCCTCACCATTTAGATCCTCAAATTAACATCCTATTTAACATATTCATCCGACTGTTTGTTTATTTAATAAAAATTAAAAAAAGTAACCAATATGCTGTGGGAGAGCTAGTGACCTTAAGTTCTATTTACATGCGATTCTCAAATCAGTGAAAATTTTAAAAAATAAAGTAAAATTTTAATGATGAACTTAATAAACATAAAAAATAGAGTAAAAGCAGGATAAAATTTAGGAAAATAAGGAAAAATTTCACAGATGTTACATTTCCATTTTTTGTTATACTTTTGGTATATTTTCTTTTAAAATTGTTACAGTTTACCATAAATGATCAAATTGATATTGACGCCGTCAATCAGTGATGATGTGGCAATCTGATGCTATGTGTGGATAGAAGTTAACATGGCATGCCTACTTAATATTTTAAAAGAAAATAACAATAATAATAAATTAAAAATATGTAAAGAAGTTTTGAAACATAGAATAATTTGAATAAAAATATAAACAAAATTTATAAAAAAAGTTAAAATTTCCTTAAAATAAATAAAATATTCTATAAATTTCTAAACTTATATAAATTATTTTAAAATTTCAAAGAAACAAACATCTTAAAATATAATAGAAAAATTAAATTAAATTACTTTAAAATAAATTTTAAAATTACATAAATTATTTTAAAAATATTTCTGGAAATTTATAAAAATTATAAAAATTATTTTAAAATATTATGAAATTTAAAAAATCATAAAATATTTAGAAAATCAATTGGGGTCAAATTATAAATATTAAAAGTCAAGGGGCTGTAAAAAAATTAAATAAAAACAAAATAAACAAGTAAATAAGACAAACGAAGTCAAAAAGGCGCAGCGAATGGGCAGTGGGTCACATTGGCAGCAACAAGACAGGCAAAATTAGTATTGTCAATCTGGCCGGTTCAGCCCATGAACAGTATGAACCGTGAACAGGCTCGGACCGGTTCTGAACCATAACCAGCCCAACTCCTGCAGGTTGAGGTTTGGTTACGGATTGGGTCGGTAAAATTGGCTCCCGTTTGTGACCCGGAACCGTCTAAAAAAACAAAGAAAAAATTTCAAACATGCCATGTGGGCCCCACGGTGCTCCCTCTCCCTTCTCTCAAACATTCAAAGTCAGGCAATTTACTAGTGGGCCCCACCAACCCCAACCCAGACATTTCCCACCCCACCCGGGCGTCTCAGACAATTTCCTCCCATGTGGGGCCCCCTCCCCAGCTCAAAGTCCAATAATCATATGACCGTTGAATCTCTTTTTTAATTATTATATAATTTATATCACATTTAAAATATTATAAATACATCACATATTCACTAATTTAACCCATCCTAATTTTCTTTCTAATCTCTTAGTTTTACTCTACTCTGTAAAATCTTCCTACAATTTTTTGATTACGATTGACGAGCTCCCCAGCTCCAAGTCAAACAATCATATGACCGTTGAATCTTTTTTTTTTAATTATTATATAATTTATATCATATCTAAAATATTATAAATACCCCACATATCCACTAATCTAACACACCCCAATTTTCTATTATATTCTCTTAGTTCTATTCTACTCTATCAAATCTTTCTACGATTTTCTAATTACGATTGACGAACATGATTCTTGATCGAAATTTTCAACTAAAAGATCGATTCATCGTCGAATGTTTTTTAAATCGAAATGTCTATATTTTTTAATTTTATTTTAAATAAATAATTCAAGTTTATTTGAAAATGATAAAAATCTAACATACCTTAATAAAATAGTTATATAACATTGATCGTAAAAATGTAAGCAAAATATAATTAGTCCAGTTGATTAAGATTCTTGACTTTCAAGTAGAAGACTTGGCTTCGAAACCTAATAATGAAATCTTTCATTTTATTTTAAAATCATACATAAAATTCTAAAAAAAACTAAAAATTCAAAAAATTTTAAAAAAGAAAAAAATATGGCCGATTCAGCTTGGCTCAGATTGGACCAAACCGTGACCGACCCGTCTGTGTGATGGTTCCGGGCCGGGTCACTCGGGCCCGTCTTTCTTCTTGACCCGGACCAAACTGTGACCTGTAGTGTTTGTAGAAAAGGGTCGTGACCCATAGTTTTTGCAGAAAAGGGTCATGACCTAGGGTTGTGACCTTTACACTATGTTTGGATTGAAAGATTACGAGGGTTTGTCAAATCCCTATTTGGTGAATTATTTATGAGGAATTTGGAGTGACTGTTTATCCTTCCAAATGCCTCCAAAAGTTTAGTTTTCTTATTCCTTTGATTTGGAGGATTAGGAGGGATATAAAATTTTATGACAAAAACATCCTCTATATTTATTTCGAGCAATTGGTTACGAACCAAAGACCTTATGACCTTTCTTCTCCTAAAATGCTAAAATAAAGAAAAAAATAAATGTTCATGAAACTTGTAAATTTAGTTTTTGGTATGTGTATGTTCTTGAATAAAATATTTTTGTAAGAACCTTAATGAGTTCAAGTTAAAATTAACATCACAACTTTATGACAAAATTTAGATAACTCACCTCAACTCTAGTTTATTCTTGAATCAATGTAAGTACACTCTGAATATCCTCATGAGGTATGGAATTTTAGTATCACGTCTATCGCATTTTCCCATGAGCATCAACACAAATTGTCAGATGACTCAGAATGTTTTCATTTGGTTAATTATTGTCCTAACCTATTAAATATTCTTGCACTTAGTCCTCTATATTATTAAAAAAGTGATAATAAAAATATATTTTTGACTGAAAATTATTTATGTAGTTATAAAAATGGATAATCTCTCGATATAAGAGGAGAAGGGTCGGTCTAGACTATCATGAAAAGGTTATCGATAGTTTCTACTTTCTAGTACTATCAGTTACCTCACGGGGGCGTGATAGCGTATTTGAAGCTCTTTTCCATTGATGCTTTCTTTTTATTTTTTAATTTTTAATTAAAATATATTTTTAATAATGAAAAAGACATGTCACATTTTTAAAAATTAAAAATAATGTAAACGAATAAATTTGAATAATAGAATAAGATTTAGGTTAAATATGAATATGGTCCAAAAAGTTGATGATCAAAATTAACTTTTTCCCTATCTTTAAATATCCTATTTCATATCACTTATATTCTCTCCAATTAAATAACATTATTTTTATTCCTCATTAAATACCCAATCTATTCTCTTATCCTATCATTTTGTTCCATTTATTTTTCATTTCTGCCAACTAAATACACCATTTATTATAATAACTACATTATTTACCACGTGGTTTTTCCGGCCCCAACACAGCGAGCAAAGAAAATGCAACAAAAGCAAAGCATGAACAAGGCTGGTGTTATTAATTTTATCGGCAACTGTTTCACCCTAGATATTCTACATTTGAATGATATCTTGATGCATGTAAGAACTTGCTCTTGAGAGGACAGGATTGCAGAGGATATCCTTTCTTTCAAGTCTTCTAGATGAAAAATATTTGAGCATGGCTGGCTAGGTGATATGAGATTGCTTGTGTTGACCTTCTCTTATGTATGTTGACTGTCGAAGCAAGTTCAGAATGCCAACCACTGATGTTTCTAGGTTCCCTCTTAAGGTGGATTTCTTCATTTCATATTTGTGAGAGAATGCACATGAAAATAACAGATTGTTTGGACCATCTATTTCTTCACCACATAATACTCAGGTTGGATTAATATTTTGATTCCATGAAAGGAATCTATCCAAGGTATCAAGTCTGTTCTTGACAGTTTACCACGAAATGATTCTGTGTCAAGCGATCAGAGGTTGAGGCCTCAATAGCTTATGTCAACAAACTGCAAACCCTTCTTACTGAGGTAGTTCCTATGCAGCAGAAAATTGTCCCTAGGGACCACAGTCCTTTACTGGTTATATTAGGGGAGAGTAATGGTGCTGCCTGCTAAATAGTCTTCATGCTGCTGCATCTGCTAGTCTTCCAGTTCAATGAATTGACGCTGATAATTGTAGAAACTTGCGCTTGCAATGGCAAGCCAGTGCCTATAATATTCCTACTCCTTATCAGGGAAAGGATGAAGTCGCTGTCCCAAAACCATGTATCTTCCCTGTCACCTATAAGCTGTTTGATTATGGGGATAACTCGACCTTTTCTTTTACTATTACAATATATATATATAACTGAAAAGGCCGTTATTTCTGTTATCTTTAGTTGTTTATTTTTCCCCCATTGGGTTTTGCTCACCCTTGTGTTTGATAGCTTCTAAAATTTCATTTTTTGGTCATCCAAATTCAAGGATTTTCACATTTGAGGTTTATTATGCAGTCTGTCTTGGACATTGTATAATAAAGTGTCCAACTCTGAGTTATGGGCCACCAGCATTATATTTCTTCTACTAATATTTTGATATTTAACTTGTTACAAAGTGAAATAACATTGTTTTCACATGACGGGTATTGCTCAGCTGTGCGCATGAGAAGGAAGAGCGCAGGTTTATCCGTGTTATGGCAATTCCCTCACAATCCTGAAACGCTAGCTGAATTTTTAACTCATGAGGAGCAGAGCAAATTAAATATGGGAAAAAGAACAAAGCAAAACTCGCATTTCAAATTGAGCCATTGTCAATTTCAAAGAATTCAAACAAAGCAAAGAAGTAGATGTGGTGTATGAAATCTGATTCTGGGAATGATCTGTTCAAAAAGAGAGAGAATCAATGGTAGCAACTTCCACTGCAAGCTCTCTGCTACGTACTTGACTAATGTTCATGTTCTAGTCGTGACCATTCCGAATTTGTGAATCCTACGAATCAGTTAGCTGCCAGTAAAGAACGAATCCAAGAAGAATATGCTGTTGAACTTCAAATATCACCAAATCCGGTGGCAGTGATTACCGAAGCTTTCCATGGTAGATCCATCGCTCGAAACACAGCCCACAGTTATTAGCAATTCCAATCAAAAGAGGAGCGTAACGACCGTACTTCATTTTGATACCGAGTTCTTCTGTATTTCGCCTGATTGAGTCCACTTTCCTCTCCATTCGGTTCAAACTCTCATCCATCTCTTTCACCAACTGACTTATCGGTATCGATCTTGGAATAACATTGAGGCTCATAAGGCTGTCTAAATCAACAATAACCGAGGAAAACTGACGGACCAGGTCTTCTACTAATGCCCACGTGTCAGGTGTCTTCTCATCCCGGTCAGCCTGCTGAGCTTGGCTGCTTCCTTCTTCCACAGTTCCCGGGGTCCCATCTCGACCTACCGTGGTCTCTTCCTTTCTGAGTTCTTCGTCTGTCACCTTCAGCGCTTGAAGGATCCACTTCATTACATCCCTATTACTTTCCTCCTCTGATATGATCTTCAGACACGAAGTGAATGCCCGGAGCCTAGAGATTTCTCCCTGCTTGTTTTCAAGAATTACTTGGATGTAGAGTTCAACTAGCGAGAGACAGATTTCCACCCCGAGCTCATCGCATCGAGCCAGAATATCTTCAATGGGCTTCCATTCTGCATCACTCAGCACAGTTAGCTTGAACAGGTGCATCAACCTTTTTTGTGGATCACGGACATCCTCCACAAGCTTGATGGCTCGGATGATATTCAAATCTTTATCTCTTGCTTGTTGAACTTTTCTGATGTCACCAACTGAAGTACGAATTTCCTCTGCAGAAGCCTCTGTATCAGTCGATCTTGGCAACTCTAGTTTGGTATTCTCCAATCCATCGATCACAATTCCGGCTTTTCCCTTGTCAGCTTCTCCAGGCTGTGGTGAAACCTCTTCTTCTTTTATCGGATTAAGTTTAATACCACCGCCCTTTGCTCGAGAAACCTTGTGGCTCACTTTCAGTGGCCCCTTTCCTTTTACTTCGCTGGAAGGATCGGCAGGCTTGCTAGAGCCAACAGCTTTCAAGGCCGAGAACTGATCTATCCGGGCTTCCATATCTTCCTCTTTCTTGGTGAACCACTGGTGCAACGCCTTCAAGACAATGACACCCTCTTGGGTGTTCGCAAATGCTTCGAGATGGTTGTCATCCTCCTTGGCCATTCTGTACATGAACATCTTAATCAACCTTTCTAGTCTAGCCTCGACACCTTCTTGATGTCTCTTCAGTTCTCCAATAGCAGAGATCATCCTGCTATCTTCTCCTCTGAAGTCATTCTGCAGAGACTCGATCTTCCCATCGACTCTTCGAAAGAAAGCAATGACATCGGTGAAGTCGACAGCAGTTCCAAGATTAGCCATTCCTGTACCCAGAAAAGTGCTAAGCTATTGAGATCATAGCTGTCGAATGGAGTCGTGAGAAGGTTATAGTATAAGATAACTGAATGTGGTACCGTTGATTCTTTTTCATAAGAGTCTGCAGAGCTCCTTTCTCTTTCTTGGAGCGAATATTAGAGAATCCAAAATACATCTGTTTTTCAAGTGATAATATTGACTGCCGAGGTAGGTATTTTAGTTACATGGGAAGTTTTAAATTTTGCATTCTGATCCCTTTTTCTGTCTTTTAATTGGTCATTAGCCCTCATCATTTCTGCTAGATAGATCCGCTCTTTTTATACTCTGCGTAGCATTTGGTATCCAAGAAGAGATTAAATCTGTCTACTAAAGAATAAAAATTTTCCACTCATTGATTTTCTCCATGCACGGATGAGAAAGAAACTTCTTTCCATGGAAACATATGGTGGACTATCCCTTAACAGAGTGAGAGTCCTCGATCAAACCGAACCGATAAAAGATATGCATCATGTAGTAAGCAAATTTTTTCTTAATAACGATGAGTTTATTCTCTCAGACCTATGAACACACCACAATATGCAAATCACATATGTGGATGGCCTCATCAAGGGTTATACGTTGAAAGTGGAATCCAATTTCTAACCATGTGCATTTTCAAACAAATCGTACACATGTCCTATCCAGCTAACCTGGGTCAAGAAATTATTGTTATTTGTAATATACTTGCAATTAAACAATCATAAGCATCTGCTCCATCACATTTCACAGAAAAAGTGGTAGTTTCTCCAACTGATTATGTTCCTTCATTTTCTACATGTAGCTCCGTTCAGTTTACAGGCCCATTCTCAGGGTCTTTAACCTGTGAGGCATATCCAAATTGATTATTGGGATTTGGGCTGATATTCAAGTCTCAATCGATATTCAAAACAATGAAGACAATAGTGAAAGTAAGAGAGAAAGAAAGATCATGCACTCATATTTGTGTTTTGAACAATTAAGTTCGTACATTACGGGCTAAGAAAGTTTAGGCAGTATTTTTCAAGATGGAGTGCAAAATATCAACTCTTTCACATTAGGCACTCTCTCGATCTTTCTCATCACTCTCATGTCGACCTAAGACTCTAATCCCCTTGTTACATTCATGCAAGAGAGTTACATAAAATTGGAGAATATATCTAGATACATATTCTATATCTTGAGACATATATTTGACTTGAGGAAATCCTATTAAAAAAGAAATAATTAAAAAAAACTTCAAAATCCCAATAATTTAAGATAGTAAAATCTATGAATTTTCTCCCCATTCCTTGGGTCGATATCTTGACAGCTAGATGCTGTATAAAACTTGTTAACCTCATTGATCTCATCTTGAATCATTTACAAGATCAATATACCACATTTTCATTTAAGCCTAAATAGCAGCTTTGACCACTATGCATTATCTATTCGCAAAACTACTCTGTTTAAAAATTTCTTGGTGAATTGTATAGGAGAATTTAACATTTTATAATTATTTCCTGTAAAACAAAGTTGCGTTCCCCTTTTCTGGCGAATAGAAAAATTCATTTGATTAATCAACCAAAGTCAAAAGGCACATGATTACCCAAAAAGGTATCTACTATCAATGTCCTCCTTCTCTGCATGAAATTTTACATCATCTCTCAGCAGAATATTCAAAGCAAATGGCTGGTTTTGCACCTAATTACTTAGAGCAATCTCCTTCATGGACCACTGTGCCGCCATATCAGCACGTTTTTCAATTGTGCACACCAAGTTCAAGCGCGCTTCTTGACAGCATCTCTTGAGATATTTGATTTCCATGAGAATTGGATCAAGCTACCAATCGACCACCCCATCGCTCCTTGTAAGTTCTTTGAAGATCACCTCCGAATCGATATCTAAGATCACATTTCGTTGACTCACTCCTTGGCTGCATAGCTTCCTTCAAGAACTACCAATGCTTTCAGCAATTGCAACTATTCGACGGCTTTCCCAAAATCAACGTTTAGGGTCTCCTTCTCATCATGCGTAGAGCACCCTCAACTCCAATAACTCTCCTCAGTTATTCTACTAAAGCATCACAGTTTATTTTAATAAAGTAGCCGGAGGATTGAACCATTTTTTAGGAGCTTTATCTCTTCGAATATGACACTGGTTTGCTTCACTTTTATGCCATCCATTGTTTTTATTCCAAAAGATTTTCATCCTCTACACTCTTGAGGCTGGAAACCACATGTGGTATTCTTGGCTTCAAATCTCAAAATACAACTCCATTCATCGCCTTCCAATTTATGCCACATTGTAAAAGCTACTTGTCAGCACGCCACACTCCCATGTAATTAGTAGCTTTCAATTTCTACCCAAACCATGTGTCTATTCAGTGAAACTCTGCTTGAAGATTTGACGCCCAAAGCTTTCAAAACAAAAACAATTAGTCCATTCACACAGCGTCAAAGATTATTTTTTTATTCTTCTCGTTGGCAAAAATAACAGTTCCCAAAAAAGTCAGACTTCTTCTTCTCAAATTACTCTCAACAATAATTGCACCAAACATCACCTCCAAAGAAAGCTCTTTATTTTTCACAAACAATCAGCTTTTCAGATACTCTTCCATACTTATTAACTAGGTGCAATGATGATCCTCTCTTGCTATCTTTTCCCTTGTGTTCCATCCTTAATTAGGAATATGTAGATGTCATTGTAATCCCTCCTCTTTCGTCATGAGGATGGATTGGCTTGTCTACCTGATTGCTTCTTATAAGAGGGTATTTCTTATATAGTTCTTCTCCTCCTCATTGATTTTTTGCTTGAACGCATTTAATTTCTAGCACTGCATTGTTCTATACTTAATTGTATTTACTAATAATGATTCAAGAATTTACTATAACGGTCAAGTGAGCTAATAAGGCAACGGTCAAGTAATTTAAATAGAGAAATAAATAATTTGACCATTGTATTGAAGGTGTATATAAGTAAATGTATAGTGGATAGTTTGGAAGTATTATATATAAGGCAGGTGTGCAAGATTCTTTTTTCTAAGTTTTCGAGTTTATTCTTTTCCTGCCCTACCATTTCTTTCATATATTATTGTTTATTTCCATTTTATTGAGCTGAGTTCTAGTAAGGAAGTATCGTGTTGGTAGTCACAATTTCTCCTCGTAGGCATTGTATCCCGAGTTTAGATATTTCCATTGAAACTACACTACAACATTGCAGAGAAATATTTATTCTCAATAAACTTTCCAGGAAACGCACTGCCCACACATTTTCTGTTTTTAAGTTTTTCAAATAGAATGATTTCGTGTTTATACTCCGTAATCTTCTATTTATAATTTTATTGACCTCATTTTATTCGTTTTAGGTAATTCCTTTGCATCCTAAAGAGTATCATACAACAATTTGAGGATAAATATTTTCTCTTGTAAATAGTATTTAAGATGTAGAGAATTATTTTTCTTATGATATTCTTGCAAATTTCTCATATTCAAAAAGCAAATCCAGTATGATTATATTGATTATTTCATTACAATTTTCTCCCATTGAGATATGTGTGAAGGACTCAGGCACTAGCAATGGCAGGAGCAGAGATTTGGTTCTCGTGGCCGGGCAACACTGAATGGCACGTGAGGTGAGAGATGAAGGAAAATAAATCTAATTGTTTGTATATGAAAATATTACACGTATTATTTGTACTTGCACGAGCAACCAGTTGATGCAACCATTACATTCCTGTGCCATTTGAACTACGTATCTCTTTTTGAGTCTGTATCTTGACGTGCTGATTTCAGTTTACAATTATAATATTTAGTGAAGATGATATTTTGTTGAGAAAATTTACTCTCAATTTTTTCTTGTTTAGAAAAAGGGCTAATATGAATTTGAGAATTGATGCAGTAACTGAGATTTTATTTGGAAAAAATTTACATTATATATTTTCAATAATTATCATTATTCTCTTTCAAATTACTTAGCACATGCAATGGAGGAGCTGTTCTCTTTAATGAGTAGGAAATGTTGATTTCGGGATAGCGGAGACTGCAAATCACAGCGGCAGTACTATTATCAAAGGGATAAGACTCCCCTTTCTCTTATTTCTTTAATTAAAGTCACAATATTTATTCTGATTGAATTCAATATCTTGAATTTGCTCATTTTGAGATGATAATGACAGATGAAAAAGAAAAGAAACTACGTGACTTATTATGGAAATTGATGGCAAGCATGATTTGAGAATGAGAATTTCCATTTCACTGAGACCATATATTATCACAATATTAAAGGGGTATCGTGTGCACATTTGTTTTATTGAGATTATCACGCTTGAGGTAAATTGCAAATTTCCTCTTTTTGTTCATTTTTGCCCGCGTATTTGTGGAACTTTGATTTGAATTTAGCAGTGTTAAGAGAAAAAAATGAGGAAGTTAAAAGATTAAATTTTTGTCAAAATTTATGGAAAGCAGTTGGATAAGGTTTGAAATTATGCCTTATTAAGATAAATCAAAATTAAGAAATTAATATTTTCATTTTTTGAAGAGTATATGAGTATCTTATAAGAGCATACGATTTATTTACTATTTAATAGTTAAATTGTTATTTTTCTTACTAAATATAATTTCTAATATTTTCTCAGAATGATATTGAGTATACATGTCATTTTCGAAAGTTTTACTATAAAATGTGAACTGATTGATATCTATATTCTAAATATAATAAAAATGTTACAACTCTCTTAGGCTACGACGTGGCGGCTTACTGAAATTTTGTTTATTTTCTATGTTTTTAGTTTTTTTTTATGTGGCGGACCCACACAACTCTCCAGGCAGTCGTCCTTAGCTTTTGCCTCCCATGAAATTCTCATTTTTCATTTTTTATAGTACAAGATTGTTATAAATCTCTTAGGCCGCCACGTGGCAGCTTTTAGAAATTTGTTTATTTCCTTTTTTTTTTATTTTTTTTCTATGCAGTGGGCTCAACAACCCTCCGGACAATTGTCCTTGGCTTTTGCTTCCTATGAAATTTTCATTTTTCATTTTTTAAATTTTTATGTGTAGTGGGGCCCTCGCAACTCGCAACTCGCAACTCGCAACTCGCAACTCTATCATCCTTCGCTTTTTATCTGTCTTTCCTTTTCTTTATTTTTCACTTCATTTGTATTTTCTATACGGAGAGATCGAATGAGATCTTTTACTTTTTACAGAAACTTAAAAAATAATTTACTTTCCCATACTATACGATCTATACTAGAAGTAATATGCTCTCCACATTGTCGTATATTCTCTTCACCATCATTTTATTTTAACAAATCATAAATATTTATTTCTTAATAATTTATATTCTCATTGCAAAGTGTGAATTTTAACTAGTATATAACGTGCGAGGGTTTGTGCCCTCCCTCCTGTCTTGATAATATGAGAGCTATCATTATTATTCAAATATATGTATTTTATATATTGTCATACTGCTACAATGCAGGTTCATATTGCACTTCAACTTAAAAAGTTGTATATACATTAAAATTCATCAGTAGAGTATTATTTCATGATACTATAATTCCAATTTGAACGTCATATTATTCATACACTTAACACATAATTCACATTTTTCACGTTTTGACAATAATGGGTTTTTATGCAGAGAAACTATTTATATAAGTTTAATTCTGGCACAAGATTTCACTGCATATATCACACATAACACATCATTTTGGTATGGCACCTTGTCAAACTTTGGCCCACAGTCACTGTATTGTAGCAGTGAGAGACAAAGATAAGCTCTCTTTAATCATTCAAGAAGGCTGCTAGACATAGACATGAAATGGTGACTCTCAAGTCGGAGGCATTGTAAACTCCATTGACACAATGGTTCTTTGATCCACCACGGACACTTTACTCTTGGACACGCACTCGAGATTTACCAATTTTTTTTATAAGTTAGAGATTTACCATTACTGGTGCTTAGGACTTGCTGGGTTCATGCGAGACTAATGTTCCTTGGCATAAATCCCTAGATATTCTTTAACTACGTGCCTAGCAATTCGAGATTGACTTTTCCCAAAAGAACAAGTAAGGACTAGCTTAACCTCCCTTCAAACACTTGTGAATTACCAACAATAGATAGAGTTCAAACACTTATTTTTCTTCTGTCAAATGATAGCTTCACTCTGGCAAAATATATTGCAAAGGCTCAATATACCACAACATATAGTGACACTAGATGCAGTGCTCCGATTTATTACTGCGATCAGCACCGTAGGGAAGCTAGATTCTATTGTTTTTAGGCTCTTGTGGACTTCCAGTCCTTCATGGGATCCTTCAAAATTCCCAGTGTTATGTTCTTTAGTGTGACTATGGAGGTACTCCAACACTACTAGGAAAGTTATCAGTTCTATAACTCTTGCTCTTATCAGTTCTATAACTCTGGCTCACTTTCATGGTTGTAGTTTCATCCTCAATTAACTGGGCTAACTCCATGACTTCATTCAATCCTCTTAGCCTCAAAGGTCGTGGTGTGCCATGAATTTCGGGTTTAAGTCCCTTCATGAAATTGCCTTCTAGCATGGATTTCAAGAGCCCTACCAGTCTCTTGGATAGTAGTTTGAACTTCTCCAAATACCGCATCATCGTCCCATCTTGGACAAATGCAAGAAATTTCTTTTTGAGGTCACCTTTGTGGTTAGGTAGGAAGTGTTCCACTGGGCAATCCTTGAATTTAGCCCATGATCACTCAATTAGCATTGTTCCCTCTATCGGTACCATGCTAGTGCTTTCTCTTCTAAACATAGGGCCATTGTTATCATTTTCTCTTTCTTGGATAGACCGTCTACATCTAAATACCTGTCCACCTTGTAGATCCATCCATACGTGTCATCTCCTTCAAAAATGGACATCTTTAATTTTTGAATCCACGTGTCAATCCTAAAATGAGTCTGACTTGGCCTAAGCCGTGCAGCCTATGGCCTGACTTGTTGCAGGTCTCACTAATCCTCGACTAGTGCAGCCAGATCAACTCTCTTACAGATGAGGTCAAAATGCCCTATTTGAGCTCATCGGATTTCAGCCCGTTCTATTTAATTGAGTTTGGTCTGCTCCTTCGTGCACTCCCATTTAGCCTCAAGCTAGGCTGAAACCAAGCCTAGTTGCTATGGGCACAATCTGCTTGTTTGCTTCCTGCTCGACATGGGCCTTCCCAAAGCCTAAATTCATCAGACCCACTATTGGGCTTAATTGGAACTACCTGTGTTGTGGATGCCACGACTTTGCTCTCCCAAATCTCAAATGGGCCTATTCTACCCTTGTTTCAGCCCAGCCGTGTTGGGTTCCACTCGGCCTAGTGTGGGCAACTCTCCAACCCACTCTCCTCGGCTCCATAGGCTCTTCTACCTAGAGATCTCCCCCAAGCCCTTTTCATGTTGTTCCATAGTCCCAAGTCACCATGCTCATCATTCTTTGAATAGGAATTCCGTTCACAGAAAGTGCCCTAGTTGTGTGGCCCTTTCAAAAATAAGTAGTCTGATTCCCACTCTCTCGCAATCGGTGCCAGACATAAGTCTTTCAAATCCCATCATATTCTAGGCTAGGCTTCTCAGTTCTCCCTTGGGAATCCCTGATAAGAAGGTCACCAAATTAAATATTGACTGACTAAAGCTTGCAGCTCGTGTCTAAAGTCATGCCCCTAAGCTTGAGTTCAAACTTATATTCTACTATGATTGACAATGAAGGCAAGCTCGGCCAAGAGTGAAGAAAGACATTGGACTTTGTTCATCTGGTTTCAATATGGCAATCTGATATAACTTTGAATATGTAGATAAAAGCAACCTCAACCTGGAGTGCAAAAAGATATTGGAACTTGTTCAACTAGTTTTAATCTACCAATCTAATACAACTTTGAATATGAGATAGTTCTCTATGGGATTAATTAAAGGACAAACAAAAACAAAAAAGTTTGTGACTCTAATCACAAGTTTATCAATCTTGGTACAGCTGAGATCAAGTTGAGCTGGCTTAACAAAGATGTCACCAGCATGCACTCCTAAAACTCTAATTGTTTTGACAACTGACCTTTACTGATTTAAACACACTGACCATGTTCATCACTGAAGCAATCAATAATATCAGAATTATGGCTTCCTACCTAAATGAGGTGATGAGTCCATACAAGAAGAATCACAAGTCCAAGTGAGATTTGGGCTTGTTGTGGGACCAAGTATGGCTTCTCCTTCCTTGCTCTCAATTGCATAAGCACGCTCTTATATGTCAAAGATATTTTGGTGAAACATGGACAAGCTACATTGGGGGACCTCTTCATGGTAAAACAAGCAATAATTTTCTAAGACTATACTCTATCATTGTGGTTTTGGAGTTGACTCACTTTAGTACAAAATGCTTTCTGAAGGTTTTCCTTACTTTGAAAATTTCATCCATTGGGGTTTCACAAACAAGTGCGGTGGTTCCTGACTCCAACAAAGCCAAAGTTCAATAGCCTTCAATTGCAATATCTTGGATAGCAAATCCAACATAGATTCTAGTAGAATGAGGGAGTGGCGCTCAAGACCATTGATGGATATTCAGTTTATAAAGACAACATATAAACCTAGAAGTAGCATACGGAAAATGGAATAAAAGAGTATGGAGAGTTTCAGTGATGAATAAGAAAAACCTAACCATAAATAAAGTTTTCAAGATGAGGATTTTTTTTATAATAAGCTATAACTTCATTTTGTAGACTGTTCCCTTAGTCAAGAAGAGCGACAGTAGGAAATCAGTAGTGAAGCCTCACTAAGAGCTTGATGACTCGGATCCAAGCAGGTACTGTTGGATATAGTGACACTGAAAAAGTTCAAGCTTAGTTAGTTGAAGCAACAAATTGGAATTGGGGAAGCAAGAGCCAATGCTCTTCAGCAAGACATTCTGAACCAACATAACCTATTGAAGAAAGGGAGATCTTTTCGAGCAGGAGCTTGTGAAGATGATCTTGAAGAACCCAGGGATCCTCTTGCTCGTTGAGCTAGATCACACCCGATGCAAAGCCAAAGCAGGTGGTACATCATTCATAAGATCAGACAATAGTGAACTGGATGGCCATGGAGGTGGCACACTGACACACCACCATTAAGAGCATGGACATCATTATGGCAGTGAAGAACGGGGTGCTCATCAAGCAAGGGAAACACAGCATGCTGATGAAGATCACAAATATAGCTTATGCCTTATCAATAACACTTCACGTGAGTGCCTCAAAGAAGGAAAGAATAGAGTGAAGAGGATTACTTGGATCTTCAACTTTTATACTTTGCCATGTAAAAGGAGTTTCATGAGGGATGTCATGGGTGTGCTAATTTTGTAGCATTCCCTCAACCCATGTGGCTTTTGGAGCTTGTCTTAAGTCAACCTTAACAACAAAAGAAAACCCTTAGAGAGAGAAAGTGGAGAGAGAAACTCAAAAATTGGATAATTTTCTAATGTATTGCATATGAGGGAGAACTCCTTTATATAGTGTACACGGTCGGGAATCTTCCCGAATATTCCTACGGTGTGAAAGGAAAAGATTATAAGATACTATTTAGCGCTAGTCTCCTTTCCTTATTTATATTGGTACAAATATATTAATCCATCTAGAAGGATCACATTCCTTGTTGTGTTAGGCAAGAGTAATGATGTGTCATAGATAACGTGCCTTGTCGGACGCCACCGTTGACATGTCATGGATAACCTTGATCCTTGACATTCCCCCTACCTATTAGAGTGAAGCCTTCATCATTTTCTCGACATGGAATGACTTGGTCCACTCCTCAGACTGCCAAAGTTCTTCAGCTTATCCCTACTATTCTCATTTTCTAGCAATTCCTTCCACTTGATTGAGCATTCTTGCTTTGACTTGCCTTATAGCCCCCTTAATTTTTTCAACTTTCGAGGTGTCATGGTGTGTAGTGTCATGGCAGGAGCTTTGAAGCTAGGAACGAGCTCGACTCGGTGATCCACCACCCTCTGGGGTAGAATTCTTTTGGGGGGCTCACGTGGCACACCTTCCTTCAAAGTGTTGGTGGAACATGGTTCCTGTTACCTTGCTCCTCCTTGACTTGCTATGTAGTGAGGTATGTTACCTCTCGCTCTTAGGTTCCTCTAGTGAGCTACATCACTAATAACCTCTTGGGGTCCCTACCCTATTTATCAGCACAATGCATCAGCACTGACCATCAAGGATCTAAATGCAAGTTAAGGATGGAACGATCAACCCATTAACTTGATCTAGTAGTTTCATCTTGATGATGAAGTCGTACTCATCGAGCAGGATAACTTCAATTGACACCTTACCACTCCACAATCCTAATAAGATGTTTACATCATATGCTCCGAATTTGGAGTATTGAGACATCCCTTTGTCTTTTCTAACAAAAGGCCTAGCATCTTTGCTCCCTCCTCAGAAATGAAGATGATGGAGGCACTCATATCGACGAGCACACTTACAAGTTCACCTGCAATCTCCACATCTACAAGCCTAAGTCCCTTGGACTTGTTGTTCTTCATGGTGATGGAATTAAGGACTTGCAATGACCCCAACCGCATATCCTTTTCCTCTTTATCTTTGTCAGTTTCCCTTAGCCTGTGTGGCCCACTGAAAAGGAAACGATTGACTGGTTTTCTTTCCTGAGTTGCTCCTCTGTTTGACCACGCTTTCTCCTTGTGAGTCTTGGACGCCTTGCCCTCATCCGATTGGTGGGACCTCTCATAGTATCCTCCACCTTTGCCTTGACTCTTTCCTTCAGAGTTGAACTAGCTCAAAGGACAAAGCTCGATCAATGACTCGACCATTGGCATGGCCTTCGTCTGGCCTTAGATGCCATGTCGTTGTAGCTCAAACTTAGTCCATGGCCTAAACCCATCCATGAATTGGAAAAAGGCTTCTGTCTTGTCTAGGGTGGGGGCCTAGAGCATCGATTCCCAGAATGCCTTCATGTACTCTTGGTTCTCCCTCTTGTGCTCCAGACGATAAAGTTTTACTCAAGCTTCATCCTTGGCATACTCGAGGTAGAACTGTTGCCTCTGTTCCACCTCGAATTGTGCTAATGTGGTGATGAGCTCCCCAGTGTTGTCATCATATTTGTGTCTCACCATAGCAAAGCGACATCAAAAAGAAATACGGAAACAATGCCTTACCCTCATAGCATCGTCCTTAATGCCAATCACCTTGTAGTTGTTCATACCCCAGAGAAAGTTGTCCATATCTGTGGCCACTCATGAGCCTAACATGGCCTAACATGGCCATTCGAGGAGCATAGTGAGCAGTAAATCCCCCATATTCGTGTGTTCTCACTGTAGTGAGCTCAATTTTCCTCTGGACGATCTCTTTGCACATGGGTACGATGAGTGCCTCCACAAGATCATTCAATTGGCCCTGCTCCACTGCCGCGGTTGCAGGCAAGGTGTCCATCTTGGAGCTCCTTCATCCTCGAGTGTAGTTCCTACATGGCATATTTCATGTCATCTACCTTTCCTCGGACCTTTGCAATACCGAACCTGGGTCTCTACGGTTGCAATTGCATCGCTTAAGCTGTCGTGAGTCTTCAACTTGGCATCCTTCACTTTCCCATTCACAATGTCTGGATGAGATGCCATAGATTTAATTGAACCTTTGCTTTGATACCACCTACCATGGGCACACTAATTTTCTAATGTTCCCTTAACCCTTGTGGCCTTAAGTTTTCGTCCATCAACCTTACAAACAAAAGAAAACTCTTAGAGAGAAAAAGTTCCGAGTTTGGAGAATTTTTTGATGTGTTACAAATGAGGAGGAAACCCCTTTATATAGTCTACATGGTTGGAAATTTTTCCAGAATATTTCTACGCAATAAAGTGAAAAGATTACAAGATACCATTAAAAGTTAATCAACTTTCGCTATTTATATTGGTACAAAACATGGTAATCTATCTAGAAGTATCGGCTTCCTTATAGGGCACGATTGGTAATGTATCACGGATAAACTACCCTTTTGAACACAATTATTAACCTGTCATAGATAACTTTCCTTACCTAAGTTGACCCGTGACAAGGGCTTCATTGTGCTACTTAACCTACTTCCTTTCCCGGTAAACACCGGACATGGAAACAACCATATTTTGCAGAGAGATGATCCGTAGCTTGGTTACCTGCTTCCTCTAAAACGAGGTCGTGGCGCTTGTGGATGTTAGTTTTTGTTGCAGACTGAAATAAAACTGCCAGAAGTTGTAGCATACTAATTAACTAAACTACCGAAGTCCACGTCATCTTGCTGTCTAACACTTTGGGAGTGCTAAATCAAGTAATAAATGAAAAAGAAAATGACTGAAATCATAACTCATTTGTGATGTAGTTTCACCAAGGATTACTGTAGCTCACTTTAAACAAATCGGATCTGTACGATGCTGAGGAACAGCAGGGTGAAATTGGAGGGGAGAAAACACAGCAGCTAACAAATGATGCTGTTTGCGCAAAATAGAAGAACCAGTACCTTCCAGTTTCAGGTCACATTTACAAAACTAAAAAAGTTGGTACAAATCGGTAGACTTGTTTGGTCCCATTACCAGTGGCAATCCTCGATCAGTAAACTTCGGTCACCCCATTATTTGTGGGAACCCTTTGTCGCTTCTCCACGTATGCTGAGGGGAACCATCCTGCTTTGCCCTTGCATTCTCCTTCTGACCATCCAGATGGACTCACCTGTCAAAATGTGGAAATTTTTAATGCAATAGTTAGACAAAGTTTACATCTAAATCTCTTCATCTGACAAGCTCAGGGAATCATTTAGATGTCATCCTGTTTAATGCTAGATAAACCTATATATCCAATATATTCATCGACTAGACATTACCTTTCGAACAACAACATAGTCACCCACTTCCAGGCTTAGTTCCTTTTCTGTTTCAGCACTGAAACTATGCATGGCCTGCAACAACAAACATGAAAATAACCAGTCCATGGTTAGGTTCCCACTTCCCAGTTACATTCTCTATCCTTTTTGTGTTTCGAGAATATCATGGAATGCCTGCCTTCAAAACAAGAACACCAAGTATTTCCACTGACCAGAATCCCAGAACCAAAAAAAAAAGGCATGCCTTGAAAATGGTTAATGACATTGAAGCCCAATTGATTTAAGAGCTAAACAATAATAGATCAACTTATCAGTGCTTGAGCGTATTTTTATGGAACATATTTTGTGTATGCATCTTGGTTAACATTTAACCCAACATGTCATAGCACTGCCATTCAAATTCATCTTAATCCTGTAAAATTATAAGAACACACCAAACTTGTCATAATTTAATCCTTGCAACGTTGCTTTCTCAGGTACTTGTTTAAGTGGATAAACAGGCAAAATGAAAAAGCTCAATAGAATTCCATTCTTTTACCTATGTTTTTAAAGAATTTGATGTAATTGCCTCAAATATAATATTCTTCCATTTTTGGACTCATTAAAATTTTTACAATATTCTTCAACCCTATGAAATGTTAAAATTGCTACTACTAGAATAGGCATCCTCACTGGATCTCAGTGTCAGTTCAATCAATCCACAGCAGTCTCTCTCTTTTCAAAAGTATCGGAAAGCAATACTCAATTAAAAAAGACGAATTGACCTTTTACCAAACCTCACCTACTCCTTCCCAAACTAATGCCACTCATTAAACTGATACCTTTTCTCTAATCTCCAGCACTTCCCTATATATCAACACACACTAATATTGTTTCAATAGATATAGGTCGTGAATAAAACTATCCATCCTATTAAGATTAGAAGATAGTTTATGTGACGAAAGTAATTTCCTGAGTAGTTTGGACGGACCTCTGCTAAAAAGTATGAGGTTTTCTCTGTGTGGATCTCTGTTGAAACAGGAGGAGCAGACTCCTTATGCTGCTTCTCAGAAACCA
Source organism: Lagerstroemia speciosa (assembly GCA_037672795.1). Classification (NCBI taxonomy): domain Eukaryota; kingdom Viridiplantae; phylum Streptophyta; class Magnoliopsida; order Myrtales; family Lythraceae; genus Lagerstroemia; species Lagerstroemia speciosa. The sequence continues at coordinate 141,198 of CM075302.1, read as the reverse complement.
TCTGCCAAGAAGATCAAAATAAAGATACAGCAATACATTAAAAAGGCGAAATAGATGAAATTATTGGAGAATAAAATGACCTCGAACTAACCTCAGCCTCAACCTCACCGAGTATAGCAGCCACTCTGAGGTGGAAGGTCTTTTCTCCTTCAACCTGTAAAATTGAAGTGAAAAAACGAACATTTGTTAGGGGAAGGGGATCTTGATAATATGAATTCTTCATGATTAGTTGAGCATATACCATGGAAACTAGCCTTTGGAAAGTGAGCCTTTGTTGCTGCGCTTCAACAGCAGCCAGTGCTGATGCAGCTTCTTTACCCAGAATTGCCATGTTAGCTCTAATTTCCTGCATCTTCGCTTCAGCAACATGTAGCTTGGCAACATTCTCAGGAATGGGAGTTTCCCGAACCCTTGCCTGCCTTCTAGAAACTTCTGCAGCCTGAGAGTATTACATTCCACAAATAAATATGACTAGAACTGCACCCAAGCTTTGCACGGAAGGTAAACAAAAACTAATAAAAATGAAACAGTAAATGGAGCAAGGAGCATTTTAGGAACTAAGCCTTGAAAATTTGATTTTTTATATTGTGCAATTATATATGGAATGAGAAAGGAGAGAGTAAGTGATAGAGAAAGATTTGTCAGTTAAATATTAGTGAATTTACCATCACACCCCCATTTTCTTGATCCAATGGATATTAACGATTAGATTTTATACGTTGATGGATTTTCTAGGGAATTAAAAAAGACCCAAAACCCCAAACATTTGCATAAATTAATATAGAAGATTACACACAATAAATCCCACAAACCATGAAATTTAGCAGCAAGACGAGTTCCTGCAGAATCCAAATGACACCAAGGGTAAGAAAAAAAAAATGGAGAACTCAGTTTCTGATTACCTGCATCTCAGCTTCCTGTCTCATACGGCTATAACGTTGAGCGAGATGGCGAGCATCTTCTAGAGGTGCTCCAGTTATCATAGCTCTCAGGGGTTCTAAAATCTGAAATTCGTTATAGATGCACTTTTTAATATTGATCAGGATTCAATCAGGTAAATTTTAAATTGGACCTACAGATGCAGATCTGTAAACAAATGAAATATTTTGAACAGAAAAATTACAGCTTCAGGTATCAGTAAATAACACATGCCACATTCACCAAAGCGGACATTTTTTCTCTTAAATGATTAAACACCTAGATATTAGCTGTAGAGGACATAAAATGTACAGACTCTGCAATATGAGGAGGTGAAAGTTGTCAGTTTGAGAATTTGTCCAAGAAAAGAAAATGCCAAAGCTCACCTGAGAATATAACAGCTTATTATAGTCTTCTTGCTCTTTTTCTACATGTTTACGGGCATCACCATATATAGCAGCTGACTTGGCAAGAACATTGTCACTGATATTTTCAGCTCCATATTTACAACAGTCTTCAGATAACCTTGTCCCTGAACAATATGGATAATGAGTTAAAATCCAAAGAATGGAACTCAAAGTATAGCCAGATATTAAATGAAATGCTAAAAACTTTTAGAAATTGCTGAAAAGCAAATCTAAACTTAATTATAAATCTAAAGCATCGAAAGTGGATGATCAGTCAGGGTAAACATAAAGAAAAACCAAACTTTATTCACTAATTGAAATTATCTTATAAATATAAATTATAGAAAGTGTTCACTGAGGAATCATGGGCAAATGGTACCTGTCTCGATATTTTTATAACCTGTTGCTGTAAATGCCTCCGCAGCCTTTATTATATCTTTTTGAAACTCCTAAATTAAACAACCCCAAGGTTACAAAATTAGTAAGTATGCAGAGTTACAATATCTCTAAACTAGCACCTAGAGAAAATTGATAAAATTTCTGTAATACTGTCAAAACTAACAGAAGTGGAAGCTTTGGAAGGCCAAAGCAACACTTGGCATTATCTGCAGCATCTGTAACTTCAAATGACTAGGATTTCAAGGATAAAGCATTACTTCAGGTGCATGCAGCTTCTTGTCCTCTTTCCCTATCCTTTTTAAGGTAGTCCCTTTGACTCAATTTCATAATTTACTAGACTTGAAATCATGAGTAAACATTCTAACATCAGCCTATCGCTAATACCAGAAAGATTTTCATGATTTCATCCTCATGTGCAAGTCTACCAGCTATCAGACTGCTGACCCAGTCTCCCATATCAGAAGATTTAGAATGTCAAAAGAAAGAAAATGCAGGCAGATTTGATTGATCGACAAAAGTATAAAAAGACATGCCAACAGTATTTAACTTTGCTTAAATGAAGAGGCATAAAATTATCCTCCTGATCAGGAAATATCAGCAACATTGTAAAAGTAAACAGCGACAGAGAAATGGAGAGTTTCAACATCATTACCCTTCCTGCTCGAGTGGCCTTGTAAAGTTTATCTAGCTGCTGATGTCTCTGCAACTCAATTTCATCAATAACCATTATATCTGAACTTTCATAGCCAGACCCACTGAACTGCTTTATAACAGCCTGCAATCCACAAAGAGACAGTTGTATAGAAAAAGGGCAAAAGAAAGCAAATTTCACAGCAAAGAAAGTCAGCATCTCTAACATCTTCCTGAAGAATTATTTGCACACAGAAAACATATAGCCCAATAGGTATAATGGACAGAATAGAACATGATTATAAGGTGATCGCCACCAATCTGAGAACGAATTATAAGTTGGAAATTTTCCAAAAGCCAGCAACACAAGTATGACATCGTAGTCAATATGATCCCATCCTTTCATCTGATAAATTAAGTCGCCAGAAATCCATCTGCAGCCGATTTGGGCCTGCCATTGTACTCCATGTTCCCCAAAAAATATCAAATCACCTCTTAAACCACTGGAATTGGGCATCTACTTCAACAAATAAGCCATAAGTTCCGCCAAATTTTTAGAGCGGAAGCTCAATTGTCACACTAACAGTTGCACTCAACGGACTGAATTGACCAGATCCTGCTCTATAATTACCAAAAACAGTCTACCTGAATGTTACCCAAAAATATGACAATGGGAAGTAAAAGTAGCAGCAGGGACCTGTTGCTGTTTGGCGACTTGCTCTCTAAGCTTGCTCGCTTGTTTCCTCAGGGCATCCATTGCTGCTTCCTTCTCCCAGTTCTGCTGTTAGACTTGGTGCTCGATGATTCAATGGCTTCTGCAGAGTGCTAATTTATGTCTTCGAAGTGATCTGAAAATGAGAGCCAGCGAGAGCGAGAGAGGAGAGGAAGAGCGACAAAGGAAATATTGTCTTCCGCACCCCTAAAGTTCGTCTCCTTCTAATTGAGCCCCCAAATGTCCAACAACTCATGCGTTTCAGACCCTGGGCTGAAGTCGGTGAAAATTATCGTTGCATTGTCTTAATAAATCGTTGTATTAGTACAAGTTACGTACGTACATTGCTGGCTACGGTCCGAAATTCGTTCGAGATGTGACACGCCACCAAAATAAAATATAAAATTAATAAAAGTAGATATTTAAATACAGTCATGAAATTTCACTTGATTAAAAACTTGAAATTAGAAATCAAATGAATCGTAGTTCAAGGCGTGAATAACAAACAAGTATTAAATCACATATACAAGCACAAAAATAAATAGAATAGCATATACAGATATATGAAAATAAAATGATTGGGTTTGTATAACGCGAAACTTGACAGTAGTCTAAGGCTTGTATGTTTATAATATAAATCCAAAAGATTTCACACTATACATGGGTTCTAGTTCACTATAAATATGCCAATTTAGTAACATGCTTGTTTTATCCTAGTTTAGCAATTACTCTAGGATATTTCCGGTAATCCATATAAGACAACGCTCATCTCCATACTTACATAGGCAGTCTCAGTAGGATTGTCTATAACCGCTTTATCACTCCACCTCATTGAACCAGCTATAATACTTTAATAATTACCCACACTATTTCTCATATATTAATAATATACTGAAAATGTAAATTCACATTTTTAACAAAGTCTATAATAAAGAGTTCTAGAACCCTTAAAACATGATTTGCCTCTAAGGAATCAATTCCCCTTAAATAGCCTCATGATAGAGAGGTAGGATTCACTTGGACTGTTTCAATTAATCCAATGATTGTCTCACATTTCATGTGGTTTATAATTCATCTCCTTATAGAAAGAATAATAAGTGTATATCAATAGGGGTGACTCATATTCTTCACCATTCTCATATGGTGGATTTTCTTATGATTGTATGCTTCTCTTTTTTTTGCCCAAAAGAAATATTATAAGGCCTTAAACGGCAACGTTTTTATTACAGGAATCAAACAAATTCCCCCGAGGCCTCTCTGTCTTTATCGAGGAATTTCTTTAACTCTCTCTCTAGGGTTTCTTTACGAGCTCCCTCCAAGCTTCCATCTTTTGCTGCTTTGGCTCCAACATCTGCACAAGTATTTGCATTTCTATACACTAGATTGATGTAGAAACTCTCAAAGCTTCCCTTTTTATGTTTGACTTCTTTAATAAACTCTCTAATCTGCCATGGAATGCCTATGTTCACCTCTCCTAGAGCCTCATACAGCACTTTGGAGTCCATCTCGAAGACAACTCTCAGCCACCCTTCACGTTCAGCCCATTCAATGCCCATTTGCAGTGCCTAAGCTTCCGCTTTGCGTGCTGACATACATATAAATCTTCTACCTTCAAACCCCTTCAACTACCCTGCATGGTTTCTAGCTATACCACCCAGACCTGCAGTTTTTGTTGTTGGGTGGTATGCACCATCAATATTGATTTTGATTAATTTTAGACGAGAGAACGTCCAACTTGTAGACTGTATGAGATCTTGATTTGCTTGAGATTGATGTGAAGCTACTATATTAAGTCTCGTCTGTGCTTGCATGAACTCATTTATACTGAATCTTGACTTAGAAGCGATTTCTTCAACATTTGGTCTTTCACCACTTATCCATGCCTTGTTTCTTCCTTTCCAAATCTGCCAGCACTTAATAGTCACTTTTGATAGCATCTCTTCTCATAAGTTTCTTGATTCACTAGCCACCACTTCAAGCCATCTGTCAAAGGATGTGATAGTTTGTCTTTGCAATCTAACTCCTAGCACCTCAAACCATACACAATCGACCCAATCGCACCCCAGTAAAAGATGCTCCACATTTTCCCCAAAATCATGGAAAGGACACTTAACATCATCACAAACTCCCCATTTAGCTAAAGTGCTTCTTGAAGGAATTGCATTTTTTATGGCTTTCCATAGGAAATTTCTCACCTTATTTGGGCATTTGATATTCCATAGCATAGTTCAAACTTTCCTACTTCCTTGATGTGAAACTGAGGCCTTAATAGATGCAGATATTAATCTTCCTCTGATAAAAGCATAAGCATATCTAACAGTGACCTCCCCATTCTTCTCATATGGCCAAATCAGGCAATCCTGACCTCCACTTGGAAATAAAGGAATAGCTTCAATCAATGTTGCTTCTTCTGGCAAAATCTTTCCTTGAAGAATTTTCAAATTCCACTTTCCTATAGTTTTGTCAATTAGGTTGCATACTCTGATATTAGGATCCTTACAGATTGAGGGCATACCTTGTAAATTAAAATTCCTTAATCCTGGGATCCAATTATCTTCCCAAACCCTCATACTTCCTCCATCTCCAATAGTCCACATAGATCTTTCTCTCAAAACTTCCTTACCTTTTAGTAGGTTTCCCCATAACCAGGACTGCCTTGATCCTCTTCTAGCTTCCAAGAAATTACTTTGAGGGAAATAGAGCCCCTTAAGTACTCTTGTCCACAAAGCATCATGGTTCTTTTTTAATCTACAAGCAATTCTTGTTAGGAGAGCCAGATTGTGATCATACAAGTCCCTGAAGTCCATGCCTCCAGCTTCCTCTATTTCAGTCGTACTTTGCCAGCTGATCCTATGTATCTTCTTCTCTTCCTCCTTCTACCCCCACCAGAATTTGGCCATTAAATTGTTGATTTCACTGCACCATCTTTTAGGAAACCTCAAATAGCTCATCCTGTAAGTAGGCATAACTGACACTATAGCTTTGAGTAAAACTTCCTTACCTCATTGTGAAAGAAATTCTATTTTCCAGCCTTTTAGCCTCTGTTCAATTCTTCCCTTTAAGGATTGAAGTGTTTCCTTCTTGCCCCCACACATTTAGCTGGAAAATTGAAATATTTGCTAGGCTTCATCCTCAAATCCACTCCCAGTACACTGTTGATCATCTCTTTATCTTCTCTGTTACAGTTGGAGCTAAAGATAAGATATGATTTTTGTAAATTTACCTCTTGACAAGATGCAGAACAATACAAATTTAGCATTTGCTTCATTTTTACAGCGTTCTGTTCATCAACCTCCATGAAAACCAAAGAATCATCAGTAAAAAAATAAGTGGGACAGAATAGAGCGTGACTTGTGCATCTTAAGAGCCATAGTGTGCTTCCTGTGTGCAGACTCCGTAATTAACTTGGAAAGGACCTCGACCACAAAGATAAACACATAAGGAGATAGTGGAAACCCTTGTCTGATACCTCTAAAGGATAAAAAGATTCGGAAGCTTTTCCATTCACAACAATTTTGTTGTACGATTAGCATAACATAGTTAGCTGCTCTATCGAATTTTGTATCATCATAAAATCTTTTCAAAATTTAATGTAGCCACGCAAAAAGGTTAATGTATCAATATGTAACTTTCATCAAAGTTAATGCAGTATTTATGTAAAGTACCATTATATTTATTATAGAGAAAATAATGGCTTTGATCCTAAGTGTTGCGCCCCCAAGTGGTTTGGTCCCCAATATTTTTTACCGCCAATCAAAAATTTGACGTGGCATCTAACATGGTTAAAATATTAGTTTTAATAATTAAACCATCATTTTATTCCCACAGTATTGTAATAAACTGACAGTTCAATTCTAAATCTTTTTTTTACTACAATTTGACCTAAAGATCCATTCTTTTATTACCAAATTAGTCGAGCCGCTAAAATGTTATTAAAAAATATCCTACCAGCATACGCGAGGTATGACAATATCAGATTTATATATTTTAATACAAAAACAATAAGAACAACATCTTTTACAAAATAAAAGGGCGTAATGACGGGTGGTAAGGGGCTATTACGCGTGTCCCGAGGAGGAAGTGTCTCAACCACCGCTAGTCGGGTCCGAAAGGTGCACGAATACCTCGGTTATTTAAAAAAAAAAAAAACAAAAGTGTTGATGAATATTTAATGTCATTTGTCTTAAAAAGAAAAACTAGTTCTTCACTGCTCCACCACCCCGGCCGTCTCCGCCCTCCGCTGGTCAAGATAATGCACTATTTTCAACCGCTTAACTAGGAAAGCTTAATGCAGAAACAAGTGTTATTCCTCCTCGTACCCTTCCATGGCAAAGGGAGGAAAATGTTTTTAAAAAAGTGTAACGATCATGTAACAGATTCTAGCGTCATTCATATTCCCATATATAAGAAAATCCAAAATGCAGCACTTCTTCATGACTTTTAATTTCAGCAAAGAATATCAATGTATTTAGCACTAGAATAATTGGAAGTTTTTTATCCTCTAACATTCAATAGATCAGCATAGAATAAAATGTACTGAAAGTCTAGAACTAGATGAGATGAGAAGAGAGTTACAACTATAAAATGTCAAAGCATTGGTGAAGTTCAAAAAGCAAGCGAAATATACAGTGCGTGGAGGACATACAATGACGTCCAAAACTAGAGGAAAGTCAAGGGGATAGAACTGTGGACAAACCTGAAAGTCCGACAAGACAGGCCACAATGAGACGCTCCGACCCCAGCGTGATCCTGCAAAATTTACTATAATAGCTATAATATAGATTACACTCCGACACATCATCTATTCACCCGGAATTTGATTATGCATAATTCACACGTATTTAAAACATGTTTCAAGATACTTACTTTGATCTATATCAAGACTGTGCAGTGACAGAAAATTTTCAGATAATTCTCATCTCCTTATCTTCCCTTAAATGCTTGAGGATGGATTGAATCCTTTAAAAAAAAAAAGACTCACTCTTTCTCGTGAACTTTCTTTAGCATTTTTCCCTTTGTTTTTACTTTCTAGAGAACATCTATCCTTTAATAAACTCGTTTATATTCATTGAAAATCCTTTATATTCCCTCTTAATCGATTCTAGAATCTCTGTCTCTTTCAGATTCTAAAATCTCTTATTTATTCGATTTCAATATCTTTTAAGAGAGATATAAATTAGATTTTAGGCAGGAGATGAGGGAATCCTAATACTCGAATATTAAAATTCCTGTATTTTAATTTTCTTAATCAACGTATGTTTCTTTTTATATTAAAACCATATAATATGTATGGATCTAATAAATAGTTAATAAATCTGAGACACATGAGTTACATATAACATTACTTTAAATAAATTATTCTATCGAACCGTCGAACCTAGGGTGAACAAATGCATGGATCAAACAGAACCTAGTTTTATATAGGGGTGTGCGGGTTCATGTATCCTATATTTTTTGGGTACTCGGACCGCCAGACCCTACTCTTTGAAAAACAAGTTCCTAAAATTTGAAAACAGACCCTACCTTATTGAGTTTCAGAACCGGACCCTACCCGAAAAATGTGGCATCTTACATATCTTGGATGCCCTTTTAGAACCCGTTCTTTTTATGGATAAATTAAATTGTAAATATCAAATCGAACTCTAAAAATTCATAATAAAAGTGAAATCAATTTGATTATCCACACTACACATCAAACACAACAATTCATCGTATAAAGCATTAAACAACTCTGCTGAAACTGAATGGTGGAGGCGGAACGAAACACTGAAGCAGCGACGGAGTGTGTGTCACTGATTCTATGTTTTTTTTTAAAGCATTCTAGCTTCGGGTACCAGTTTCAGGTACGGTTCCAAGTACCCAAGGTGCTAAAACTGGAATTGGAATAAGCTGAAACATGTTCCCAATATTTCTATCCGGACCCTAGCCATTTTCTAATGGTATCTACGTAGAACGTACCCTATCGGGTAGGTTATTATCAGTTTCGAGTCTACCCAATACTGTGCACACTCCTAGCTTTCGACGCTTAAGGTGAAGCATGAAGAGTTAGAATTAAGTGTAGTATGTGTTTTATTCATTGATGACATTCAGATGAAAATTTCATGAATAATAGAGGATAAAAGGGTAATTTGATGGCCATCCGATGAAATGACCAGCATGGTGGTAAAAGGATTGATTTTGAGCCATGCTGGTCGAAAAAATTAGGTCAAAACTGGTAGTTAGTTGCAATATTAGAGACCAAGCCAGTTGCGTACTCATTAAGAAAATGTTATGTTGTTTAGGCATATCCAATGCTAACTGACAATGTTGCTCATGTGATAAAAAAATAGTTGATGTTTGGTTCAAAGTAGTGGCAAAACATATCAAGGATCAAACTGCAAATTTAGTATAACAGTATAACAAAATTGACGGTTTACTCTTTATTATATGCTAAGAATATTTGATGATGTGGTAAACATTAGGATCCTTCTCTTTTCTAATATGAATTTGTTACATTATTCATAAACTTGGATAATAATTATTTAATACATTATTGAAAAGTGTTGCATCATATTTTTCTATCCATTTCTAATATTTACTTTTATAAAATGATATAATATTTTGTAAAAAATATTTTTTTGCTGGTTTTTTAATGATGTATTAAATAATTATTAATGTGGTTTATTATGTTTTCCATGCACTTGCCCACCTGAAAATTTCTCACCAGCCACCTCAACAGTTCTTTCGGGTCTCCTTTTGTTTCTTTCTCATTTCCTCGAATCGCCAATCTTCAACTGCCCTTCGGGGATAGAGGGACAGAGAGCGACCCTGTTTTCACTCAAATGGAATTCCACTTCGTGGACAGAAGCCCTCATTTGATTTCTTTCAATTATTGAGGTCAGTATTGCCATGAAATCTGGATTTAAGTTTTGAGTCCAAAATTCAAGAATCCATTATGTACATAAATCCGAGATCTTATTTAAGGGAATGCATATTGAATCATTCCGATCAACCCATGTTGATTATATGCCTCTAATTGATTCAATCTATTTAAGTCCATTGTATTTGGTATACAAAGCAATCACATATACTTAGAAGGAAAAAAGAAAAAAATGGATGAAAGATGCACGAAAAATCTCACTGATAAGATCAAATTCAGGATCTCTTAATGTATGAGCGGTACTAATTGTACAGAGTTCTCATCATCGTTTAAATGCCCTTGATACTATAACCAGGGTTGACTCTTTTAATCTAACAATTTAAAATCTTAGATAACTTTACCTTAAACTTGACTGGAGCGAAAGATCAATAAATTGTTACGTTTTACATTTTTTTGAAGATGTGATAGTCCACATCTTAAAAAGCTATTCATATACTTGTTGCACTCCTATTTCTTCTTTCTCGTGTCAACGTGGCAAAGCAAGGATTACTCAGAATTTTAGTCACTTCAACTTAAAGCAAGGAATGAAATATGGGAAAACTACACTGTGCTCTTGATTCTGGAAACTCGTGAGAACTCGAGCAGACTGGCGTTCTCCTTTTCCTTTTCAAATCATAGATATCCAAACGTCACCAAAAGTGAATCTCCTCTAGTAGGTTCTTTGTTACAATTTCAAATAAAACAGCAAAGTATTATTACCCTCACACAATATTCATTATCATTCATTATTTATTCAGTGCAGGAGCTAATTAAAATTGATAAGAACTGATTTAATATGCAGGATTTGGTGAGCGGTACTTTTATAAATCTTAGAACTAGTGGTTCTTAGTTTAAATCTCATCAACGAGAGTTCGTACATTTCTTTATTCCTTCTTCCTTTTGCACCATTTTAGACGTATGTAAATCTTTAGTACACCAAAAAATTAGAAAATAATTTAAGTGAACTGTTCGCATATGCTTCTTAAATAAATTTTCATTGGATAATATGAATTAACAAGATGAGTAATACAGATTAAATATGATCTCATTAATTAATACGTGTGCCGACTATCACATCAACATTTTTGCTCAAGTTAGGACAACACATGTTCAGCGTTTTTTACGGATATCCGCTTTTCGAATTTGTCCAGACCAAATCCAAGATAATAAACCATCCCATGCGTTGACTTTCCCTCTCTTTTCCCACTGCCTTCACTTTTTTTTAATATACAAATGAAACACATATATTTAAAAAAAAATTTCTATTTATAAAATTTAAATCAAATACATTTTAGTCTCATATCAGAACAGTACCACAAAACAAAGTCATCTCTTTGGCTACATTCACTTTAATTGTCCACGTCTTTCGCTCTCTCTAACTTTCCATCTGCCTCCTAACTACTACCTCCAGCCACCAACTATCACAAACAAAAAAAGGGACTTTTTGAATAAGAAATTCAATAATATATTTCTCATTCAAATGCTCTTGTTTCTTGAAGAGTCTCGCACTCTATCTATAAAAGGTAACAGAGTGTGAAAAGTGATATTGAGATATAAATCTCACATTAGAGAGCCAATGAGTTAAGTCTAGATTTAGAAGGAAGTGGTCAAAACAAACTTTTGGATTGAATATTGGCCCAATCTCCTATAAGGTTGGTTAAAGTTTTACATGGGACTAGAGTAGGCCACTGTTTGGGTTCACATCGCGCTTTTCATCTAACTCTCATTGCTTATCTTTGTTTGAAAAAAATACATGATGATTTATGGGGTTTAAGCCCAGTTCTTTCGACGCAACAATTTTGCTACTATGTTGTGTTTATTGATGACTTCTCTCATTAGTGTTGGGTTTATCCACTCAAACGAAAATAAAATTTCTTTGGTGTATTCTGCTCTTTTCAAAAGATGGTGGAAAATCAATTTGATCATAAAATTCAGAGTTTTCACTCTGATGGAGGTGATGAATTCGTTGGTCGAGGTTTTCAGAATCATCTTCTGAAGTGTGGAATTCAAAATTCCTTGTCTTTTTCAGGAACTCCGGAACATGCTGTTGGCGAGCCCAATCATCGACACATAGTCAAACCTGGTGGAGTCGTGTTATTTGAAGCGTCCATCCCACTCCATTACTGGGTTTAGGCCTTTTCTACTGTGTTATATCTGAAAAATTGACTCTTGTACTCAACTCTTGGACAACATTCACGTTATAAAATGCTTTATAATAAAGATCTTGATTACTCAATTCTTAGAGTGCTTGGCTCATGATATTACCCCTACTCGAGGAATTATATGATTAACAAATTTAATATGCGGTCACTCCCATGTGTATTTCTTGGATATGGCAAGAAACATAAGGTTATCATTATCTTCATCATTCCATGGGATGTGTTTATATCTCGTGGCATGTTATTTTTAATGAAGAAAACTTCCCTTTTACCTCTTCTCCGTTTGATGTATCGATTATGCAGACACAACTACTGCCATTGGCTTTAAAATTTTGTCATCTAATATGGTCAAAAGAAGCCAAATTCAACTTTTGTAGGTGTGGTCCCAAGAATACCTTCTACTGCCGATTCACCTTGTGTCACACATGTAAGTCCAAATGACGAGCCAATTTCCACTAGCAGGTCTTTAACTATTTCATCGGTTTCATTGTCACAAAATTCTAATAATTCCAACCCATCCAACCAGCCTTTTTCCCCAAGAAGAAAAGTCCACATGTAACAGAACCCGGGTCATCTTCTGGTCCATCGCTTCCTGAAGTGGAGCAACCTTCTTCTCGACAATTATTTGAGCCTACCAATGAGCCTTCCTCATCTACTCTTCATCCTATGATCGCAAGTGCAAAGGCAGGAGTCATCAAACCAAATCCACAACATGCCCATATTACCCTCTTTCGATTTGTCTTGCACCACAGACAGTTAAGATGGCTCTCAAACGCCCAGGTTGGAAAGTTGTCATGATTGATGAACTTAAGGTGGTATCTTTAAATAATACATGGACACTTATTCCACTTTGCCCTCTATGAATGTTGTTGGCAGTAAATGGTTATTCAAAACAAAGTTTCATGTCGATGGCTTACTTGATTGTCTAAAGACTTGACTTGTTGCTACGGGGTTTTATTAGGAGGAAGGTGTTGATTTCTTTAAGACTTTCAGTCTTGTGGTTAAGCCATCTACTATTCGTATTACATTGATAATTGCTATGATTAGATAGTGATCGATTCGACAGTGAGATGTGAAGAATGCTTCCTTACATGTTGACCTTGATGTCCTTGTCTATATGCAGCAGCCACTCAGTTTTCGTGATTCCTCGAAAGCTGGCCATGTCTGTATTCTCCATCGTGCCTTATATGGACTCAAACAAGCACCACGTGCCTGGTTCGAGAAATTCAATTCTTTTCTCATTAACTATGGCCTTTTTTTTTTTTTTTGCAGTCAAGCTTATTCATCTCTATTTATTTACCGTCATAATGGTCACACTATTCTTTTATTACTCTATGTATAATGACATTGTACATACTAGTGATTCTACTCGACTAATAGATGATCTAATTCTTTCACCTGGTCAAGACTTCTCAATGACAGATCTCAGACCACTACACTACTTCCTTGGAGTAGAGGTAACTCGATCAAATGAAGTTCCATTCCTTTCTCAGCATCAATATGCTATTGATCTCTCGACTCGAACATCAATGTTAGACTGTAAGCCAATTTCGACTCCATTGGCCATGAAATTACCAAAAGTTCAGTGTGGCAATCTCCCTCATTCAAAGTTACTCATTTTCATAGTATTCATTGTGCTCTTCAATACCTTACTCTTACTCGACCAGATATCTCATTTGTAGCCAAACGTCTGTCAATCTGTGCATGCTCCTATTGTGAATCATTTTCAGATGGTGAAACGAATTCTTAGGTAAACGCTTTCTTATTTTTTCTACACTATATTATCACTTAAACAGTTTTTGTTAGGGAACTGAAATCGCCTGACTAGGTTGATAAAATGATGGATTTAAAATTTAATATCATATATATATGGCAAAATCTTAATTAGATCATTAAATATTACGGCCCTCAAGATCCAATTCCGGTCATCCTATCCAACCTAATGTAAGAGTACAAGTCTGATCCCTTAATTCGCACACTTCTCACTCTATTACTCATAGTTATAAATAAGATAAACCAAGAACTCTAGAGAAGACCATACTGTCACCAACTTAGGTGACGTTAAAGACTCTCACAGAGTCACACCGACTCTAAGGCCCCTAAAATTTCATGAAACAGAGACACCTTCTCAACTCCTATAAGTCATTCGTTATTATACAAAACGTTCCTATAATTGCAATCCGAGAAAATACATTAAGAGATTATAGGAAACTATGCTTGAACAAGAAATAAAATCTTTAAAATATTAGTAACAACTTTGTTCAGGTTACTCTACACTTTCAACCTCAAACTCGATCATGAACCCTATTCGCCACCCCCCTTGTACCTTGAAATTGACTTCCACCTTGTTCGTCAAGTGTTTTAGTATTCTATTTCCAGTTTATAACGAAACATGCTCAATGATTTCGATGTTTAATATAACTAGAATCCATACCTTAAAATTTAATTAACATCACAATTTTATTTTATTTTATGTGAACTGGGAATTTTTTATTGCTTCCATTAATTAGCACGCAGCATATGTCGACTGCTGGTTCTCTTTTATATTTGCATTCGTAAATGCCCTACTCGCAGTCATATCATCCCATTTCATCCATATTTGCTAGCCCTCGTAATAAGAAAACGGTGATGGCTGAAAAGGCAGAGGAAGAGAGCCATTGCTGTATGCATATTTCCGTATCTCTATGAACTTCAATTAGCATGAGAATAACACGTATTCAGCAAAGGAGAGGTTATATACTATAATGCAAAGGAATTGCTCCGGGGCCCCAACAAGGTCAATACAGTTGATTTTGATTTACCGGTGAGAAAAAAGTAAAACCTAATTGTACTTTAAACGGTCAAAAGTGAAAAGAGGTAAAAACTTCGGAACAATCATCGGTCCACATTCTTTTCTTCCTTTTAAGCAGAGGGGTGAATAGTAATCTATCTTACTATGTAATGTTAGGATTTTTACGTTAAATCAAAAACATACATCACATGCTCTGAACATCTAGCACTTGGTAATGGTCCTGTCAATGTAATACTACAAAGATCTAGTACATTTTAAAATGTCGATATCTTTTAATTCCAGATCTAGAGAGCACACTTTTACTGGCTACTCATTTCAAATAACTGATGGAGAACCAAAACACCTTTAAAGGAAGGATTCCAAGCACTCTATGTTCAAATTTGGTAGGATGGAATGAAACATAAAAGAATGGAATGAATTTAACGAAATAAGGAGGGAATATTTAATATTATTCTTTTATTTGGTAAATTTTCAAATAAAAATATATCTTAACTTTTATACATATGATAATTATGACAAAATATGACTCATTATATATTAGAATTCATTTGAGTGCGGACCCGACCCATGCATGGGTCAGGATAGGCCTGAGTCCCTCCTTCAACCTGCCCTGATTTATCATATTGTGTTACATAACTATACATTTTGAAATTGATTTTCATTTTAATTATAAGATCTTTATTTCAATAAGTTGGATGATATTTATTATATTTTGTTAAAATTATACAACCTTAGTATATCAACTCTGTTATTATAAATATGTCAACTTACATTATATTCTAAAGGGTTAATTACATCAAAAAGCATGATATTTGCTTCATTTCTCAAGAAAAGTCAAACGTTTTAAATTTTAAAAATAAAATCATGAGATTTCATTTTGTTCCCAAATTAAGTCAAACTTTTCAAACTTGAAAAATAAATCATGTAATTTTATTTAATTCTCAAATCAAGCCAAACTCTTCAATTTTAAAAAATAAAAATTATATTTTTTATTTATTAACAAGTTGACTAATATATTAAAGTATAAATTGATATTCTTGTGCAATATATTATACTTATTTGTTTGTCACATACTTACAAATAAATAAAATTAGCATGATTTTTATTGAAAAATAATTTAAGAATTTTTTCTTGAATTAAGATTAATCTTAGTTATTGAAAAATATAAAGAGAACTCTATATAAGATATTACTGTAAATTTAAAAAAATTATAATATACTTTTACCCAACATTGTAGAAAAAGTTATAAAAAACGAGTCACATAAGTATTGAATATCGGGTTAAATGAACTATTTTAATAGTAAAATAAATAATGCGATTTTTATTTTAAAAGATGAATTGTTTGGCTTAAATTGAGAAAAAAAGGAAACTATGAGATTTTATTTTTAAGATATAAAATATTTGGTTTAATTTGGGAATAAAATGAAATTATGTGATTTTGTTTCTCAAATTTAAAATGTTTGACTTCTTTTGATAAATGAAGCAAACCACGTATTTTTTGATGTAATTTACTCTATTCTAAATTATGTTTAATAAAATATTTATTAATTATTTTTATAAATCAAGTTAAGATGCAATGGTTCAAGGCACGGGTCACTTCAAGTTGACCCGTGGAGGTCACGGGCCATGGCAAGTCAATGGACTAAAGGTACGGGATGGATTCGCGTTTCTAAATACTCGCAAAAGCCCAACCTGTTTCCATTCCTAATGACGATAAAAAAAAATTATTTTTCATAATTTTGTAATTTTATTTAAAACTATATGATAAAATTGACAACTTATATGAATAGACCAAAAAGAATGGCCACTCATTTATTTATGGGACGCAGTGAAATTTGGAAAGGTGGTTCCCTTTTAGGTAACCAAGAGAAGGGGGAATGAGATGTTGATTGGAATGATAGATTTTGATTCTTTGACGCCTCAATCCCACATTAATTGTACAAGTAAGAGATTTTGGGTATATATGTAAGGTCTAATGACCTAAAGAGCACCAACAACTAGCACTTTTGGTTGACGAGCCCGTAGTATTACACATGGTATTAGAGCCGACTCCAGCCTACAATCATGGGGGATTGCAGGTGGTATGTTATGCTGACCACGAGCCGGAATCTTGGGGGCCCGAACCCAGCCCGAAAGGAGGAAAGTTTGTGACACCCACCAACAACTAGTATCTTTGGTGACGGGCGACGGGTTCCGTGGCATTATATATGGTATCATACCTTTAAGGGGGAAAGTTTATGACCTTTAAGCAGGAAAGTTTATGACTCCCCAATCCCATATTGATCGTACAAGGATGGTATCATACCTTTAAGCAGGAAAGTTTATGACGCCCCAATCCCATATCGATTGTGTAAGAAAGAGATCTTGGTATATATGTAAAGTCTAATGACCCAAAGAGCACCGACGATTAGCACTTTTGACTAACGGGCCCGTTGTGTTACAAATTCGGTTTAATTTTATCTACCAAATGTGACCTGTGCATCGTTGAATGGGCGAAAGAGAGACTCTTATCCTCGTATAGTCGGTAGGTGGGACGATGGAACTGTTGTTTTAAGGGATAATACAAGCAGCAGCTATTTTAAAAGGTGGAAGCGCCTAGAATTACTTACAATGAGAAGCATGAGTTGGCAAATCTCATACCACTCACTGGCTCGACTCTCAGCCTCTCTCTGTCTCCTATGTCAACATGTCAATTGATTGCGTCATCCGTCATGCCCCACCCAATCCTCGATTTCGATCCTCCAGCTGCATGCATTCACATACATACACACTATGATCCAGTCTCCGCCCGACAGACATCATATATATGTATGTATGTATGTGTGTGTGTGTGTGTGTATGTGTACGATTTTATTGCGCTAATTGTCCAATTTGTACGAGTTTGTCTCCGTAGCTATGAATTAATATATATTTTTATATAAAAGAATTTAGGTGGAAGTATCAAGAAAATGAAAAAGTTATATAGATGTATCCTAAAATATTTATCATAAGGTAATTGGTGTTTAGCACATCAGTAGAATAACTGTAAATATATAATAAATCATAATATCAGAAAAGAGAGTAAATGACATATATAAAGTCTTATCGATAAGATTTGAACCCATGTGTACCGTAGAGTAAGACCAGGCTCTCTTTATCAATGTCATATATAGCTTTAAATTCAATCAATATCACATCATTTCATTTGCATTACATTCAATGTACTGTAACATAATCATCCGTACGGAGTCGTTAATCTCACAACTTTTCATTTGATAATTTTGGTGATGCACGTGAAGATCTTCTTCCCCCTTTTTTTTTTCCTTTCTTTCTTGCTAAGTATGATGCATGTGAAGATCAGATCCAATTGATGGCTTCGGCAACTCCGTAGATTAAACTTTTTCTAAGACACTGTAAGGGGCGAATCGAATCTCAAGCCACGATCCTCTTTGCCCGACATCGAATGATGAATCGTTAATAATTCGATAACAAGTGCACAAATACGGTGGCTCAATTGTCGAAGACTATATCGACGGAAGACAACTTCTTTTGGTAGATTCTGCTTTTTTGTTTTATAATTTTAATGGAAGATTCAACTAAAATGAACTTGGTCATTTGAAATTTATGAGCCACTAGGTTGGATTCGACGATTGTTAAATAGAAAAACTGAGATTGTAATAAAATTTTATTTATGATAAAATTTTCTTCCATTGTAGATTAAATTGGGGGTAATCGAGTCTAAGTACCTTTTTTATGGTAGTCATACCCTACTCTGTATAAGACTGATTCTGAAATCATAGAACTGGATAAGACCCTGTTAATTTTTTAGAGCCGGACCTTACAGGTTTCGAGTACCTTGTTGAAACTTGTTTATTATTTCTTCTCCCACCTCTATAATATAAATTATTTCGATATTTTTCATAATAATAATTATTCCATATAATTTTTAATAATAATCAAATATGCTTAATTTTTAAATATATTTTCATTTTATTTAGGTACTATATATTACTGATTATAAGTTATAATAATATCTTAGACATAAAAATTCATCAAATATGCAAAATCATTATGTCAAATGGAAGTTCACTGAGTAAAAAACATGAGGGTTTAAATGATTTGTGAATCAAAATTTAAACTTGAAAGTTATAAATGATTAAAATTAAATGTACAAATCAATTAATGAGTTTAGATTTCTGGTTCTGGATACTCTTTGTGCAGGAATCGAATTCGAAAGTGGAACTGACCAGGTCCTTAATTCATTACCCGAAGTTTACTTTACTTTCTTTGAGATCTACTCAAAACCTACCCAAAGAGTAGATTCCTATTGGTTCCTGATCTACTCTCCTATACCCATACGCACCCCTAAATTAAATATAATCTATATCTATGTATCTATCTACATTATTCTATGAAAATATTTAGGAGTTCTTAATTTTTAATATACGATATATTGAAAAATAGGGTATGATAATAAATTTACTAATATATAACTACTAATTCTTTCTTTACCTTCAATTTCCCCCTTATTTTACACAAATTTTTCTCCTATACTTTTATCTTAGTTTTATTACATATAGACTTGATCTATTTTACCCAATTTATTATTTATTTTCATATTTAATTTACTAAAAATCATATATTTTGAGTATTAATTATAATTTAAAATTTTATTTGATCATTTAATATTATTTTTTCATCAATAACATTAAATAACAAAATTCGTGCATAGTATAGATTGACATCCAGAATAATTATACGGGAACCTGCAAGATTTTGGTGCCTTTTCACTTTCTCATAGTACTCATTAATGAAGAAATTATAATTTTTAATATTTATTAGATTAAGAAAATGAATGTGATGGTAAATTAATTAATATATAACTATTCGACTCTTTTCCCACTTCCTCCCTCACTTTCTTCTCTCCTATTTCACAAACATTTTTCTCTAACTTCCTCTTTATCCGTCTTATTATACGAAATATCTTTATATTTTTAAATTTATTACTTATTTTTCATGCTTAATTTACCGTAAAACCATATACTCAAAACATTAATTATATTTATGATTTCATATAATCATTAATGCATAACATGAAAACTACTTACAAGTTGACATCTTTCACTAATTTCATTGAATAACAATATTCATAAGTAGCACGAGTCGATCTATAATATTATTATATTTGATAAATATATTAGGATAGTTATAAATTTTATTAAGTAAAAATAAATTGGTTGTGATCCCTAGAATTCCGCATGTTGTTAATGTCAAAATTTTACCAATCACACAATAAAATTTTAAATCACAAATGACAAATTACCATAAATTTTATAATTACATATTATTATAATTCATTTAACGTAATGCAAGATAACAATAAATTTTAAATAAAATAAATAATCGTTATCCTTCAACTGGATTAAATCATCAAATTAACCATATTTATTAAAAAAAAAATCAAAACATCCACTAAGCAATGGCAAGTTTATGCACAATATACACATTGTGTGAATAGAACATTTTGGCAATCTCGTCTCCTGAAAATACTTAACAAAACTTGCATGAAAAAACACAAATTAAATCTTAATGAATTAATTTTTCGGATATTTATAAAAAAAGGAGTTGTCTTTTTGTATAGCAAGTAAATGAACAGCCTACTTAAATTAAGTCGGCTACTGCACGATACTTTTCATATTTTCCTTTTTATTTTCTTGGCAAAATGACGACGTAGCCCCAAAAAAAAGGGGAATCGGGACCGACACGTCTTTTCCCCTGGGAGTGAGCGTATTTAATAAATTCCCATCAAAAAAGGTTTTTAATTGTTAAAAATCAGAAAAGATAAAAGCGAAAAAAGACAAAGAGGTAGAGCGAGGGGAGAGAAAGGGAGGGAGGCCAATCCACTACAAACCCAGCAGTCGTTCCCATTCTCTTCCTCATCCTCTCTTCTCCATTCTGCCTCTCTCTCTCTCTCTCTCTGTAAAAGATTCAAAATTCTTTGGTGCCCTACATCGTATTCTACAAATCAAAAACTCCTCTTCCTCTGTCTTCCTGGGGGGAGAGGGAGACAGAGGAACAGTGCAATAGTATAATCTTTTTGTAGTTAGATTCTTTCATTGAGTTGGGTTGAAGGGCGGGCCTTCTCTGGTTGCTGATCTGTCTGCTTGGTAAATCTATCGAGTGATAATAATCAGTCAAGCAGTAAATCATGCCTTCAGGTGCTAAGAAGAGAAAGGCCGCCAAGAAAAAGAAGGCTCCTCAACACCAGCCTTCTCATGGTATGCTACCTTCTCTTTCACTCCCCCCAGAGTTTAAACCCTTTAGTGAACAATACCCATCTGTCATTTCGTCGAAAACCTTTGAGAAGTTCTGTTTTTATTTTATTTATTTTTATTTTGGTACTTGTCTTCCATTTTCTTTATTGTAGCTTCGTCTATTTGGATTAGAATTGGGTCTGTGGATTCTCTTGCTGAGTAGATCTAGTGCGTGCTATATGCTGATTTTTTCCTGCTCTCCTGTCAACTTAATGTTGGATGCTTTTGTTGGTGGAAATGACCGTAGAACTCGATGATCCGAGGCACAATGAAGAGAAAGACAGTGATGCTGGTGAGGCAGAGGTTCTGTCCTCTGCATCTCAGGGCCACAGTGATCCCTACCCCAATGATGGGGCTGAGGACTTAGAAGACCAGCCACCTATCAGGCCGCTTGTCTCTGAGAACAAATCTTCTGAGGTGGACTCTGTTGACTCGGTCGGTGCATCTAAAGGCGGGTTAGAGGTGGCTGAGAATATTGAAATTGTCAAGGAAGTGAAGTCTGAGGGCAGTTCAGAGGGTAAAACGCTTGATATCGAGTGCGTCCCGGTTGAACCTGTGGAGGTATCAGCTAATGGCACTGAGGAGAAAAACAACACAGCTGGCTTCAAAAATCGTTCTCAGGTCGTTGAGAAGAAGCTGGAGCAGGAAGGAGTGGAAGCTGTGGTTTTAGAAGCATCCCAGTCTAATGATTCAGTGAAGCATATCAATTCTCTGCCCAAAGAGCCAGTCAAGTTGCTGAGAGTTCTCTTGTCATTGATTCTGTTGAATGGGTGTCTTCTGTCTCTGAGAAGGTAATTTACGTGACTGAAACTTTGGTAGAAGAGACTCCAGCAGACTCTGTGCTGGCACTGAAGGATCATGATAAGAAACCAATGCCTCTGATAGATCAGGCTTCACAAATTTCGGAGACTGTGCCTGAAGTTTCATATAAGAAGATTGACGAAACAGCCACTGTTGTGTTGGATGGAATTGATGGGAAACCAGTGAATGATCAAAAGGAGGGCAAATTGTTGGTGACTCGAGAAGTCTCTGATTCTCGAGCTAGTGATGTGGTCGAGACTGCCAAGGACTCTGAGGCACCTGAATCCTCTGAGAACCCGGTATTGCTTCAACCACTGACACAGTCACAAGCTTCTGAGTTCTAATTCTTGTTATTGTTGAATGATTTGGATTAGTTATAACATGAATTATTATGGATCCTTCTGCAGCCTCCAGCAGCACCAGCACCAAAAATCGTGCACAAGACATCTTGGTTTAGTTGTTGCGGGATATTCGATGTGATAACAGGTTCCTCAAGATAATTGCAGGTATCTGTATTTTTTTAAATATTACCGGTAACATCTCTATATGGCAGTCTTGACGGGACACTAATCTATCTGCTCATGTCTTGCACGTACTGGGAATCATTCTTTAGTTTGATGAGATGATTTTATTTCTGTTAAAGTGCATCTTGGCGTGGTTGGCTTTGGTTAGTTGTCTAAAGCTTAAGCAAAAGCGTTTGTGAAAGAATACTAAAATGCGGCATGGATGAGGTTTGTAGAATTCTTATAGTATTAACATATAATATATTAAACAAATTGTTGTTTCAGTACGGAGCTTGTAGAGGTCCAGCAATCCGCAAACTGGAACAGAACAGGATCAAGTAAATTTAGCAAAACTGGTCTAAATTAGCAGTTTTGCCAGATAGATTTTTAACTAATTTCAGATCAGATTCTCATTTATATCTTGAAATGAGAAAGATAATTGATTAGTATAAAATTTACTGTTCTCTACAAGAAATTTACCTGCTTGAATTATCATGCAAATCTTAATTCTTTAAAACTAGTAGGACATTTTTTTTTATGGGTTTTCCTCTTGAAACTAGAATCTTTAAATTGCATAGCTCAACATGGATTTAGTAAAGCTTAGAAAAAGATAGTAAATGAAAGGGAGAAATCAGTGAGATTTTATAGACTGATATGAGAATTTCAAAAGGGTTGAGCAGACCAGCTTCAGTCTGCCGCACTGGGTGAACTGCCAATTTGGCTGTTTCTTTCATTAATCAGTCCTGTTTAAAATATGCATGCAACTACACCCCTTGTAACAGAGGCTGGTGGAATACTATTTAACTGAAATTACAGACACATAATTATTGATTTCAAATATGTTATATAAATATTTGATTTTATTTAAATTGGCTTAAATTGAAGTGGATGAGTAAATGATGCTTAAGATATATTATAAGCAAAAGCAGTTTTCATGGTTGCCTAATATTATACTTGAAAAATAATCTTTTTGCGACGGGCTGATTTGACATTTGCAGTAACTCAAATACCTTTCATCAAACAGTTCATCTTAAAACTTGATTGAGAACTCCCGATCATAGCTCCAGTCTCTTCTTCATGGAAAATCTTGTGAAAATGTAGCACTGGGGGTAAATCATTTGTATATTGCCAGTTTTTGGATGTTAAAACAATAAAATGAATTTTCATAGAAGGGTGCTCATTTTTCACGTTGAACTGTCACTCTATTCTGTCATTCTTTATAGGAAGCGATCGTATTAAGGGTAATGCCAAGTTTCCGGTCAGATTTCTTATTTAAAAAATCAGATTTATTTGCTAATAACATATGTTTTTTAAGTCTCACTTAATTTAGGGAACTGAATTTTATTGTAATGAGTTATTTATTATTGTAATAGAATAATTGTAAGAATTACAAAATCAAGTTTTCTAAAATGAGTGGTCTATCATGTCTGCTGGGATTGGAGCTTGACTCCCTTCTCGCACTTTTGAATCCCATCCAAGGCGGAGTCCTCTGTGATTTGCCGACCACAGGCCTTGGCCAGGCGAAGCAACCTTGGCCTGCGTCAGTGTGGGGTGACATGGACTTTCCTGGATTCAACCTGGGTTATCAGAAAAAAAAGGGATCATTTTGTGTTTTTCTCTTTGTTGAATAATGGATTCTATTGAGATACAATGGCCATTTTTCGTTTGGTGGGTAGAATATTGAAATCAAGGTTGACTTTGTTCTTGCAGAAGACGAGTATTTCTCAAAAGTTTGACCTGTTGATAGCTACTTTTCATATGGATTTTGAGCTCCTTTGACTACCTCATATGTAAAAGGGTGATCATCAGAAGACAAATTTCTATAGTTCTCTTGTGGTTTTTGTTTTATTCTGATCAGGGGAAAACTGTGGGAGACATTACCCTAATAAATCTTGGGAATCGAACATCTAAGGATAATCACCCTCACAACAAGTGCACTTTAGGAATTAAAACTTGTGTTCTCGTAGGATTGATGTTGGTTACCACTAAGCCAGTGGTTTGTTGGTCGTCTTATGCTTTTTGTTTATCTTTCTAAAGATCTTCTTTATGTTGGCGCTCTTGTTTGAGTAATGAAGATATGACCTAGTGCCTTATTTTTTAGTCAGGCTTTAATTCATCTTTATTTGCATTTGAAAGGTCAGTGGCTATTTTGGAATTTTCACTGTTCAAGCGGTTTTGGTTGGTAAGTGTGATGTTTATGTAGAGACTACACTTTGAGCAAAGAATTGCTGGATGCTGGCTGTTGTTTGTTTCCCGGCCAAATGTTTCTGGAAAATGAATAGCTAAAAAATAAAAGAAAGTAGAAGCCGCAAGAAAAGCCCGTAAAGCTTTACATTTATCATGCCATTCAAGGAAGCTGATCTTCTCTTCCATCACTGGTTTATCTTTTAAAATTAGCATTTAAAGGATTGAAAAATTTTATCCATTCTTTCATTTTTTTGATCTTTGTTGTCAATAATTGAACTATTTTGCATCTCATTCTGATCACTGATGTTATTCTCTGACATCTTTGTGTTGCAGAGAACAAGAGGGAGAATTGCAATAGAAAAGTGATGCTTTGTAATCCAAGGAATGAAGAATTTGGATAGGAATTTGTGGAATCAGCTGGTTTACTGATAATTATAATGACGAAATCCGAAGATACCCGCTGAGTTGGTGGGAACAACACAGGGTTGTGTTTCAGATAGTGTCAGACTTCACTAATAGGGAGCTCTTTAGTACTTTCATGGGTGTGGCAGTCTTTAAAGTTGAGTCTTATCTGAGTCTTCTGTCTTCAGAAGTTATTCATCTTGCACTTAGAGATATATGGGTTTCTTTTTGATGGGATCGATACTTTTGCGTCGGGTAATACATATTTGTGTCAGTTTACATGTTCTTGTTCATTTTTGCTTAGATGGTTTCAGTACGGTTGCTGCAAATTTTGCAATTAGTGTCTATCTTGGTCTGTCGAATGGACTGGCAGTCAGGATATTGAATGCCAAGAGTTTGTTAGCTTCTTAATATCCGTGGGAGTGCCTTATTTTCCTAACCATCCAATCAGAATTCATTCATATTTACATCGAAGTCCAAACCCAGGCTCGGTATTTTACATATAAAGGCATAAAAGAATTTGCATGAAATAGGTCTTTCCATGAACACGATACTATTGCAGATTAGTGTTCTCAATCACCCTGCTCTCGACGAGGCGCCATGGATGGCCACAATGTATATGAGCTGTGTAGCTGAGAGGATGATTAAGAAGGCTTCCATTGTTCTCTGCTCCAGAGGAAAAAAAGAAGTATTCACCAAGGTTGTTAGGCAAGAAGTGCGGAAGAAATAGCAGGATTAAATACAAGGATTCCATTTCTCTTACCAGTTTGGCATTCCTGAGGTGCAGGTGAATCTCTTTGCACGCAAAGCTGCATATAAACGATAACACCTTTTAGTATAGCCATGATCGGAATTGCGTAATTCCTGACATGTATTGAGCGCAGAAAATACAAGAAATTGACATGATATAAACATAAATGTTGAATCTCAAAGTTGACAGAACCAAGTTGTTTGGCTCATCTGCTTCGATCACTACAAGACTGTTGCTAGATGCAATGAGAAGGAAAGGATATGAGAGAGTATTTTTGGACTGGAAAAAGAGTGCGGTTACCCCATAGCTAGGAGAGTCAGGGTCCAGGCAATAGCTGCAGCCGAAGCTGCAGAAGGTAAGCTGTCGATGCTCCAGGCCCGGAGATGGTTAATGCCGACAATGGCAGATGCAATGCCGACAGCTCCGGCTATCAGAGCAAACGTCACAAAGAAGCCAGTTGCAGCGTTTCCCATTGGGAAGTATATGGGGGAGAAATGAGCCGGAAGATCAAAACCCGGTCCTATATAAATAGTTTAGCCTTAGCACATGATGCAAAACAAAATTTCCAGGAAAATACCGGATGCTGCACAACAGATGAGAAAAGTTATGGAGAAGAGTTACCGATGATGAAGCCCCGATCAATAGCAATATTAGTGGCCCATCCACCGATGCACACGACAATAACGTACATACAGAAGTTAAGGAAAAGAAGAAGACCAGCCACATTTTTCATCTGCCCATTTGCCATTTTCAATCTTCGACTTCTTATGAACTGTCTCTAGGGCTAAGAGGGATATTGTATGGAGGAGGCGAGTATAAGATATATGTCTTTCTTGTGAGGTGTACATAAGCCTTGGGAGGAGACTGATTGTATAAATACAACCTTCAAGGTTCTTTTCTTGCAAGGCTGCCGTGTTTTAAAGGGCTTTATGGGGCTGTAAAGATGATAATGCTTCAATGGCAAGGCAACTCAATAGCTTGGATTCGTTTCCAACTAGAGCTCTCCTGAACTTGAAAGTTCGGTGCGCTATTATGATTATAGAAGCTGCGAGGGGGAAAGTGATATTCTTTGCCTATTGGTGAAGTGTGGAGGCACACAAATTGAGCGGAATGTGCAAAAATACCATTATTTTCAAAACTAATTCTTAAAAACCTGTCGCTCGCAAATTATTTCCGACAGCACTATTGATAGACCACGGTTTCCAAATGCATTCATTTATAAGTGATAGAATGCGGTTTGGAATAGCGCTCCAGGTGCCATACGTACCGTTTCCAAGAACTGGCAAGCTGTAGAATGCATGTTAAATCAACATTCTATGCAAAACGCAAGCGTTTCTGCACAACATAGACAGTGCGTTGGAGGTGCTTTCTACTGAAATGCACCGCTGCAATTAATACATAGAACGCACGTGCAAGGCGCGTTCTACTTTAACATAAAATGCACCTTGCAATCTGCAGATTGCAAAACAGCAATTGAGAGCAAGAAGAGAGGCGTCGAGTTCAAGTTCTCTCTCGGGCATTCCTTTCCGATTTCTCATCTTCCAAACGCGATCTTTGAGTTCTTCATTTCGTATCATTTCATTTCTTCCTTCCAATTTCTTGTTCAATTTCATCTCTTGTTCCATTTCCACTTCCATTCTCCCTCGTACTTAAATTGAAAGATTTGTGACTTTGTCTTCATCCAATTTTCCAATATGTTAAATTTATGTTCAATATATGAATTGAGTATGCATTTTATTTTATATTTCGTTCGAATTATTTTTGTTGATTGATATTGAGATTTCGAATTTTAGGGCTTTGCTTAATATATGTTAGTAGTTGATTTTATAATTTTATAATGTATTAAGTAGATATTATTGGTTGCTCAATAGAATATAGTGAAGTGAAATGTTTGAATGATGTGAAGTGAGATGTCTTCTGATGTGAAATTAAGGATTTTTTAACTATTCACTAATATATGTATTGTGTGATATTTCAGTGAATTGAAAATGGTGAGTCGTGTGAGACTTCTGAAAATAGTGAAGTGATGATATGAAATTAAAGATTTTTGAAGTATTCACTAATATATATGTGATATTTCAGTGAACTGAAAATGGAGAATCATGTGACACTTCTGAAAATAGTAAAGTGAGATGTCTTCAAGATATAAAATTAAGGATTTTTGAAATATTCACTAATATATCGATGATGTTTCAGTGAATTGGAAGACTTCTGAAAATTAGTGAAGTGAGATGTCTTCAAGATGTGAAATTAAGTACATTTGAAATATTCACTAATATATATGTAATATTTTAGTGAATTGGAGATGGTAAATCATGTGAGACTTTGAAAATGGTGAAGTGAGATGTCTTCATGATGTGCAATTTAGGATTTTTGAAATATTCACTAATATATCTGTGATATTTGTGAATTAGAAGACTTCTGAAAAATAGTGAATTGAGATGTCTTCATGAAGTGAAATTAAGGATTTTTAAAATATTCACTAATATATCTGTGATATTTCAGTGAATTGGAAATGGTGACTCGTTTGAGACTTCTTATTTGTGGCCATGGGAATATTTTGTTGAATAAAGAGGGACCGTATTATGACAAGTAACCACTGAAAAAGTTAAAAGTGAGGACAAACACTAGTTTTGAGGACTTATGGGACAAATTGTGCTAAATTATTAGGGTTGATCACACCGATAATGAAGTTAAGGTGCTTCATAGACAAGCTATAGTTTATCAGTAGGTCATAAGGAACATTGTTTGGTTCCAGTTAATGATGATGATGATGATGTGGAGAATGTTATGGAAGCTGCCAAATCAGGAGGTGAATTTCTTCCACAATAGTTATATGTTGAAGTGCAAGATAGGCCAACAATGATAGTTCAGCAAGAACGAATAAATTTTGAGTTTGTAAGTTGTTCAATTTCTCCATAACCACTTGTTGAAAATGTTGCGGACATGGTTGAAGAAAATGATAACAACATTACGGAGTTGTCGAATGAAAGTGAAGAAGAATTTTTTGATGAAGAGAACACCGATTGGGGCACGTCAACTCAGTTTGACTAAATACATCACCGGATCTCATATCACTAGAGTCTCTACAAACTATGACAACACTCAATGTAATGGATAACCATCCCACATCTGAGCGGTCAGATATATTAATTGAGAACCTAATTCGTTGTTCGATAGAAGGGATGGTGGAGATGGTTGCATAACATTTGAAGAAATGGAGCATATGTGTTATGACAATGTGTTGTTTTTCAATGAGCTGAAAAAAGGTATGCATTTCCAATCGAAAGAGAGAGGATTTAATTTTTGTGGTGAAGTATGCCACATCAAGTATCATCACAACTTTCATGTTGATGAGTTAGATGATAAGATATGGTTGGTCTTTTACTCAAAGAAGGAGAAGGGATGTTGATGGCGACTCCGCGGATGTAAAAAATGCAGTTCATAATAACAGTAGTTGAATGACCGCATACATGTGTCAATCCCATGCTAAGTCAAGATTATCTACAATTGGATTCTAGTTTAATGAGTTGGTACTTTTTAAATCAAGTCACGTTGTTAGTTAATGTTAAAGTTTCTGTATTGCGACAAATTATTGTTGACACGTTTGGATACTTGGTTAAGAGGAAAAGGTTTGGGACAGTAAGAGAAGGGCGATTGAGACGGTATACGGTGATTGGGACTCTTTGCATATGGAACTGTTGAGACTCCTGAACATCATTAAGCAGCAAACCCTGGATCTGAAGTGGCTTGGAGTGTTTCACCAATAGATGTAGATGGACAAGTAATATTTTGAGCATTTTTTTAGACATTTAGTCCATCACTCGGGCATTCCTATTATGCAGGCTTGTTGTGAGTACAGATGGGACAATCTTGCACGAGAAATATTTGCATAAATTATTGATTGCATGTTGTATGGATGGTACCAATCATATTATCCCCTAGCCTTAGCCTTAATTGATGAGGAATCCTACGACTTGTGGTCTTGGTTTCTGATGCATTTGAAGCAACACTTTGTCGGTAATCGACTGGAGACTATATGTCTTATCTTTGACTGTCATTTAGGAATTGCAAGTGCAATAAGGGATGAGAGAGTCTAATGGCAACCTGCTTTTGCACAGCGGCACTTCTGTGTTCGGTGCGTGGATAGTAACTTCAATAAGATACACAACAATTAGGTGCTGAAGAAGCATGTCACGGCGGTCGCTTTGCAATGCCAACCCTTAAAGTTTGCACACTTAATGGATGAGGTAAAGAAAAGAAAAACGTTCGTCCCATATTACTTTACAAATATGGAGATCGAAAGATGGACATGAGCGCTTGATGGAGGTTACCAATACGGGTCCATGACAACAAACATCGGTGAGAGTTACAATGCTCCTTGAAAGATGCAAGGAGTGTACCTTTAGCAGTACCTGTATAGAAGATATTATAAAACTGCATTGGATATTTTCAAGGTTGAAAAGATGAGGCGAATGCAAGTATAAGTCGAGGGGAAACGTATACTCCATGGGCTGCAGAGAAATTGCAAAAATCACTGTAGAGGTCAAACGGGCATATGGTTACAAAATTTGATCAAATAACAAGGTCATTCGAGGTTGTTACCGATGAGCTTGATAGAGGGAACGACACATGGAGGTGGGAGGACCCATGCACTTAATTTGAATACTTGAGAATGTTCTTGTAATAAATTGCAAATATATAGAATGCTATGTTCTCATGCGATGGCTATAATGGCATACATTAATGTTGATAATAGCCAAACTGTAGGGCCATGGTATCTATGGATGCATCAAACGTTATGCTACCTGGTTTGTTTCCAGCCTCTCGGTGATAAAGCCACTTGGCCAAATGTGGATGGACCGATCATTCTTCCTGATTGTAATCTGACTCGAGGTATTGGCAAACCTAGATCCAAGTGTTATCATAAAGAGATGGATGTACGAGGACTGTCATCAACCATTACTTGTAGCTTCTATAGGAAAGATGATCACAGTAGAAGAAGTTGTCATGAACAAAGAAAGGTCCAAGGTTGAATGTGTTGTTTATCATACATTGTTTACAACGGTCATTTAAAATAACTTATACAATTTTATCGAAATGTATCTTATACAATTGGATTGACACTTTCATATGAATCCCGAACCAATTGACAGATCACTGCTATGATTATAGGAGAGCCACCGTTCAGAGGTAGTGTGGGTAGGCAATGTATGTTGATATTTTTAATAATTACTCCCCATTCATCATGGATTAGTTGTCATCTTATTATATTTTTTTTTCCATTATTAGGATGCATCATGGACTACTTGTCACCACTTGAGGTGATCTTATATTGAGATTAGCACATGATTTAGATGGATGAGCATCTTGAGCCTTATCTACAACAGGCAAGATATTTTGGCATTTTGCAGATCCCATTCATTTAGTTGGATTGGAATCTCATCACGGCATTAGTTGAGAGATGGAGACCAAAGACACACACATTCCACATGCCATTTCATAAGCTAGGTCTAACACTACAGGATGTTGCGATACGGCTGGGCCTGCCTGTGGATGGTCATCCTATCATCGGCAGTGCAATAGTGTGAGCAGATGACTACGAGCACCCACTTGGTTTTAGGCCTGATTCTCACAATATAACAGGTGGACGACTTAGGATGACATGGCTGCAGTAGCACTTCCAGAAGCTTCCACCATATGCTGATGAGACGATGACCATGCGCCATGTTCAAGCATACAAACTACAGCTTACGGGTGGGATGCTCTTCGCTGATGAGACCTCCATCATGGTCCACCTAATGTTCTTGTCATTGTTGGAA
The DNA here is from genome assembly GCA_037672795.1 of Lagerstroemia speciosa. Lineage (NCBI taxonomy): Eukaryota > Viridiplantae > Streptophyta > Magnoliopsida > Myrtales > Lythraceae > Lagerstroemia > Lagerstroemia speciosa. The sequence goes on along the minus strand of CM075302.1, from coordinate 109,525 downwards.
GACTTTGAAGTTGTAGGTCATTATAGCTGGGGAGTAGCATGTTTGGCTTGGTTATACCACTAGTTATGTATTGCTGCAAATTCATCGGTTCGTGAGTTAGGAGGGGCATTGATACTGTTACAGGTTTGGGACTGGGATAGATTTCCACTTATTGCCCCAATTCGTCGGTTCACTACATGGAATGGAGGTCATCCATTAGCATGCCGACATGCCATGTTTGATGTTACGCAGCTGGTCACTCACATTGTGAGACAATATAGAGATGCCATAAACAGCCAAGCACGTGCACAGGTATGATATTTTCATGTTCATTCCATCCTAGTTTAAGTTAATTTCTATAGAACTGATATGGTGACGTATCATATGTAGATTGTATGGATGTCGTATACGGATGAGATCACTGAGCTACTGTCGGATTATTGCATTGAGGGGAGTGATATATGGCTTGTCTAAGTTCCCCTCATTTACTTTTACATTGTGGAATGGCACATTCCAGATAGAGTGGTGCGACAGTTCGGGGCATTTAGAGGATACCTCCTGATTGTGACACATTAACATAGTTGCACCGTATTGATCTGAGAGAGAAGACGGATGAGGATTCAGTCATGATGCATTGGCCTTACACTCACATGTGCCATGATAGACGCAATAGTATCGTCTAGTTAGATTTTGATGATACTTTGCTGGATTCAATGGATAACACCTATTACACTTAGTACCATAGAGTCACTAGGCGTTACATTGGACATACAGGCGTGATGCTTGGAGATCTAGTAAGACATTCAACATTGTAATTGTGTTTAATATTTTATATAAATCATGTTCTAATATTCATCAATTGTCATGCAGGCCGACGTTGCCCGAAATATAGACCTAGCTTATTCATTTGATGAAGCTCGCCTAATTGCTCGATCTTACACACTCTTAATTGGCAATCACAGAGGTGTGACATTGTTTCATCTTGACCAGTAGAACTAGCCAGAGATTCATCTAGCTCATGTAGTTTGTGGCAGAGGACAACGAGCTCGAGGTCGTGGCCATCGACAAGACGCAACACTAGATTGGGCGCCTTCTCCTGCTCCTCATTCGGATTCACCACGCTCTCCATCTCTGGCCATTGGTCTTCTTGCAACAGACTTTTATGCTTCACCTTGTCCAGTGGACCTGTCTGAGCCGATATTCTTCACACCTGATCTTACGGATACATTTACTCATGCCATAGAGACTCCACCTACTCCACAAAAATTTCGAGATACGACATCACTCGTCGTATGAGCCATCAGTGTATCTAGCCTATTTTGCACAAGACACAGCGGATCCAAACAGTTCATCGAACCCCACGGGATTGTCACCACAGATTGCAGCAGCGAAGATTTTCTATGAGAGACATCATTGGAGGCAATAAGAGTAGTTTTTTTCCCTGTCACTTAGATTTTCTTTATGTGATTTGGATTTTCTTCTGCGAAGATTATAGATGATTTGGAATTTTAAAATTTTCAGTTTCGTTTTCTATATGAGACCAACATATATTAATTTGGATGTGCATTCGATATGATGGTGACTTGGAATTTCATGTACATTTGATATGCGACCATTCTCTTAAAATATTATAACAGTAGTGTTAATAGAATGCAAGTGAAAATCACGGTCTCTTGATCATGTTTCCCACCCGCGTTCTATGGGTTTCCATTTTTGGAAAGCATAGAACACCAATTTGAAGCGTGTTCTATCCCTGCCCAGAACTCTGCATTTTAGTTGTATAGTGCATAGAACGTGACTTTTATACACGTTCAAGCATTGTTGAATGAATGCTTCTCAGACGGTGATCTATTAACGGAACTATCAGAAATTTTTTCGGAGTGACAACTTTTTAAAAATTTCTTTCAAAACAAATGGTATTTCTGCACGTTCCTCCATAGATTGATCCCCTTTTTTGGGATTTGATTGATCACTTTTCAATGGGGATGGATTTAGGCTGCCTCATAAACTCAGAAAATTTTATGAAATATTATATAAATTTCAATTGATTTTGTCTACTTCATGTTAAATTATTGTATTTCACCCTTTGAACTTGCCATCATACACTTCTTTTGATTTTCGCGTCCCTTAGATGAATTTCTTGGATTTGTCACCTATTTTGTAGTATTGAAGATTTGCATGCTCGGCGCGGACTATTGTACTCTGCAAGAAGAGAGACCGAGAAGGGTGTTGGAATTTTTAGTGCTAGGATCAAGTTGCGGGGATTGAGGATAAATGGATAAATACGGGATTGACTGCCTTTAGAAAATCAGGTAAGTGAAATAAGAGAAAATCTTCAATGCAACGGGCATATCACGTAGGCGATGCTGATGTAGTATATCCACCCACTCAGAATTTACTATTTATATATTTTTATTTTTAGGATTCACCATTTATTAGGGGTTTAAATAATGTATTTTTCCTTTTAGGGTTCGCCATTTATTAGGATTTTTAATAATTTTTTACCATTTACATATTTTTCCTTTGAAGGTTCACCATTTATTAGGGTTTTAATAATTTTTTACCATTTATATATTTTTCCTTTTAGGGTTCATCATTTATTTAGGTTTTTATATTTTGTAACTATTTTTTAGGATTTTATAATCATAACTACAAATTATTGATTGCATGTTAAGTCTTGATTAAACGAATATACCACATTAGCATTGTTTACATGGTATAATTACTCCACTAAAGACTTTCTCGTGAAATAGAGTCAAAATATAAACTTACAGAGGAACAAAAATTTGCAACACACGATCAATTCCCATATTATTGAATTGTCATGACATGAAAATTAACATATTTTCTCTAAAAATTCGAATGTTACATATCATAAAATAAGCCTATTATGCCTATTATATGAACTAAAAAAAATAAATCTCTAAAATCAACAAATAAAAAGTTGCACAAAATTTTCAGCTTGTAGCATGTATTATAACTAAAGAAATAATCAAAATAAATATGCATAACTTCTAACTGCAATATCCTTCCAGTGATCCTCGCAATCAAAAAGCTAACTGCACTTGTCATCGACTCGATGAGACTCGAGCCTATATGTAAAAGTAATGTGCGAAAAATGTTAGCCTCATCTTACTAAGTATTCAATTCTAAAGTAAAATGAATTATATAAATAATTAGATAATTAATAGAAGCAACCACTCACAACCATACTACTCAACTTACATATAATTTTTCTATTAGCAAATGTGAAATCCATATTATAATTATACACATCTCATAGACATTCCTGTATCCAATAGCATATCTAAACATTATTCAATTCACCATACATTAAACATTCAAATGTAAATCTTAGTCAATTCAATTCACATCAATATAAGCCATATAACACATAATCACGACAAACGGACAAATATATATCAACAAACACATTTCATAATAAAGAATCCAAACAAGCCTATGCACATAACTTGACAAACAATTAGCATAGTCATGGGTTTGCATTTTCTGCATGCGACAGGGTTATGGCAATACTAATACTCTCCTCTCCAATAATATTGCGACCCTATGCCTCAATCAATATCAATCTTCCTCACCAATTTCCCTGTACCCTTCATCTATACACCACACTCTACAGGGCCATCCATTAACCTCTGATGGTAAAAGTAGTTTTAAATTATTTGGCTTTTATATGTTATTATAGACTAGCAGTAAATTGTCTCTCTCTTTCCACTTTTGTTTGTATTATTTTCTTTCCTTTTTTAGCCCATTTCTATTCCGCCAACCTAACAGTCACCATGATTACATTTAATCAATCCACATCGATATAATACAATCAATATTACAATACGAGGCATCAATATTGTTCAATTAATATAAGACAACTCAAAAACATCACTCAAGTTTAATCAGAATAATAATTTCTCTATCATTGCATTGAATTATAGTATAGAAAAATCAATCAATTATACTTGTATCACATACTCATCCACTTGTCTTATTATGCATCATGTAACCTATTTCGTACTATATATAATTATTTCATTTCACAATATAAAAAAAATACTCACCATAGATTTCTCAAGAATAGGTCAATGAGCCGATCTTTCATGATGTTAGTCTTTAACTTAGCTTGTGTTTGGATGGGAGTGAATAGAAGTTGAATTTAGGGGAAGGGAATGGGGGGAAAAATTTTCGTTGCTTGGGTAGTTTGATTTAATGGAGAGGAAGGGGAATCGAGGGGAATTATTCACTCCCATTCCCCTCCAAAGCCCACTTTTTTTTCTCCCTCGATTTGGGGTTGGATGGGGGGTGAAACAGATAATAATAATTCATTTAAAATCAAATTACCAATTTACCCATTTTATGAAATTAATATAAAAACCTAATCTTACTTTTCTTTCCTATAAATTAGAAATGGACCATCATCTCTCTACTCTCAACTCCCGATGAAGACCTTTCGCACCAATTTGAGGTTTCGTGTTTTGGTTCCTAGCGTTGCAGGAAGCGAGGATCAAGGTACTGAATTTGTACTATCGCTCAAACATGTGACCTAATTATTCAGCTCTTTTTTCATCTTTGATTCCTTCTTGTATATAATTGAAACCTCAACGTGTGCATATCCTTTCAAGTTCTCAACAAAAAGTTGTATTCATGCACCACCATATTCAATGTTTAGCATATTGAGGGTTACAAAACGTAATTGCACATTTTTAGTAAAGCAACCACTTTTGATATGAAGAAAATGGTATTTTTGTCTATTAATTAATAAATCATATGAATACGATATTAATTTTTCCCCTCATTTCCCCTTATTATAATAAGTCCAAACAAGATAAATATTTCTCCTCCATTCTCCTCCATTCCCTTCCCCTCCTTTCCCCTTCATTCACCCCATCCAAACATAGCCTTAGTCTTGTCAAGTATATATATAAATAAAAGGATAAACAAAACAATAAGAAATCTTATGAAACTATACTTATCCACGGTCCCCTCTTCTAAATGGAGTAAGATTTGCATTTTGGTAACTAATTTCACCCTATTATGATCTATATGCTTAACTAGCCAGACCAAAAAAATTTTGAGGCTCCCTATTCCTTAGAATTTATCTCATAAATATCCATATGGAAAATGCTAAACAACCCACTTAACCATTCCTAATACAAACCTAAACTAGAAAACTATTGATGATTTCTTCTTCTTCTTCTTCTAATAGAATTTAACAAACCTATCGCATAATCTAACCCTTAGAAATAATAAACTCAATTAAAATTCTAAACTTAATCTAGCACGAATGTTAACCAACATCAAGACCCAACTATTAACATTTCTCAATTGCACTTATATATCTTACTGTTAGCACAATAAATAAAAGGATGTCCAACACAATTTTTATTCAAAACAAGATCATTACTAGAAGTAGATAATTCACACTTAGCTCTTTTTAGCTTCAAAGATAACTATGAACCATTCTAATTTACCAAGAAAACACTTATACCAGTAATGAAGAAAACTTAGGAAACAATACAGGAACAATTTAATTGCTAAATGTGAGACTTACGGAAAGTAAGCTATAACTCATGTGAACAAATTCTTCTCTCTCCCTGCCGTTAACTCAGTTTGATTGTTTCAGGGGTCCTCCTAGCTCATTCCCCTTCTACTGCGCCCCCCACCCCCCCACCTTAGCGGTCAATTCCTCAAGGTCGCTCTGTTAGCTCTATCTGCCCACTATTAGTCTCCCACTGCTCGATCCAGCTCAGCCTCGTCTCTCCCAGGTCTCGGTCTCTCTCTCTCTCTCTCTGGTAGAACTCAACACTTTGCAAGTCCCTCCATGGTTCTATTATACTAAGACATTATGTTTACAATGCTGCTCGCATACTCTTCAAAAGGTTTCTTTTTGCAACTCTCAAATTTCTCCAAAATACGTTTCAGCGCTCATGCCAAGTGATTGCTTATTTGGAAATTGGATACATTGAGAACCTCTAATTTTAAAGGAGCTAGAGATATTGAATGTGGGTTCTTTATTAGTTCATATTCCAGAATTGGATGACGGAATGAGGCGCCATTGGGATGACTTGATGGGTCTCTTGGGAAATTAGCATGGTCCACTTATGAAGGACCATTGCATGGAAGGTGATGATGAGATAGTTTAGACCGAGTGTGAGAATGTAGAAATTCTTCCATGATTCTAATTTCTTTATGCTTCAGATGGATGTCTTTCTTCTCGATTTTCATGTTCAATTTCTGGTCCCTTTTAATTTGTGAAGGGATGGAACAGTCTTGGCTATTCTTCCTAGGATAAAACGAGGATTTTGGGCTGTAAATGAAGTGAATCTTTGGAAATACAATATGTTTCACCAAAACAAAGTGAAGAGGGCAAAAAACGATAAAAGAACAATATTCGAGCACTTCAAATGTTTTGAGAATGTTATCCAATTGGAGGGTGGAAGATGGGTGATAGAGATAGACACACAGATAAATCATTCATTCTGATATGATCATAGATGAGAAATCATATAGCCAAAAATATGCTCCAAATTTTGTTAGGGGAAGGTAGTGGGGCACAGATTTCCAAATCAATTATATTTGAACCCAAGCATCTTACAGGATCCAACACCATGGAGACAAATTTCATAAACAACTCGAGGCTTCTACTTCCATACTTCCAATTTTTTTGCAAGGACACATATGGTTCTTAGCTTATTTAGCTCCCTTTCAAATTGCACCGACCAGATCTAAAGCATCGAATATATGGATGGAGAGAGGTGGATTTATTATAGCCTACAACAGTAATGTTTCAATAATTCCTTTTTCATGCATACAAGGGTTCTCTCTAGTCTTCGTCTGCAGACAATTTCTTGTAGTAGAAGCAGAGCAACAATTAGCTGATCCCAAGAACTGTCTTGATTCCATTCGGAAACTGCACATAATGTTGGGGTAGAAATGGTTCAAATTTTCTATTCTATTTTTGTCACAGGAGAAGCCTGGAGTAGTACATGATCACCTCGGAGATTGAGAGAATGAAGAACACTCAAAGATTCAGATAATATTTTTTTTTTTGCTTACATAAATGAATGGATCAGACTTGAATGTTCCATAACCGAAGAAAGTGAGACTTATCAAGAAGGTTGATAATGAGAGGCAAAATGACATGTACTCCACGCTTCTCATTTTGATCACCAGCTTCTGCAGACCGAAAGATCAAGACAGAAACTGTTATAGCATGAACCATTGAAATTAAGGATAGATCTGCACGAAATTAGACATGAACTTACGATGATGAAGAGGGGTGATGCAAACATAGATAAAAGAGAAATCACACTAAGGTACCCTACAAATATTTGTTGAAAACATGAGCTAAAGAGTCGCGTGCTCATTAAGACCACAGTCAGGGACAAGCAAAAACTAACACTACGAGTCCGATCGTCTTCAGCTGCATGAAACATCACCACGACATCACCATAAGTTAAATAAGATATTGTCAAACGACCATGAATTCTCAGCTAAACATGTTAATTATCTTGTGATGTATCAATTCAGGCATCTTCCAACATTAGGTACTGCCAAGGTTGTTTTGGGTTTATTAACCCTTATAACTCTATACCGTGTTATCCTAGAAAACATTATGAATCTATCTTCTTGGCCTTGTTGGCATAGAAATGAAGATTGCTAGGTATCCCAACTGGAAAACCGCACTGATGGAGTTGCCGGTAGTGATAGATGTAATTCTAGGAGTCACGAAAGGTGAGCTGTACCAGAGGCACATTAGGCAGTTGAGGAGAGCATACATGTAAGTTGATTCTGAGAATTGATCGGTCGATCTATTTTTAACTATTCTTCGGAATGTGGGTCTACAGGGAGTGAAGCATAAGTCCTGCACTCTTTTCGAGTCTCAAAAGTTCCATCACAATAAGCCATTAAAACAACTTACATTAAGGAGGCAAACAACACAACGACGAATAGGTTCCCTGTAAGGAACTCAACAAAATTGTCTTGAACATGAGAAATTTTCTACCTGATGTTGACTCATGAGTTCATGGTCTTTATATTTCAAACTCACGAGAGCATGCAAATAGAATATCACCTGCAATTCCTGAGACATCACCGCAAACAGAACTTGTAGAAGACAGCATGTCCACTAGAACCATTTGCTCTATTCTTGAAATTTGCAATTCACTCTCTCTTGTTTCACTACGTTTTTCTCTTTTATTAATGTATAAGAAATAAACTGCAGCAGCTTCATCACATATATATGTGTATGTGGAAGGAAATCGCAGGTATTCTATTATCTTATATTTATTTATTTTTTGATGATGTGGAATTTATCCTCCTAGTCCCATGAAAATTTCACAAGTGATTAGATTTAGCAAAGTGCAGGGTCAAGCACATAAAGGTGTCTTGAACAAGGACTTTAGGTGTACAGTGAATCGAATGTACAACTTGTAAGTTAATCATAAAATGTATGTACGTCTTATTTATTTAAGTTATTAGATGGCTTTTTTAAGCTTTTTTTCCCTGTGGAATGCATCTTTCATTTACTGTTACTTATTCTTCGCTCGGCTACTACATATGTTTGATATTTATGCAAAGTAAAGTATGCAAAGACAATAAGTTTTAAATAGACAATCCAAAATAGTGTGGATGAGGTCAAAACAAAGATCACCACAACCACAAGATGCAGACAGACTCTCTCCCTAAACAATAGAGAACAATTTCTTTTGGGATAATTCTATCGAAAATATATTTGCAGTCACTTTGTTTGGTCCCCAAGACTAATATATTTGCTTGCTTATATTATACACTATGAGCATGTGTTTGTGTATACGCTTACACTAGATCTTTTGTCTTTAATGTAAGGTTGCTATCTCATATACATATCTATGTAACTACAATATTAACACAATGACAAACATGTGCCCTTTTCTCGTTATATAAAGGAGGTATATAAACTCAGAAGAGATAGAAAAAAGAGAGAATAAAGGAGGTACGAAAATTCACATTGGTTAGATCAAATCTAAAACCCCTAGGTCATCGGTTGAGAGCTGCAACAACTATACCAAATTCCTTTTTCTTTAAGCTGTGCCCTTTAAACTTGCCCAATAACACTTAACTGGGAGAAATTCTTAGGTGATCATATCTCACCACTTGGCATGAAGAAGAACCAATCAAAATATGACAAACAAGCAAATTAGTGTTAATCACTCTAGCAGATGCATAATTTACGCCAATCAAAGTATTTGATTGGTTCTTCCTCACTAAATCATTATGAGATAGGACCACTTGAGATTTTTTGCTTAACTAGTGCCCTTGATTTTTTATCCCACCAGTAAGAATTCCCATCCCACTATAATATCAAAGTTCTACTACCCCTTATTAGGCAAACTAACCTCCATTGCAATAAAAGAAAATAAAAATTCACAATTCGCTTCATAGAAGTGAAAATGCTTGATACGAACCACATCAACAATGTGAAATAACCTTATGCTAATGAGCTATCTAAGAACATGTCTATATCAAGTTCTGATGGATGGAATCATAACTCATTATTTATAAAGAAGTAAATCTGGGTATTGTGAAGACACTAGGATCAATTATAGAATGGTTGATCAATAAGTCAATGTCATAAAAAAAATTCCTAATAGTTTTTAAATAATCAAAGAAAAAAACTCTTACTTTATTGAATGAATAATTTGATGTCTTTTAAAGAAAATTTGTCCAATCTTAAGCACCAGTCTTTAAATAATCTAGTTTAACTCTTAGTTTATTGAATGAATAATTTGATGTCTTCTAAAGAAAGTTTGTCCAATCTTAAGCACTGATCTTTAAATAATCTAGTTTGTACTGATTGAATGCATTTGTGTTTCCTGATGGACCCCTCTGGGTTAGAAAACCATAAAAAAAGATGCATTAACGGTCCACCATCATGCATTGAATGATGAAATCTTGGGGATATAATTAAAGACAAAGACTTGCAATCGATCATGGAGCTATGATTGAGGATGTCATAGATGTGCTTTGACTAGTTAAGCAATATTCCCTTAGAGCTGTGATGAGCTCAAGACCAAGAAAAAAGTAATGGAGAGGCTCTAATTCTTTCATGGACAATTCCTTCACAAGAGTTGTCAAGGTGCATTTGGTGACCCGGTAAGTATAGTGTCATCCTCACAAGTAAGGATAAGCATCATGTAGAGGAAGAATGCCTAATGAATAACGAAGAGCTTGCTCGTGACCCCTTAAATCTCAAACATTGAAGAAAGGTGCTCAGGTGAAAAAAATCATCCCTAAGAGCCTCTTTGAGGTTATATATACTGCTCCATAGGTGACACATATATGAGGGTGTAATAGCATTGATGAAAGCCAAAGATTGTTGAGGTACACTTCTACATCTAGAAAAAACATATTTTACATCTAGCTATAGAATTGGCTCACAAATTGAAATTTCAATAGCTAGAACAAGTCAAATAGTGACGAGCTCAATGACTGGACTCGGTGGACACTAAGCAGATTAGCACTGATGTATCTCGACCGAGACGCCCATGAGAATAAAGGGAGGTGCAAATTGATGCCTAAAAACCCAATTTTGATAATTGGTTAGGCTCTGATTATTTTTGCTTCCTTCTCTCTGTGATCATCTCAAATGGTGGGGGAAATGATCCATTTGCATATCCTAGAAGCTATTATGCCTTTATAAAGGACACTATCAAAATTTTCAAGATGTAGTAACTATTCCCATTCAATCTCAATTGGATTGTGGGGAGGTTGATGGGTAAGTTTCAGATAATAGAAGAAGAAACCATTGAGAGAAACGAAGGCTGAGATTAGTTAGGCTAAAATGGGCTATGGATCATTGCTAGTAGAGGTAGATGATTATCAAAAATATGTTTATTGATGCTCTAATCCCATAAAAGAGCGTAAGCAGCAAGTTTTAGAATATTGCTGCACACTAACGTGGTTATGTGATCATGTGTTAATATAATATGATAATAGATATACTAGTGAAAAATGTGTGATTACATAATCATATCCTACATGAAGAATAGCTCCACCTCACATCCTTCTTAGACACTAGCAATACCAAAATTGCACATAAGTTCCCTTTCTCCAATAGCTTACCTGCCTGCCTTTGAAGTTTCTTTTGTCTCATTGAGATTACTCATATATGAATGCCAGTAAGGAATTGATGCACTGGGTATGAAGTCAATTTATTGATCAACTCACCTAACCAAAGGTAAACTAAATGCAACTCTTTAAGAAAAACATCATTGATCTCTTGCAAAAAGGAAATAACATATGTTGATAAGGACTGGAAAGATCATTAGATATTAAAATGGCATCCTTGTACATAAATATTATAAATTGACGTGTAAGTAAAGCTTTGTCGATCTTATAGTATTTTCTATTATATTCACTAATATAATAGCATCCTCATTTTCTCTCTTCCCAATTTTCATTTTCCTTAACTTTGAGCTCTCTCTTTTTCTTTCCTCCCTTCTTTTTGCCCTCATATTTCATATAATTTTCATCGTACTCTGATTTTTATTACACACTTCTCTTTTTTATCACTTTATTTCTTCTGTCCTCAAATTCTCTTCCTCCTCACTCTCTTTTATTCACTTGCTTTTTTTTAGTAACATGATAAGAACATGATAGGCATTACTTTTAGTGACCCAACGTATTCTTCTTGGTTCATGAGAAAACTGTGAGAACTTATTAGATGTATTGTACAACGAAATGTATCACTTCGATCCTTAGAAGTTTTTGTAGTTTCCTAGCACGATGTCTTCATCAACTCTTGGCTTTGGCTCTTACTCTTCATGGGTAATGGCCAAAACTTGTCCATCCAAAACGTATTTTTTACGGATCTTGTGATTCTAATTCATATTTAGTGTGAATTTCATTTTATGTTGGTGAAATTTGTATTAATTGGTCTCGGATTTCATCATGTATTGATGAGATATTCAAAGATATTTCTTTTTGTTTGTGTTGATTTTGTGGACTTCCCCGTGGATTAGAGTATAGACAATCCTTAATGTTTTTTTTTTTAAAAGATAAATTAATAATTCTCATGCTTATGAAGGAGGAATAGGCTTTAAATTTAGAACCTAGAATAATTTATCAGTTTTTCAAGATAAAACAAACAAAAATCCTAATTTTTAATTTTTCTATATTATTAAGGGTATTGATACAGTATGTAAATGGATTATAAAAAGGTATTTAAAATTTTATTAATAAGAATTAAATTTGAAATCTCTTTATTATAAATAAAAATTGTCAGCAACTTTCTGCTATCATTAAAAAAAAATCCTAGAAGCATCAACAACCATTAATTTATGTTAAAATGCCTATTTTTCCATCCCTTTTCATTGAAAGACACTGTTACTCATCATAAAATGTATTTTTCAACTGAAAAATCGGGGCTAGCAGTGACCTTGACTCTTGCAACAATCTCCCTGATGACCTTCCATGATCGAATTGGGGGCGGTGGACTATGAGCACGTGCTCCATCACCTCCCAATTGTGCCTGTCTTCTTCGAATTATTTGGATTTGGGACAAATCGGTTGAATGAGAGTAGTGAGGGCCTCAACTCTAGTCCCAACCCCCTCAATTTGGCCAATTTGTCTGATGTAGATCAAGTGAACAATTGGGCTGATTAGGAATGGGGCCTTGATTCCAGCACTGCGACCCTCAATTCTCCTCTTACTTCTTAATTCTTTCCGTTACAGATGCACTTAGATTCTGACATCAAGATATTGGCTCAACCACAATAAATGTGAAAGAGATCGGCACGCATCAGTTGTTGACCTTAACCTTCCTTAACATGACGTTTTTGAGATCAAATTGGGAAAGATTTGGCTCTGAGTTAGCTGCATTTGGAAGAATATCCTATGAATAATTCTTGTTAATAGATAATCTATCTTGTATATTTCGCCATAAGATTTTACTTCAGTCAATTTGAAGAGAAACTTGACGAATTGTCCTCTGTGATTTCATATTCTCAACCATGTCTCATGAGAAATTCTTAGGTGATTTTATCTCACTATATTACGTGAGCAAATACCAATCAAAATGTGACAAATAAACAAATTGGTATTAATCACCTAAGCAATTGCTATAATTATTACTATAGAATTTGATTGATTCTTCCTCACTACATCATTGTTAGGTAGGATCATCTAAGATTTTTTCATATCTCAACCAAACTAAGTAATGCGTGAAAAGCTAACTCACGGAAGAATCTGTTTTTTGTGGTCAATGTTATTCATTTTATTGCACCTTTTTTTTTTTTGTTATAAAGGAAGTCCATTTGCCTAATACAAGGATATGGTATTGCACACTTAAATTCTTGGGCTTATTACTGTTCAACATAATAATTGGAAAATCTGTATGTGTTAACAAATATCAGTTTGTTGAGATCGTTCGACACATCTTACTCTTAGGTAATGTCTCAGATTCGATTCTTATGAATGAGAAAATTCATGTTGAGTTTTACTACTTAATGAGCTAACCCGATTTAAACCTAAATTAGTAATGATATTTTAGTTTTTTGGATATTATATTGTATGCACCGAAAAAAAAGTGTATCACAAATCGTAATCGTCCGTGAAACAGAATATATTGGAAAGTTATGTTCTACTATGCATCAAGGGAGAATTCGTGCCTTGCAAAGGTCTGTTCTAAGCGACTGGTTGTAGTTAATGGAATTGGAAATAATTAATGATGAACTGGGGAAGGGAATTCAAGAAATATCAGATTGATAACAATCCTTTATTCTGTAAGGAGAAATAAATTATAAAGATTTCATTAGGACTATGAATCTTATATCGAACTAATTAAGTAACCGTTTTGCATTCATATATACAGTGAAGAAGTATATTTTTTTAATAGTGATATACTTTTTTAATTAAAATAAAAAAACAATTTTAATATTTAATTTTGTATGATATAATGAATTTGTTGAGTTATTTTACTGCTCTTGGATGGTTACTTACAAATAACAGATGGTGGGGAAAATGAATTTCACGCCACAAAATCATGTTACGATAATATAGTAATAAAGTGAAAATTACAGAAACAACAAAATGGGAAAATAAGATTGTACTAAATATCAAGGCACGTGGCAATGTTAGTATTTTTAAACTAATTCGTCCCCTTTCAATTATGATGATGAAGTGTGGATATCAATCTCTCATGTTACAACAATAGAAAAGCTTGAAATAACACCAAGTTTTGAACTCCTTGAGCAAATCGAACAAATGTAGAGCACCACCATGTAAAATACTGTGAAGAGGAAACAGAGGGAGATGACAGCTTTCCAAAAATTCTATGTCACGCAGCCTAACTTTGGTCCTAGTCGTAGAGTATTGGAGGAGGAACGCTTGTTTAATGGCACCGAATGAGAAATTAAAGGTTTGAACCAAACATCGGATTCCCTTGAACCGGCCATAAAAGGTCCAACCAGGCACTGATTCGACCCTAATAAGTGACATACTTAATCTACCCTTAAAAGCGTCTCAATGAAGTTTTAAACCGTCAGCTTACTGATCTTAATGACTCTTAAATAACCCTAAAGGAATCCAAAGAAAAGGAATCTAATGGGAATCCGAAGAATCCCAGTTTTGAAGGAAAAAATGTAGGAGAAGGTAAAATTCAACCTCACATATGACCCTAGCCTGCTACTAGCTTACACATGAGTTCAACTGAATCGACCAGTGACTGCACCCTTGTGCGGATGCGCAAGGCGGGTACGAGTTATATTATTTAGTCAAGAAGGTTACTCAACATAAGAATCCCCATTCCTTTCTTTTAAACCCTTCAACCTTCCATTTCTAATCCTATGTATGATTGAAATTTTTCGTTCTCCCAGATGAGTCTCATATGCTTGCTTCTATATATGGGCTTCGTATTAATCTATAATTCTCATTGGATTCAATTAAACTTTGGCCCCCGAAAGCATAAACTTTTTTAAGCCCAAATAATTTTCCTTCAACTCTCATGAGAATAATTTCTCATTTATATCAATGCCTTTTTTCCAACACCACGACACAAAGATGAGCAAATTAACTACCAGGGCCGGTTATAAAAAATAAACTAAATTGTGAGAGTAGATGGATGCATCGGCATCACTTTTAATTTAAATTAAAACATATTACATTCAACTTCTCCTACTATCACGTCTATTCACAAACCTCTCTCATAATCGAAAAATGCACAGATGAGGTGGTTGTATCCTTGTTGAGAGAAGTGTTACAACTAATTAAAATTGGTAGATTTCACGTGATTATTATTTTTGGAGGTGGACCTCAACAATAAACACACATTAGACTGATCTAAACAGATGAATGAAATCACCCCTCAAAAATTTAAAATGAATAAAAATTTAGCTATGTAAATATATAAAATAGACAAAAACCAGTATCACTCCCAAAGATCTCAATTAATGTGCCAGAAAATGATCAGGTCACCCTATTCTGGTGATAACATTAACAAATTTCGTGAGGAAAATTAAAAGTCAATGCATTAGTGATTACAAGATTAGGTGTACCCCCTCCTCCCAATTTAACTAGAGATGGCTCACCTTTCCGTTATTTCCTAAATATTTTTCCTAGTTAGATGTCCTTCCTATCCTTTCTGAATTTTTCTAGTCAACCATCCTTTCCTATTTTTAGCATGGCTAAACAGAGACAACTATTTGTTTGTCCTTGTTAACTGACTCTTGATGCACGTGTGTTTATATATATATGAGCTCGTGTGTTATGATGTTAATGAATCCACTTGTTCTTATCACGTTCAAACCCGAAAGAAGACCTTGAAAGAATACTTTGAAAGCTCACGTGAAATTCATGGCTCATAGTGATAATTTAGATGTCAGAAGGTCCCAGGAGATGCAAGATCAACTTTGGTGGAATTTGCTTACTCACATTGGTGTGTGAGGGCTGCTGTTATAGTTCTATAGGTCAGTGCATAGAGGAAACAACAACCCAAATGGCCAGTTGCAAGGTGTAGACTAATCTCCTTTGCTGCAGCGGAAGTCCACTGGTTTTCACCAATATGATGGTGAGGGAAATGGTAAAGTATACAGTGTTATAAACTTGGGAGTGAATGGACAGCGAAAAATGCCATCGTCTAAATGGATTTGTCTGACAAATTTGGAAGATTAGCTCCAACTGAAGGGCTATTGAATGAATACACTTGTGCTCGTAGCCTCAATTATCTCAACAATAGCCTTTCAGTTTGCAGCCAATCCTCCAAATTTGTCAGATACATCCATTTCATACGATGGATTTTTTTCACTGTCCTATTGCTTCCAAATTTATAGCACTGTATACTTTACCATTTCTCTCACCGTCATACTGGTAAAACCAATGGACTTCCCCTGCAACAAAGGCGATTAGTCTGCGACTTGTGGATGGCCATTTGGGTCGCTGCTTTCCTCTGTGCGCTAACCTACAAAACTATAATAGTAGCCCTCACGCACCAACGTAAAAAAGTGAAATCCATTAGCATGACTTTTGTCACTGTCTCATGGTGGTTTGCATGATTTTGACGATAGTCCTCATAATCCCTTCATGGAAAAGATCCATGAGACCTTCTGACATCCGATTATCACTTTAAGCCATGAATTTCGTGTGGGCTTTCAAAGTATTCTTTCAAGGTATTCTTGCAGGTTTGAACATGATAAGGACAAGTGAATTCATTAACATTATAACACATGAGCTCATATACACACACAGGTCAAAAGTCAGTTAACAAGGAGAAACAAACAGTTGTCTCTGTTTAGCCATAATAGAAATAGGAAAGGACGTTCAACAAGAAAAATTCGGAAAGGACAGGAAGTATGTTCATCCTGGAAAAATATTTAGGAAATGACGGAGAGGATGAGCCATCTCTAGTTAAAAAAATTGTGGTATACCTAATCTTATAATCAATAATGCTTTCAATTTTAATATTTCCTCATGATATATCAAAGGCATCCAGAGGCTTGTTGAAAGATGTTTGTAGTTTGAGGATTCATAACCGACCAACCAATGTTTGTAGTTTGAAGAAGCTTGTTGACATGGTTGAAGGAGTTGGTGTATGTTCTTGACTCGGTTGACAAGAGTGGAGGGTTAGTGGCTGTTCTTGACTCCCCCGGGCGTTCATCACTCGTGGGCATTCGTCACTCGGCTTACCCGGTCGGAGGAGGCCAATGGGTGTTCATATCCTGTCTGACTTGGCCGATTGTGTTGGGGGGTGTTCATGTCTTGGCTGACTCGGCCAAAGGTGTCTAGTGGGTATTTCTAACTCCACTAACTCGGACTGATGTTTCTAGTGGACATTTCTACAAATCATCCAGAAAATATTCTAAATGGTAATTTGGCCACCCATTATCCAAATAGTTTCCTTATTCATGCAAAATCAAATTGACATCAAATTCATATGGAATGACAGCTGAATAGTTTTCAATCAATTTACCGGGGTTACCAAGAGAGGAACTGTACGATTAAGCTTTGACTCAACGTGAAAAGATATTGTTTCTTCAACTTGTGCTGAATTAGTAGACCCTATATTGCATAATACTAAAGCTATGGTTTTCCAGTTTGTACTTAACATTCCAATGGTTTTGTTGCCACAAATTTAACAATGACAAAAATTTATTGCAAGCAATCTCATAAATGCTGTTCTCTTGATTCACATCCTAGGGTACGTAAATTCTCAAAAAATTGCTTAAAATTATCATAAAAATTATTACATCGGATATATCATTTAAAAAATAATAAATAATCTAAGGATCATGCCCCGACCACACAATAAAATTTGCGTATTTCTAGTGATTTTTGGAATAAGCAAGAGAAGTTTAGGATGATGACGTGGTCTTAGTGGAGTAGTACAGGGCTCCGATTCATAATATAGAGGTTGTGAGTTCGATTCTCATTATAAGAATTAAGTATCATAAGTCGTTCAATCACTTAAAAAAAGGTCTTAGGATGGTTGAGAATGACAGTTATTTGCGGAAGGGACGTTTATTTAGTGGAGGGTTGGAATAAATTTACTATTATATTCTCAATGAATTTTAATCAAACGGTTGTGAAAATTCACTCAATTATATTAAGGATAAAAGTCAAAACTCAAAATATATATATATGTATATAAATGAAAACCTGCCTCTTTCACTTATGTCACATTTGATGTGATGTAATGGAATTGAAAGAAATGAAATGGTCCTAATGAAGTAGAATGGAAATGAAAGCGAATGGACAGTACTATCCTTCTATTAAGTAGTAACTTCAATATTAAGAATTGAATGGATGTGAAAAAAAATATATATTACCCTTAATAGTTATTTATAAGTCTAATTAAGTGGAGCACTTCAACATCCTGATCTCCCTATGATCAATGGCAGATTTTGATACTTAAGGCTCCATAAATTTTAGATTTAAAAATATAAAAAGATGAAAGCACTTAAAATTATTAATGTTAGAGGAAATTATCAAACAATGTTCCAAATTTTTATTATGTTAACTTTAAAAACATTGAAGAAATGAACAATAAATTTACTGGGTGGAAGTGAAACGTGGGATTTTGCACAAACAATTAAAAGGAATGGAATGGACTTGTGAATGATGGATGATTAATTTCATTCCATTTGGTCTTAATAAAAAGAATCTTATAGTAATACTGGATAAAAATCTTAAATTCCTAAGAAACAATTTTTTGCAATTTTTTAAGTTTTTAAGATTTAAAATTTTTAATAATTGTTTTAGAGCATTTTCGTTCACTAGTCTTTCCTGATTTCTTTTAGGGTTTTTCGGGTTGTGGATGCATTAATCGTTTTCCAGTGAATAGAAATCGTTAAAGGAAACAATGTTATATCTATGAATTTAATCAGGTCGGTACCATGTAGAGTCGGTTTCAGTTTTCCAAGTCTGAATTGAATCCAAATGCATGATCCATTCCCACAGATAACATCCAAATCTCCTTTAACTTGCATATTTTATTGTATTTTCCTTCAAAATATCTATTAATTAAATATATTATTTTTTCCTCTTCACTTGTATATAAGAAAAATCTTTTTTTATTTAAATATAAGAAAAATCTTTGGGATATATATAGAGAAGATTGATTCTAAAGTTGAATTAGAAAGACAGAGTTGAGTTAAAAAATTCTTAGAATCATTAGTTCTTGGACTCAAATCTTATTAGTGGGACTCCCCTATATCCTCATTTCCTTTTATACCCTTCTAAACTAATATGACCTTCGTAAATCAAAAAAAAGGAAAGTTTGAATTAAAAAAAATAATCTTTTTCATTATCATCCAGTGAAACTATCAAGAACAGTTAGAAAGAATTTCCAATAACCGTTATATCTGCGGAATCACATAATTATCTAAAGTTTCATTTGTAAATTCACGTGAAAATCAAAGAGGATCAAGAAGAAACACTTGATAACACGAAATCATCCAACAAGTCATTTTATGACCCACAGTTCTTTATTTGAATTAATATTTTGATATGCCATTCATATGTGTGTAGTACCTTGATTTCAGCTCTATGTTTATCGATTTCTCAAACAACTCAATTTTATCCTAGAAACAATTAAATAGCAACACGAAAGGGAGACGACGTAAGAACAAGATAGTTTTATGCAATTGGGACTGAAAGTAAGTGATCAAGTGATCAGAGAGGATCAAGAAGAAACACTTGATAGCGTACCATGATTGCTCCTGTTCATGCTCTCTCATTCTGCACTTATCCCGGCTGGACGAGCTCCAATCCATCCGCAGAACTGTCCATTAAATTAAGGGCAATCTGCAGCTGATACCTGATCCGCTCGTTGTGGAAGTTCCTATGGTATGAGATTCCTCCATCTTAGGTACCTGGGCTTGAGCGTAACTAGCCACTGGCATAGAACTTGCAGCCGCCTGGGGAAGAATACTTCACAAGCAAATGTACCATAGGATGGGTCGGGATCTCGGAGGCCATAGACATGGCCAAATGGAACTATCCATCTTCCAAAATCTTCCGGTTTATATGCAATTCCTGTAGGCCGAGCCTACATTCTGCACCATTAGATGGGTGCTCTCGACTTTATTAGAGCCAAATCGTCTCATATCTTCCACTCTGCAAGATACTGAAAGTAGGCGGAGAAGGATGAATGTGATGGACAAGCGAAACTTAGGGCTAGGCTCCCTTTATATATGCATGATTACAGGGTATCAGTTTCAGTCGGTTTCAAATATCCAAATCTGATTTCATATCAAGCAAGATTCATTTTGATAAAAAGAAGCTAATATCCTAATATTATTTAAAAAGTACAACTCATTTTATTTCCAAATAAATAATGAAAGATTTTTTTTTTCATTCGGCAAAAAAAGGGAGATATTTTTCCAATCTAACTTTTATATAAGTATGATTTTTTGGGATTTTGATAGTTTGGGGAAGATAAGATTTGAGGGTTCCTATCAGATTTATGGGTTTGACTTCCAATTTGTATAATTCATGCCTCCGGGATAGTTTAAGGCTTTCGTATAAGAATTTCTCCCAAGTCACAGGTCATAACATATTGCCAAATATCTATCTTTTCATATCTCCAAAGTATTAGTGGATGATTAACCTTTTCCTTATCTATATCAGCTCGATCTACATCTCTCCATCGATATCTATAGGTATATCTTCTAAGACTACATGTATCTGCTATCTAGCTATCTATATCTATCTATATTATTTTATGCACACGTTTGTGAAGTTTGGCATCTTTTTCGTTTTCCATAATTGTCATCCATCTAATTTACATACTAAAATTTATGATTTACATCTGATTTCTAGATTAATGATAAAATAATAATTTTAATCATTTTTCTCTCACTCTATATCTACGATCTAAACAATAAAAATCTTTCGTTAACTGTTAAGTTTTACCATTTCACTCCGTATCTAGAATTTTAGCAAAAATATCTGTCATGTTTTTTAAACGAATGATTTGAAAATATAAAATTAACATAATATACTAATGATAATTGAGAATACCATAGTTATTGCTATAAGTTAACGAATTTTAAATAAATTAAATTAAAATAAGTTATAAAAAAATTGATCTAATTATACAAATTTATCTTAGTATTTCACATTTATTTATTTTTACTTTCTTTCTGTGCATAGCACGGTCCGCATCTAGTCTATAAAAAATATAAAATAACCCTAAAAATAGTGAATCATAATTGGACAAATATATAAATATTGAATACTGATTGGACGGATATACCATATCCGCATTATTTACGTGATATGACTGGTCTATTGAATACTTTGTCCTTCCAAGCAACTCAACTAGGCCATTCTCACCTCTTCATAATCACCCACCTCGTGGAATCTTAGCAGCCAAGTGAATTAAACTGCACTAATTAATAATAATTAAGGTAAAATTTACTCATTAGCCATAATTTGATTGGTATTTTCTTACGTTACATGATGCAATGGGATCACTTAAAATTTCCCATTCCTAACAATAATGGTGGAGAGCACAGTTTAGTTGTTTGGGAAAAAAGGAGCTTCTATTTCTGATGTGTGTGATAGTTTGGATTACTTATTGGAGGCTCATTATTATGATACTGCATAAGCTTAGAAAGTGTTCGCACGTGCGTCAAGCCTTTCAAATTGGATAAATGATACTTTTGGTTCTCAATCTTTTGTATTGTTATCATTTTTGTCCTAAACCTTTATTTTTTATCTTCATATCCTCAAACTTTTGAGTTTTTACTATTTTAGTCCTACCATTACTTTTTCCATCCAAAAAAAGTATATTCCATCTAAAAAAGAATATTTCATCCAATAATTATTTTTAACAAAAATTTTAAAAAAAAAAAAGAAAAACAAGCAAATAAAAGTGAAAAATATCTGTAGAGTTTTACATGTGAGCACATCACGTTCAAAATTGAGGCTTATTCCTAATTGAAAATTGATTGATAACTGCTATCATTACAAAATCATGGTTCATTAAAATAAAAGTGAGTTCTAATTTTAGAAGAGACGTTTGTTATTAACCAACAATTCCTTAATCAGGAACTGAATATGCTTTTTCTAAAAATATTTTTGAATCTTTTTTGCTGAAAAATAATTTTTGGATGAAATGTTCTTTTTTTGGATGGAAAGAGTAATGGGCAAAAACTCAAAAGATTGATGACGTGAATGACAAAAGAAAGGTTTATGACCAAAATGATAAAAACGTTAAAGGTTGAGGACCAAAAGTATATTTTTTCCTCTCAAATTCGAAAATTTTATATTCAGCAAAAAAGGGGAATTCTATAATTTTCCATGTTGCTCCCTTTGGCTTGCCCGCTTCCCAAGTTTAACTTGATATTCAAATTCTTCGCCCGTACGAGAATATGCGATTTTCTCGATTCTTGGGCTTGTTCTGTTGGTTGCGAGGAACAAGAACACGGTTGATCTCACCCATCCCACTGTTTTTGGCAACGTTCTAGTGAGAAGATAGCTTCATCTTGGGCTTATATATTTTTTTTGTTGATATAAAAGGAAACACATAAATCTAAAAGGATAGAAGGAATATAGGGTAAAAAGGGTTCAAGAAATCTCACTAATGAAATCGAACTCAAAACCTCTAAATCATAGGACGAGAGCACTAATTGTACCTAACAGATTTTATAAATTTTTATGCGTATGAAAAGGTGGACGGAAATAATGACACCTTGTCATCCCTTGCTACTTACTGTTAGACTTTCATATACAATCGAGAATATATCAAATGATTTTCTCAATCAGTGCAATTACTAATTGAAGAGGTGAATTAATGTTCGGGAAAAGAAAATCATAGGGAAAATATTCCATCGAAGAGTTTTTGGTTTGTAATGTTATGATTATAAAGAGAATTCCAACTATATGTGATATTGATTTTACATTATCGACTGAAGCCCGAGCAAATCTTCCATATAATAGTGTCGTGTCACATAACAATGTTTACGTGATAACACTAACTAGTAAAATAATTATTTCAATATTTTCTTTTATAAAATTCTAAAAATAAAAAAACATAAAATAACAAAATTTTATTAGTTGATGTCACTAAATATAAGTACCGTCACGTAATAACACTATTGCATGCAGGTCTTTCTCCCAAACGCATGACGAAAGTTGTCTTTGTAAATATATTAGATTCTAAGTATATTATTCAATTTATTTTTAAAAGATGGCATACCATTCTAAAATTAGTTGTAATTCAAGAATTACTCAGATTTTCCATTCTTGGCTTTGCCTTTTATCTGCTGAGATTCGATTTGTGATTCCTAGAAAAGATTATTTTGGGTAATTGAATAAATTTGGCTATTAGGATATTTGATTAAATTTTCAAATTATTTGTTATATTTTTATTTCCTTATTTCCTTCACCACTTAGTTTATAAATAAATAGATAGGTTGGCTGTTGTAATTAATAAGTCAATCATAAAGAATTATTCTTCCAATTTCCCAAGTTACCCGTCAATATGTGAAATTTAATTTTTAATGTCATTATTAATTAAAAAAATGGTGCAATTATAAATTTAACAATATAATTACCTACTCGTTTTACGCTTTCACTTTCTCTCTCTCATCTATCGTAACATAAACTTATGATATTAGCTACAATTAATAATATATTTCCTCATTTACACGCCCTATATTTTTTAATAATTTAGTTAAATAATAAAATTCTTATACAGTATGAGTCGACTTCTGATACTATATATTGGAAGCTATTTCATTTTTGTTCTCTTTTTTATCTTTTTAAATTATTCAATAGTACATAAAGTTTAATTTTTAGTAGTTATTAGACCAAAAAATAAGAGTAAAATGGTAAATTCACTAGCATGTAATTACTCAAATTTTCTCTGCTCCGACTTTTTCTATCTTATTTCAAATGCACAGTATTTCCTTTCTACCTTATTTAATGTACATAAGATCACTTACTTTTGTCCTAAATTTATTTTTTGATTTTATTTTATTTATCGGAAAATCACACATTCAGAATACTGACTGCAATGAAAAATTTTTTTTAATGATTTACGTGCTATATTTTCACATTTTTATTAAATAATATAATATGTAAGTAGTGCGGGAAAAGCTTATAAATTTGTAGAAATTATGCATTGCTTCTCGTCAGTAGCAGCTAGATTCCTAAACCTCTCAGTATAGAGATAAAGATACCGGGAGTTCTATATATTTGTCGATTCTTACAAGTGAGTCCTAAATATTTCAAAATGTTAAATCAAGTCCTATATATTGTCCGTGTTAGGACATCGAGTCCTTTCCATTACCCACCATTACTTTAAGCTGACATGTATCAATACCATATCAACACAACGTAAGCATCATGTCAGCTTAAAGAAACGGTAAGTAATGGAAATGATTCAATATCGTAACGCGGACAATATACAGGACCACTTATAAGAATCGACAAACATTTGAGACTCCTGGTGTCACTCTGTCCTCGATAATATCTCCAGTTATATTGAAATATTAGCACGAAAAAGTATTTTGTGATATGTAAGTTGCATATCTATATCCGAACATCGGGGCTTTGTTGAGGGGGAGGGGTGTACCGTTTCAGGGAAAGAGAAACTAAGGAAGTGAGTGGACAGTTCCATTACATGAGATCGTTCAGGGAAAAAAAAAAGTAAATCACAAATTAATATTACTCTCTTTCTCGTTGAGTAGTGTTCTGTTATGTCATATTTGCTGCACAAAAGTAGAAAGGAATGAAATAGAATAAATTTATAGGACTTAGGAGAGTTTTGCTCACTAATAGGCACACCTGATCCAAGCTGGATAAGTCGGGTCACGTCGATCTTCTAGATACAAGCGGTATAGACTGAAAATATTTGCAATAGTACAAGGGAAAAGTTAGTAATCTTTAAGTTCATTTTTAAAATGTGAAAGAATATAATTGTAAGAAGCAATGTAATGACCATTCTCTGTCTTTTTTCATGGAAATATCATTTTACGGATTTGAGAAAAATTTTATAGTAATGGAATGCATATAACAATTTTTAATGATGCAGTCAAGTCAGAAATATGAAGTACAATGTCAAAGCACTCATTGCATGCCTTTCGGTTCCTTCGTTCTAAACTTAATCTTAATTTTTTAGCAAGAGAGAAATTAGAAGCTGAGATGAACGCATGAAGTTAAGGAAATATGTAAATTTACGAATTTGTATCCCATCTCCATCTCCATTCTCTTAATCAACATTTCAATTTATGAATCTATGAAGGGTATTTACCAAAATCTAAAATTGAAGTGGAAACTACTTACATCTTCACATGTAGTAACAAATGTATTCCTAACACGTCAAACTGCTCTCT
Source organism: Lagerstroemia speciosa (assembly GCA_037672795.1). Classification (NCBI taxonomy): domain Eukaryota; kingdom Viridiplantae; phylum Streptophyta; class Magnoliopsida; order Myrtales; family Lythraceae; genus Lagerstroemia; species Lagerstroemia speciosa. Next base: position 84,218 of record CM075302.1, on the reverse strand, counting down.
TCTTCTCCCTCCCTCTTTTGAGCGTGAAGTATTGATAGCAGGAGATAGGGCAAGAAACACAAACTTGCACAGAAGGTTCCATATCCAGTGCACAGGAAATTATTCAAGCACAGACAGATTACAAACCCTTCGGCTAACGAGAACACGACCGAGAAGTAGTACAGGTCTACAAGTCAGAGGACAAACAGACAAGTGCCTCTCTTTTTAACTTAATATGTTTTGACAAATACTTGCTGGATTCACCAGCACATGAAGTTGCCGGTTTAAGATCCCAGAAGAAATTTCAATCATCCGAAAAGGCCCTTCCTCGAGCTTCAGCTTCTAACTGCAAAAGAAAACGACCGAGAATAAGCTTTATACGTCAACAAGCACTCTAAAAGGAATTAGACAATAATATGTTAGGTTGGCAAACTAAACTCAAAGACTTATGTTCCTTCATTCTAGCCAGCCATATAATCTAAACATATGCTTTTGCACCATGTGAAGTATGAGAAGTGGATTTGCTCATGCAGTTTCTCTACACCATGTAATCAGTTAAGGGAGAGGGCGAGAGAGGCATTACACTAACTGGAGGGCCATCTGGTCTTGGCGAGGGTAATCGTGGTTCGGCTGCAAAGTATCCAATTGGAAGTAGTTTCGGTTTTCATGGTAAGGCTGAGTTGGAGGCTGAGAAGGCTGAGGCTGCACAATTTCGTAGTTCGTTCCTCCACCTCCTGGCATCAGATTCATATCCTGCTGGCTTCTCTCACTCTCCGCAATCTTATGGACAAGCAGAGCCAACAAAGAAAAATTAATTGGTATGAATTTAAGCAAAACGGGTTGCATAAAGTGATGTCTAGGGAAACCAATACACATATTCAGGTGCTTGTGTGCTAATGTGCTAATTGGACATGGAGAGACAATAGGGAAAGAACAAAACCTTTGCTCGGAGAAATTGGTTATTGTTGTGCAGTTCCATCTCCTGCAGAAAGCAGATTTTATCGACACAATATCGATATTACACAACAACAGACAAGGATTGCTTATGGATTAGAATTTTATGTATTATGTGCAGTCTGATACATTGATAGGAACTAAACGGGAGAGCCCAATCTAAAAGACTCGTTTGATAAGCCCTTGTAGCCCATATATACTCTATTATTTTGGCCTGGTCTACCGGTGTAGAATTAGATTCCTAACAATACCCCACGCTACGACAACCAATGTCCTCGTTGGTCACGCTCTAGTGCCAATTTGATAGGACCCAAGCCAAATTTCATAAATAGTTCAATTGCTTTCAAGAGGCAACCGTCTCTCCCTCACTTAACAAGAAAAGAAACAAACTAATAGTAAGGAAAATATTGATTTCTCTCATACCCTAGACAGCTCGCATGGCCCCTATTAATACTCAAACTTAAGCAAACCAAACTAGAATACAATCGTAAATCAATGTAACAAACTGATTACGTCCCGATCGTTGCCACAACAGAATATTCTATCATACATAAACAAAACCCAGGTGGAAAGTTAATAACTATCATATTTTCTCTCTTGGAAGCTATATCATGTTTCTTTTCAGAATGAACTTCTCCTGAGCTCTAACGTAAGAAGTAATAGCAAAGTGGTAAGCTCAAATGAAACTACATACCCGTTTCTGCATAAACTCGATCTCTGCAAATAGCAGCTCATTCTGCGAAGGAAAGATAGAAAGGCGTAAAAAGAGAAATCAGCATAAGTCAGTCCAAACAAATTAAGACTCTGCAGCCCTTGCCCTTAACAAGAAGAAACAGAAAGAGAGTGATTAGAATGGATTCACCATGTTCCAAATGTTTTCACGATGGCATTTTCATGATGCAAATGTTTTCACCAAGAAACAAGGAAACCGGACTATGCTCGAGTAGAATAGCTATATTGACTTCAGATAAGCATCATGTTCCAAAATGAAATTCTAAATTCATGGTGGTTTTTTTCCATTAATAATTGTATATAATTCTATTGTAATCAAGATATCGCTTTCTTGGAACTATTTAAAATGACTTACATTCCTCTTCGGTGAGAAATAATGGATTTCATCATTATCGAAACATAAACAGTTGTAAGAACAAATTTCTCAGCAGCCAGTAAACTCCAGGGAGATGGGGTACCTTCTTGCATCGAATCTTTCTTAGGCTCGTCTCCAATTTGGTCTCCATGTTCTTGATATCCCTCATATTCATTGTGCTCACGTTTTCACCCAGCATTTGCCTAAAATCATATCATTTTCATGCACCAAAGCAAAGAGTATATTTTCAGAATCTTTGAAAGTGAATGATAGAATCAACAAATGGATGCTGGAACAATGAACAGTATTGCATGTGTCAAGCAGGTAACTCAATTGCTTGCCTGTTGGCATTCTGTAAATTCCCAATTTGGGCACGGAGCTTCGCAGCTTCTTGCTGGTAGTACTGACATTTGATTCAATGCATCCAGGGAATAAAAATTAGGTATACACATCTTTATTTTTATTTCTTGACGTATATAAATCACATCAGGAATAATCAAGAACTAAACTTTGCATCATCAGCTTGACAAGGAGAAAAGACATTCAATAACTAACAAATATCTATCTGTTCCAGCGTAACTTGGCCCACTCATTTTTAATTTGTATCAATTTTAGCTACTCCAGGTTTGAAGCTAGCGGTCAGTTTGGCCATTTTCCGAGGTAACTGCACAGCTGCTCTGGACTTCAAACTCAAGTTGTGAAAAGAAGAAAAAGAGGAATAAGGCAGAAGTAATGTCGTTGCCTCCATCGAAACTTCCATGTGAGAGTATTTACCTTTCAAAGTGGCCGGTCAATTAATTGGAACAGCCAATTTTGTGGCATTGACCCCATTTTAGGATCTTAGTGAAGAACCAAACCAAATATTAATGACGTCCAAAATGATCCAAAACAGAAACATCATGAGCCACATTGTTTTTTTCCCCCCATGATCTCTATCGATTGAAATCGTTAGCTTCCCACTAAACTTGATTTAATAACGTTTAGGTACTGATTGATTGCATGAAGAAATATATATTTAAAAAAAAAAAAAAACAAAAGGAAGAATTCACCATTTCTGTTTTAGTTTTTCTAATTTCTTTCTTGTCTCTCCTAAGGAAACATAATTTGTAACCACGATTGCGAGTTCCCCTTGATAGCCTATATCCACTTTGTTGTAAGTGTTCACAACTCATAACATAAACATCAAATATCCGATAAAGTATATCAGAAGAAGCCCAAATGAATTTAGGATAAGAGCATGTCTGAGAACCCTAACCCTAGTCGAACAAATCAACTGTGGCATTGATAGAATCAGTGGATAAAGTTCAATCAAGAGAGTCACCACAAATCAGATGCAAGTTACCTGAGCATTAATCTCTGCAACAGACCCATTACCAGAGGAATCTGAGCAAGCCTTCTTGTACCTCTCTATGGTTGACTTTACACTGCAAAGAAAATGTTTTGTGGGGATCAGAGATTGGGATCTGAGAACTTATGGCATTTTGCGACTCTGTCACTTTTAACAATGCAAATTAAAGAAACTGAAAATGCAAACTAAAGAAACTGAAACAAATGAAAACAAGGCAATGATTAAAGAGCTATGAATAAATGGTTATCTTTTCTGAACTACTACAACCCCTCCATAATTCTAGAGGGTTGGGCAAGAGAGAGTATTGGTGATGCTAACCAACTAAATTCAAGTATTCTTAGTGTTGTTTTTTTTATTGTTTAAATTTTATAAAAAAAATCCTGAAAATAATTGAATTTGATTGGTTGATATCCTATAATCACTATCGCGAAATAACCATACCACAGAATGCCTTCTCACTGGGAAAGGACAAGTATTTTCATTTAGGGGAGCGTTGGTTTATACACCAGAATAAAAAACCTAATAGGATGGAGTTGAAAACGGAATGAAAATTTCTAGTTTTTGTTTGATTTGACTTTAAATTGGAACTGGGTTTCTTTTTATTGTTAGATTAAAGTTAAAACAAAACGCGATTAAAGCAAATTATTCAGAACAGTAAACACAAGAACATTGTCAAACTATCAAAAAATTTAATTTATAAAGGTCAAGAAATAGTTATTCTCATTTAAGTCACTGTTATTTTTCTGATAAATAGATGTTTTGAAGAACTTAATGATTCTCGTTGAAATCTTTTGGAAATTTGTTTTGGGTGTTCTGGGATCGATTCATCCATCTGATACCTTGGGTACATTGGAGTATTTGATATCATTTTATGAAGGAGATGAAATCAACCATTTGAGTCAGAATCAATTTTTCATTTGACAAATGCATACAAGCTGAATGGATTGTTTCGTTTCTAATTTCAAAGTTGTATTTGAAGGAATCAAACACAAACTTAGATTAACTGAAATATTTATATCTCATTCATAACTTAATTTCTTCTTCTGCTTTTCCCTCACATTGATTCTTTCATGCTATTCCTCCCCTCACAACCACTTAGGTCTTCTCCTCGCAAACTTTCAGCCTTTTTTTTTTTTTGAAATATTTATATCTCAGCCTCTTAGTGCTTTGCTCAATCACCAAGTAACCATCCTTTTTTTTTTTTTTGAAATGTTAAGGTGAGCTTTCATTAATCATAAGTACTTCTATACATTTACTGTCAAAAGTTATATGTAAATGATCCCCAGATGCAAAGTTACCCAAGAATTCCTAATATTGTTCTCGAGGCTGGGAAGTGAGCAGATCTTCAACTTCACTGTATCTACCATTTTTCTTACTATATCTTCCTCGCTTTGAATTTTACCATCAAATATACGCTTGTTCTTTTCTAACCGTATGGTATACACATATTGGGCCCATAAGAGCCAATGAATAACTGTGTCAAGTTTCCCAAATAATCCTCCTTTGACATTGTTTGGTCCTCTCTTTTTGGCAAAATGGTATTATCTTCACTTTGTAGAGATTTTATTAGTTATCAAACAGGTTTGATGTGAAATGCTTAGGAACTAGGCATATAAATAACTAATAGTAAGTGCAATAAAAATAACAAACAGTATATAATATTCTAGTATTATTTATAATATAATTCTCTATACTATAATATGTAAAAAAAATTTGAGATGTTTGGTTTTTTTTTTTTATATATATTTGCCTATAATCTAATTTATATATTAAAATTTATAACATGTATATGATTTTTATATTAGGATAAAGTAATAATTTTAGATTTTTTCTCTCATTAAATATATTTATGATCTTAACAATAAAAATTTTTCGCTAACGGTTCAAATTTGTTCATCTCACATCATATTACTCCGTGCCAATAATTTTAGCATCAAAATTCTTTTGCATTTTTTGAACAAATAATTTGAAATTGTAAACTTAAAAAGGTAAAATTGTCATAGTATAATAATAATAATAATAGAGAATGTTCTGCTTACTTTGCAACTTAATGAATTTTAATTGAATTAAATTATAATAAATTATAAATAAACAATCTAATTATACAATATCAATTTTATTTATTTTTATTTTCTTTATGCGTATATCATGGATATATGTCTAGTTTTAATTATCAACTTTCCACCATCAACTTTCACTAATACTATTTGTTTTGTTAAGGAGGTTCAATGAAATCTTGCCATAAGCCTCCTTACACTGCCCTCCATTACACTTAAACCAAAATGATCTCTATCGTATCAAAGTGGATTGATTGAAGCAATAAGACACCTCTTTCTAGCCCTTAAACATGATCTCAAGTTCGAGTCTTCTGGATGTATAAATTTACTGTGAAAGAGTTTACTCCTTAGTGGATTCTTCCAGCTCGAACTGGATTAATGAGATTCCATTGGGCTTTAGATACTAGTGGTTTATACCGAAAAAAGTGATCTCTATCCTTGGAAGTCTAAGACTAACTATTTCATGAATACATGAAAGACTTCTTAATGCTGAAATGAGCTACTTAGCTTGAAAATTCACTGTTGTCCGAAAACCCAAATCATTATACAATGATCTCTTTCCACTGCTAAAACAATAGATACTGTGTCTTACTTTGCGTTTAACTATTTTCAAATGCTGAAAGCATTGAGAGTTTGCTCTATTTACAGTATACCATCGTAATATTGGATAAATCATCAGGAATTAATGCGACTTTCTGGCCAAGTTCAACCATTTCCTGAAACTCGATTTTGACCTAGCCCCACCTAGGGCAAATCAGAATCATCCTGGCTTTAGCCAACACCAGGAGACCTTGTCCTGTAAGTGGCCATATTAAACTCAGACCAGCACCAGGTTCAACCTTTAAATTTGAAAATCCAGGTTACATGATTACCCAGCAAAACAACATAAAACTAGAATCATAACATTACGGAAAATGAAGCAACAACCCTTCATTGAAGCTTGAACTCTTGTGCTCCAGAAATAACATGGAACTCTTAAGTTTCTAGATGAACACCCAAAAGTTGAAGATATCTACTTGCCCATTTTATTCAACTATTGTCAGTAAGATCACTCGAGGGAGAAGGTAAAAAATAACATATAATATATTTGAGAGAAAGAAATCAGGATTCTTATATATTTGTCAATTCTTGCAAGTGAGTCTTAAATATTTCAAAGTGATAAATTAAGTGTAATATATTACCCATGTTATAATATCTATTCTTTTCTATCATCTGCCGTTACTTTAAATTGACGTGACATTGACACACATCATGTTAAAGTGACAATAGGCGATGAAAATGACTTAATGCTATAACGCAGATAATATATGAAACTTGATTTACTACTTTGAAATATTTAAAACCTTCTTATAAGAATCAATAAATAAATAGGGCTTCCGGTATTTTTATATTATGTATATATATGAGCAGCCTCTAGACTCTCTTCTCTTAGTTGCAAAGGTCTATGAGATTAGATGAAGATAGGAAGTAAATGAATAAGAGAAGTTTAATCAGGAGACCAATAATCCTTGATCCCCAAGAGCATGACTATGCTAACAACACCGTGAGTTATGTTGTCCTAAACTTAGGATGATGCCATGTAAAATAAAGGTGATTTAACAACGGGTGAACTTTATGAGTCGTGTAAATTCATGTTATAATTGGTAAGCACGAATGAGAATGAATGAAATGAAATGAAAATTTTATTATTTGGTTCTAGACTATTATGTAGTTGTATTATTAAAAATTGTTGTGTACATGGTGCAATATCCACCCAAAAAAAAAAAAACAGTAGTGCAATAAGCATTTTTAAAAAAAATCATAAATGTTGATTCCACCGCTTTTATCGAATTCATGCTTAATTCATTGTTTTTCATTTTTATGATTCACAGAAAAACTCACTAAAGACTTATCTTAACATTATTGCATTTATACTCATTTAATATCTCATTCAATTCGCTTCCGGTAGAAGAAAGAGAGGATAAAAAGGGTGTGAGAAGTTCAACTGGTGAGATTGAACCCATGATCTCTAGGTTACAGAGCGTGAGTTATATCAACTGTATCAAACACGCTCTCTCTTTTATAGAATATGGAACGAAACACGTGATCTCTTATAATCCTTTTCATGTCACTGCACTAGACACGTGATCTCTTATATAACGAAAAACTGAAGGCAGCAAGAGGATTATAGAAGCAGAAGAAGATGTCAAAAAGGAATAAGACAAGATGAGTGAAGACAGGTGATGAAGCGGACATAGAAGATGGACTTCGAGTGCATTGAATGAGCTTATTAGACTTGGTACACGTACACTGCGTAGGAATTTACAGTCTATTTGTTTTTATGTAAGAGTGAGAGGAAGTAAGAGTTCGGCACTAAAAGAAAAGAGATTATTAACATTTTTAAAAAAGATAATGATACTGGGAGTTCTATATATTTTTCGATTCTTGCAAATGAGTCCTAAATATTTCAAAGTGTTAAATCAAATCACATATGTTGTTCACGTTACAACATCGAGCCCTTTCCGTCACCTGCCGTTCACGTCAGCTTATAATAATGGCAGGCGACGGAGATGACTCGATATTGTAACGCGAATAATATATAGAACTTGATTTAACACTTTGACATATTTATGATTCACTTACAAGAATCAACAAACATATAGGATTTCTGATATTTTTATCCCATTTTTAAATACTAAAATATTGAAATAAAATATCCTCTTTTTTCTAAATATTGAAATAAAATATCGATCTACTGAAATTGGGGTAATTTAGTTTGTGAAGTTGAATTTCTAACATGGCAAGCACAAGTTTAAATATACATGCATTCTTCATATTTTTCCTTCTTAAGAAATAACTTGAATACTGTTACAGAAACTCAACTTTTATAGTCAATGCACTTGCATGTTTATCGCTCCCAAAGACGATTACAAGTTATTCCATCCCCAGTAATCAGCATAAACTTGCATGCCTTTCATCTAATTCAAATCATTATGGTGCCAAATGTCGAAAAATCCAATAAATACGTGCGTGCATAGTTTCTCAATTTATTAGGTGGTTCAATTGCGTGTAATTCGATCATATCTACACACTTAACTACTTAACAGTCAAATACAGAACAAATTATTTAAAGTTCAAGGAACGATATGCTTAAATGCTGTGCTACTAGTAACTTTACGGACCTTCTAACTGCTCATCAATTCGTAACAATTTTATTTTCCATATTAGTTTAAGTATGAATTCATAAACTTCAGCTTTTTCTCAATGATGCGGAGGATTATCTAGCGGTTATTCTGTTGGACCCCTGTCAATTTTGATTCCTTAATTTCGTCGAGCTCTGATTGGCCGCCCCTGTCCCTCTCACTGCGCATGATTGGCTGACTGACAACACGTTTGCCAGGTGTCAATCTTTCATTGCAAGCCAGACAAGGATCCCCTAAAACCCTCAAAGCCGCAGACCCGTCAAAGTTAGATTAAACTATAATATGTATCAATCAGTCTGAGAGCCTCTGACTCTCACTGCAAATCAGGGCCGTCCATCTCTGTAGCAGTCACGTTAGGGCTCAGAGGGAAGAAGTCTCCTCATTGGCCGTCTGTATCCGTACATTCCCACCTCTCTCTGTCTCTCGATCGCTCGTACATATTGTTTCCGTTCAATTTTAAAGTTTCTTTTTGGTTCCTAGATGAAACGAGAGCAAGAGCAAAGAGATAATTATGTTATACTTACCAATGAATAAAAGTTCTGAAATGGAATGAAATGATTAATTTTACATTTTTTTAAAGAATTTTTACTTGATTGTACTTATGACATTTGTCTTTTTCATTTCTTTGGTATAAACTTTTATCTCAACTTGATGGAAAGAAGTTTTCTTGAAGAAAGAAAATGAATGGTCATTTAATCATTTCTCCCAGCTACATTTTTTTATATTTTCAAAATAATCTAAAATAAGTAATTTTTCTATGTATTATTGTAATTTAAATTATAAACTCATTACATTCTAGTTTTTTAATTCTTTCATGATAGACGTAACATTACGGTTTCACTTATAAAAACACAACTTAGAATATTTCAGTTAAAGCTAAGGTGATGTCATTTTAAAAAATCATCCTTACTCTATTTTCCTATTTCTTCCTTGGACATGCCTTAACCTGTGAAGAACTTACATAAATATATCCAAATATGCTGAAAAATGGGAGCCTGAAGTGCGTCCCATTCAATAGATTGCACACAAAAAATAAACAGTCCCTTGCGACTTGCTAGAACATCTCGTCTCATTAAGTTTCCTTGAATGAATGTATTTAGGCAGAATTTTAGGGTTTTCAATTTAAGGAAAAGTGATTTTGAGGACACGATGGCAGAAAGCCTATGTCAGAAGTTAAAGAACAGAAGAGTCAGTCAGGTTGTGACCTGACCAAAGATTCCTTGTTACAATTAACAACGCAGACCAAACCCTAATCTATCTGTTCCCAAACCCTAACCAGTATCAATGTACACACACGCATATATATTCCAAGGAAGGCCAAAGTTAAAAGGTATCACGTTTTAAATTAACTTTGCTGCCTTCTTGTTTGCGTCGCACAGCCAAGTTAAATAATATATGAGAGAACATCACCAAGACATGCCTTTCCCAACCTTAGTAACGGACGAGAACTTAAATGCATATTCGAGCCAGAACAGAGCAATTACAAGAAATTCATCCAAAAATGGCATGAAATTCTAAATACATGATTATTTAATGTTAACTGAAAATATCGAATTTGGCAAGAAAAACTTGGTAATATCTCAATGTGAAATGTGTTTTATTGAACCGTCAAATAAAAAAAAAAAAAGGATGAGATTTGCATTTTTGAATGGGTCTTTGGTAGTTCTAGGGATTTGGTAGGAATTAATGCCTTCACATAGCTATTATTATTAGTTTCATTTTAATTTTTTAACCTAAATTTTAGCAGTCTTAGCGACTCAGTACATCCCGAATCTCATATATCACAGTACGTGGGTTATTGAACTTTGTTGTTACCAAGTTAAGCGTGTTGGAGAATTAGGGCAAAACTAAATGAAGAAGTTCCTAATCACAAGCCCTAATCTGGATATGTTTGACTGGAACAATGGAGGACTTAACTCCACGTGGTTGTGACAGAGATTTGGGGCAACTTAAATCCTTGCGTGCAGGTGTGGGAAAAGAAACCCTAATCTGGATGGGAAGTGGGACGACCCCAGATCTTGTTCGGATTGGCTCTAAAGGGATGTCTTGACACGTCTCTCATCATATTATAATATAAATAAACAAACAAATTTTCAATTCTAACATAACATTCCCTTCGAGGTTTGAATTTCCCAATAGAACATAGCCCCCAAAATTTGACAATCTCTTACTCTCTCTCTCTGATTCTTCCCCCCTTTCCATTTCCTTCTTCTCTGGAGATCGTTGGTATGTACCTTTGGCTTTTCTTTATTTGTGCCATTAAGGAAGTGTCAAGAATGGACTAATAAGAGCTTGACAGCTTTTCTTCTAGACACCCTCTCCTTAGCATCACACGGAGAGAAGAGAGGTGAGAACTGGACAAAATTTCACAAGAAGATGAAGAAGATGATGGAAAAAGAAAGGACCTTATGCTTTCTCATACCCTTTTCAGCCAATTTATTAGGAGACAAGAAAATCTTAGTTAAGTCATGGATTAAGATGAACTGCATCAGTTGTTAGCATTTGGAATGGACGGATCTATCTCTTCTGATCATATTTGCATCAGATCTAACCAACCCCATCTTTCGCTTGGAAAGAAAATGAAAAGTTAGCATCACAAGGAAGTGAAATTATCAGAAAACGTTGTAAGAAGGGGGAAAAAAGAAACACGTTGAACTAGAAATCAAGCTATCTGCGCATTATTTTCCCTCTTTTAAAGCACATAGAGAGGGAGAAGCATAGTAATCGCACAAAGCAATTTTTTTTAATGCGCAGTTTGGGTTTCTCTCTCCTTTTTATTTGATATAATTAATGAACATGAGAAGCAAGATGATCTTTGACTTTATCTTCTCGGCAATAGCTTCAGCAGCAGAAGCTTGAAACTTTTGACAAAGGTAGCAAAGGAGGGGTTTTGGGATGAGGCGGAGGAGAGAAAGATGGGAACCTGTGGTTGGCGTACTCATAGAGACGGCCACGGCTCGAGAAGACGATAAGGGCAATCTCAGCATCGCAGAGGACAGACAATTCATAGGCTTTCTTGAGCAAACCGTTCCTCCGCTTGCAGAAGGTGACTTGGCGGTTAGTTGTGTTCTCGATCCGTTTGATCTCGATCTTCCCCCTCCCGATTTTCCTTTGACCCAGGGAGTCCTCGCTCGATTGGCTTGGGAACATCATGGTTTCTCCTTGGACTACCCGGCTCCAAAGACCCCCTAAAACCAAATCGAGAAATGAAACAACTCAAATTCCAGGATCAGAAGCAAATGATAATCAAACACCCGGAAGTGGTGAAATCAAGAAAAACTTCCCAGGTAATTTGGCTCAAGCTCTACCTTATATTTTTGGGTATCGCTCCCCTTTTTCTTTGCTGTGGGAACTCAACAAGAGCAGATGCAGAAAATAGAAGGGAGGAAGGGTTACTTATAAAGCAAAAGAGAAAGGGTTCTGCCCTAGCTGCTTCAAGTCATCCACTGAGCAAAGAGTTCTCCTCTTTTCATTAGCTTAGTTGATAATTCTGTTTCTTCATTAATCCTCTATCATTTTGGCAGCAAGTTTGATGATAAATAAATCTAATAAAATGGAAAAAAGCATCCAGAATCATCGGACACCCCCATTATTATTTACTATTCGTTTCTCTCCTCTCCATGTGAATTATGAGAGAGAGAGGGAGAGAGAAAGGGACTTCTGAGAGGATTTAATGGGAAGTTGATGGAGACGTTGTGGCTTTAGGGTTTGCGAGAATTCTGCACACTCAAGGTCCCTTTTTCTTCCCTCTTTGCTCAAGTGTATATTTTCAATTACAAAAAAGCCCATGAAATTAGGGGACATAGAAGGAAGAGGAGATTGAAAGAGAGCATGAGTTCGATAGATAAGAATTCAACCAAATATCTATTGATCATGGACCAAGCATAACATAAGTTCACCATACCCACTTTCTCTATTCAAATAAATTTTTTTCAATATATGAAGGAGACGGATTAACCTAGAGTCGAAAGAAGGAAAATAAATGGGCAAGCCATCCCACACTGTGTAATTTTTTGTTTGAAAAATGAAATTGACAATTTAAAAAGTGGAAATAAATGATGTTTTGTATAGTGGTATCGCTTTCGATCTAGTATCAAGAATCCTAAATTTAATTCTTATCAGTAAAACTCTCAGTATCCTTTTATTCTCTGTTCCTTCTATATCCTTATAGGCATGGTATGTGCCTTTTTTGTATATCAAAAAAGATATAGGTAGAGGGAGCATGGGGAGACCCTTGTGGCTTCATCATCGATGAGTTTACATCCATTTATATCGGTCATCACTTCCTATTCGATTTTACTTTTTCCCATTTTATCCTCTTTTGGCTGACTTTTGTGGTCTTTTTCTCTTGGCAAGAAAGACTTCAACTGGGATGACTGATTCATTATTTCAACTTTATAATTATTACAAGATAGCACAAGTGCTCATATTCTTCAATTCCCTTTCATGTACCCATTTTACTTTATTTGAAGTGTAAAGCATGAAATTTTAAAATAAACAAACAAATAAATAGATGAATATGCGTATTTGGAATAAATGTTGGGTGAGCAGTATTAATCCATGGTGGATAAATAACACGCATAAGAATTGATTAAGTGAAAATATATGAGTTTAAAGTGAAATCAATTTTCTATTTAAATAAATTATAATTATTATTAATCATTCATAATTGATAACTGATACTCATCAAATATTTTTTTCGATGTATAAATGATGCATATAGTTTAAAACGGGTAGAAGGAAGAGAAGATAAGAGTTCGTCAAGTCTCATGGGTGAGATCAAACTCAGGATATCTAGATCACAGGGCGAATGCAGTACCAATTGTATTAAGTCCTCTTTCTTTACTCACTAAATATTTGTTATATAGTGGGAGAATGGTATTGATGTAAAAGGAAAGTGGGGCATTTGTACCTTCTTTTCATATCATAAAGGAGTTTCATGGATTTGTAAAAGAGTAAAAGAAGTGAGAAAATAAAGAGGTATAAATAATCATAATGACAAAAATTGAATACATTACTTCTTATTCCATACTGAGGGCAATGCTACAAAAATGGTATCCATACCCATTTCTTTTTCACTGGAGCTTAAAAATGGTAAGCAAGGAGGAGCACGTTGCTTTTTCTTAAATTTCATAGTACATCTGCATAAAATGCATGTATATAATGCAACCAGTAAATGGATTGGAAACACTCAGATTCATTTTTTAAGAAATCAAATAGTTTATATATATTTAAGTGAATGATGTAAAAGAGTTTCTTGGGTTTACTTGAAAAATACAAGTTGTTTGCTTACTTTTCAACTCATTGTATCATAAACTCTTGTCGATTCTTTGCTTATCCGTATGATTTGTCCCATTTGAATGATAAATCAGCGGAGACGTGGTTTGTATTACTGGATACTCCCGCCTATCCAGGTTACGCGCAAAACAGAAGAGATGTATCGACGTGGCATGTTGAGACCTCAAGAACACGCGAATCATCAAGCACAACCTTGAAATTTAGAAACTTAGAATTGTGATCGGTTAAAATCCCAAGCTAGACACATCTTGTGACACCGTACGAATCAACATCAGTTGCGCAAATATGAGATTTATGATCTATATGTAAAGTGTAATGATCCTAAGAGTATTAGTACTTTTAGATGTTTGACCCATGATATTACATATGGTATCAGAACTGACTCCGACCCATAACCATGAAAAATTTGTGGGTGGTTTATGTTAGGTTGATTGCGAGTCAAAATCGAGGAGAATAGTCTAGAGCCCGGCAAGAGCGGTAAATATTTATTCAATTCTAGCCCAAAAACCCACGGGCTTTAGAGGGGAGTTTGTCATGTTCCACAACATTATATCAGTTTTGTAAGAAAGAAATTTTGGTATATATGTAAGATTTAGTGATCTCAAAAGCACAAAAAATAACACTTTTGAGGGATAAATCTGTAATTATAAATTTAAAGTGAATCAAAATGAGCAGTTAGCTTTTAAATCTGTGCAATAAGAGAAATTACACATGCTTCTTGAATCTACAGGAAGAGCAACAGAGAAGTGTATGACATTCCAGTTCAACTGGAACTATGCATTTAATTGACATCGAGTGCACATTCAAGTGATCATATCAATTCAAATTTTTTTTCATAATACTATTTGGCAAGCTCCTGGGCAGAAATTTTGTAATAATTAAGATTTCCAGTTAGATTCACATGAATTTGCTTCATTCCTCCTATTCCAAACGATTGAACGAGGATTGGGATCACTTCCTCACCAAATATCTTGGGACATCGCGAATTTCCCAATCCTCTTGCTGTAGGCATACTGTAGATAACTAATAACGATTCTCAAGTGCTAACGTGTATCTGTGGTACTGTTGTCGAACTAACGTTTGTTGTCTTAGTCCAGAGGTCGAGACAAAAAGTGTTTATTTTGCTTTCACAAGCTTACAGACTGTGTCGCACACCGAACCAAAATCATAGCATGCAGACCGCTTGTTTTTGAACGAATGGTTAGACTGCAGATATATATTAAGTTGTACATGGCTATTATTTATATGTTTAGGTTTCTTTTGGTTCGAAAGCATGGAGATTGGTTTTATGGTATAAACTACAATAATACATGAAAAAAATTATGAATGTTTATATTTATTTTGAAAATATGAAAGAATGTAATTGTGAGAAGTGATGGAATTGGAGAAAACCCCCCACTAATGAAATGAATATATTAAGTTTCATAAGTGCAATAAAATAAGAAATAACAAAACACGGCTAAATTACTCATCTCATTCCATTCTTTTCGGTTCCTTCATACAAAACGCAATATTAGTATCTCTGATCGTGACATGATATGTCCAACTACTTCGTATTTCCCATCGCGCTACCAGGTCAGGCTTAACTGTTTGTAGATGACAGATCAAATAGTTCATGCACCTGCATTTGGCATTGTATGCATTCTAGACATATAACCATGATCCCTTGAGTTGTCATTCACATAGCAAGAAAATGTGTATGAAGTTAGGCAGCACCGTTCATGCCCTTTTGCTATTTAGTACACATGTCCAATGCATCTTTTGAATTATCATTCTCTTTCATGGCATCTTTCTTTTGGCCTCTTCTTTGACTATTCAAGAAGGAAAACAACGATTGAAGTGACAAAACCCTAGGAGGAGCTTTTATTACTATTCATGCGTACATATGTAACAACCGTTTGGGCTATACATGTAAATCTATAGCTTATCTAAATTTTTGCGGTGTAGGCTCTACTTATGGAAAGTCGTTTCCATTCCATGACTGTGTTTCGTGGCTGCTTTTAAATTGTAAGTAATGCCAATTTCATCATTAAACTTGTGGTTCGGAGCATTATTAGGCGGAGGACATTACAGAGAAAATCCTAAATGTTTTTCAACTTTTGACAACAAGTCCTTGTACATTTCACTTTGGTTAAATCTGCCCTACAATGTCAAGTTCGTTACACATACGAGTTCAAAATGTCATGTGCCTTAATTTGGTGATGACATGGACACTATATTGTCTAATATCACTTATCTATCATGTTTTATATGAAGTGAACACTAAAGTGGCAATATTAGATGACATAGCATTATACCTACCCTAAACTTGTATGTTTTTTCCTCACTTGAATGCAATGACAATGAGCGTTTATGACTAAGAAAGAGAAATTGACAAACCATATCAAGGTTTATGGTCGAATCGTATTAGGGCTATCAACCAACAAAGAAAAAGATTCAAAAGGTTGGGGTTTTCATTCTTAGTCCACTTCATCTTGCTCCATTCAATAGATTTTCACAATCTACTTAATCAATTAGAAAATTTGCTTTGATCTCTGTATATTCTTCTCATTTCATATTCTTCATCTCCGCTCTGTAGTTTTATGCTGTGTTTTTTAGTGTGTAATTAGAATTCCAATCATGGATGAATTTCAGATGAAATCTCCATTACATGTTTTGGCTGCTAAATAGATCCGTAATTGGTGATCCCTAAGCAATTTTTTTAACCTCATTTTACTCTCTAAGAGATAAATTTTAAAATAGATTGGTCCCTGATGGTATCAATTAGATCTCTCGTGGTATCAATTGAGACTCTGATGTTATCAATTGTGTCCCTCCTGATATTTATTGAGTCCCTCATGATATTAATTGAGTCCCTCATGATATTAATTAGGTTCCTAAGAGATCTTCTATTAACTTTTTTGTTAATTTTAATCAAAATTGATATTTTGTTGATGTGAAATCGAGAAATTAACAATTTTGTCCCTGAGAGATTTGTATCATTTGGGTCCCTAAGAGATTTTATTGCCGCACTTATTTGGGTGCTGATGTGGTTCATCCATATACTTTTTTAAATAAAAATTTATAAATACAAAGAGATTTTCAAAATTTTTTAAAATAGAAAGAAATTTCAAAAATTAAGAAAAATTTTAGAAAACTCCTAAAATATGTAAAAAAAAATTATTAAAATAATAATTATTTTGAAAAAAATTAAAAAGAAAAAAATTAAAAATTAAAAATTAAAAATAAAAAATTATAAGAATTTCAAATAATTTCAAAAAAATTGAAATATTTTAAGATATTCAAAAAATGTGAAAGAAATTAGAGATTTCTTCAAAAAAATTTAAAAATTTTTGAACACATATTTTTGTAAATTAGAAAAAATTTCAAAAAATAAGAAAAAAAATCATAATGTTCCAAAAAATTGAAAAGAAACTCAAGAAATAAAATTTAAAGGTAAGAAAAAAATCAAAGGGTTTAGAAAAAATTAATAGACACTGGAAAATATAAGAATTTTTAAAGAATTTTAAAAACTCTAAAATATTTTCAAAAGAAATAATAAGATATAAAATACTAGTCCATCACCTCTGTAATAATTTTGAAAGTTTTCAAAAAATTTTAAAGACTTTTTATTTTCCCTGTAAATATTTCTTTGTAACATCCATGGCAACAAACTATTAGTCGATCCCATCTATAATATATGTCTTGTATAATTTTTAGATAGTACTTTTTTTTTGAAATTTTGACACATTCTAAATAAATTTCTACTTTTATGAATAATTTTAAAATTTCCAAACCTTTGGAATTTTTTAATTCATTTTATTTTATGAATTTTAAGAAAGTTTTTTCCCTTATTTTTTTTAAGTTTTTATACCCTTTAGAGTTTGATAAAATTTTTTCTTTATTTTGAAAGTTTTTCCTAATTTAAAAAAAGCTAAAAAATTATATATTTTGAACATTTAATATTTCTCTAAATTATTCAAACTTTTTATATTTTCTCAATTATTTTTACATTTTCCTTATTTTTTGCATTTCTTTATTTTTTATAAAATATATAAACAGTTTCAAATTTTTATGCTTTTCACAAATTTTAAAAATTTTTCAAGCTCTTCATGTTTTTATATATTTTGAATATTCTTTTTTTTTTGATAAGTGTTGTTTCATTCCATTGAAATAATCATATACAAAGCTTTACAAAAGGTCCTCCAAGTTTAGCAGAGGAGCGAGCTTGCTAGTAGCTAGCTTGTGTCGGATTTTGGGAATGGAAACTAACTTAAGTTTGGCCATCATGATAATCCTATCTCTAATTACAAAATGTTCCACTCTCTTAGATTGAAAGACCCTCAAATTCCTCTCAGACCAGATACAATATATGTAACAAGTGAAGATTAGTTTCCCAATGACTGCATCGAGGTGATTTCCCTTCCATCTGAGTGTTGCAGCCTGTACCTCTTGGTCCCAATTTCCTGTGCCATTTCCAATTTGCAAGATGGCTGATAAGCCTTGCCAAACTTCACTTGTTTTCGGGCATTGAAAGAAGAGATGCTCTCTGGTTTCTGAGTTTTGGTTACAGAAGTCGCACTGAGAGGAGAGGTGAGGGTGCCATCTAGAGATTCTTTCCTTGGTGGCTAGTCGGTTGAGAATTGCTAGCCAGCAGATGGTTGATACTTTCGGGATGTGGCCTTTAAACCATAGAAGAGAGTGCCATTGTACCTGGGGTCTCTTCGGTCTGATACTATTCCAGACTTTAGAGACTGCAAAATATGGTGTTCCATCCCAGCAATGTTGGTCTTCTGGTGAGAAGGAGACTGAGGCTTGGATGGCCTGTATTGAGTCTGCAATTGCTGGGGAGGAGCATCTAGGCCAGTTCCATTCTCTGTTGTGCAGGACCATAGAAAGTCTTGCATCGAGGCGTAAGGATGGGATGCTTTGTTGTCCATTTGGCCAGTAATAAATCAACGAATTGATAGCTGGGGCCCAGGGGTCGTACCAGAGGAAGAGGTTTGCCCCCGAACCTACTGTGCACGAGTGGAAAGGTCTGACCAGGTCCCGAAGCTTTAGGATTTTCCTCCATACCCATGAGGAGTTGGTGGAGGGAGTAAGAGACCAGATGCTTCTGTTCTTTGTCAGATAAGTCATCGACCAAGCTACCCAAATCGAGCCAGCTTGAGTGAGTAGAAGCCATAAGTTCTTGATACAGCATGCTGAGTTCCAGCTACTTAAGTTTTTAATGCCCAATCCACCTTCTTTCTTGGGAAAGCATATGTTTGACCATGCTACTTTGGCTCCAAAGCCTCCTGAGATGTTACCTTTCCATAGGAAGGAGCTGCAAATTTGTTCAACCTTTCGGATAACTTTCTGCGGGAGCACAAAGTGAAAGCACCAGAAGTTGGTCATGCTTGTAAGGACAGACGTGATCAGTTGCACTCTGCCAGCATATGATAGGTGTCTTGATGTCCAACTGCTCACTCTAGCTGTTATCTTGTTGACAAGTGTGGAGCAGTCTCTCAGAGTCAGCTTGGTGGAGATCAGAGGGACGCCTAGGTATCTTACTGGTAAGGAGGAGTTTTGAAAACCAGTGAGGAGGGAGACTTGGTTAATAGCTTCCTGGGACAGGCCTGCACAGAAGAATTCGGTTTTCTCCTCATTAAGCTTGAGGCCTGAGAGGAGGTAGAACTGGTGTAAGACCTCCTTTACTGCTGTAAAGGATGAGAGGGAACCATCTGTAAAGATAAGTATATCATCCGCAAACCCCAAGTGAGTGATGCTCAGTCTTTTACAGCGGGGGTGGTAGGCTATCCTTTTCTCTTTTGCTGCATTGTCCAGCAGCGTCGACAAGACTTCCATGGCTAGGATAAACAGGTATGGTGATAGAGGATCCCCCTGTCTGAGTCCTTTTGCACCCTTAAAATAACCAGTTAAGGAGCCATTAAACATAACAGAGTACCATGGACTCGTGATGCAGATTTCTATCCATCTGATGAACCTTTGGGGGAAGCCTAATACTTCCAAAACATTGATCATGAATGCCCAGTCCACTGAGTCAAAAGCCTTCTTTAAATCAATTTTTATAGCGCAGCGTCTTGAAGTGGTCTTCCTGTGGTAGTTATGCACTAACTCATGAGCTAGTAGAATGTTATCAGAGATTCTCCTTCCTTTTATAAAAGCTGATTGGGACTTGTTGACTATGTCAGGCATCACTTCTTTTATTCTGTTAGCTAGGATTTTGGTGATACACTTGTAAGTTGTGTTGCAACAGGATATAGGCCTGTAATCTGCCATTCTTTCACTGGTTTGCTTTTTAGGCACAAGAGTAATGGCTGTAGAGTTTACCTGCCTGGGTAGATTACTAGTGTCAAAGAAGTGCTTCACTGCCTTGATGGTTGGCAACCCAATGATACTCCAAGCCTCTTTAAAGAAGTGAGAATTGAATCCATCTGGCCCTGGAGCTTTATTGCTGTTTAGAGAGAACATGGCAGCCTTGATTTCCATTGCATTGACCTCAGCTGAGAGTGAATCTTGTTGATTGGTATTCAATCGAGCCTGTAAGATTGAGGCTAGCTTAGCAGGGGTGGAGTGAACTGTGTTGTCTTTTGTTCCCAACTGCTTGTGGAAGTAGTTTACTGCTTCCTCTTTCATGTCTTGAAAGCTTTCTAGTCGATAGCCCAAGTCATTTACTAGTGATCTGATGGTGTTTTTTGCTTGCCTTGACTTTACTGCTCTATGGAAGTAACTGGTATTTTGGTCCCCGAGCTGTAACCACTGAATTCTTGATTTTTGTCTAAGGATTGCTTCTTGTTTCTGTGTCAGTAGGTACAGCTGTTGTCTAGCTTCTTTCTCTGCTGAGATAAGAGTATGGTCACAGCTCCCGGCCATGAGAAGGGCCTGCATATCAGCCACTTTAGTCCTTAGCTCACAAAGTTCTCTGCAATCCTCTTTGTCCTTCCTGCCAAAATACTTTAGTTCGCGTTTGATGGATTTCAGGAAAGTGCAAAGAGCCATCATTGGATGGTGGTCCCTCGTGGATTGCCATGTCTTCTGGACTAATGGGATGAAGGCCTCATCCTTGCTCCAGTGGTTGAAGAACCGAAAAGGCTTAGGGCCAGAGTTTTCAACAGTTTTGAGTTTTAGAAGGGCAGGGCAATGATCTGAAATGCCTGGCTCCTCGAAGGAGACCATTGAGAAGGGAGTAGCATCCATCCACATCTCGTTTATAAGTACCCTGTCCAGTTTTCTATGTTGCAGTCCTTCTTCTCTTCTGTTGGACCATGTAAAGTAGCAGCCTGTGGCAGGGTGGTCTATTAGTTTAAGAGTATTGAGGCAGGAGCTTAACTCCTCCATGCTTCTGTCCATTTCCACTCTTCTTCCTGGGCAATATACCTCATTTACATTTTTCACGACATTGAAATCCCCTAGGAGGCACCACTTCTCTGACATGCAAGCACCTATGGATCTTAGCTCTTCCCAGAGCTCTCTTCTTTGTTCTACTAGGTTTGAGGCATAGATAAAGGTAGCAAAGATTTTATCATGTTCCACAGTGTCTATGCAACAATGAATCATTTGGGGAGTTTTCCTCAAGACAGTCAGTTTTACCTCTTGCCTCCAGAATAACCAGATTCGGCCATTTCCTGACTCCCTTGTATTGCTCTCATTCTTCCAGCCCATCCATTTACGTTGGATCATAGTTGTTTTACTCTCTCGAACTCTCGTCTCCAATAAAGCTTGAACTTGGATTTTGTGTAGTTGGACATGGTGTTTAGCTGCACCATGTTTTACGGGGTCATTGTAACCCCGTATGTTCCAGCTTGAGACGATCATGAACGCAAGAACAGGGCATGGTGCCCCTTACTCTTGCTCTTCTTTTTGCTTCCCTTCCTTCTTTCTCCCAGGGTTGAAGTGGATGCCATTTCTTTTTTCGGTGTATTTTCTACCTGAGGTTGATCAAGTAGTACCTCAATTTGAATTTCTTCGCAAGCCTTTTCCTTATTAGCAGGGGGGTTCTCATCTGCCACCAATTGAGATTCAGTTAAGACAGCCGTTGGTTCCTCTTTGGTGCTTTCAGCCAGATCATTATCGAAGATGGCTTCCTCTGGCATTTGCTCCACTACATTTGGCTCAGCAGAGTTGGAAGAACTCTCTTGCTCTGCTTCATTAATCATTTCTGGTTGAATATTCTTAGTTTTCCTATATTTCATAATCATTATGATGTTTTTACAATTTTCCTAAACTTTTTGAAATTTTTTATAACTTACAAAAAAAATTTAAGATGTTTCTTTTTGAAATTTTTTATTTAAAAATATTATGTAGATATGCAATGTTAGCTCTATACATGGATGACATTCGCATTAGATGTCATATTGACAGCAGAATCCATAGAAGGACTAAGAAAAAAAAAGGAGAAATTGATGGGAGACCTAATTGATAAAAAAGAACTAAGATTGACCCTATTTGATAGAATAATAATACCATCAGCTTTCATTTTAATGGAGCGTTCTAATTGATATCATAAATGACGTAATTGATATGCTAAAAGGCTATGATTAATGCAAAAATCGTACTAAAGGACTCACATGATATAAAATCAATCCGTGGGGGAGTTAAGTGATGCAAAAAATTACTTAGGAACCCAAATGATGCAAAACTCATCTCTTATATACGAAATTATTAATTTACTCATTCTTCTATCAATATAGATTATTTTACTTTTCAATACTACTGTGCAATGATAATATACGTACTCATACATTTTCTAATGGAATGGATTCATAAAATAGTGAACATATGAAGAGGAGTGTAAATGAAGCAATCTGCAAAATGTTACAAAAAAATCAATCAGGGTTTCATACTACATGAATCAACATGTGGGCTCCTAACTTATAGCGTATGTGCAAATCTAATATAAAAGAACATCGCAACTCAAAAGATTATCATCCCAAAAGTATAAAAATCCCATTCAAATATCTAAGAGCAACTTTTAGTTGAAAATCAAATTATCTTAAGTTGATACATGTGTATTTAGTTTGCTTGCTACTGCATTTCTCCTGGTTATAATTAGGGGTGTGCACCAGAGCACACGTTTAATAGAATCGGAATCGAAACATATTTTAATCGATTTCTCATTTTTATACTCGAAACCTATCATGTTCCTATTAGGGAACTTGTAATGTGGCACTAAAGGGGACAAAGGTTTCATAGTTTGTGCCTCCCTAGGTTACATGAAAATCATGCTAAAAGTGAGTATTCTATCAAAATTTAGGTTTAATTAGGTTATTTGTCCCTGAGAATTGTGCACTATCAATCAAAGAGACATGAAAGATGATTTGTAATTAAGAGATTTGTTTATTTGTTTGAGTTTCTTCTACATAGCACATAAGACAGAAGCTTGAGCTTTCACTGGAGGAGATTTCGAGCACATGTACATGTCCGAGTTGAGAATATAAGATGTTATAGCATAGGGCTAAGAGTAGGGGCATAGTCGAATGGGAGATTGAGTGAAAAATAAAAGGCCGCTCCTAAGAACATTATGGGACTTAACTGATTTCAAATGGAATTGCTGGATATGAGTTATGTTGCCTTTATTTGGTTGCGTGAGTTTCTATCTTTTCTAGTTTTTCTTTACTCCTGGACAAGTAAAAGTCTAGATTTGTGGGCGTGTTAATTTTGTAAAAGTCAT
The DNA here is from genome assembly GCA_037672795.1 of Lagerstroemia speciosa. Classification (NCBI taxonomy): domain Eukaryota; kingdom Viridiplantae; phylum Streptophyta; class Magnoliopsida; order Myrtales; family Lythraceae; genus Lagerstroemia; species Lagerstroemia speciosa. Next base: position 60,661 of record CM075302.1, on the reverse strand, counting down.
GCTTTGAGCAAACTTTATAATTTTAGATTTAGCCTGAGATACCAAGTCTTAAACAATTCCCAATATCATTTTAAATTGCTTCTTACATTTCATAGAACTTGGGCTTTGTTTTTAATTTGAATATGTGAATGACATGTGAGTCGGTGCTCGACAAGAACACATTTGAAATTGTCGCGTTGCTTTTGAAAGCACCACAAGATAAACTGTTATCTATACTCGATTTTTCAAACTTTAGGGGAAAAAAATAGGAGTCATTTTATGAAAAATGTCAATTTCTATAGTAAAAGTCCTAATTTAAGAAAAATTCATTTTGTTGCACCTAACTGTCGACAAATACCTAAGAGCCATGCAATGAACTTAGAGAAAGGACTATCAGAGTCTCCACCTCAAGAACTCTCTATGAAAGGTAATCTTAAGAAGAGAGTGATGAAAGAGAGAGAGAGTGAACAAAAGAAAGAGTGCAATAACAAAGCAAGTGTGTGATGAGAAGAATAGTGTCAAGATAAAGGAAGGAATGGAATGGAAAGAAAAAGAGCTTGAATTTGAGAAAAAGAGAATGAGAGAAAAGAACAAGTGAGTAGACAAATGAGTGCTAAAATATTGGTGCATATAAGAGAGGAAAAATATTACGAGATTGTGAGATCCTTATTTTTACATCATCCATTTTTTTAGAAATTTTCATTTTATTTGATAACACTTTCATTGGATCCTTTGCAAGCAATATTGTTTCTTATTTGCAGGAATTTTAGGGCTCCTGTCGTGGAATATGTTCAATTCGAGGACTTGAACTTCAACTTGGCTTCACACATGAAGCAATGATTTCAAACTGGCTAGCCAATGCAAGTAACCCCAAGGAGGTGAAAGACCCAACTGGTGGAAGTAATCCTAGGGAAATAAAGGATCTTCAACAAATCGATGAACCGGTGGTAAAGATGTATGATAGAGAGTACATGAGTCTTTATATGCATTCAATGCTACTAGTGCCTGATGGGAATGAAACATGTGGGATTTGCATTGGTTTTCAAATCATCAATAACACCATGGTAATGTATTTAAATTATATTCCTTATTCAGATGACATGTTAGATAGATTTCATGGTGCATGTACATTTTCAAAGAATGATCTTAAAAGTGCATACCATCATAATACAGTGCAAGAAGATTATGAGTTCCATATTGAATTTAAAATAACATGATTTATTTGATTGGTTGGCAATGTCTTTTGGAATGATTAATGTACCCGGTGCTTTTATGAGAATAATTGTGTAAATAAGATTGCATGCAAGTATACGTATTGATAATAAGTAATAAAGAGTGAGTAATGTATCGTTTCCACGAGGATTCTTTCCACTACTAAGTACTAAAATGGGCACGATTAATTCCAATCTAAGTCAATTGTATAGAAGTGCAAATAAAGTAGATAAATAAATAAATAGAAAGCAGGTAAACAAAATGCAATTGATCAAAATACACCTAGAGTGCACAACTTCTCCTATTCTAGTCTAAAACTAAGTCTATCGCTCATGCAATTAATTCCACCATGTTATTAAGGTAGGGTTCTAGGATTTCTCCATTACCTCCTTGCATGCTTCTTGACATTGTAAGAATGTGCCTAAGCGAATGACACTAACCCACTCTATATTTAGGCTATCAGCATTGAAAGGCCCGTAAAATCAACCTTAAATGGCTATCTTGAGTGTTCACTATCTATCGATGCACTCACATGATTAGCCTCACCTCTCAGTGTGAATTAACCTAGACTATGCATTCTCCAGTATGATATCGATTCTCTCTCTCGAGGCTAATATCAATCTCAAGATCTTTCTCATGGGTGATCAAGCAAAAAAAAAAGCATATAGTACGAGATATACAGAAACAATACAAAGGAGGCATACCTCAATAAATCATACACAGGAGAGAATAGAACTTAAACTCAAAATATCAAATAGTTCCATTGATCCCCTTAGGAATCTAGGGGTTTAGTTCAACATAAAAATAAAATATACAAGAGTCAAAATAATGAACAATATCATGAAAATAAAGAGGGAGAAAGGATAGAGCAAACTCAAGATCGTGAAAAAAGTGAATCTCTCGATTGCGGCTCCAATAAGCATTATGCACATCCTTCTCTTCTTGCTTTAAATTGCTACCCTTCCTTAGTCTTGAAAACACTCAAAATATGCTGAAGAATGATGGTAAAAGTTGTATTACAAGTTGCTAAATTGGTGCCCTTAAATAGTGAGGGAATTCGAATCTATCGAAAAATTTTTGGTATTGGACTTTTCCTCCAATATGCAGTCCAAATTCTGAATTTTTGGCCACTTTTCTCTTGTATTTTAGACCTCAAAAAGCTGAAACATTGATGGAATAAGTGCAGGAGATGAGAAGAGAAAGTTTCCTTTTTTGAAACGTAGTTTATCACGGTTTGACATATTCTGCGCAGTTTTATCTCTTTGGCCGTAATTTTCTCGTTTCAACTCTGATTCTTGATCCTTTTGATGTGCTGGAATTATGACTCGATAAGATTTCCATTGATATATTTGACATATTTTTTGTAATGGGAACTGACAAAATTCCTATTGAAATTACAGCCTCAATCTTTGCACTCTTGAAGAAGTAATTTCTTTCTCCTTTTGCACAACCTCTTTCCGTTTAGAGAGTTTTCACAATCTTTTAGTGTTTTCCTACAGATAAATGACAGTATAGAATTCATGAACAAAACTTTAGAAACTTAACTAAATCACAACAAAACCACCTAAATAAAACATATGCAAATAAGTTCCAAATGCAATGAAAGTGGTCTAAAATCTATAAATCTAAGTCAGGAATGGATGAGTAAATCACATAAATCTCAATATCAACACTGAGTACAACATGAATGTACTTTGATTGTGTGATATATAAGCCATTGGGAACAGTATGAGCTTCAATGCCAGGAAGTAGAGGGGACCTAAGTCTTTCATGCTAAATTCTTGCTTAATAGAAAAAACAAACTAGTCAAATGGAGCATTAGGTATTCTGATAATTATGATATCATCCACATAAATTAGGAATAAGATACAATATGGTGTAGAAAAGAGAATAAAGAGAAACGTATCGGCACAAGAACTAAAGAAGCCAAGACCATGAAAGAAAGTGCTAAGATGAAGAAACCACATGTTAGGAACCTGCTTGAGACCATATAGAGAACTTTGGAGCCTACATACATAATGTGGTCGTGCAGAAATTAAACCAACTAATTGTCTCATATGGACTTCCCAATCAAGGAATGAAATAACAGATTTTTGGCATCCAGTTGTCAAATGGGCCGCTGAAGGGAATTGGCGATAGTAAGGATAACTCAAATCATGATTCATTTGATAATTGGACTGAACGTTTCCAAGTGTTTAAACACTAAATACATAACACCATATACTAAATGACCAAGGGCATTTTCTCCAACATTTTCTCTAGATTATAATATACATATATAGACAGATATAGCTGCATTATTTTTCTGGGGCTTATTATATCTGCATTAATTCGTGTTGTTTGGTTGGTGTTTGGTAGGGTGAATTCGTATAAAATTTTTCTATTACTCTTCTCCCTTTCTTTTGCTAACTACTCCAAACAAAAATGACAAAATCTCCTCTCATTTGCCTTCCCTCCTGCCCGACAAAACTTCCAAATATGCCGTTAATATAACGTCAAATTGTTTCAGCCTTTATTACTATTGCTTTCTACCTAGTTTTGAGGTAGTCGTATACCAAATGAATAAAAGCTCGGGGCTGACATTCTGTGCAACGCACATATTTGTTGGCTTACTTATAACCTCCTTTCAAGCAGTGCATATGCCTGTGTATGTGTAGGTGAAAAGCCCGAACAAGCCCATATAGTTGATTTTTTCCCCCTTACAATAGAGTTGCAAATACAGTTGTTTAGTTAACATCGTTCAACGTTTCTTTCTCTGATTAATAAGGTCGAGTTCGAGTCATAATTGGGCACAGTGAGCTAACCTAGTTCAAATGTTGATAAGCTGTGGCTCGTTAAGTTTATTAGTATCAAGTATCGTGTTCCAAATCGTACAACTGTCTCAAAAATTGCATGATGAATGTATTTTTATTGCTGTAACACATCCTCTAAATGGATTCCGTCGAGAAACTATTGGCTCAACGTAATTCCGTTTTCTATTCATAGTCTGAATTACTAGTATCTAGTTTTGTTTTCAAACTTGCACATATTTTTTTTCCTAAGAAAAGGAGGTTTAAAGTCAAAGAGAAAATAAAGAAATACGAAAATGTTTGGCTAACAAGGATTAAATTTGAGGATGACTTTTTAATTTCAGGACAGATGACATAGAAAATGGTTGGTCATTATAATATCTCAAGAGGTATGTATGTATAGGGAGACTTCTCAAAATCTCCATGGCATTATACCAACACAGTTAAATAATCGATGAACTAAAAAAATCTGATATGAACTATTGAATAAAAATAATCTTTCTTTTTTTCTTTCCTAAACTTCTAGGAAAATCTTGAAGGTACTATATCTTAAAGGGATTATAAAATTAGCTGTACATATAACGTGTTTGATTTCTTCGATTTACATTTTTTTTGCGAAAATTAATTAATAGCTCTGTCGATCGATGGTAGTATAAGACATCTATATAGAAAAGTTTGAACCTGAGAATCGTAGATAAATGTAAATTGTTAAATACCATTGAGTAGAACTTCTAACTCTCGAATCTCGATGTCATTTGGTTCTTTGAGTTTGTAGAGTTTCTATACTTGGAGCGACATTGAAATTGCAATTAGCATCTACAAACTCTAACACACTAGAAATTCTTAAATGATCTAACTCATCACGTGACGTGAGGAAATATCAATCATATTGTGATAAATGTGCAAAATGATGTTAATCGCTCGAGCAGTTACCTTAATTATTATTAATCGAAATAATTTAATTAATTTTTCTTCATCACTTCATTGTGAAACATGAACTTTTGAGATTTTTCCTCAACAGATATCTATGTGCTTTCGCTCCGCCCTCCAAGAAGGCGTACCTGAAAGAACTTTTGCTTTCGTAATAAGAAATGACTTTCGATATTGACATAATTACATTTCATTATATTTTAAGTGAACATGAGGACCTTGAGAAGCGCAAGTCCTATCACTTACCGTGGATTTGGCGATGGGACCACGGGCCCCATCAAGGCAACTGGAGGCCTTGCTAGAAGATGGTGACCAGAATGGGAAAAAGGAAAAAAGAAGTGCAAGGGCCGAAAATAGTGTTGTTAATCTGACCGGCTTGTCTTTAAAATGAATTGGAACTGACTCTGTCATTTGAGGTCCGGTCAATTGTGGTTGCAGTTTAGATCGAAAAACTTGAAACAGGTTAACCGAAACCGGTACAAAACTATTTTCAGCCTGAAGCCGGGACCCGAACCGTGAACTGTGGTGTCAACTGAAGTATAACAAAGAAAAAGCCAACATCATTTGAAAACTCGGATGCTATACAGGAAGCATTCTTCCTCATTGGCATTTTCATCGGGCAGTTTTTGGGCAGACTCAAGTTCAAGCAGCAGAGCGTCAAGGCGGCTCGGGCTAGGCTCGCCGATGGCCTTCATGTTCACGGATGAGTAATGCCACTCGAGCAGAGGTGGAGACAGCTCGAGGAGGGCTCAAGTGTGCTCGCTGCTTGTCCGGGTGTGGGGACAAAGAAAAAGCTCAGATACGGGATAGGGATAGGACGAGCGGCTTGGTCCGGAATGCAGTTGGAGATTGCTTGTCTTCGCGGGATGAGGGAGATGATCACTGCTGAAGGAATTTTGATCCTTGGGCGTGAGCAGAAGGTAGGAAAAGAGGGCACGGCTTTCTGAGGCGAGTGTTTCAATATTCAGGAATGAATGGCGACGGCCGTGTGTAAGCATAAAGATTTGGATATGTAATTTCATTAGAGAATCTCTCTTTTGATCACTTTGTTAACTCTTCATTCAAGAATAGTGGAAAGAATTTTCTCTAGAAGCGATTTTATTATACAAAAAAATGTTCAATCCATTACCACATTATCTACACAAAGTTTGTCAATTTTATTCTGCCTCATATAAGTTTTTGGTATGAACTAATATATCCAGAAGCGCAATGGATTCTAACTAATTTAATTCGAGTCAGGTGGGCTCAGTAGAAAGAAAATCTCATATAGTCCTACCTCACAATAACGTAGTAAGAAGGAACTAATAAAATTGTCCTGATTAGTAATAATTAAGGAAACCGGTTAGGTGGTTAGCATTAATTTACTCATTTATCTTAATTTAATTTATATTTTCTCAGGTCACATGATAAGTAGGATGGTTTGAAAAATTTTTGGCCTGTAAAGCTCTCCCAATGTCTGTCCCATGTATTTGGCAAATTTCTTAACAGTAAGATTTTCATCATATATATATGTATATATAGTTATACCTGTTGAAGTATAAATTTCATTTGTTCAGAGCAATAAAAACAAATTTCAATTGGAAATTAGTTTGAACACTGTGTTTCACACCAAAAAAAAAAAATATATATCAAATTTCCATAACCTTTAACGCATAAAAGAGGTCAACTGACGATGGCGGGGTTTCGGGATTCGTCACAAGGAAAGATCTATCGAAGAGGTATCACCCGCTTGCATGATTTTGTAATCCGAAGGGACAGAAACACTCTCAGACCTTATAAAGATCTTGAAATTCTCGATCATTTTCGATGTGATATTGTGTAATAGTAGCCATAAGAAAGTCTCATAATTAACTCAGGAATTTCGTGTAATCCCGAATATAAAATAATAATCTTAATGGCCACAATTAAAGGATGAATATTATAAAAAATATAAATTTTCTATTTCTTTTTTTAGACACGAATTCGTACTAGAAAGACTGTACATGTGAAATGAAGGGAAATAGGAAAATACAGAAGTATGAAATAATTGACTAAAAAGGCAATTATTACTGATCCCCGAAATCTGTGGCTGTCACAATTTTTTTTAAGATTTATCCGTCCCCTCTTAGTCGTGTTGAGGAAGCGTGAACTTCAGTCTCCTAGGATACAACGACTTTTGAGCTCGAGACCGCATGAAATCCGAAGATGGAGGCGAACTGAACCGAAGCTGGAAGGATCGTCGGAAAATGATGCTTGCATGTAGAGAGAAGAGAGTGCTTAAGAGCTGTGGTGTGTGAAAAACCTATGGACTAAGGTCCTATTTATAGTGAGGTGAAGGGCTGATGACTTTAATGGCAGAGAACCAGGAATTAAATGCTCGAACCCGCCTTAATTGCACTGAACTAACCTTTAATTACCCTTAATTGCATCGAACTGGTCCTTAAAAGGGTTGAACCGGGCATTAAGAGCCCTTATTAAGGCTGGCCGATTAAGGCCCTTAAATTCATGACTTAATGCATCCTTAAGTCAGTGTTAATACACCTACACTGCCCACTCGGGAATCTAAGGAGACTTACTAGTTCGGTTCGGTTATTGAAGGAAAAAAAAATTATACAAAATGGCACGAATATAGCTAAGATAGTTATTTACCATAAAACCCCTCATTACTTATAAACTCTTTAAAGTTACCATATCTTATCAATGTGGAACTGAATTTTCACCATTCCCGCTCTGAGCTCTTGTGGGCTTGGAGTCTTCATAAGTTTTTCTAATCTCAACCCACATTACACAAATTAAGTCCGTGAACTTAAATCCAACTAAAATTACCTTTAATTCATAAGAATAATTTCTGATTTATTTCGACACCAATTTTCCAACATTTTGCTCTCAGAACCCACGTGGTGGTGTCACAGGATCCAAAAGGCCACATCTTCGAATCAAGCAGGGGAAGTTTAAATTCATATTTTCTTTCTAACTTGGTAAATGGAGAGCATAAACTTTCAGAGGACTACTGAATGCGCCTTCCTCTCATGGCTTCAGGTCCCAAACAAGTAACTATCACAGACAGCGGTGCCCTAGGCTGACAGCTATAATACATACAAAACACACACAAATATGCATATGTATATGTGGGTGTGTGCATACATACACATATAAATATACACAATTAGTCTGCGAGTTGGGAGGGGTGAAGGCGACCTCTTTAATTAGCCACGGCAATAAAATCTGGCCAACATCCCTGTCCCCGCCCTGCCCTTGTGAGGAGGACCACTTCAAGATCATGTCTCAAAAGCACTGCCTTAATCTGCCAACTTTTTAGATTTAGTTTTTTCTAGTGGACTTCCATTATTTAGTAAACTTTGGGGGATCGTTTTATAGATTCTTTATGACTAAAAAAGAAGCAGTATGTAGTAGTGACAGTTTAACCACTTCGCCCGTTATGTAATATTTAAATTTTCATATTTACTCGTTAACATATCAAACAAATTGAATAATCATTACCAATACTGACATGTTAACATAACAACATCAAATGCATAATATAACATAAGAAGTCAGTATCCGCTAAGATCAGTCTAAAATTTCCTTCTAACAATTTCCTTTGGAGGAGGAAGAGGACTCGAACGTGAGATTTCGATCTTATCAAATCACATTCGAATAAGTATAAGATCAATAAAACATTGCCCTTGGTGATGATTATTGTACAGATTTATATGTCAAAGCTAACAAGCTGCAAAATTACAAAATTTCCCAACAATTGAGAGAGATGTCAGTGAGCCCAGTCAACCTATTTTGGTAAAAGGTGTGCCTGCTCCTCTGGCGCCAATTGACGTGTATGTAACAGGGCCAAAAGAGAGTTCCCTCGACTCCTAGGACAAGTTAAATTTTGGAAAATAGTCTCTCGCATTTACGGTTATACGTAGTGATATGGCTTGATGTTATAACCCCAATACGTCATCGTACATAATTAGAAATTCCACCATATTGACAGGATCTCGTACAATTTCTCTTACGGGATCCAACACGATCATTGCACACGAAATCATTTAATTGCAAGCCCATGTGAGTATTGGTTTCATTGTTAATGGCAAGGAACTGGGTTTCTCGGGGAGTCATGAAGAGTGAATTTGTAATATTTGTCAAATCTAAATTTATGTTTTAAGTAAACAATCAAGTGTGCTGATTTGTGAATTTGACTAATCTACCTGTTCTGTCTCTGATTTTAAGTTATACCAATAAGAACAAAAACTTTATGCCATGGCAGGCAACTTATTGTACATTTTAAAATCATACTTTCCGAAGAATGTATTGGCAGATTTAGAGCATCGACTTCATGGAATATATAGAAGTTTGTTAAACTATCAAATATTATAGGACTTAGATATAATAAGTGTAACTTTAGACATGAGAAAAATAATAGGAATCATTGGCAAAAATCCAGAGGAAAAAGGAGAAAGCGTGCTACGAAAAGAAGTAAGATAGGAGTGTGCAAGAACCGGTTCAGCTCCCAAGCCTGTTCTCAATAGAATCAAACCGAACTACAAGAACTAGTTCAGTTTGCTTCTGCATAGTAAGTAAAAACGGTAACTAGTTTACGAGAGAAAATTGGATTGCTTTAAAATGGTTCGATTGGCCGGTTTAGCCGAACTGTTTTAGAAACAATTCGGTTTCTGTTCAATTTGATTTTAAATTGAATTGAACTTGATTTTTTGTTAAAAACAGCAATGGGCCTTTGTGGGCTACTTACACACACTCACGCCAACCGGGCTCCCAAATAGCATCTAGAACAATGCACGACGACGGAGGAAAAGAAAAAGAAGTCGGTGGCGGCAGATTCGATGGGCAGATCGATGAGAAGAGAAGGATAAGGCATATCAGTGACATTGAAGCTAGAGACAAGCAGATCGATAACGGGTAGATCGGCAACATCAAAATTGGAAACGGACGGATCGGTGACATCAGAACTAGAAATAGGCAAATTGGTAAAGAAGCAGATCGACGACATTGAGACAAGCAAATCGATGAAAGAACGTCACTACCATTGCGGGTGCCTCTTCAGTGTTCGATGACGACCAGATCGACGACATCGAAGCTGTCAATAGGCTGATCGATGAAGAAGAACTTCACCACCATTGGTGGTGTCACACCCCACTGCTAGTCTCACTTTGATTCGATGGGTGCTTCGATTAGGTTTCTCTCTGGGAGACGGAAGGCTTCATCGGAGTGGAGGAGGAATGGCTAAAGGTTCACAGCGGATAATGAATGGCAGAAGGTTAGGGTTTTTTGATAGGATGATTGACAGATGATTATTATTACAGCTACTATTATTATTATAGAAAACAGTTCAATTGGTTCAGTCCGATTTACTGGATTTATTGAACTTATAAATTAATCGAACTGGTTTTGTCTTAGAACCGAATTGAAAGAGAACAGGTTCAATTCGAACCGGTTCTTTTAAGTTTGATTATAGTACAAGTCCGGTTTAATTCATCCAAAGTTATGCACACCCCTAAAGCACGAGATAGCACCTTTTATTATCACATTAAGGCCATGCTCCAAACTGACCAAATAGTTAGAATAGGAAGAAAATTTTAACTTTGGTTGTCAACATTTATCACTCAGGGTTGTTTAGTTTGAGTATCAATAGATCATAAGGAAGTTAAATTACAAAAAAAAAAAATTACTACTTTACATGTAATATAAATTTAATATAAAATTATCGTGTTTGAAAGTATTTTAAATTAAAGAGAAGGTGATTAATAATATAATATTATAATATGCACCTTTTCAAATCGGTCCCAATTATGGAGGGTAAATTTAGTTTTTAATATGTGGTCCCATACAACTTAAAAATACAAATCTTTTGTTGGGTAAATTTTATATTTGGTCCTCGATATTTTATTCTTTTGCCATTTTCTTGCTAAACCTTTATTGGGACAAATTTGGTTCTCAACCTCTTTACAAAAGGGCACTTTTAATTTTTTTGTTATATTATATTAAAATATTGATCAAATGACAAGATTAATAATAAAATAATAATTTATTTTAAAAAAGAGAGCAATTGATGGAAAGACTTACCGGTAATCACCATTCACGGTTGGAATTTCCAGTCACCACTTAAAGAGGGGTGACCACCGGTGCGAAATAAAGCATAATAGTCACAAAAATTGGTTTAAGGGATCCTACAGAAATTTAGAGTGGTTTTTAAGACCTATAAAAATCAATCCTAGCAATTTAGGTCCCGCTCTAAAGAGCCGACGCAACCGGGACTGACTGAATTGATGCAAAAATAACATAAGTATCAGGGCTTTCGCTTCTCGCTATTTTCTTTTTAATTTTTTGAGATTTTATTATTTTATTATTTAATCTTACCATTTGATCATTTTTAATACTAAAATAATGAAAGAAATTAAATAAAAGTGTCCTTATATGAAAAGTTTTAGAACCAAATCTATCCCAAAAAGTCTAGGACTAATTTAATAAAAAAAATATTGGGGATCAAAACTGTATTTTTTTTCCATTTTTATTGCAATCAAAACTCCCAACCTTTCTTTTATTTGCAATTTTTATCCTCAAAATTCGTTATTTTTACCATTTTAGTCCTGTTGTCACAATTTGATTTTAAAAAATGCATCTTTCTGTTCCAAAACATTTTATAGTTATAATATATTTTAACATTGAAAAAATTTAAAGAAGATGAAGGCGATGGTGTCTTTACCGACAATTATCACCGCACAATCGAGGTAAAAAATCGACTCATCGATTGCTGGTAACCTTGATAGAAAGGGTGGTTAACGCCATCGATGTCCTCACTATCCTCCAAAATAGTGACTCATTCTACCTAGTTAGGGGTACTGGTGATCACTGGGTTGTCAAACAGCCCAAATGTATGACTTTGGCTGTCTGAAAGGGAACCAACCCCTCCGAAATCGCTTGGTGGTAGTTGACGACAACCCACCGTGGTCGCCCTTTTTTAGGTCAAGTCTTCAACTTTACTCAACTTTTTCTTGAGATAGATTTGGTCCTCAATCTTTTTATATAAGAACACTTTTTAATTTTTTATATTATTTTAATATTAAAATATTGAGCAAATGATAAGAATAATAATGAAATAAATATTTATTTAGAAAAAGAAGAGAAAATGGATAGAATGACTTGCCAGTGATCACCATTTCCTTTAGAGATTACTAATCGCCACTTTGGAAGAAGTGACCGCCAGTGAGAAACCAAAAGCTAGGGGAGTAATTGAAAAATCGAAAAATCAACCATAAATGAACCAAAAAATATGAATTTAGAATTGCTTTTAGAACCTACAAAATCTGGAGAACATGGTAGAGCCCGAATTGAATGAATTGATGCAGAAATAAAATAAATCTTGGGGATATCCCTTTCTCCCTTTTTTTTTTTTAATTTCTTGAGGTTTCATTATTTTATTATTATTCTTACTATTTAATCATTCTTTAATATTAAAATAATGAAAGAATTTTAAATTATCATTAAAAATTTCGTCCCTGAGCAATGTGTTTTGCATAATTTGGGTCCCTAAGTGATTTTTTGCATCATTTAACTCTCCATAGATGAGTTTTACATCATATGAGGCCTTAAGTACTATTTTTTACATCAATCATACCCTTTTTAGGTATTAATTGGGTCCTTTCTGGCATCGATTGAGTCCTTCAGGGCATCCACTCAGTCCCCATGGTATCAATTATGTCCATCAGTTCAAATAAAGGCTGACAGTGCTATTATACTATCAAATAAGTCCTCATCTTAATTTATTTTTTAATCGATTAGATCCCCATCAATTTTTCATTTTTTATGAGTTCCTACATAGGCTCTGCAGCCGATATGGCATTTGACGCAAATGTCATGCATACGTAGAACTAAGATGGCATATCCAAATGATATTTTTAAACAAAAATTTTCAAAACTAAAAATCTTAAGAATTTTTTTGTTTAAAAAAATTTAGAAAAATTGTAACAAACGGTAAAAACATTAGAAAGCTTATAAAATATAGGCAAACTAAAAATATTCGAAACATATAAAAACATGAAGAGTTTGAAAAAATTTTAAAAATTGTGAAAAATATAAAAATTTGGTAATGTAAATATATTTTACAAAAAGAAATAAAGAAATATAGAAAATTAGGAAAATGTAAAAATAGTTGAGAAAAATATAAAAAAAATTTTCAGTGATTCGACGGGTATTCTGGCTAACATACTTTTGTTTTAGCGTATCTCTCCCCCTTTCTCTGTAAGTTCTCTCCTCCTCTACCTTGTTAATTCTGTGATTGTACAATTAATCATTTAGCCCATTTGCCCTGTGAGTTTGTTCCTTCCCTATGCGAAGAGTATGATTTGCTTATTTTGCTAATATACTGCCAATCATGTGATTTCTATTTTTTCGTTAAAAATGTGGATCTAATTTTTTTAGGAGACCCGGGGTGACATATACCACGGTGTTCTTGAGTGCAGATCTTTTCTTGAAAAGATGGCGGGACAGGAACCGACGCATCCTTTCTTTCTGCCAATCCGAGAAGTAAAAAATGATATTCTATAATAGACAAGCGGTCAGGCGGTGTTTATCTCTGTTTTGGAATATCACTGTGAAGGACGACAATCAATCCACTCATCCTCTTTCTTACCTGTTGCCTGTAGTAGACTATAAAACGGAACTATTTCATATGTGTATATGCAATCACTTCATTTCTCACTTCATTACTCGGATAGAGAAAGTCTTCAATGAGGTGGTCATACCACATAAGTAATGCTGAGGTGCTATATTCGTCCAATCGGGATTCGTCAATTTATATATTTTTTTCTTTTAGGGTTCACTATTTATTAGAGTTTTTTTAATAATTTTTTACCATATATATATATTTTTTCATTTTAGGATTCACTATTTATTAGGATTTTTTATATTTTTGAAGGTTTTTTTAAAATTTAATAACTAGATTACTTGTCAAGTTTTGGTTGGATGAATATACCACGTCAATATCACATACGTGATATAACTGCTTCATTGAAGACTTCTTCCCTTTCATGAGCTATCCTGTACCTACCTTAAAACTATTTGCGAAAAGTTTCCACCGGTCCCACTGGTCAATGCCTTAGTTAATGTAATTGTGCATAGTAAGAAATATATAGTTTGTCTACAACTTCATTTTTACCAATAATTCCTTAATCAATTCCTCATGAAATATTTTTTTCCTTGAGAAATCTCTGTGCATCATGAAAGATCACAAGCCATTGATTTTGTATGAATTCTAACATTTAATAGGTTTTTTAATCAACTTGTTTGCTCTTATAGTGAACAAAGACTACTATTGCACCTTGTCATGTTGATAAAAAGCATTTCCATGTATCATTATCAACGTATCAAATAACTATTAATGAATTCGTAAATGATATGGTAAACTAATTGACTAGTCTAAGATTTCTCATAAGTCAAGAATGTTGCCCTTGTCACAATCACATGTTTGCTTCGCCCACTTGAAGTTGAAAGCATACCACCATCTTAATATAGAGAGGGTCTTCCATACAATGGGATAACAGGTAATCGTGCCGACATAGTGTCACAAACTAATAACATTCAATCATCTTATGATTTTTCATATAAAACCCTAAAAAACCTAGAAAAAATTGAATTTTATTTAATATAGAGAGAGTCTTATATTGAATGGGATAACACGTGATCGTGCTGACGTAGTATCGCAAGCTAATAAAATTCAATCATTTTATAATTTTTTTTATAAAACCATAAAAACAACCGTAGAAATAATTGAATTTTATTGATTTGTGACATCATGTTAGTATTGTCATGTGATATACCCATTGCGTGTAAGACTATCTCCGATTTGCTATATTAAAAGGAAAATTTGTATGTCTGTACATTTTCTTAATGTTCTGTTAACTTCAATTGGAGAATGTGACACCAACACAAAAGTAGGATAAACTAAGGGACTTTTCTTCTTGATTTAAAATGGCCCAAGTCAAATGAACAAAAATCCGACTAAATTGGTAAATAATATAATTTGTCTTTGGGCGAATGATTGATTAGTTGAGTTTTTGGTTACAAAAAGGTGGACTTGCATGAAGAATCCTCATTCTATAGAACTTCTTATTAAAAAAAGATATTAAATAATATTATGTCACAATAACGTGATAATGAAAAAATTAATTAAACCTCTCTAATTAAGATAAATACTAGGCTAATTAACACCAATTCGTTTGTTTCTCATAATCTAACTAATATTTTCTCACATCACCTGATGGTATAAGATCTTCGAAGAATTTCTCACCTCTTATGGTTTGCTTCCGTGCGGAGAAAACAAAAGTGGCATTTCCATGGTTTTCGTTTTCTTGGGAACTCGAAATAAGTGAAATTGCCGTCTCAGGGCATATTTTCGGTTATGTGGAATAATTATGGGGGCTTGCCGTACTAGCGTTCATTGAAATTGGCCTGATCTGTCAATTCACCTAATTCGAAGGAAAACAAAGTGGACAACTTCCACGATCAACAACTAAATTCAAGATTGACTTGCTAGATAGTGTCTTCAGACTTCAGTGATGGTTTTTTTTTTAAGCATTAGGGATATTGTTCATGTTTAATAGGAAATAAAATATTTAGAAATAAAATCGTGTCAGTTAGATACGTTAATTGATATCTTTGAGATTTGTATCTCTTTGATATTATTTTGATATTTCGAGTTTATACGTTTCCTTAATGAGTCAATTCCCTTTGCCCGTAAATTGGCGTATACTTTCTACTAGTCAACGGTTGCACAATATATTAAAATGTGTGGTTCGGTCCGTGGCCACCACGTTTATCTTCTCTCGAAATCTATACTCTCCTACCCTCGTTTTATTTTAAATTTCTTTATTTAGGAACAAGTATCGGTGCAGTTGCAGAACACTCTACCTTCCATTGATCCTCGCTATTAGAAGTTCTGTGTCCCATGATGCATCTAAACCTAGAAAGATATAGAAGGAAGATGGAATAAAGGATAAGAGAGAGTTTCATGATGAGAACTGAACCCATTGGCTCCAGATCGAGACTGTTACCACTAAACTAAGTCATCTTTCTTAATGATTAAAGGTTTTTGTAACAATAATGGTTTTTATATTTAATCATGATTTTTAGTTTAGCCCACTAAATTTGCTCCTCTTTCATACGTTTTTTCATCTTATTTATATTTGCACCACATAGTATCCCGGGTCAACTGAAACACACATTGAAACTAATCTTCGATGGGGCTGGGATCCTTGGGAAAATTCCCGTCGACCATCCCAACCTTTTCATCCTCTCACAGATGTATGCGAATAAGTTTATTGATCTTGACATTATGTTTTGACTATTTTTCAATTTTCAGTTTTCAATTTTCACTTAATTTTCAACATATTAACCACTTGAGCCACACTTTACTTGTTTTCTTGATCAAATTGTAGTTCATCAGCATTCTACCTATCAAGTGTCTGCAACTTAAGGGTTGCTAATAGAATCTGGTGTCTCACCATCGTCTAGTTCCTCGTGCTCCCGCTTATCTTTTAGTTCGTACTAGTTTTAAGGACTCGCGCTATGCGGCGGTGAGAGGTGATCATTCAATAACAGAAAATACTTTTGCATTAATAGCTTACTCGAGTATTTATGCAGTAACAGTTATATTGGAATGGGGACCGAGTACATGAAAGAATAAAAGTTCGACATGCTTTATAAAAAAAAAATAACAGATAATAACTGCGTTGAACATTTAACTTAATTATAGAGGCAAACGTTAGGTTTTCTGTGCAACAAAATGCTAGTATGTCCATTGAAATAAAAAGTAGAGAATGTCAATGTACCAACAAAGAGAGAATTAGAAAAAATAAATGGAGACCCTTTAACTGAAGTACAATTTATTTACCCAATTGATGATGTCGCAGTACCAGAAGGTCTCCTTGTAACTCTCTTTAGTTACAATTAAGACACGTGCCAATAGGACAATTAAGATGCATGTCCATAGGAGAGTCTTAGTACTCTAATAGATCATCATGGGAGCGGATCTCTTTCCTGGCTCGTCTAGCAAATGTTGTCGTGATCGTGCCTTGTTGACGTGCCTTGTATACCTACACTTCTCGTGTTTGCTGTGGATCTGTGGAGAAAAATGGAATTTCAAAAGAACTTCTTATGTTCTCGTTATTCGTGAGTCAATCTCTCCTCATAGCTTCTTGTGACGGATTCCAATTTACAACCGCTCTTCACCAAACCTTCTTGGTTGTTGACGGCCATGATCTGAGTTTCTTTTTATTTTTTCTTTTCTTTTCCTTCTCGCTCCAGTATCGCCAAGTAATTGAAGGATGCCATAGTCTCGACGTCTCTTTGGTTTTTTGGCCTCAACAATTTTTACAGCCATGCTTCCCCAAATCTTCTTGGTTATGACATTTCTTCGATAATTCCTGCATTGGCTGGCGTGATGAGCATTTGCTCGCCAATTCACATTGCGCACAGAACTGTAACGGGGCAAAGGTGTTGATAGATTTTGTTAAGAATGAGCGGAATTCAATGATCGGTGAGAAGCCGATTGAATGCACAGCACCGGCAGCTAGGAAGAATGAAATATCTTTGTTGAAATTTAGATTTCAATGACAATGATGATGGACCTAGACAATGACTCTCGATCCTTTTCTCAGTTATGTGGCAAATACCAGATGGTAAAACTCAATCGTACTCCTCCAAGACAC
Source organism: Lagerstroemia speciosa (assembly GCA_037672795.1). Lineage (NCBI taxonomy): Eukaryota > Viridiplantae > Streptophyta > Magnoliopsida > Myrtales > Lythraceae > Lagerstroemia > Lagerstroemia speciosa. Next base: position 43,053 of record CM075302.1, on the reverse strand, counting down.
CAGGATCACATAGCCTTTTGTGTCGTTCCCACGTACTGTGCCGGATGTTATTTTTCAAAAAATCTATTCCGTGATGGGGTTAATTTCAGACGTGGGAAGTTACCATGATCACGTTAACTGACCGTTGTAACCATTCCTACCAGTATTTAAAATTCAAAATTCTTTTTTTGAACTTGCCCTTTGGACCCTGGGCCCATGGCCCCAACTATACCCTAATAGAATCCGTACTTTTTTTTTTGAATAAATAAGACTGAAAATGGTAAATCAAAACAATAATAATAATAATAATTTGCAAGGAGATTGCAGTTGAAGAAAACTGAGAGTAACACTATCTCATGGCATTACATACTGGGAAATAATTGAAGGTGATCGGAGGGACGTTCTGCGGCCGACGAGGTGGCCAGTCAGACGCGTTGGTTTGGATCTCTTTCCGTGCTTTACGCCTTATGTTCAGCTCTGGGCAGAATTGAAGCTGGAAATGCTGATTTAGTTCAGGGGAAAAAAGAAGAAGAAGAAAAGAATCCCGAGACTTGAAGTCATACTGAGCGCATTCAAGGAACTGCAATGAGCCATAGCATTATCAGCATGTTTCAGTGGAGAGAGCCCGCATGGTTTCTTGAGATGGACTGACTGGACTCTCGAAGATGGAGGTGACTGGAGACTCGGAGGGATTAAGGAGAGGTTGAAGGAGAAGCAGAGGCTTGAGGTGTCGGGAGGAAGAAAATAGAACAGAATGTTGGAACTCTAACTTGAGGTGTTTTATTTAAGAGGTGAAAATTTATCTGGTACTATTTGGAGAGATAATTCCGAGAATAGCGCCATTTTATAAAAAGTTGTAAATATAACACCATTTTAAATCACTATTTAATAACTTTTCTAAAAATACCTACAATACCCTCTCCACTCCAAACCCTAATTTCTCCCCTCTGCTACCTCCTCTCCCGCCTGCCCCTGCCCTTCCTTCTCTTCCACCCACCCTCTGCCCCTGACGCCCACCCCGACCCCCTTGATGTCGGCAGCCCCCAACACCCCCAACACCCTCCGTCCCCTCCGCCCCCAACGCCCCCAACAGCCACTGCCCCCGATGCCCGCGACAGCCAACGTGCCCGCCGTCCCTTGATGCCCGTCATGCAGTCGCCAGCCGTGCCGTCGCCTGCCTCACCGTCGCCTAACGCCTATCACGTTGTTGCCCAACGAGCCGTCGCCCACCGCGCCTGCTGCTCGCTCCATCGACCAGCACCCCAACGCCCGCTACTTGCCCCGTCACCTCCCCTGACGCCTGTCACGCTGTCGCCCGCCGAGCCATTGCTCAAGGCTAGCTACTCGCCACCAGCTGTAGAATGAAGAGGAAAAAGAGGCGAGAGAGAGAGGGGAAAGGTTGTAGAGGAGAGAGAGTTTCAAGGGAGAGAGAGAGAGTGCCTAAGGAATGGAGGGCAAAAATGACATTTAACATAAAATGGTGCTAGTTTTCCAAATTTTACAAACTGGTGCTATTTTTGTAAGTTTGGTAGGGAGTTGTGCTATTCTCCACCATTAACACTTTATTTAAAAGGAAAATTTTGATATAAATATATTATAAATCAAGGAAGTCAAAAGGATAAGGTGCATCCAAGGTGCCAAGGACCCCATATCACCTGAGGCACAAAAAAATGCACTCGCTTGAGTGTAGTAGGATGCATCTTATAAAAAGTTACTATTTCTATTTCTTATACATCATAATTCATTAAAGAAATTAGCTATTTAGGGAGGAAAATAACAAACTAACAACCAACCAACTCCACCAGCACGAAAATCACTGGCCAGTGATAGTAGTACAGACAACATCAAAAGATATAAGGACAACAATACAGATAGTAAAAGACGTAGAAAAGAGGAGCAGCATAGAAGAGAGCAAAAGATGTATAAAAGAGGAGCATCGACAAGAAATCCATCGTGAAAAGAAGGAAAGAGCAGAGCACGGTCCAAGAAGAAAACTGTTGGGAAACTGTGACTCCGATTAATTTATAAAGCAACGAATAATACATTTTCCTTCTAGTACAATCGAGATATGATCGAATAATGAAAGTAACAATCAAAACCGGACATCAAAAATTTAACGTGGAAACCCCGATGTGGGGAAAAACCACCGCACCTGACTAAATCAACTTTTCACTATATCAATGGAGATTACACAATTTTTCTTCAAGAGAACAATCTTGGATTAACCATCGACTCAAGAATCACTCTCTTGGATCATCACAATTCATCACCCAGAAAACTGCTTTACTGACCTGATAGAAAACAGTACTTACTAGCCTAGCCCTAAGAGTCGTGAGACTGCTGCCAAAATTTTATTCTAATCGGAGTTTGTTGGCCTCTTCGTTCGAGGTTTGATCTCGCACTACGGATATGAAAAAACTGCTATGTTTTTCCCCTATTTTGCTAAACGAATTTTTACAGTGATTTTCCTTCTAAAACCGTTGTTTGCTGTTATTTCTCTACCAAAGGCTGTGTATTTTGGTTTTCATGTAAAGCAACCCTAATTATTGCTCCTTATATACTTTTCTTTGTGCATTAAAATTTCTCAAAAGAAGATAACTCATGGGCCACAATTAAAACATTAATTAAAGCCTAAATTAACCAACCTGAATAATCAAGCCCAAATCATCCTCTAAATTGGAGGGATAACCCAACAAACTCCCCCTCCCGACTATTTGGAGTCTTCAATCATATCGGCTATACTTCGGCACACGTCGAGCTTCTCCTTAGTCAGAGGTTTGGTCATCATAGTTCCATTACGCCAATATAATAAGCAATGTCTAGTCTAGTGCAAACCATGGTGCACATTAAATAGCCCACCGCTTTGTACTTATGTGACATAATTTTAGCATAGTAATTGGGTTCTCCCCCGTCAATCAATAATATACTCATGAGGTGGATATCCCATGGAAGCTTGCCTTCCTCGAGTAGATCTCCTTGGTGCATTCTTAGTTGGTGCTATCCGCGGTTATTTTCAGCATTATTCACATGAGGATAATGATCATTGTCTACCTCTTCCTCATATTCTGTCTGCACCTCTTCTACTCTATATTCATATTCAGTCATACTGCAGTCTCATCAGAAGCACCTTCCCTGGTCTTCCCCGACTTCTCCAAATCTTCAATTGTCTGGTTCTCAAAGAACACAGCATCTTTGCTTCGATTATCTTCTTGTTAATGGGATCCCACGGCCTATTCCCGAACCCTTCATGTCAGTAACCCATGAAGATACATTGTTTCACCTTTGCATCCAGTTTAGATCTCTCATCTTGAGGAATGTGAACTAACGCTTTGCACCCAAAGACTAATCTCAGTTGCTTGCAGGATACCTGTTTGCCACTCCATACTCATTCAAGTACATCTCCATCATGAGGGACTAAGGGAGTAAGATTAATGAGATGAATTGCTATCATCATTGCCTCACCCCAAAAGATTTCAGCAACTTTGCATGAGAAAGTATACAATGAACTTTCTCAACAATTGTGCAATTCATCCTCTTTGCAATATTTCTCAACAATTGTGCAATTCATCCTCTTCGCAGTCTCGTTTTGTTGTGGTGTCTCCAGTACCATCTTCTCGAGTTTGATACCATGACTCCAGCAATAGTGATCAAAGGATCCCTTGTATTCACCACCATTGTCCAGATTCATGCCAGTTTCCCTTTCCACTGCCACATGGAAGTTCTTGAATATTTCTACTACCTGATCTTTTTGGCTTCATAAGATAAGCCCATACGTTTCTAGGGTGATCATCTATGAAAGATTACAAAATAGAGAGCACTACCAATAGATCTATCGGACATGAAACAAATATCAATATGCACAAGATTGAGAATACTATTACATCTGGAGGGATAACTTCTAAGAAGTGAAACTCTCTTTTGTTTACCGACTAAGCAATGATCACAAGTGTTCAAGTGTGTACCTTTGACTAGTAAAAACTATTTCTTCGCAAGAATATGAATACTTTCTCACTAAAATGCACAAGCCTCATGTGCTAAAGCTCAATAGAATGGTCCTTAGTAACATTCACCTGACCCACACTAAACTTTGCACCAATTCTGTATGGGGTGCCAGTCTTCTGTCCCCGTGCCATAATCAGGGAGCCCTTGGAGAGCTTCCACTTCTCGTTGCTAAATTCATTATTGTAGCCTTCATCATCAAGCTGGCACATGGAGATTAGGTTAAGTCGAACATCAGGACATGCCTAACCCTCTTCAAAATTAACTTGCAGCCAAGCTCGGTTTCTAAACAAACGTCTCCAATGCCCATGCTCTTGCAATACTAACCATTACCCATCTTCACATAACCATAAACACTAGTAGTATACGATGAGAAAAAATCTTCATGAGGAGCAACATGAAATGAAGCACCTGTATCTGCTACCCAAGTAGAGTCATGACTTGTGAGATTCAAATAGACTTCATCAAATATAACATAGGCCTCTCCATCAGATGTCACTGCTGTAGTGCCTTCTTCATCATTCCTTTCACTGTTATCGTTCTTTTCTCTCTTCAAGAACCTCACTACTTTCTAAAATGTCTCGGCTTACCACAGTGAAAGAAAGCAAGTTCCTTTCTCGACCTCAATTTCGATTTACCCCTCTATCTATCACCCGACTTGTCACTTTTGAAGTAGTCCTTGCTCTTACTTCTCCCCCATTGCTCATTGACGAGAGCCAGACTAAATAGAGATACCATAACCTTTTCTCTGGTTTCTTCATTAAACAAGCTCTCTTTAACTGTGGCCATAACATTTTTCCATCATGTGCAAAGTTGCTTAATGCTACCACCAATGCATCCCACTTGTCAGGTAGAGTTCGCAGCAGCAGACAAGCTTGCAACTCATCAGACAATATTATCTCCAAGTTCATCAGCTAGTTGACTATGTCCTGGAAGTTGCTCATATGCTCAGCCATATTGCCTCCATCTTTGTAGTGAAGATGGACAAGTTTCTTCACCAAAAGCACCCTATTATGTGAAGTCTTCCTTGCATAAAGACTCATCAATTTGTCCTAGAGTGCTTTGGTATTAATCTCCTCAGCAACATGATGATAGAAACTGTTATCCATCCATTGTTAAATCAATCTGACAGTCTTCCTATTCATATGCTTCCATGCCTTATTATCCTTGTCCTTTGGTCTAGCAAAATCCCCTTCAATGGGATCATATAAGTCCTTGCAGAATAGGAGATCTTCCATCCGTGACTTCCAGATATTGTAATTGGAAGCATTCAACTTGAACATTTGTCTTGGTAGACTCTTCCATCTCGAAAACCCTGAAAAAACCCGGCCTTTATGAATATGTGCTCTGATACCACTTGTTGGGAAAGCATGAGTCTGATTAATTTATAACAGAGCAAATAATACCTTTCCCTTACTGCAATCGAGATAGGATCGAATAATGAAAGCAAAAATCAAAACTGGACACTAAAAATTTAACATGGAAAACCCCAATATGGGGAAAAACCACGACACCAGACTAAATCAACTTTCCACTATATCAATAGAGATTACACAATTTTTCTTCAAGAAAATGATATTGGATTAACCATCAACTCAAGAATTACTCCCTTGGATCACCACAATTCGGCATCCAGAAAACTACTTTACTGACCTGACAGAAAATAGTACTTACTAACCTCCAAATCCAATATCCACTGTTCAGAATCTACCCCAGGAGTCGTGAGGTTGTTGTCAAAATTTCATCCCAATCGGAGTTCGTTTGCCCCTCTGTTCGAAGTTTGATCTTGCACTATACGTCCGGAAAAACTGCTATGTTTTTCCCTTGTTTTATTGAGAGAATTTTTACTGCGATTTTCCTTCGATCACCCGTGTTTTATGTCATTTCTATAGTGATGGCTATGTATTTGGTTGTCACGCAAAGTAACCCTAATTGTTGCTCCTTCCTTATATAACTTTTTTTGTACATTAAAAAGCCCTCAAAGAAGATAACTCATGGGTCACAATTAAAACATTAATTGAAGCCTAAATTAACCAACCCGAATAATCGAGCCCAAATCATCCTCCAAATTGGAGGGATAACACAACAAAAACATATGTGAAATGCTTGCCATAATGCTTTATATCTGAATTAGCCAGTTGTTTTAAGTGGGTGGACACAAAAAGAAACCCTTTGGGCCAGCCACTAATACAAATGTTTATCCCAGCCCACCAATGACAGTCCCACTAACACATAACCTCGGTAAAACTCAACTTTTCCGCCTTGTGCCGGCAGAAGAAGTGAGGAATGCGCCAGCCTTGGTAAAGGCGCCTAGCCTGGGACCAAAAGAGACGACAGACTCCTTGCTCGCTGCACCTGGTGTGCCTAGGCGATCAGGCAAGCGCTTTTAACTATACTGATATATATTTTTGTTATTGATTAGGATACCAATTTCGATTCAGGTTTTTTAGTATCCTGTATCGTGGGCCGTAACCAAGATCGATCTTAGCCGGTTCCTGATTTTCCTACCCATTACTTGCCCTTCGCTTTTTTTGAATTTAGTCAGAATAGATTAAGTTCTCATCAATTTTGGTTCTTATCATTATCCATGCACTCTCCTAGTTCGGCTCTGTTTGTTACAGCAGAGATTTCCTCTCACTTTCACAATAAAACAGAGATCTCCACTTCGGATTTTGGTAGAGAGATGCAGAGCAATGACTTCCTGGAACTGAAAGGCATAAGAGATTCACAACCAGCAGAAATGAGGGCATGAAGAGAGTTGGACGATAAAAAATCAAATGAAGGCATTCACAGAATAATCTGGACTGTGGGATTCACCACTGGAGCATTCAGCCAGACTGCATTGTCAATCTAATCAGGAATTTCGGGTTGTCCCTTTTGTGTTTTCTGCAAGAAAATTGTTACCATCATTAACCAAGGATAAGTTTCTCTTGTTACATAATGTGCGCCGTTATATTCCATTAGGGTCTCGAACAGTTCTTTCATAGGCTTATGAGACAATAAATTAGCAACTAGAACCCGAATTGGCCGATACACAATCGAACAATCAATAGAACTGCCAAAAGAGCAGAGACCCAGATGTACACAACAAGAAAACCAAGATGTGGTGTATGCCGTATTGTATTACCTGTGCAAAGAATGCATATCCTAGGATTACAAGTGAAACACAAATCTCCTCAACATCAGTAGTTCAAGAGAGAGTACTTTATGCGCAGGATGATCTTGCCCTTGTCAACTCCGAGCTTGGCCCCTGTGACCAACCAGTGCCCAGGTATATCCTGTGGCCCCTTTGACATTTCTGTCATGTCCACAATCTTCGCTAGCTTCCCACCTTCTCCCTTCTTCTCATTTGATGAGGACGCCCCATCCGGTCTGGAGGCTGTGGACAGATTGGTGGGGCTGTGATCCCACACAGACCGCCTAATGGTACACCCTGGGACCTTGGAGAAGAGGAGCTTGAGGTGGAGCACGTTCTTGGCTCCAAAGTCCCAGACCCCGAGCTGAGCCCCTGTTACGATGTGGACGCCTGAGAGGTCCCCGATGCTTGTCTCAGTATGTTCGATGGGTGCAGTGCTCACATGAGAGAAGTTCTTCCACTTGATTGGCTCAAACCACCGGCTATCCTGCTCTTCAGGGCCCACCCACCTGGGCGCACCTATTGCCATGTGGGCATCCCAGTGGGGCTGGAGGACCTTGGGTAAGGACACAAGGTGCTGCAGATGGATTGCTAACCGATTACGCTTGCTGCCTTCCAGGCTAAGCCTCAGACCTGTGACAGGTTTTCGACCGACTGTTACCTGAAAAAAGCGAAAATCATTTTCAGATGCAGCCTGGTAAGCTCTGAGAAATGAGCAGATCTTTATCTATAAAACATATGAAAATGAGACTGTCTACTGCACATAATGATTCCACAATAACCCCTCCCCTTCTTTCAAAACTTCAAAGATATGCTTGAAAATCACCCTTAAAGTGCTCAAAAGGTGGATTGTGAGAGAGAGAGAGAGAGCCAAAACTGATGACTACAAAGGACAGAGTGGTGAGCATGCATAATACCAATGAAAATTTTGCCAAAATGGAATTTTCACTGTATCCATCTCACTTGAGTATGCTTCATCAATCACTCAGAAGAAAATTTTAAATAAACCTCCCTCGTACTGATGCCATGGGAGAATAACCAATAAGATTTTTTAAGCAAAATATTATGACTTGTGCTTAACATTCAATTGTAGGTCGTATACTGTCTTAGTCATACTTCATCGAGGCATATGAAAAGTAGAATTTCAAAAGAGCTGGCATTGAGACTGTGTTTGATATGAAAGGAATGAAAAATGTTCCAAAATAAGATTGCCCTTCAAAATGGATCCTTATGGGAATTGATCAGATCCATTTGCTTTTCCATCCGTGCAAATATGATCCTAATAGGTCATAGTGATCTAAGACATAACAAGGTTGGGCAAACAACTTTCAATTCCATTCCATCTCATCTCCACCCTTATAGGATATAGTTTTATGTTTAGCGCTTTGTCACTTGAACGGAGAACAATTCTTTTTCCGCTCATTTCACATTGAATGGGGGAAAGAGAGACAGAAGTCCAATTGGTTTTTTTATAGAACACAAAAATCCTCGCAGTATTCAAACTCAGTGCTCTTAACTGGTAATTGACCTTAGAGGAATTCAAGGCTACATGAATTGACATGGATGCTGGGCAAATCATAAGACTAAATCATGATGGTACCTGATCTGGGCTGATGTAGAGTTTAGGACCCATCAAGCTAAACTGAAGAGATGAACACACAGGTTCCTTTCTTTGAAGATTGTTCTGTTCAGGAGCCCAAATACGGGCAATTTGGAAGTCCAAAAAATATTGCAGGTCCTCGATAGGTGGTTTATCTGGTCCAGAAACAAAAACAGATGAAATATATTGATGGTAGAAAAGAATAACTATCTATTTACGTCTATTCAATTTGAAGCAGAAGAAAATAAACGGGCACTTACACTCCAGGTATAACTCAATAGCACGGGCCAAATGCTTTATACCAGGCACTCCTTCAAGAAGAGAAACAATAGGTGTGAATGTCATGTTAATTACATCTGGCGCTAAACTTACAGTCTTCACCCACTTCACGTGATTTTGCTCAAGATCATCTCCTCCTCGTCTCCTGAAAATTACTGTAACATCCTGCATAAAAACCAAATTTCACAGATCAAGGGAAACTGAGTTTGTTGAATACTGCACGCCATGCATTGTCACTAAATTTCCTAGGAAGAGGAAAGGTTGTGGAATATTATCAATTCAAAATGTGCTCAAACCTGGGGTCCTCACTTGGAGTCTCAAGGTCCCACTTAATCCAGTCTACTATTTATAAATTGTTGTTCCTTGTTAAATCAAGTCTGTATGCACGCCTATCCAGGTTTGCAGGTTAAAGGAGTGGTTAAATATATTCAAGATACATGGTGCATCTTTCTACGCGCTTAACCTTCAAGACAAATTGCTCATCCAAAATGTTGTCATATGGTAAGTTTAAACAGAAATCAATATGTTGGTAAAGTAAGCTGTGATGCATGCAATTTTATGAAGAATAAAATCCCATACAAGGAATGTAGATATAGAATTATGATGCTTAGTCACCAGACTGAAATCAGCCTTTGATAGCAAACTTGAGGTCTTCAATTAGGTTTTTGTGTTGAGCAAGAATGTCCTAACTGGCACAGACCAACCATATTGGCATGTCTTGACAGGTTCAAGACTGAATGAGCCAAGAGGAACCAGTTCTTTAATAGAAGGGATCAAACCCACCAAACCCCATTAAACCCATGAAACTATGTTCGCATGCCATGCACAGTTCAATGTTTGGCCAACTCCTGTCTCAGAACTATGCATCACACCAGTATACGGAAGTACCTTGTCCTTGTACTTTGGGAGACCAGCAGTCGACTGGCTGCTAGATTGCAAAAACCTATGATCCTCGATGTCCTTAATATAGTTTTCAATGTCTGAAGCCGACAGAGAAGACGATTGGTGCTGCCTGACATAGACAACATCTCTTCCACCAACTGTTGCTGAAGTGACAATGTGAGTCCCATAATTCTCAATGAAGCTTGCCAAGGAAGCCGGGTCCCATGAGTACGGGACAGCATGTCTGATTTCCTCTCTCAAAACTAACTTAGCTTTGGCTAGTTCAACTGTATATAATGGAATGAAATACCCCACCATCGCAAGGCATTTCGTTGATGCTGCATCAACTTGCCAAGAGCCAGTGAAATTGAACATTGAGTTGAAGCCACCAAGGGGTATTGATCCTGTGATGCCTGATTTCTCATTGAAGTATTTGGCCATCTGCAAATTTCATGAAGAATTTGGCCAATCAGAAAGCAGAAAACATACATATATTACTGCATACGAAACAATTATTATACAATTAGAAGTGATCGAACATTTTTTTGGGCAAACATGAGATTAGTCTTTAGCAATGAAATGGAAAATTGTTGAATAGCTTCGGATAATATACTTCGAATCATTGGAATAGGATTTAGTTCTGTCTTCTATTAGAATCAGGATTGCAGCAGGACCATTGGGAAACAGATGAAAAATTACAAATAAACAACACATTAACAGAAAAAAGGTATGGGGCACAGAGTAGTCCTATCCCATATCCAATATCTGGTCTGCACCTCTGCCTTGCTCACCCTCTCTAATTTTCACATCATTTGCACACTGACCATATCACTCCCCGATACAAGTTATAGATTGCTCAGTGCAAAACAACACGTCACATAGTTCTCATATTACTATCAAATATGCTGGGAATAGCAACGCCGAAATTCATGGACCAGCCAAGTCCCCTGCTCAGAAACCAAGTTTACCAGCTAACAGCACACCAACCCAACAAAACAGCTCCCACTAACATTCCCCGATCAGCCTGGCCACAAATTGGAATGCAAAATCACACAGAACGCAAAACTAAAAAGAGGAAGGAATGAAGCATAAGAGCTGAGTACTGCGGAAAAGGAAGTTACATCAAGGAAGCTGCAGACACTGGTGCGCTCAATCCTCCCCTTCCCCATAGAGAATTGGACGTCCTCAGGCACTGTTGACAAGAAAATCGTCCCATCTCCGCCATCATCGGGCAGCTCAATGTTTCTCGTGCACTCCTCGTCAACGAGAACAAGCCTCGACCCCGGAGCTCCCTTGCAGTAGAGAAGCCTAATGTCGGATGTCACATCGAACCCGCGACCCAGAGCTTGAATTGAGTTGTAGAGGGTCGTCGCCAACGCAGCAGCAGGAGAAGAGGAATCGTCCTGTTGGGGTTCCATAAAGCAAGGATCTTTCATAGGCGTCAGTAGGAAAGAAGGTCGAGCAGATCAATAAATCAAGGAATTGATCACCGGCCGGGCTCCCAGCTCAGCTGGGTCAGCTGCTGGGGGGGGGGAGGAGGGGGCGGGCGGGGCGGGGGGGTGGGTATGATTGTTTCTCTGTCGTTGGGTTGATTTTTGACTGTATTAATGTCGTGAAACCGCGTTTTGTGAGGTGGAAGGAAGGCAGGCTATGGATTCTGAGTTGACCGGTCTCATCTCTAATTGCTGTTTTGTTTTGATTCCTTGTCTTTTTAACTTGCCTTTTCTTATTAGTACCGAAATTAAAGTCAAAACATCGACCAATTTTCTTTGGTCCAATCCAACTACACAGCAACAAAGACGGCACAAATGCTCGTCATCAAATGAACGAATCTCGAGCAGTAGTATTCTATGGCCCGTTGGGTAGTATTATCTAATATACTAGTTATCTATCAAAAACAAGAAATAGAAATTCAATTTTCACCAATGAAATTTTCTACTAACATTTTTTTCCTTTTTTTATATCAAATTATCTGTATATGGACTTCTTTTATAATACGAAGAACAAAGGCGCACCACCAACCTCCCCTACTGCAGGCTCCAAGATTGACCGTTTGATAATCGCTATCTATTTACATGGTTCCAGAAAACTCAGCTCACAGTTGGTATGCACTTAAGCCAAGCAGTGAATGCTCCCAACCTGTTCTTACAACCAATCTCCAATGGTTTATTGCTAGCTACTCGATTTCATTGTAGATTTTCTTTTCTACCCTTTTATAATATACCAATTAACAAAATTATTGGACTACCGTAAGATGATGAAATATCATGTCGTCATAATAGTTAAATTGGATCAGATGAATAAATGAATTATTAATCGTACCAGTTGTTAGTGTATACGGCATAATATTGAGTCTATATTCATCCATGTATATTTTGATAGGAATGTTTCCCGATTTATTTCTTTGTGTTTCCTATTTTACCTTTAAGGTCCAATTTATGAATTGAAGTCTATTACAATATTCTGACACACAAGTGAATATAATTCTTTTCTCTCATATTTATCATGGTATCAAAGCCAATACAACGACTATCCTGATTATGATTAGTAAGTGAGAAATTTTGTATCCATCCCCATTAATCTTGAGAGAGACAATATGTCTACAGCTACTAGAGTCCGAGAAGTTCTGACCATTGTCTCACCAGTTCAAGGCCACGGGGAGGTAATGAAGTTTGGTCGCCATGGGAGCCCCAGCACGCCTCATGTGCTACTTGAACCTCTGCACGATTCACATGCCTTCCACATTCAGATAGGAGCCCAGAGCGCGTGCCACGTCATCCGCCAGCTGTGTAGACATGCAAGCACCATCCTGCTAACGTGACCCATTCACCACCGACACGTGTCATCAGCCATGTGACAGCCACATCATCACTAACTTGGCTCGATCCAATTGATCCGACTCAATTTGCCTTGACCTGACTTCGTCTTACCTTATTCGATCTGTGCACCCATCGTTGAGCTACATGCACCCAATTCGTGGATCCTCTTGTACTCCCTCATTGTATAACAATCTAACAGATGGGTGCTCCCGGTGCATGTGCACCCAATCAGCTGCAACCACTACTGCTGCTGACCGAGCCAGCTTCATTTGACCGGTTGTTCATTCCTATAATTTGTATATTGTAAACTATTTTCAGCATATCTATCATTACTCCGTCCATCAATGATGTTTCCCAACTCATTCAAGTTATTCTTGATTGACATAATTACAGTTATTGGTCACAAACCAGCCGTGGTTTCCTGAAAAGCTAGATGTTATGGTAATATATAACCGGTGACAAGAAACAATCGACCTAGAATGATAAGGAATCGAATGTTATGGCAACACAGAATAGACTATAAGGAGACTTTTGCTCTTGTGGCACATCTCACTTCTGGGTGGACACTATTGGCTGTAACAACAACTAAACAACGAATTCTATATCAAATGAATGTTAAGATTACTTTCCTAAATAGGGATATCTCTTATGTCGGTATTACTATGCATCTATTATACGTTGATGATTGATTATCACGAGATATGGTACAGGTGGAATTCATGAATTGAAGACTCATTTATAAAGATATTTTGAGATGAATGACTTAGGCCCTCTCAGCTATTTCTTGAACTTGAGGTGACTCCAAACAAAGATGGGTACTACCTATCCCAAGCAAAGTATTTATCCAACCTACTATTGCATGAGCGTCTTACAAACAGTAAGGTCACTTCTACACTGCTAGATTATAACATCAAGTTTGCTCTAGCAGAGAGGGTGTGCCACTATAGAATCCTACTCTAGATCGTCAGTTGGTTAGGGATTAGTGTGCCTTACTGTTACATGACTAAATACAGTTTATGGAGTACATGTAATCAGTCAATTTATGCAAGCACCACAATCCTCACACTACTACAATCCTTTATATTCTTTAATATGTGAAGGGCATTATCTTTCATAGATTGCACTTCTTTGATTCTACACCACAACTGTGTGCCTTTAGTGATGCTAATTGGACCGGTGATCTCATAGACCGTAGATCCACCACTAGCTAGCACAGTTTGTGGCACTTCTGTGACCTAGAAGGTTGCCGATAAACAAGGATGTTCCCCATTCTAAGGCCATAACACTATAGTATGACAATCAAAGTTCCACTTAGATCACCTGTAATAATATTTTTATGAGTGAACTAAGCACATTAAGACTGATTGCCACTTCAGTCATTAATATGTTCTCAATGGTATGATCCATTTACAATGTATTACCTCAGCAGATCAACCAACAAATATTTTCACCAAGACACATCCTACTAAAAATTTTCGTAATTTGATTAACAAACTATAGACAACTTACTGCACCCTCTTGAGTTTGAGGGGAGATGCTAATATATATTGTTTACTATCAAGTCTAAATTCATCCGTGTATATTCTAATCGAAATGTTTCTTGATTTGATTCTTTTTTCCCCCTGTTTTGCCTTTGAAATTCAATATATTGTAACCTAGACATAAATTGAATACAGTTCTTTTCTCTCATATCTGTCACCAATATTGCTGAGTGGGAAGATGTTTTTATTCTCCATACCACTTGTGACCATTATTCAAGATAAGTGACAGAAGAACCTTAAAAAGAGGGGAAAAAATATCGTATGCCGAAGACAAAGGGAAGTGCAACGTAGTCTTACATAGATGAAAAGGAAAAGATCTGCCACTTTGTGGGCATCGTTTTTTCATAGATTGCCCATCTCTTTTGACTACGAAGAAATATCTCCCTATTTCTTCTACTCGCACACTTAGCTAAATTACATTTGAACCTCCTGGATTTCAAAACAATTACAAGCAGTCTTTTTGGATGCCACCAGAGATACACCTTACACAATTTGGATCCAGACAAACTCAGCTAATGTAACCAGTGTCAACTGTCATAAATGTATGCCACATAAATTCTATTATAATGACAAAAACATATCGAGCTGTACCACCCCGTGAGTCTCTCCCCGCATGGGTTAATTTGTTTTCAACTCTGGTGTGATTTCAGAACAGTCATGGCTAGAAATCGAGGAAGTACCCAATGTGAGCGCCGAGTTCGAATTTTGTGCTTGGCTTCCGCTCCAACTGTTACGATGTTCCTGTGCCTCTCGCTGGAGGTCTCTTATGGCTTTGAACCGTATATCTTCAGTGTATGTGGATGCTGCAGGAGCTTCTTCGGGGACTGGCATTGTTCCTTCAAGCATGCCCACAACCTCGGACATTGTTGGCCTTGACGAGGGGGATGTGCTCGTGCACTGGATTGCGACTCTCGCTACAGTTTCTACTTCTTGTTGGTTCACTTCAGGCTTCAGCTTCTCATCGACAAGCTCTATGAACCTTAAAGACTGCTGCAAATGACAAGCCTGCGAAACAACAAAATATATGGTTAGATGAACAGCACATAGATACAAAGCTTACTATGGTAGGCTGCACATCAACCAGCCAAACTGTATATGTTCATGGTTTTTGATCCGAGGCTCAAGAGGTTCGACCAAACTTTAAAGATAGTAACATTATCCATAATATGAATATGGTAACTAAGCCAAAAACATTTTGAACATAACAAATTCAAGCAAAAGGGGAATGTCTAGTCCAGAAATAGAACCACCTGGTCAATAGGTTTCTCTGCAAATGTCGTCCGGTTTACAGAAAATAGAATTGTGCATTTAACAAGTTGAACAAAGTTACGAAGTTTTACCCATTCAAGCAGGCAGGTGCAGTCATTGCTCGGAACAAAACATTTGTTGTTTTTCCCACTAACTATTTCCAAAGTAAGGACGCCAAAGCTATACACATCTGCTTTGTAGCTTAGGTGGCCCCACAAAGCATATTCCGGTGCCATATAGCCTCTGGAGGAAAATTTGGTGGGTGATCATATCTTGTGAAATGACTCGTAATAAAATAAGAACCGAAAGAAGAGCAATTAAACATCGCATACATGGTCCCGGCAATCCTGGTGCTAACGTGAGTCTTCTCCTCTTCATCAAGGCGAGCAAGTCCAAAGTCAGAAATTTTGGGGTTCAAGTCCCCATCTAGCAGCACATTGGTAGCTTTAATATCTCTATGCACAATCCTCAGTCTAGATTCCTCGTGAAGAAATGCTAAACCTCTTGCTATCCCGATACAGATCTTAAGCCTTGTGGACCAGTTCAAATGAATCTGGCAACTTCCTCGACCTAAAATCCAACAAGACACCAACCTCAATGCATGCATGCATCATCATGATATTCTGCAGAAACAAGTCTGCTTGGCACCGGAAAACTATAGACATATTTGTCATATTTCTTTTCAAAAATGAGAAAACGAGGTTAGGGCATGTTTCTTTAAAATTTACAAGTCGCATTGGATCGCAGGATGTCTTTTAAAGGAGAAAGTCTTGTATGTAACGAGTACACCATGTGGCAGTGTTGATATAGTATCACGAGCCAATTAAATCAAGCCATTTTTAGATTTTTTTTTTCCTTTTAGGGCTTTTCTTTCCTTTTAAGTTTTATTAAAAATATCATAAAAATAGTTGAATCCTATTGGCTCGTGATGCCACATCAACACCGCCACGTGGTGTACCAATTACACACAAGACTCTCTCCTTTCAAAGGGAAAAGTTATGCAAATTTTTCCATTTTTGTCAGTTTCTGATTTTAAAAAGTTACCATATACAGGCAGACGACAATGAATAATCAATAATCTTACCAAACAATGCATGAGCCAAACTGTTATTCTCCATGTACTCATACACCAGCAATAACTGGTTGCCTTCAATACAACAGCCATGGAGCTTGACGAGATTCGGGTGCTGCAAACAAGAAATCATCCCTATCTCATTTAAGAATTCACGGTTCCCTTGCCGGGATCTTGATGAGAGTTGCTTCACTGCTATGACAGTTCCATCAGGTAATTCACCCTGCAGCATTGAATGCTTCAGAATTTATATATAAAAAGATCGTCCCAAGCCTCAGAACAGGAGATTCAAACACCTCATTTAAGGAAAGGCATCATCCCAAATAGGTTTCAAGGAAAGGCTCAGTCTTCTCTAAATCTGTGGTCTTTGGGTGTTCAAAAGTCCAAAGACAAGAAAAAAGGCACGAAAACATTACAAAGCGGTATGATACCTTGTAAACAGGACCGAAACCACCTTCCCCAATCTTATTTGATGGGTCAAAGTCATCGGTTGCAGCTTTAATTTGCTTTAAGGAGAACGTCCGTGTCTGCAGATCTAAACTACTACTGCCTGTTGCAAGTGTCATCAAAACAAATTAACATATCGGAACCCATCCAAGACAAGAAAAACTGTATCATTCTGACTATACCTTTTACTCCCTTCGAGTACTTTTGCCAACATAGGAAACAGAGAGAAAAGAACACAAGGAAGGAAGCTCCTATTCCACCAATAATATAAGGGGTTCCACGTCGTCGGCGAGTAGAGCAAGATTTAGAATCTGCAGAGGAAAATCCAATTTGAAATGGCTAATAATGGACAGAGGAGAGTTCTAGGCAAGTTTTTGACTGAATAAAATTCATCCAAAAATATTTATGCCAACATGCAGAATTCTCAGAACAGATGCCTGTTATCCTGCTCCATCTCTACAGGGCACTGGCTATAGAAATAAATAACAATTTTGCAACAAGAAACATTTGAAATCTTCAATATCTACTCTGTCATGAAGGCTATCAAAAAGGTTCCTGCTCAATCTGCTCATGTTTATACTTGTCCTGTTTGACTTCAATTCATTTCAACTACCTGACAGAGCAAGAGAATTAAAATGTTTGAAATATGTAAGACTTTGTGCTCAATTGCCTTGAGAGATATTGTTCAGGATCAAAATGAATTCAAATATGGATATACATCTCGGAATGCATGAAATTTAAGGAAATTCTTGGGCAAATCAACCTTTAGCGCCTTCCAATTTAAATTATTAAGTTAGAAATGTATTATCATTATTTATTTAAGAGCTGAGCTTTTCATCTCAGAGCTGCCATTATAGCTACTTTAAAAAGTCTATGCTTCGTTGACATGTCCGACAAATCTCAAGCTGCTAACCAATTTGCCACATGGAGCCAAGTTAGCTCACAGTTGATGTAAGATAAACTCCAAGAGTCCGCACTTATTATTTGCGCTATGAGAATATACATTAGTATATTAGGTATAAACAAGCAAAAGACAAGTTGTAATTTCAAACAGATTAGGAAAAAGCAATTTATTATGTCCATTATTGAAGTATGAATTAGTTTTTAGTACACACACACATATAAATATCTCTGCTATAATCAAACTAGCCTTTTCATATTTTCACACAGTTGATGTGAATTGCAATTCACAAAACCTGATAATGGTAATCTCACTCTGTAAAACAATTATATAATATGCATCTTGTACTACCTGAGGTGACCGAGATAGCTGATATGAGGGGGCCATAAACCCCTCTGTGAGGGATCCTCGTCGTCCCTTTACCTGCCCAATTCAAACGGATCTCGACCCTGTTATTGGCCACACTGATGTTAAACACTTCTATCACTGGCTTCTGAACCCCACCAGCCTCACGTTCAATATTAAAATCCTTTCGGACTAATTTATCCTGCAGCAGAGAGGCTTTAGCATGAGCATTCTACTTTGCCACTTGCATGTCCAAAAAGAAGAGAGAGGATTCTTTTTCCATCCAGGCAAGTTCAGTTTTTATGTATGCAGAAATTAAATTAAATAAGGAGAAGAAATTGTTAAACTGAACTTTCATAGATAAGTTGGACTGAAGTCATCTTATCTGGTCAATCTCACACATGTTCCCTATCTTACATACATTTCCATAAGAGGTTAACAAAAAACTCCAAAAACTATTCTAAATTTTCCAGTTTTCATTTTTCACATATAAGAATTTACATTTGGTTCACAGGACATTTTCATATAATCCAAAGCATCTAGTAAAGTATTAATCAACAGATCTGCAGCCTATTTTCCCTTTTTCACAAACCAGAAACTGGAGAAATTCGTCTTCAAGTTCCCATAATCAGAAGGAACCTAATGTTGCAGTACCTGAACATAAATATCGAAAATGCGCTTGCCGAGGCTGCTATAAGTGTCATCATCAGTGAACTGAATCTCTGAGAAACGAAGACGAACAGTGTAGTTGCCATTCTCTAAGCAGTAATGGAAATAAGAAATAGAAATCGGGGCTATACGAGCTGTTGAGTCCAACTCATTCAAGTTCAGTCCTGAGAGGGACACCGTGTATCTAATATTTTGGAAATCATTGTCGTCCATGAAGTCGCCAGTGCTACTGAATCCCCAGTATCGGTCCTGGTTTAGATAAAATTTCGCAGTCCCACCCAAAATACTCTCATCTCCCTCATACAGAATGTTTTGTTTATTTTCTCTTGTCTTTGTATCTTTTCCACCACAGTTAATGTATAGACAGCGCGAATCTGTGAAAAGAAATAATAATATGTCACATGAGAAACAATTTCAAGCAGGATCACAACTTACCATGAGAGAAGGCTAAATACAATTTCTAGAAAGTTTAAGATGAAAATGATGAGTAAAGCAGTCCACGTAGTGGAATATATAGATGATGAAGCTTCCCACTGTCCTCTTCCTTTTACAATAATAAAGACTGTTATGAGAGATACTTGTGATGTACACTTACAGCCTGAACAGCGAAAATTATCCAAGCACGGAAGATCTCTAGATCTGTCACAATATAATCAGAAATTAAGTTGTACTTTCACCTACAACTGAAACTGCTGAATTTAGAACAGGAAACAGAGAGGAAAAAAAAAATAATAGGGCTGATGCAAATCAGATAGTGGGCCATTGAATTACCTGTTGCTTTCCACTGAAGAGCTCCGGAACAAATTCAAATTCAGATTCCTAATGAAATAAAAGGTAACATTATCTACTCTGTATTATCTATATGCTGTACCATATTGGATAGAAACAAGGTAGACAGGAGATTACTCTCACAGGTTATCATTACATGCTGGTCTGTCAGGGCTCTGCCATGTTAAGTTATTGTATGAAATGTCGCTGAATCCAAGCAACAAAATATTATGTCATTTAGTACAAAAGCTAAATGGAAAACGGGCGCTAAAGTCTTAGAGCATAGGAATATTCAATAGTTATGGCATTAATATCAGAAACATAAACTCTTCTAAACCACATATTACATCTTACTATGCACAATCTACAATTCGAGAAAAAGTTGCCTCAGATAAAGAAACTTACACACTGCTTCCCTCCTTCAAGATTGAATCTGGTACATCTCCACTAAGTAAATTGCTACTTAGGAAGCTAAGCACACAAAAAGGGATTTAGCAAGGATTTTGAATCTGATGGATTACTTAAAATGTGAACTTACATGAATCTCAAGTTTTTCGCATTGATTGTGTCAGGAATTCTCCCGCGTAAGCTGTTAAAGCTGACATCCCTTTATCAAAGAAAATAAGGGATCAAATTACTAGGGTAATTGCAAATTATAATCACAAAGAAACAACTTATACTTCAACTAAATTGCTATCCTACACTAACACAGAAAACAAAAATATTCAGCCACTGACTTTCCAGCAAAGAAGAATGATATCAACAAAAGACAAAAGAAGAATCCATGTGCAAGCAATAACAGAATGTTGACATGCTGAAACTTACAAAACCTCAAGCTCCTTCAATGCCCAGATGTATGCAGGAATCTCTCCATAGAGCTTGCAATTTCTCAATACTCTAGCTTCCATAAGAGTTAGAAGTTAACAAAATATAGTACAGACATAATATAAAGTCATATATATGCACGGCCAAAGCTCCCTATTAACTCAGCTGGAGCAAGCATAAGACACACAACCCAGACAAAAGAAAGAATAAATAGGTTCTTAATACATCCATAGCTGTATAAAGTACATTAACAAGGGTCAGTACTAAAAAGAGAGAGGTAACATGAGCAGCAAACCTACAGTTTCACGAGGTTGGTCATGTTTCTCAGCTCAGGAAAGAGCTGATTGGGTCCATTCACATCACTAATCCTCCTGTTCAAGATACATTCCAATTGCAAATTATATGTCAACTCAATTTGCATTCACCATTGGCAAAATAAATTTCAAAACCAACAAAAGGAACTTATGGGAAATTATTTGCTTACAGCTCCGACATGTTATTGAATTCTGAAATTTCCGATGGGATGGGCCCCTCAAGTCCAGTGGCATGCATTTCTCTTCAACATTCAAAATGTGAATAAAATCATTGTATAGCCAGTCAAATGTTTATCCTGATAAAATCCAATTTAAGAGAAGCAAGATATTCAGAAAAGGACTCTTACAATCTTTGCAGTTGCTTCCAGTTCTTGATGAACTCGGGAATTCTGCCGCTGAATTTGTTATCATTTATCCTCCTGAATTGGTTAGGAAAGACAATTATCATTGAGAACCAGCAAGATGAGATCCTAAATGAGGGAAGGTTTCAGTGTTATCATACAAATCAATCAGATTTATCAAACCAGCAAAGGATGCAGGCAAATTTCCAGTAAGCTGATTGGAGGACAACATCCTGAAAGTTTAATCAGCAAAAAAACCATGTAAAAAATGCATATTGAGCTAATAGGATTAGAGTTCCGAAAATAGGTTAATTATTAAATAAACAATCTTACAGAGTTTCCAAGTTGATTAAGCTCCCTAGTGTATGAGGGATAGAGCCAGAGAATTGGTTGGCTTCGAGGCAACTGATGATGAATCTCCAGTAAATTTACAAAGATGCAAAAAGCAATTGAACTAAGCAGGATTTATTAAAATAAACATACAGATATGTGAGGGAGGTGATGTTTCCCAATTCCATTGGTATTTCCCCCATTAGACGATTAACAAGAAGTGAGCTGCATTATTAATTTGACCCAATTCAGAACAGGAGAAAAGATCACTGAATTGGAGAAAATTTTCTTCTATCTTCTTACACATGTCCTACATCGAAGTCAACTGCAACGATGCCCATTCTCGAGGTATCGTTCCATTGAGGAAGTTGTACGCAAAATCACTGCAAGATCAAGCAACATCACATATTAAAATATTATCAAATAACACTGAATTTGCTTTAAGTGAAAGATTAGCACTTACATTTCTTTAAGATAGGAAAGCTTGGCAAGTTCAGGTGGAAGGTTCCCTGGAAGACTATACCCTTTGAGCACTCTATGACACAAAAGGGGAAAAAAGGAATGATATGAAGCTCAAGAAGTGACTAATAAACGATAGAGGGGGAGGGGGTTGATCATTGGCATGGAAAGGGGAAAAAATTGGTGACTAATCCAAGGGAAAAAAGGACAACAAAGTTATAACTATTTCAGCAATAAAAATGGAGGATATATACATTGTTACGACATGACACAGTGTATCATTTGGAAAGTTGCATTGGCACTCAATAAAGCTCTCAGCTCCCTTCGGTGGCTGCAGGGACAAACCAACACTCAGGACTTCGCAAGTGTCGGGATCGAACTCCCAGTACCTTGTGCCCATTGTACTGGTAATCTGTTTGAGTGCATCAGCTGCAACATTCAATAAAGCAAAATCAGAGACATTGACAAATATTGCATATTTTTTACAATGAAATGGAACTCATGGCCCAAATTTGCATGAAATAGACGAGGTGAAGCACTTGCCTTTAATTGACTAAAAATTGGTACACTCGTGAAATTCTTAACTTCACATTCTACAGACTCAAGTGCTCCATAGAAGCTCACCAAAAGTTTACAGTTATCACAGGAACTGAATCAGCGCGGAGGTTGGAGTAAATATATATATATATATATATATATATATATAAAATCCCAATCTACCAGCATAAGAGTAAGTTTTCTATGCGGATTTTATAAGTTATATGCAGAAGCTTAACATGGTAATACAGCAGCAGAGATCGCAAGATAGAATGTCCATAACGCATCAAGGAAGAAATTCCAACTCACAGGGCATTTTAAGATCATTAAAAATTTCCAATTTTTATCAACTAGTAGAAGCTTTTAGACCTTTCGGAATGCTTGTACTGTCGAGAAGGAAAGATCAACTTGCCAACAAATGAAAACGCAGAGCTTAAGATTTCAACTTTATCTCATACACGTTCCAATCGGCCAAACAGATGAGAGTGGATAACAGAGAAGAAGTTTAAGTTCTCACCTTCTTCCTTGGGCAACTTTGAAACGGCGAGCTTGAGAAGCTGGAAGCAGCTTAGTGTAATAATCACGAAACCCAACTGGTATTTCTTGCCTTCCATGGGCAGGAGCGTAACCATAATCGGAATGAGAATGGGGGTCTAGTGAAGTTCTGAACGTCCAAGACAACATTAGGGGGAAGAGAGAAGTCAGGGAAGGGAAGGTAAGGGAAGGTAAAGGAGATAAGCTGTGTCGTTAGCAGTAAGCATATAATATAATAAGATCGTTATGTAAATAATAATTTATATCTTAACACGGCTAAAATTAGTCATCAAAAATTATAAAAATTTTATACATATGAAAATATGAAGAAATTTATACAATTAACTCATTATATATCACACACCAAATATTTAATCCGCAGTCAGCTCCGTTCGATTATTATGCAAAATTAAGGTTTTCATGCAAATTCTGAATTTTATGAATAGAAAAAGAAATTTCAAAAAAAATTATTGTAATAGAATATGATATATTTTTTTTTTATAAAAGACAATCCCATTTCATAACTGTGCCATGAGTAAAGATTAATAAAATTGCTCTTGCTAGATATAATTATAATAATTATTTGGATACTTTATATTTATTTAATGTAATTTAATTAGATATTCCTCACTCCGTGTGATTTAATAAGAGCACGGAAAATTTTTAAGTTGAGGGCAATACTTCTATATTAAACTAATTTTCTCTAAATACCTAAAACTCTTAAATTATAAGGAACTTTGTCAAACTTACAATCAATTTTATATTTTTTTAAAGCAACCTGTATCCTTAACCGACAAAAGAATTCGACATATTTCAATTTATAAACGAATAATTTATGATAATTGAGAAATTTTCCGTGTAACTAAATAATACTCAAACCAAATGCCCATATATAATTTTCCTTCTTCTTCTCCTGTTAAGATATCTGGAGTATGTGTTAATGATAAAAGAAATACATCGTAGAGTGCGAGTGTACCCCGGTGTATGGCTATATGGTAAATCCGAAATCGGTAGGAACCTACCATATTTTGGTAGATTTTAATAAAAATATGGTAAGTTTAGGGTAATAAATTAAGGGACCAGTCGGTTCCAGTTCTAGTACATACAGTACTAGGAATTGTATTTAGAACCTTTTATTTTATTCATATATTTAATTTTAATCGTTTGTAATTTTCTCGTTTGAGCTCTAATTCATGAACCGTGTAAATCATTGCATTACTAACTCAATGAACTTTTATTTGACATAATAATATGCATATTTGATGAATTTTTCATGTCTAAAATATCTTTATAACTTACAATCAGTAATAGATAGTACTTAAATATAATATAAACATACTTATAAATTATATATATTTGATAATGATAAAAATAATTATATGAAATAAAAATAATTATAAAAAATATCAAAGTAATTTACATTATAAAGATAAAAGAATAAATAATAAACATATTCCAATACAGTACCTGAAATCTATGGCATTTTACAGATTCCGAGTAGGGTCCAGTTTTAAGATTTTGTTTGTTGGTAGGTCCGATTTTAGGGTTTAACAAGTTAGGATCCGATTCTAAGATTTTGGAATTGGTCTTATCTAAGGTAGGGTTTTGCGTACCATGAAAAATATAGAGTACCCATACTCGATCGTTCCCAAGTATAATGATCAAACGTTAAATAAAATATCAAGAAAAATATGTTTTATCTTATAGGAACAATTCAGAATCAAATTTTTAAGTAAAATAAAAAAAATATCCCCTTTTTTGGGGATTTATTTGATTCTCAGTGGAAAAGTGATAGCATGTACATACACGTACAAATATGTTAGTCTCAGCTAATAGTTTTTTTTCCCTGGCCAAAAAAAAAAGGCTAATAGTTTTTGGATGAGACGGGAGAAGCTGACTTTGCAGACCCACGGATAAAGATGAGGAGAGGAGAGAAGCATGGTATGGCACAATTAACGAATTTGAAATGTTTGGTCAATATAGTCTGCAGAACAGGCTTTTTTTTTTTTTTCGGTTTTCATGTGACTATGTTCCTTTCTCCATTTTCGACCTGTTGATACTTTTACTTTGCACTGAGATTGCACATTATGCCACGGGGTTATTATGCTATATTGCTAATATAATCACACTAATTAATATAATTATATTATTTTAAAAATTTTAAAAATAAAAAACATGTTAAAATATTTATTTTTTTATTTTTTTATTTTTTGGTTTCCCACCCGATGTCCGGAACCCGAAGGCTGGCCGACTAATCCGGATTCGGAGTACTGTCGGGCGGTTTCCCGGGGACCCCTCCCAAGAAGGTCTGTTCAACAATTTTTATTATTTAGTATTACTACAATAGTACTATCACATAATCATTCTATTTTATAAAAGCAATCCTCTTTACACTCACCTTGGCGAATGTTTTCCTTTTTTGCTTTTTTTAGTGAATGTAAAAGGTAAAGTGTTTTTTTTTTAATCAAGAAAAGGTGAAGTGTTATTCTTTATGAATTTTGTTCGATCAAGATTATTTTTATTTGTACAATAATTGACCCTTCCCTCTCATGTGGGGTCCACATTCTCTCTGCCGTCAGTCTCGAGTCCATCCGAATGAGATAGACGTGAATTATTTTGTCATGATTAAGAAATAAGCCTTAGAATTAGTGATTGTCATAGTTCGAAAACAGGCCCCAAACCAACCCTAGGGCGGTTCAAGGTCGATTTCAAGACTGATAATTTCGATTTTGATTTACAAGTTGTATAGATTCTACAAAATAAAAAAATGATTATTACACAATAGGTAAGTAAATTAATATTTTTAAATATTTCTAGTTTATTTTTATCAATTTCTGGATGATTCCAATTCCGAACCGAATCGTGGCTAGGCCGCGTACGTAGAAGTGAGATTCATTAGGCTTAGACACTTTTACACGTGGATTTTAATACTATTGGTCCTTTTTCTCTCAGTACTACTGAGAATTTCATAGGTATGAGGAAAAATGTTCACGAAAATTCCAAGTCAAGATAATATTTGAAACCTTTTCGACTAATCACAAGGAAATAAAATAGATAGAAATACATCAGCAGTAAATGCATTAAAATTTTAAGCTAAATCTTTTGATGGCTGTAGGTTTCCTAGTAAAAACTAAGATGAGAGGGTCCCTAGGTCTATTATTCCTATTTTAGCATCAAAAATATGACTCGGATCTTTGCATTAAATTTTGCAACAGAATTAAACAATAAGATTTTGAGCATACCTTAGCACAATCGGGCTTACCACAACTTTAAGAGAAGGCAAAGACCATGGGGTAGTTGAGAGAGGCTGAGGTCTTCTCTAGTCTAGCCAAAGCAGGTCAGTTATGGGCAGCCATAGCTAGAAAGCAATGCCAATTTGGTCGGAAATGAAAAATTAGGTGTGGATTATTCAGGACCCATGTAGATTGAACAATGTCGTGATAGATCTTCAAAAATCCGGAGAGGACCGATCAATACCCATTCACTCGAGGGTGAGAACACTTTCATTGGAAAGAATGGACGTGAGTTGCACAATTGAATGCACCGGAGAAAAGGGAAGGAAGAATGCATGTATGTCAACATTAGAAAAGAGAGAAGATAAGGAGAATGGACTCGGTCTACTGGGACATAAGCTACCAAGAGCTCTAGTAGATGGTATATACATCCATCAGTGAGAGGAGTGGACCCATCCACCGAGGAGGAGGGAGTGGGTTCGGACGCACCTGGCTGAAGTTGAATGTGTCAACAAGGGGGGAGTGCTTGAGATGTTCTGCCCAAAGGGTTTAGAGATAGAGAGAGAGTTCATTGTTTATGACAATATTGATATTACTTCCTCCTTATTAGAAACCAATTCAATCATCCCTCGGGGGACAACATGCACAATTCCTAATAATCATCTAGTCAACCGACTTCCTACAATCAGTTCCACCACCTCAATGCATTCCTCAACAAGATAAGAATAACCCCCCATACATCTAACTCCTCAATCGAAGTCACCATCCCTAAGCTTTATTTTCTGGTGGAACCTTGAAACTTCATCAGACTACACTAAGTTCAAAGAATATTCGACTAAGGGTGGCAATATAGGTAGCCTTAGTGTTATTAGGTCAGGCCGATACGACCTCATAAGAATCAGCTCAATAAGATCAGATTCAATCGTAGCATACCATTTTAGAGAGTCATGTTGGCTCAACCCATTAGCAAAATAATTTTAATTTATATTTTTATTTATATTCTAAAAAAATATTCATATTATTAATTTATTTCATCAAATTATCTAACTCTTTTGGACTTAACATACCTTGTACTAATTGGACCTGATAAGAATGTAACCTGATAACCATTTTTTGGAGGATGGTCAGACCCAAAATTACCACCTTTACCCAAAGACTTGATGGGTGTGCATAAAGGGCCCCATCACTTTCCTTTTTTCTCTCGGCATGAAGAAGGAGGGGGCAAATTTAATTGCTTGGAAAGTTTTGTTAAACCATGCTTATACCATATTAGATACCCTACCAGCCATTGGATTTGGAGCATGAATCTTACTCATCCAATCTTTGACCTTCTTATCAGGTGACCGGTTGCCTTTTTTTTCCTTCAAAACAACACTTGGACTCTTTCTCCCTCTCTCTCTCTCCAGTTGCTGTTGTTCAGATGAAGGAAGAAGAGAAAGGAGAGTAAAGAATGAAGGGGGACAAATATTCCAAGAAATCATGTCTTTACCAACAAAGTATCATCCAATAAGTTAGTCGAAGAGGAAAAAATTTGTTAGAAACTTAGCTTATTAAAATTTAGTCAAAAAAATAAATTTGATTCTCCACTATTATTATTGAAAATATTATAATTTTGTCCTCCCTCTCCATGGTCATCCAATACCAATAATTAGCTGAGGTCTAAAACCATATCTATACAGATATTCCCTCACATATCTTGTAATAATAAACTACCTTTTTTTTATAACACTTTACATGTGGACATCAAATCTTTCCAATTATTACTTACTAAATCAACCAAAAACATGCCTTATAAATATTTCAACCCCATATATGAGTTCTAGCACAATTCCCCTAGTGGTCGCCAGGGGCCGGTTTGGGCCCGGAAAGGGCCTGGAACCGGTCAAACTCGAAACCAGCCTCGAACCGTGAGGTCTAAGGTTCAAGGCCGGTTCAGGGCTGCTTCCACAGGTCTTAGAAATCAGAACCGTCGGTTCCGAACCGAAACCCTGAACCGGCCGTGAACTGGTGGTTCTAAACCGGAACTGGCAGGAAAGTAAAAAAAAAAAAAAAAGGCCTCCAGCTGTCAAATCCTAGCTGCCTTATATGCCTTATAAATATTTCAACCCCATATATGAGTTCCAGCATAATACCCCTAGTGGTGGCCATGGGCCGGTTTGGGCCCGGAACCACTCTCGAACAGTGAGGCCTAAGGTTCAGGGCCTAACCGAAACTTGAACTGGCCCAGAATTGGCAAGAAAGTTTTTTTTTTTTTTAAAAAAAACCCCCAACTATCAACCCCTAGCTGCTGGCCCCCAAGTGTCAAGCTGCTAGGCCCCCTCTCCCCGCGCTCCCCTTGCACGGCCACCCAGCCTTACCTTAGCTTATCAATCAATCAACCTACTCCCCCACCACGCCAAAGGATTTGAATTAATCGATCGCACTGGATTTTTTTAAAATTAGAAAAAATGAATTATATTTTTTACACTATATATATATATATATCATTCTTATAATATTTTTACACACAACTCAATTCTTTCCATCTCCCTTCACATTCAAACTTAGCTCTTATATTTCACTGAGCTACTCTCTTGATTCTCTGTGATTGTGATATTTTCCTAAATTTTTTAGTAACTCTCAATTCAAATACAACAGCTATTTACCGGAATCTTTATATATTTTTACTTAATATTTTATATTAACTCCTAATTTAATGTTATTTGCTATCATATTTCATATTACTAATCCACGTATCTTTTATTTATATTTCGTGTTAGTTTTAAATCTTTATACAGTTAAATTTATTTATTTAATTTTTTGTGACTCTGTGATCTTTATATATTTTAACTAGGGAAAATTGCACGGGTGGTACATTTCTTTTTGGCAATGTTTCATGTTGGTACATTACTTTTTTTTTTGTTTCACTATGGTACATTTCTTTTTAAAACTGTTTCATAACGGTGCATTCCGTCGACTCCCGCTTGACGTCGTCTATTTTTGCTTACGTGTCTCTGACGTGGCCTGTCGAGGTGTCTTTTTTTCCTTACGTGGCATCCCCTTCCCTTTTCACTGTCCATTTAAGAGCGGGCAACCCTAATCCTATTACTATTTCTAATCTCATTTTCTCTTATTGTCTTCTCCATTTCTTGAAACACTCTTCTGCGACTCTCCTTTCTTCGAATCCATCGTTCACGGTCAAATTTGTCTTTCGTAAACGCGACTCATCCTACATTGTTGCATCTGATGGAGATGCCAGGGATGGTACTTCCGATGTGCCATTGTCGAGAGATTGCAGTACTAAAAACATCATGGACAGAAGGCAATCCGGGTCGAAGGTTCATTGGTTGCCGAAATTTCGAGGTAAGAAAAGAGTATATCAAATTTATGGTACATTTCATTTGAAATCAGATTTTTTTAGGGTTTTCTTTTGAATTTGCAGCGTAATGGGGCATGTGGTTTCTTCCAGTGGTATGATCCTCCTATGCAAATGCGATCTAGGGTAGTGATTGTTGGACTATTGCGAAAGATATCAAGTTTGGAGGCTCAAGTGGCTAAAGGAAGAAGAAAGGAGAAGGCGATGATTATGCTCATTGTACTTTTGATATTTATACCTTTTATTTTCATTTGGATCTGTAATTTAGTATTTTAGTGTGGATAGAAATTGTCATTTGTCCACGTCTGAGTAGAAGAAGGGTAGGCTGAGCATGGGAGGTTGGTAGGTTGATGGAGGAAGTGCAGAATGGTAGTTTTTGGCATAAAGGAAACTAGAAGTTTGACCATTTGTAAAGTTTGACCCTTTGTAATAGATTATCCTATGTATGTGAATCTTCTTAGTTCATTATTTTGCTTTAACTGAATCTTTGTAAGAGTATCATGCTGCAAAAATGAATCATGAGGTACACTTGCATCACAAACTCCAAGCTTCAATACAATCTCCAAGTTGCATTTGAACTTTCAAAGCCACTATATACCAACAAAAAGGAGCAGACATGTTTGTGCATCCCAACAATGAGAAAAGCAAAAGCAAAAGCAAAAGCAAAAGATTCTCCACAGAACTTACATATTTACAAATGAACCATATGTCAATAAATAGGACAACACTGTCATTTCATTTCAAAAAGCTATAAAACAAAAGAAGCTAAAACACAGAATGGCCTCATCTATTAATTACTTAATGCCCCAGGGGAGGAGGTTGGCTGGAACATCCAGACTTTTGTGTCTTCCTTCTTTTTTGTTGAGGTTGTTGGCTGAAGAACATAACATCATCGGCCCTCTCCTTCCTTGCACCTTTTCTTGCTACTCTTCCACTGCTTCTAGTTGACCCTCCTGCATGAACAAATGACGAACCCTGTTGTTGGCTGGTTTGGGAGTTCCATCTACTTATGAATGCAGATTGAGTTCGAGCACTTCTTTGTGGCTGCACAGGTTGCTTAGAAGCCTAGTATACTCCAACAGAAAATAAACAAAAGCATAGATCAGATCAATGAAGGCAAGATACAAGGGAAGCGCAGATCAGATCTGAAGGTACCATTGAAAACTCACCACATTTACTTTTCTTCTAATAAAAGCCGAAGTGTGTTGCTCAGATCTAGACTTTGATGTTGGTCCTTCACTAGTGCCAAGCTGAAAATGTACAATATTAGTAATTAGATCTGTTATACAAGACATTTATAGAAACTAAACTTTATAAATAGATACTCACAGGTACACTTGCTTGATCTTCAGCTTGGTGTGCAGCCTGGTGTGGTGTTGCTTGATCTTCAACTTGGTGTGGTGTTCCAACTTGAGTAGAAGTGGGCATTTCAGTGGATCTCCTATCACATGTTCTTTTATTATGGCCATGATGTCCACATTTGCTGCATTTTGTTGCTAAGCATCCTTTATTGGTCACAAGATTAATGCCTTCCTCAGTGACAATCTTCAACTGTTCATCGAGACCTTTTCTCCTAACTTTCTTGGGTCTTCCCCTTTTTTGCTTTATCAGAGGAGGTTTTATTGGCTCTTTTCCTGATGGATCGAAGTCATCCATACCCCTTAAAGGGTTTATAATTGCTGCATAAGAGGCTTTAAAATTTTTCAAACTGTAGCACTGATCTACAAAGGATTCTGGATTCTTCATCTCTTGTGTAATACAGGATACTGCATGACAACAAGGTATTCCTGAGAGTTGCCATTTCCTACAACTACATGTTTTTTCTTCCAGGTTGACAATGTAGAATTTTGCTCCAACAGCAACACTAAACTTACTTTCTCCAGCTTCAGTTGGCCAACATTTGGATGCCCATTCCTTGGTTTTCTCAAGCTTCTTGAAGATCTTTGGACATATCAAACCTCTGTAATTTTGAGCAACTTTCCTCTTCATGCACATTCTTCTCATTAGTTTGGTCCTTATCATCTCTAACATTGTCAGAATTGGCTAGTCCCTTGCCTCTAATATGTACCTATTAAGAAGATTAACATAAACCATTAGTTGCCTATTAAGAAGATAAAACAAGAAGCATTAGTTAACTATAGGTATACCTATTGAAACATTCACAAATGTTATTTAGTAAGGTGTCACACTTTGGAAATTCATTAAAGTGTGACTTTGACCACTCTTGAGGAGGCTTCTGAGCAAGCCATTGCCATGCATTAGTATCAATTTTCTTGATCTCTTCCATGCATCTACTAAACTCTGCTGGGTAAGATGCTTTTGCAGCTTGCCAAAATAAATCCTTCAATTCTTTCCCCTTCTTGATAGTGTCAACATTGCACAGATTTTTCCAAAGATGTCTGACACAAAACCTCTTTTCTGCAAGAGGCATGACATTATCCAAAGCTTGCATCAACCCCTGCAGTTAAAGAAGACCATAACTAAGCAGTAAGAAAACTTAACACATTTGGTACATAACCTTTCACAATATGTTTCATAATAGTACATAACATATTTTGTTTACCTTCTCCCTATCTGCCATGAAAGTCCAACACATTGAATTCTCAATTTCAAGGTCATTGGCCAAGTTGGAAAGAAACCAAGTCCATGATTCAGAGCACTCAATCTCAACAACTGCGTATGCAATAGGGAAGATGCAATCATTTGCATCGATTCCCACTGCAGCAAGAAGTTGTCCACCATACCTGCCCTTCAACCAACATCCATCAAGTCCTATCAAGGGCCTACAACCTTTTAGAAAACCCTTTTTGCAGGCATCTATGCATATATACATCTTTTGAAATATTAAATTATCACATCCAATGAACACAGTTGAACCTGGATTTGTCTTCTTCAACTCATCAGCATAGTCCCACAATTTCTCATATTGTTTCTCATCAGAGTTGTGTACTAGATCCAGAGCATATTTCTTTGCCCTCCATAACTTTGTCCTGTTAGTAGTAGTTTTGAAGTCAGCCTCTAATTGATGGGCAAATGATTTCACTGACCATTTAGGATCAGCTCTCACTTGGTCAGAGTAGGTCTCTCCTAACCACTTGTGTGTGATATATCTGGTAGGCAACTCCTTCCCACATGTATGTTTGTCTTTCAATTGTTTAATCTGGATGGCATTAAACTTATTGTTCCATGAAGCCTTCAACAACCACCCATCACAATTCATACACTCAAAGTTGACTCGATTCTTGTTGTTTCTAACAATAACCACATTCACTTTATTCAGTATACCATACTGTTTTACTGCTTTTTTGAGAATTTGAGTATTTGTGAACAACATACCCTCTTCAAATTTTGGAGACTTCATGTGTCTATCAGCATTGAAACAAGCCCATTTTGTCCTTCTTATTCCTTCCTCATCACCAGATGCAATACTTTGTAAATCATCAGAATCATCATAATCACTTGATTGATAACCTTGTTTAGGATTTTCTGAAGCAGCTTCTTCTTCAGTTGATTGTCTTCTAATCAGTTTTCTTCCTTTTCTTCTTTTAACACTCTGATTATCTTGGGTTGCATGATAAGTCCTCCTAGTGTCATCTTGGGCCACACCTCCTTCTTCTTTGGTTGAGTTAGAAGGCCTATCTTCTTCTTCTTGGACCTCACCTCCTTCTTCTTGGGTTGAGTAAGAAGGCCCATATGGTTCTTCGTGTTGTGCTCCTTCTTGGGCTTGTTCTACTCTTTCTTGGGCTGAGTGAGAAGGCCTATGTTGTTCTTCTTGTTCTGCTCCTTCTTCCAAAACAACATCATCAGTTAGATCTATGTCACTCTCATTGAAATGATCTAACCCAAAGTCATCAATCCTTCCTTCTTCCTCTTCAGTCCCACCTTCTTGGTCCACATGTTCAGTGTCATGCTCACTGACACCTTCAATTTTAGTATACCAGCAGAGGCTTCTACTCTTTAAAGGTTTAACAACCTCTTTTCCTTTCCTTTTTGACACACTCTTCAATGGTGGTATTGTGGTCTCCTCTGCCTCCAGTTCCTCAATCACAACAGAAGAGCGCATATATGATTTCTCTTGTTCTTTCTCTTCTTTCTCCACCTCAGAGGCAAACTTTTCCCTTAAATATATATGAACATACCCACCATTCTCAACTGCAGCATTTGCCATTTTTAATACACCATCATCATTCTTTAGTGGTTTTGCATCCCCTAATCTGTTCACATCTATCACCCAGTAATAGTCCATATATCCTTTACATCCTAACTTTCTAACATCCTCATCTATGTCTAAAAGACATATGTAATCTCGATTATACCAGTCCCTGAACTTCAAACTACCTCCCTCATAGGAAATAGAAGGCCTCAATTTTACCTCACCACTGTAATGATACTCAATAGTGAAGCTATCAGACCCTTCTCCTACAAACAAAAATGAAATGTGCCTCAGGCGGCTATCAAAATCGTCAAATGCACAAGCAGAAGCTCGGAGGAGTATGCATGACAACTGATAAATAAAATCAGTGTAACCCTAAGAAACTATACAATCGTCAATGTTTCCCATCAAATATTATAGGATATGAGATAACTCACCATATACAGGAGGAAAGTCGTACTCTTTTCTGAACCAAGAGGGAGAGCTTGAACCGCTCGCCGCCATTGTTAGCACGAACTACTTCCTTGCTCCGATCGCGATTAGATTAAGCTCGTCTTTGGAACGATGAGCAAACGAGATACACAAACCTCCTACGTGTTATCTTTCTTCACGCTTGCAGATTTTTCCTTTGATTTCTCTTCAAGCTTTGACCTTTTGAGGGAGTTTTTCTCACGGAATGTGAAAGGACATTTGCTTTGCTTAGTTTTCCTTTTTTTTGGTTGTTTCCCGCTCTTAAATGGACAGTGACGGTGAAGGGGATGCCACGTAAAGGAAAAAAGACACCTCGACATGCCACGTCAGAGACACGTAAGCAAAAATAGACGACGTCAAGCGGGAGTCGACGGAATGCACCGTTATGAAACAGTTTTAAAAAGAAATGTACCATAGTGAAACAAAAAAAAAGTAATGTACCAACATGAAACATTGCCAAAAAGAAATGTACCACCCGTGCAATTTTCCCATTTTAACTATCTATTATTTATCGTAAAAAATGGCAAGCTCAAGTGGTAAAACCAAATTTTTTGGTGAATCGAATCCTAATATTGGTGATGTGCAGGAACAACAACAACAACATATTCCTACATAGGAAAGTGAAAAAAGTGTGGAACATGATAAAGAAAAAAATTTCTCATTCTAATATTTTTCAGGTACATTTTAAAAGAGTGCAAAAAATAATAATACTTATATATAACAACCGATGGTTCGGAACCAATCGGGTCCGAACCGTCAGTTCCAAACTGTATGGAACCGTGGTTCCAAACCGTCCAAAGGAGGTCCAAGGCCTGTTCTAGGGGGCCATGGAACCGGAATCGCTCGGTTCCTGAACCGTGGCCAGGCCTAAATACCCCTATGGCCAAAATAAATCCTTTAGACATCCAAGTTCTATGTGAAGAAATACCCATTTGTAATTATTTTGTCTATGTATATAATTAAATTCATTAAAAAATATAGAGAAGTTATGCATTATAAAAACTTTATAGAGAAAGAAAATATATGACTAATATGCATATTAAAATCATAACATATTTTTAAATAAAAATTAAATAACATATTAAGAACATTGACTATTAATTAAAAATATATTGATAACATAATTCTCACACAAAAGAAAATTATAAAATTCATAAATAATTATATTATCATGAAAATAATTGCCATAACAAGTTGTTGATGCTCCCGATACTAGAAAATTTTTAATTTGCATTAATGTAATTTTATTTGGTGGATATTCTCTATAATTATATTAAGAGAATAATTTCATAAATAATATTATTTCTTTTTTTTTAAATATCATATGAGTAGGTAAATTTATGTAATATTTCTGAAATAAATATTGAAAATATATGTTACTATATTTCTATCCTAAAAGATCAAAGATATGTGAATAAATATGTTTAGCAACTACACTGCTAAATTTGTGTCAAACATGATAATTAATAATTAAATTTATATATTATTTCCTTCAATAACATCATAAAATTTTAAAAATTTTCATATATCAATTGAACTTTTAATTATTTAAAAGATTGGCGAAATATGTCCAACGATGTAGTTGGTATTTTGCTAATAAATGGGTTGGTAAATGCCAATAAAATACCAGTTATCATATCATCGATAAATTATCCAAAATAAATAAATTGCACAATATCATTGGCATTCTTTAATTAGCTCAAATATTTGTTGATAATTTATTAGAATTTTATCAATACAATATTGCAACATTTTTCAATAAATATTGGTGATGAGAATCATCCAAAATTTTTAAAAAACTGATCAGATCACCAGTATTTGATTAAAGTAAAATTTGAATAGTCCATACATATAAATTATCTCCTGTAATAATTTCAGAAGCTTTATATAAATTTTAATAACATAATTTACTTAGAAATATGTGTAACATTTCTGTCGGTAATTAATCGTGCAAAATACCAAGAAAATTCCATCCACCATGTCATCAGTAACTTAGTAAAATAAAAATCGAAAAGTTTCAATAAAGTTCAGACCAATTAATTGTTAGATAATTAGTAGCTAATATTTTTGTTGGTATCTTGTCAATAATTTATCAATATATTTATGTAATTATTTTCAACCGGTGAAAAGATCCTTGTTTTCAACAATTTGACCAAAATGCTTTGAAAAATTTATCGACAAT
Organism: Lagerstroemia speciosa; assembly: GCA_037672795.1. Lineage (NCBI taxonomy): Eukaryota > Viridiplantae > Streptophyta > Magnoliopsida > Myrtales > Lythraceae > Lagerstroemia > Lagerstroemia speciosa. The sequence continues at coordinate 6,634 of CM075302.1, read as the reverse complement.
ATCTTTGTCAGTAATTATTTATCGATAAAAGTAAATTTTCTTGTTGTGAAAGAAGATGTATGATTAGGTTTTTTTAGGGTAAGTATTGGTACTTAAAATCAAGTAGGAGAGAGTGTGTGGGCAAGAAGTAAGAACAAAAACACACAATTATGTGAACAATGGTAAATAAATAAGGAAGAATTGAGAGCTAGAACCCTGAAATAAGGAGCACAATAGTGGTCGAATGAGCAAGATTAGACAAGAAGAGGGGACAACGACAAAATCTATGCTGCATCATCCCCCATTTAATGTTATATTTTTTCCAATTTTGTTTTGCATGTTAATTTTACTCAATTTGGACATGGAGCCAAAATCTGTAGCTTGAAAATATTTGGTTGGTAATAGTTTGACTGATTTAAATAGGCAAGAAGAGACTCAACTATGGTATTTTGTTTGGTTATTGTCTAGTTTTTCCATCATATGATTTTCTTATATGAAATAAACATGAATGTGTGAAATTATGGTTGAATGGGTGGAAATTTGATTTCTTACAACAATTGGTTGGCTCTAGTTTTAATGGACAAAATTATGTTGCTTGAATATGTGAAATTAAATATGTTGAATGGTTGAAATGAGATTAATATGGCATGTATGACATAATATATATTGTGATGTGAGGTTATAGTTTTTTATTAGCAGTTGAATTTATGAAATTAGATACCTTGAAGGCAGAGTCAACATTGTTGAGCAGCATTACGGATTTATGACATGAATCTTTGATGAAGAGAATTATTATTATTATTATTATTATTATTATTATTATTATTATTATTATTATTATTATTATTATTATACCTGATCTGACCTTTAAGCATATATATTCAAATAACAAGGTGCATGTTTAGTAGATAAAGAAGTATTAGATAAGGTTCTCCATAAAGAGTTTATTTTTCGTATTTCATATAGTTAGTTGTGGCAAAAGATAATAAAGGTCATTGGTGGATAAAGTTGGAGGTGTGATGAAGAGAAAAATGTCAAAAAAAGCTACTGTGAGGAATAATCAAATGAGGTAATGGATAAACCTCTTGTTGGAGACTTGAAAGGTGCAAAATGCCCATGTGTGGAAGAAAAATTTGAGGTAACAATCTATGTACTAAAGAGTAGTTTGAATCGAGGTTGTTATGTTTCGTTGGTCACTTATCTTTATTATTTACATGTTGAACTATTAACAAGCTATTCTCCTAAATGCATAGCAAATTTGTTCACTTAATTTGATTATCAGAGGAAGAATTTACTAATAGAGTTAGTTTTTATTCGATTAATTTAACACGCTATTCTCATATATGACCACTGATGAAATAGTGTACATTTTTGGTTGAATATTTTGATTCCACGAATAGAAAATTAGTAATTTGTCGTATAAAGAAAAATTTGATTGAAATTGATGTTAATAAGTTAAATGGAGTTTAACTTTATTGGTGGGGATATTCCCATTGATAGTGGATAAGAAGATATTTGAGCTGATTATGAAGGATATGGGAGAATCTAGAAAGGCTTAATTTTCTACTTTAGAAATAAGGTTGTTAGATCGCAATATTGATATGATGAGCTTTCTTATAAAAGGATATTGACATTACATCTAGTTGGAGATACTTTATATTCAAAATTAGATTGTTGACAAAGTGATTGAAAATATAATATTATAATATTTAATGTGATACGAAATGTGCATGCTCTTCCAATAATGCTCTTACTTCTTTTCCCCCATTTTCCACTCATTTTGAGTATACTTCCAAAAGAAGATGTAAACACTTTTCCACCAAATTTGTGGACCCAAGAATAAATCTCTCCCCAGAAAATTCATATTGACTCTACTTTAAATATTGTAAAGAGGATGTAAGTTCCAATTTTCCATCTATAATTTAAATTTTATACCCAACCAAACATAACCTTAGTCTAGCCGATAATTGTATACTTGTAGGTCTATACTCTTATCAATGACTTTAATATCGTTAATATCAATATCGGAAAAACCATGCCTTGAGTCATTCGTGGGAAGGTCTTCAAGATCGTCATTGAATTTTTTGTAATTCTTTTTTTCCCGATCTCTTCCCTATCCTTCTTCTAATCCTAAGGAAATCTCATCCACAATAGAAATTTTAAACTCTTTCATCTCATCCATTACCTCTACATTTATTTTATTCAACTTCTCTAGCATTTCAAATTTGAGATCTCCAATCTCTATCTTAATGTTTAAAATTCTCATTTTCAAATCCTACATAACCAAATCATCCCAAATATCAATATGCCCAAGAAAAAATGTATGCAAGCTCAAATACAATAATCAGAACAATTTATTACTCCCTTAGCATCTTCCTTCAAATGAACGGATAGTATCAATTTAGAGGACGAAACTACTTACAAATATCGCAAAAGCAATGTCAAGTGTAATTATTCACACATCCAACAACAATATATGTACAATCTCATTTATAAACTTGCTCTCCTATCTTTGAAACCTCCTCACTTCCTAATAATGCCCGTCAGCTACTTTATTTCATTCTTCCTCCAGCGTTACAATCATGGTTGATGACGTTTACAATATGGGATCACCAAAGATCCCATGTAAATATTGTTAATATAAACTAACTGTTGCAAAAATCATTTGTATGATAACAATGGAGATCAATACCATCGTATATCTAAAACTAATAATAATTATTAATAATTTTATTATAGTATAAAACACATATCGACAAAAAGAAAAGACATCAACCAATGTATTTCTGATGGGCAGTTTTGAACTGAAGTACTCCATCTACCAATTTTTCAAATATAAGCTTTGTTAAGTTATATGATTTTATTGTCTCAATATTTATTACAATAAATAAATATATTTTGACTAACTGTTGTGCTAATATTGAAAATAAGAGATGTCCAATTAGATATAAAATCAACATCCTTTTATAAGAATGTGTCCTCACCTTAATATTGCGATCTAACAACCTTATCTTAAGCTAGACAATTGAATCTTGCTAGATCCTCCCATATCCTTCATAATTGGTTCAATGTCTTCATTTATACCATCAATGGTAATTTTCTTATCAATATAATTAAGTTCCATTAACTTCTAAACATCAATTTTAATCACACTTTTTCTATATCATAAATTACTAATTTCTCTTCATGTAATCAAAATATTAAACAAAAAATTTACACGATCTCCTCAGTTGTCGTAGATGAGAAACATGTATCGACCTTCCAAAACCTAACTTTATCAATACATTCTTTCTCTCATCATCAATTAATTGAATAAATTCATTATGAGTTTACAAGAACAATGTATTTAGAATTCAATATGTAAATTAGTTTAACAGTGTTTATTAACAATAATGATAAATGATCCATCAAACATAACAGGCTCGATTCAAATTACATCCCTAACACATAAATCGTTACCTTCAATTCTTCAACACATAGACACGCCATACCTTTCAAATCCCCCACAAGAGCTTCATTTGTTGCACTCATTCTGTTCTTTCTCATCGTAACTTCTGTCTTTCTTGTCATCTTCCCATTCATCACATCTTCAACTTTATCTACCTTTGACTTTGTCTTATCTTTTTATATGAAATGTGCAAATTAAACACTACATGGAGCACCTTATCTAAAGCTTCTTTATCTATTGAACATGCTTATTGTTATTCGAATATATATGCTCAACGATTAGGTCAAATGTTATAATAAAAACTATTCTTGCCATCAAGCCATAAATTCTCAAATCTATAATACAGCTCAACAACATTAACTCTACCTTCAAGGTATCTAATTTCACAAATTCAAGCGTCTTACTTACAAACTTTGTTCACTTTATCTAGATAAAGCCAATGTCATCTGATAGTACTCGACTACTCTAGTCTAGTACCTATTACACAAGAATTATAGACCTAATTGTGCCTTCAATAGTTGTTATGTGCTGTTCATGTTGGCAGGAAAGTACTCATCACTACCCTAAGTCCTTCTAAAGGTCTTCTAACTACTATCGGTGCTTAGGTCACCAATAGACTGATGATGTATTTTGTTTTTCTTCATCATTTATGCATTAGTTCTATGGTATGATAAAATATAGTTTGTATGATGGAGTAGAACTTTTAACTATTTATTTGTAAAAAGGTATCAGAAATGAGAAGTCATCCTTTCGATGTAGAAGAGTTGAGAGTTCTCATCTTTGAGCTTTCCCAAGTTGTGTAGGATGAGCCACTGTAACCAATGCCATTATATAATTAAGTGATTGTAGTTGATAGTGAGAAATATATGAATATCTTACCTGTATCGGTTTTTCAAGAAATTTCTGGTTAGAGGAAAGTTAATACTTTAAATAGAGAGGATGTAGCGAGTCTTATACCGAGTACAAGATGATATGATCAACATGACCAATAATAAGTTAAACTATGATGAAATGGAGAGAGACTTGAATTGAATCTGCAACTTTCTATTGATTTGGTTCATGATATATCTGATCTAATCTAATCAGCACTTAGCAACATGTCATTTACTATAAATATTCTTATGAAATGATCCATTTTGGTATTAATTACAGGTTATGACTTTCAATAATAACATGGAGGACAACAAGTTCTAGAGTCTGAATGGTAAGTTTATCATAGATATTTTGAATTAGCAAGAGGTATGACAAATACTAGCAACTCATATTTATACAATTTTTAATAGAATAATTGGCCAAATAAGTTAAATGTGGTTCATTTACTGTGTAGTTGTACCTCACGCTTCATGTTAATAGCTCGCACTTGATTTTACAGGTACTAAGAATGACGGACAATAAATGTTTGGTGGTTGATACCTTGGATCCTTTGACAGATGCAAGAGAGAGATAATGACTATTTGTCAATAATTAGTAAGAGTATTTGTAGGCTTGTGCATTTGCAATTAATTTTACGTACAACATATATACATGATGTTTTATTGTGTTATAGCTTTTAATTATAGATGAGTATTTGAGAAACAATGATTACATACATGTGGATATATAGGTACATTCATGCCGATTGCCCATTGAGTTTCCCTATTATGTCATTGATTAAGTAGCTCTGAATAGGAAGTTAACACTCATTGGTTAGAATCCTTAATTGTGATGATCAAACATTTTATCTTCTATATCTTGTAATAAGTACGTACTTAATTGTAATGACAATTGAAAGATATATATCATAAAATTTATGGAGTGTTGTCGCACCTAGTATGGCACATTTGGCATGGTAAGTTAAAAGTAACAAAGTAATGTGTCAAATTATTATTCCCATGTTAAATTTTGTTGGGCTGTGTTTGTTTGAAGCTATGAAAGATGACATATGCGGATCAATTTAAGATTTTTAATTATGAAAGAAAATATTATTTTGAAGCAGTAAATAAGATGAATAGACAACATGCAATAATTAAGGAGAGAATTCTGTCCAACAAGTAGAAAGGGAGGAAAAAGATGTAACCGATCTGGATAGACTGAGCAATCAACTTGTTCTGTATATTAATTGATATGTATTCATTTTAAACTTGACTGTTGTTGGATGTTGAAGAAAATGTACACAATCTACATTTCCATGTGTATTGTATATACATTTATATAGAAATGACATCCAGTGTGCTGTACATGTGTACTATCTTAGAGAAGGGATCGATTATAGATGTGGCATTTAAAGATAAATGTAATAGCTAACATCTATAATTTAAGTTGGCATCACTGTTCATCATAAAAAGTGATCAATGTCTAGTGATATCACTATTCCCATCGTGCAATTAGAAAATAAATGGTTTAATGTCAAGGAAGCTTAGAGATAGTTGAAAAAATTATAAGTTAAATCAGTAAACGAGAAATTGTTTCTCATGAATTGGAAGAAAATGGATGGGCTAAATATAAATTTATGGAAGTACATTCTTGAATTGAGCCCATATGGGATAGGTGAGGATGTTAATCCTACATGGAAGAGGAAAAAAATAATTACAAATAATGTTGGTAGAAGATCTAAAATCATAATTAAACTCAATATCAAGCCTAATTTTGGCAAATCTTAATCAGATTTGATATCGTGCCTAATAATCTAGTAACGATTAGATTTGTACCTTAATTGTTAGCAATTGACAAATTCCTTTATAGAGCTCTTTGTTCAAAGCTGTAAACAAAAACTCTCTAATTTTTATGCGTAGTTTCAAGTGGGGTTCTATCACTGTGGGGTCTGCTTGAAAGATTCAAGTTCGATACTACTTATATCTATGTCATTGTTGTATCCTAGGAGACTAACGTCCACGTGTACTTAGTGCGATCGAGAGGGGGCGAATTTGGCTTAAGGAAACTATAACTGTCATAGGCCCCGATATTTACTAAAGTTTATCTTTTCATTTTTGATTCAATTTAGTTTTTTATTTTATGTATTATATTTTCTAACACGAATATGTTCTGAAATTAACTATTTTTGTATTTATTTCTTTTATAATTGTGGCCACCTGAGATGATAATAGAGATGTGCTTAAACATGATTCCTGTAATGTATCTAGTCAGCCAATCAAACAAAATAATAGATACCTATATTTATACATATAATTTTACATGATACTAGTTTCGGCTTCGCCGGTCATTAAAAAA